>OX422220.1:236478182-237678182 GCA_949130495.1 Sambucus nigra | reverse complement strand
AAGAGTTGGAATGTCAATGGATGGAATGCTTTTTATATAATTAAGCATTTACATCCTTACATAATAAATGTGACGATTGGTTGTATAAACTGCGTGTAGTATGACCCTTGGTATGATCACACTTCATTGTATTGTTGGTCAGCCTTCTTTGTGTTGGTCGGCATTTCTTGTGTTGGTCAGCAGAGTTACTATCTACTGACTAGAAGTTTTTCTATATAGGAGGACACGTGTTTACTTCTAACTGGTCCACGTAGGTGGATAAATTTTGGCATTAACAGAAGCCCCCAGTGTTCCATGCTTGACGCTTGCGTGAAAGTATGGATCATTTAATTCTAGAAGTAACTCAGAGTATTTTCATTATGCTTAGTCGGCAGCTGACCTCCCACACTTGTAAAATTTACTAACACTATTTGAAAATGGCATTTTTACAAATAATTTGAATTTTAGCGAACTCACAAAGGGTAAATAGTTATCTTAACCTTTTGATTCGCGAAGCCATCGGAATGTCAATCGTTGGTACATTTAATCATTTTGTTTGGTATTTTTGAGACAACCAATAAAAGGCAGGAGCTTTTCCAGGTTCTTCCTTACCACCAATTTTTTGAACTGTAGCAGCTATCTCTGAGCTTTTGTACGATCGTTTGCCATTATTCCTCCTTTCCTTTGACAGTTCTTACTGAATCCTTAATCTTCTGTAAGAATTTTTTCTTTTCTTTATTTTTCCTTGTTTTTATCTTTTGAACCATAGTTTATATAGTTGGTGATGAGTCTTTAGAGGAATTTAAGGAAGATCATAAAATTCCATCTTGGGTCGAATTAGAAGTCCCTCATGGCCCTTTAAATGTATATTCCTTGGATGAAGGTCACTGGATTCCCACTTTGTTTATAGCAGAGTGTGGTTTTTCATATCCACCAAACCATTTTCTTCTTCATTTTTGTCAATATTTTGACGTTGTATCGGCACGAGTGGCTCCTAACACCTAGAGAATTATCAAGGGTATAAACAGATTGAACGAACTCTATGGGACCCATATTGGGATTCCAGTGATTATGTTCTGTTATAAATGGTTCATTGCAGGGGAAAATACGTATTGTTTGAAAACCAGAGCTGCTAATAGAGCTTTAGCGTTGAATTTTCTTGATTCCAATAAAGATTATAGGAATCATGATTTAGAAGTTAAGAATTGGCGACACGCCCCCCCCCCCCCCCCCCCCCTTGATGGTGGAGTAGCCTATTAGGGTCCCAGAGGCCCTCAATCAGGGAATGCGATAGGTTGTTATTTCAATTTTTGCTCTTCTTTTCTGATATCTTTTCTGATGTTTACTAAATAACACTGATTGTTGCTTTGTTTTAGAGGATCATAAGATAAAGTCCCCCAAGTCGGGTGAATTTAATTTGTAAGAACTAAAATTCTTATGGGGCCTGAACCAAAGAATAAGATAAGATTACCCACGATTAGCTTTTACATTACTGACATATAAGATCTCCATCACTTCCTCTGTAGCTGGACCATCTGTTGGCATTCCTTCAATTATAATTGAATTGGAGGGAGACCTAGTATCTACTTCCTCTATCAGTGAATCTGCTGGAGTAGTTGTTGAAATCGGTACTTCTACCTCTCTTGGCTCCAATCTTCCACTTCTTGTGAGTATGGGCAAGAGAAAAATTCCTAACCTTTTGAAGGATGACTCTGGAGCTGGTGCCAAGAAACCAGTTGATATTTCTGCCCAGAAAAAGAAGATTGATGTTGGTAAGAAGCCCCTAGCCAACAAGGGTGATGAGTCTCCTTTGAAGAGATTGAGGAGGGGTCGATAAGAAGGTTGAGAAAGTTATTGATGCCGATCAACAATGTTTAATCGATATGATCCCATATGTTGTTAGCTCATCTGTAGCCTTTAGTCCTAGCCTGGCTAGGGAGTTAATCAAGTTTGGAAACCTCCCAGACCATAGAGTTGTTTTTGCATCCATGTCCCAATCATAACTATCAGCAAGAGCTACTCAAAGATTAGCCTTCGTAAGTTTTCATATTTAAAGTTGGTCAGATACTTTTCATGTCTTTTATGACTTGTACTGAATTGACTTTTTCTTACAGTTCCTAGTTCATTAGAACTAAATGTTGGAGAAGGACAATATGCTACGTTCTTCTTCGAGAGAAATAGAGAAGGCCTTAAGAAATTTGTTCTAGATTCCCAATAAGCTTTAGAGATATAGAAGAAGGCCTGGGAGGGGAAGATCAAGACTGTCGAAGAATCTCGAGAGAAAGATAATAATGTCTTATTTATGGAGAACTCTAATACTGCTCAAGCTGAGAGCAGGGCAAAGGCTGCTGAAGGACAAGTAGCTAAACTATCCACTGATCTTTCTGCTGAGAAGGCTAAGATAAAGAAGGCTAGGGAATAATCCTTCAATAAGGATTGGTATAAATCCATCTCTGCAACCTCTGCACAAATTGGGTACGTAAAGAAAAAATTCTTTATAGAGGGTTGGTCAGTAGCGTTAAAGGAAGTTGGCATTACTGAGGATTCTAAGCTTTTTCTTAGGCATAACCCTGGCTCCCCCCCCCCCCTACCATAATTTGATGGGGAAATTGAGGATGATGCTAGTTTGAAGGAATCCTATTTGGTGGTTGAGTCTACTACCCCTTCTACCGACCAAGACAAAACTACTATTGACTCAGTTATCCCCCCTTTTGAACAAGAAAAAGTTCATGTAGACTCAGTTACTCCTTCTAACATTGCAAAGGATAAGAACAATGCATAGTCTTGTTCGGCTTTTGATCTTTGAATTTTGCACCCTTCTTTAGTTTTCTTTTTGTCTCTATTCTGATGTATTTGTAACATTTCTTATTTATCAATGAAAGAACTTTTCCTTTAATTCACATATCGTTTATTGTTGGTCGGCTATTGCTCTGTTTTCTTCTTTTGTTGTTGATCAGTTGTTACTTTATCTTTCTAGTTTATGGTTAAGATGGAACAAATTTCCTCCAATGACTCCGACCTACTCAAGCGCTACAATAATATGTTCAAAGTTTTTCACCTGGACTTAACTGATAAAGAATTAACAAACTCACAGATGATTTTGATCAGGGAAGGTATGCATACATTTATCTCAAGTTTCTTCTTGATCGAGTTGTAGCCAACAATGTTCCATAATTTGAGATGATTGAAGATTTGTAGGCAGATCATCATGAAAGCAAAGCTCTTTTGCATACTGACTACGAAGACAAGTATAAGGCCTGGAGTAAAGGTTGGGATTTTGAGGAGAAACTAGAAAAATATGACTTTGCATTCAGTAAGGAGTTTTTGTTGAACCGTGAAGTTAATGAAGCCATAAAGATCGCTAAACATATGGAAGAGGAAAATAATTGGATGAGCAATGAACTTGGGTCCTTAAAACAGTCTTCTGCTACTGGTTCCAGTGAATATGCCTCTTTTCTGGAGGAGTAAAATGCCAAATTGAAGGAAGAGCTTGAGACTTTGAAAAAATCCAAACCTGCACCATCTTCTAGAAAAAGAGCTAGCCGACCAACTCTAGAAGAGACTAGGACCAAGAAAACTTTAGCTAATCAAGCTGACTAGCTGAAGACGAAGAGTAAAGCTATTACCGATTTGTCCACAAGACTGGAAACTAAAGACAGAGCCCTTGCTGACCAATCCTCTCAGTTGAAGGTGAAGGATGAGGTTTTGAAGAAATTTCAACATTAAGTTGAAAGATTAACCTTCCAATATCACGAACAACCCAGAGAGGTATGGACGGTTGGCTACACTGAAGCTTTGGGCCATATAGATGATCACCTCGCTCAAACTCATCGTAAAGGTTATAAATGGGGTTGGACCAATTGCTTAACTGTGATAAAGGTTGATCAAGATAGAAAACTCTAGTACTGTCATGACCTTAGTTTCTTAGACTACCAACAACCTCCGTTTAAGTTCGATGTCAGCTGAATTCTTATTGAATCGATTCCCCAATTATTGATATCAAAATATTTAGGGGATTATGAGTTAGACGATGAACTTGAAATAGTTCAACCTCCTTATTTGACCAACATGTCGACTAGCAATAATAGAAAGATGCTTTAAGATTTCAACTTTATCAATTCTCCTTATACGATGGATGATCCTCCTGCTGGTATGGAAAAGATGCAATCATCTTCCAAAGCTGAGGGAAAATGTCTAGTTGAATGATTATCCTTTATTTTGTAATTCATTTGAATGTAATACAGTTTGTATGAATAAAATGTGTTTATTTTTGTCAACTTATGATTATTTTAATCATTCAGTTAACTTGTGATTGTAATGTCAGGTTCTACTAATATACTTAGATATATCAATCCAAATTGAGTATTAGTTACTAGTGGTAATGCCATTGATTCTACTAATGCACTTAGATATATTGATCCAAATTTAACATTAGTTATCAGTGGTGACCAAGTGTATGAGGAATGTATGTTTATATTCCAATATTTAGGAATTTTACATGTCTTCTTTGCATTTAACTTAGTCGGGTAAAACTTGGTTATAACTTTTCAGTTTTATATGAAGTTTTACACTTCTTGTTCTTGACTTGTTTATATAAAATCATACATGAAGTAATCAACCTCTTGTTCGTGATTTTGTTTTTACGAAGTCATACGTGAAGTAAATTATTATTGCTGACCAAGTGATGAGGATTATAATCCTATTTTGACTTGGTTGGTTATTATTTTTCTTATTGCCGACCAAGTGCTGAGGGTTGTAATCCTATTTTGACTTGGTTGGAGCTGAAGATCAAAAGTTATCTTTATTTTGGGAGATGTATATCATCACCAAACTCTAAACAAATTGAAAAATTAAATAGCCTGAAATCAACTTTTTATTAATACTGAAAAAAAAGCAGGAGAGATACAATAATGGACATCCTTTGTATTACTGGTAATACTTTTGAAGATGTTCGACATTCCAAGGATTTTTTAATTCTTCACCCTCTAAAGTCTCTATCCAATATGTCCCTGGTCATATGACAGCTGATATGCGATATGGTCCATGCTAGTTGGCCTCAAGATTATTATTATGAATAACTTTCTTAAGAACATAATCACCTTCTTCCAAATTAGTCGGCTTGACCCTTCTATTATAAAAGCGAGCAGTTTGGTGTTGGCAGGCAACATTTCTCAGAGTTTCATCTTCTCGTACCTCCTCCAACATGTCGAGATCTAATCGCCTCATCAAGTCACTAACTGGGGAATTAGAATTCAGTACCCTGTGAGTAGGTAGGCCGATTTTGACTGGTACCATGGCTTCAGTCCCAAATATAAGCATGCATTATGTTTCTCCAGTTGCTGTTCTCGACATTGTTCTGTATGACCAAAGAACAGAGTGTATCTTATTAATCTAGTTGCCCTTGGAAACATCAAGTCTATTTTTTAGTCCATTAAACAAAGTTTTTTTTCTCACTTCTGTTTGACCATTACTTTGAGGATAGCCTGGTGCAGAATGCAGCTTCTGGATTTTGTACTGGGCATAGTATGCTTCAAACTCCTCGTTATCGAACTGTGTACCATGATTTGTGATGAAAGAATATGGTAAACCATATCGATATATGATATTCTTCCAGATGAACTGATACATTTTCTCATAAGGCATATCAATTAATGGCATTGCCTATACCCATTTGGTGAAGTAATCCACAACAACAACTAAGTATTTGAACCTACTTTTGGTGGTCGGCAGTGGGCCGACCAAGTCAATTCCCCATATAGCGAACGACCAAGGTGACGTTATTGGTGTTAAAGTAGCATTAGGTGTTCTATGAACGGTATAGAATCTTTGGCACTTATCACACTTTCTTTTGAAGGTTGTACAATCGACCCTCATGGTCGGCCAGTAATATCCCTACGCGTTGATGCATTGGAGTAATGATCTTCCAGCTGAATAAGCTCCACGGGATACTTCATGCACTTCTTTGATCAAATCTTCCACCTCCATTAGATGAACGCAGCGCTTCAAGGAGATCGTCAATCCTCTTTTGTATAAAACTACTTTGTCTAACACATACCTCACTGCCTTATATCGAAGATTCTTGGCCTCTTTAGGATCAGGTGGTAGGGTTCCATCTTTAATATAAGTTTTAATGGGATCCTTCCAGGAAGGTCCCACATCTACATCAATGAAACTAATAATCAGGTTTTCATCAATACTTCGATTAACTAAAAGCTCAATTGGGATTTTTTTTAGCTCAATTCTTATTGCATATGCCAACCGAGCAAGTACATTAGCTCGGGCATTCTTTATTCTTGGTATCCTATTCACTTGGACGACTAAAAATTTATCGATGATTTTCATAGCCTTAGCGAGATACCTGGTCATCAATTCTCCTTTGGCTCCATACAAATTCAGCATTTGGTTAACAATCAGTTGTGAATCACTATGCGCCATTACTTGCTCGGTGCCTAATAAATGAGCTAAATTTAGCCCAACTATTAAGGCTTCATATTCTGCCTCGTTGTTTGATGCTTTGAACTGACATCTGAGAGCATATTCAATATCAATATCATCAGGAGTATTAAGTATTATACCTGCTCCACTGACGGTAGCACATGAAGATCCTTTCACGTATAAATTTTATAAAGGAACATCATCGTTGAAGCTTTTTGCTATCAATTCTCAATGCTGAAATATCTTCCTACTCTCTTCAGCATATTTCTGGGGCATTTCCTGAAGTCTGGACGTCTCAGGTTGATCGGTAGCTACTTCGGCTTACTTTTGAGCTGAACTCTCCTCTTTCAAAGTTTGCTCGACAGGCAAGTTCTGTTGGTCAGGAACCTCTAGATAAGTAAATTCAATAATGAAATTTTCCAAAGCTTATCCTTTAAATAAAGATATTAGTTCATAGACAATGTCATACTTGGCTAGGGCGCAAAAGGTAACAATTGTAAGTACGTTAATCGTTGTTTTAGTTTCACCGCCTCAATACAAACAAACATAAGTTACGACTACACTTGCGATACAAGTATAGCGGTGAGTCGATTATCGAATCCACAAAGAGTGTTTGATAGATCCTAATTGAATTATTAATTCAGGAGTAAAAGTGTAAAAGGGTAATGTATAAATGTAAATAAAAGAAAAGAGAAGTTAAGTCTAAATAAAGTAAAAGCGAGGATCGGGATATCATCCAACCATACGGCTCGAAACAACTACTAATCAAGCTTTCGGCTCGAAAGCAATTTAATCGAGTATTATCAATTAAACATAAACTTCACACAATAAGGAATTTAAGCCAAAGTTGCGAGCATAAACACTTAACCAAAAATTGGTTGCACGGGGATTAAACTCGGATTATCACTATAAACACAAACGATGCATGGCATAGAAAGTTAAACGCATAATCATCCGACTTTAATTCACGCGGGTTCAATTAAACGCAATTTTGCACAAAATCTCATTTTCGCAGCTCGCGGCCCAAAAATGGAGGAACGAAATCCCGACCCTATTTATCTAGGAGCAATACATGAATTAAAATAAATTATGTTAATTAAACTAGGAAAGCAAGAATTAAAGTAATTAAACTAACTACAAATCATGGAAACTAAATTACAAAGCAAGGAAAAATGAAGAACAAAACTATATTAATGGTAAATGAGATGAAAAGTTCAATCTTACAAAACCAATTGGTTGTCACCCCAAGAAGAAAAGAAAATGAGCTCTCCAAGCCAAACCCTAACCTAAAATGTATTCTAAAACTAAGTATGTCTAATATTACAACAAAATTAGCTTATATAGTAAGTTGGAATAAAAGAAAAGAAAGAAAAATATCTGCAGAAAACAGGGGATCGATCGATCGACCCCTTTGGTTGATCGATCGATCATTGAAATCGTGGAAAATATCTGAAGGATCTATCTATCGATCCTTTTGATCGATCGATCGATCAAGTAGGGCAGAACCAAGGCAGCTACTGCATTGCAATTTCTTCTTTTCTTCTCATTCTTTTGGTTTCAATGTCATTCCTTCCTCCAAAAACGTCATAACTTCTTCGTTATGAATCGAATTCGCGCACCATTTGTGGCCATGTGAAGCTATCAAGGAGGGCTATAACTTTCGTGAGATGCTAGGCCAGGTATCCAAACTGTGAAATGATTAAATTGCCCTTGAATGTGCGGATGCGTACGAAACTTGAGTGGAATGCGTCCGAAACCATTCTTAGTACCTAAATACCTACAAAAGCCAAATTATACCTCATATAGCATGTTAACACTATAAAACGAGGTTGTCTGGTTAACGAGCTTAAATATAGAGATTAAGGAACCCGAGGGGGATAAAATGCGTAGGTTCGAGAGATAAAATACGCAATGTTTGCGTATTATTACACCCCCTAACTTACACATTGCTAGTCCCTAGAAATAAAATAGGATGCAACAAGAAGAACAAGTAAACCAAACGCAGGATAAGTACAAAAATATGGTATAAACGCATAAGTCCACTTTCGCGGGCGATTCGATTGCATTTAGCATATGTAATAAGCCATTAAACCCCTAGGTTACCCTAGTGGACGAGTGTCATCTCGTGAGGGTTTTCAGGGATGGAACCCACAAGCATCAAACAGCTTCCTCAAAATATAACCAACCACATGCGACAAACTTAACAATACGAACAAGATTTCAACATGTTATTAGCAAAGAAAACGAATTCACGTGAAAAGTCCGTAGTTATTAACATTATAGAATGCACCTCAATGAATTGAAACTTTAATATGTGGGAGGGGAGTGGGCACATGCAAAATATGATTTGGCAAAAAACTTATATAACTCGGATAAACATTAAAGCAAGCATACATTCAATACTCACGGGCATTACGCTCATCAAGTGAATTCACTCGAAATAGGGAGGTAACACACGGGACATGCGGGCATAAAGAGTAAATGTAAAGGAAAACTAGGCCGCACACATGTCACAAATGAAGAACGCTATATAGAAAATGAAAATTGTAATCTCAGTGAAAGGATACCGCACACTAAAAGAGGCAAAATGCATTTTCATAGATTATCAAAACTATTATGACTTTTGAATTATATCTACTTAAGATCACATAGGACTTTAATAGGTTGTAATGTAGGCTAGGTTAGGATACGAAACGAAAGGGATGTATATACGGATTCAAAGTGTTCGGAATGAAACTCGGGATAATGGGAAAATGCAGGCAATATCAAAATTGGAAAACAAGTTCCAAAAAGGCATTAGATATATCACCGGGGAGAGTAATCAAAGCTTATTGAACACTATACAACATATACAACTTTCTCTTTCTTTTCCTTTTCTTTTTTTTCTCATTGTTCTTTTGTTTTCTTTTTCTTCTTGCTTTCTCTTTTTCTTCTATTTTCTTACTACTTTCTTTTCTTTACTTATCAAACTCGCATATGCCTAAATTGCAACCAACACACAACCACGTCATTCAATCCCAAATAACATTCCAAACAGAGGTATGGAGAGTGTATGTATGGTATATAACTCCAATTTAGAGTTGGTTATGGGAATGGGGTTATGAAATGAAAGGCTAATATTTAGGCGAAAAGGGGTTAACGAGGGTAAACATATAAGGGTGAGGTCAAGGCTAAAATGGGTGATATAACAAAGAGGGCCTATGATCATTTCACAAAGTTTACGCAATTCTCGAGTCAAAACAACATATGAAAATCATGATCAAGTAACACATTTCAAGTATGAACTCAATTAATGAACGGTCAAGGAAAGAATAAAGAGATTACCAACGAATTCAACGTTTTCAAAGAGAAAAGAATAGTGTATACACTCACAAATGAAGATAAGTCTCTAATCTCACTCGGTGTAAGTATATACAATGCAACAAAAGATTACCGAGTTATAAAAATCTTAAACCAAATCAATATAACAATAAAAGTGCATGTGCTCATGGGATAAAGTTTAATTCATGAAGTTATTCATAATATTAATGATTTGAGGACTAAAGACTAATAACTTTTACAATCGAGAACATGCATCGTTGAATTGTCTAATGGATCGAACAATTATTGAAGTTTATCATCGAAAACAAAGGCAAAATCCCCAACAAAGGAGAAAAAAGAAAGAAAATCATTTTGAAAATTTTCAATTTTTTAACAAAAAACATGCTTTGTAACTAAATTGTGGTCAAATTCACGGACTAAACAGTGAAATGGATAGAATATCCCACACACCCTAACTTAAACGTTGCATTGTCCCCAATGCGTCCATTAAAGAACACAACACAAAGATAGGAAAAGAATGATATTACCCAAATTTGGAGCGATCTCCATAAGAACAAGTCCAAATGAATCTGCAAAACAAGTTAGTACAAAGCATACAAAATAATAATAGAAAGAGATTAACTAATTACACTAAACTAAATTAAGAAGAAAGAAAGAATAAAAAGCTAACTATATACAACCTACTATTTAGGCTTCACACTAACTATACACTAGAAGTCTAAATAGTTGAGGGTCCACCCAAAATACAATTTGACTTTGGAGGATCAATGGTGGATCCTCCCTTTCATGCATGCCTCCCGGAAAATAGGAATTCTTTTCAAACGACGGAAAGCATGTGGGTGGTGGAAAAGGTGAACCATCCCCAATTAAAACTTTGGGCGGGAGGATGGGGGATTTGGATAGGACGGGTGACAAATACACAAGGGGACAAAAAAACTGAATTTCCTCCCAAAGATTTAGCAAGCGGAATGGGCGGTAGCGCACATGAGGGCAAAGATGCCTTCATGGAAAGCAACTCGAGAAAGTAATCCTCATCGGTGAAAGGGTTGAACGTTTTAAAGTTCGGTATCGATTCATCGGGTACTTGTGACGGTGCGATAACGTAGAATGAAAATGGGGAGGAAAGAAATTCAAACTCAAGAGATGAATTATCATCGCTTAAAGTTGGAATTTCAAAGGAGATAGGATCATTTTCAATGAAACTTTGTTCTTTGGGATCCAAAGAAGAAATCATTTCATTGCAAATCGATACTACATCCATTTCATCCTCGCTTTCATTCTCAATTACAAGATGGGCCAAGTGACGAATGGTTTGTTCCAAAGTAGGCACAAAGTCCTCATTTGGTTCAAAACATTCCTCGACTTCAAAAGTCTTGAAAGAGAAATCGTCGTCAGATTCAAATAATAAATTCAAGTCTTGCTCCCAACAATGATGTTCTTCCTGATAGCATTCTTCATACCTCTCGTTCTCAAGCATAAGCAAACCCTCGCCGAAAGTCATAGGCCGAGGTACAGATGCTTGAAAATGAGGGGTTTGAAAATCATTATCGGCACTAAAGTGAAACTCATTATTATAGGAGTTTTGAAAACTATTGCAATTCGTTTCAAAACTCCTATTATAAGGAGGTAAAGGCCCAAAATCATTATCATCATCATCAAAATACACGCACTCTAATGCTTGACTTTTGTAATACTCGCCCAAAGTCATTTTTGATTTTGTAATTTTTGGGGATTCTAAGTATTGACAAAAATTCATAGGAGTACAAGGATTTTGAGAATTATCATAATGATTACTGAAATGATTGGAATGAGACATGCTTACCCCAAAGAAAGGCTCGAGACAACAAATTCCACAAAGAAATGTGCGCATGGAAAAATTCAAGCGTTTCTAGGCGCTCACGTATAGAAGTCCTGTAAAAAAGGTTAAAAGAAAGAATACAAATACAAAAGAAAGAATACTACGAACTAATAAGACAATTACAATCTAAATCAAAACACTTCCCGACAACAGCGCCATTTTGGCTAGGGCGCGAAAGGTAGCGCGTGTAAGTACGCTAATCGTTGTTTTAGTTTCACCGCCTCAATACAAACAACCCTAAGTTACGATTACACTTGCGATACAAGTATAGCGGTAAGTCGGGTATAAAATCCACAGAGAGTGTTTGATAGATCCTAATTGGATTATTAATTCAGGAATAAAAGTGTAAAAGGGTGATGTATAAATGTTAATAAAAGAAAAGAGAAGTTAAGTCTAAATAAAGTAAAAGCGAGGATCGGGATATCATCCAACCATACGGCTCAAAACAATTACTAATAAAGATTTTGGCTCGAAAGCAATTTAGTCGAGCATTATCAATTAAACATAAACTTCACACAATAAGGAATTTAAGCCAAAGTTGCGAGAATAAACACTAAACCGAAAATTGGTCGCACGCGGATTAAACTCGAATTATCGCTATAAACACTAATGATGTATGACATAGAAAGTTAAACGCATAATAATTCGACTTTAATTCATGCGGGTTCAATTAAAAGCAATTTTGCACAAAATCTCATTTTCGGAGCTCGGGGCCTGAAAATTGCGGAACGAAATCCCGACCCTATTTATCTAGGGGAAATACACGAAATTATATTAATTAAACTAGGAAAGCAAGAATTAAAGCAATTAAACTAACTACAAAGCATGGAAACTAAATTACAAAGCAAGGAAAAATGAAGAACAAAACTATATTAATGGTAAATAAGATGGAAAGTTCAATCTTACAAAACCAATTGGTTGTCACACTAAGAAGAAAAGAAAATGATCTCTCCAAACCAAACCCTAACCTAAAATGTATTCTAAAACTAAGTATGTCTGATATTACAATAAAATTATCTTATATAGTAAGTTGGAATAAAAGAAAAGAAGAAAGAAAGGAAATCAAAGATCGATCGATCGACCCCTTTGGTCGATCGATCAATCATTGAAATTATGGAAAATATCTGAAGGATCGATCGATCGAACAAGCAGGGCAGAATCAAAGCAGTTACTGCATTGCAGTTTCTTCTTCTCTTCTCCTTCTTTTGGTTTCAATGTCATTCCTTATGCAAAAAAGTCCGTAACTTCTTCATTATGAATCGAATTCGCACATCGTTCACGGACACACGAATCTAGTGAGGAGGTCTACAACTTTCATGAAATGCCAGGCCAGGTGCCCAAATTATAAAATGACTAAATTTCCCTCGAACTTGCGAATGCGTACGGAACTTGAGTGGAATGCGTCCGAACTCCATTCTTAGTACCTAAATACCTACAAAAGCCCAATTATACCTCATATAGCATATTAACAATATAAACCGAGGTTGTCTGGTTAACGATCTTAAATATCGAGATTAAGGCACCCGAGGGGGCTAAAATGCGTAGGTTCGAGAGATGAAATATGCAATATTTGCGTATTATCAATACTCTCCCAATTTTATCTCCGAGTACATCAATCTTCTTGACTTCTCAGGCTTGTAAAGTGCTTATCGAAGAGGAAAATTAGTATACACAACTATAATGTGCACTTAGAAATAGGGTTTCATACGTTTGGAAGCCTCTATAAGTGCTAGGGCTAATTTTTCCAAACGTGGGTACCTAATTTCAGCTCCTCTGAATGCTTTGCTGGTATAATAGACTGGTTTTTGGATTCCATTGTCCTGTCTGACCAAGGTCGAGCTAACTGCTGACTCACAAACAGCTAGATACAAGTACAATTTCTCCCCTAATACTGGTTAGGAGAGCAATGGTGGCGACTCGAGATACTTCTTTAACTCCTGGAATGCTTCCTCGCATTCTGCATTCTACTCAAAAAAAATTCTCAACACTTTGAAAAACGGTAAGAATGTGTCTATTCCTCGGGAAATAAATCTGTTTAAAGCTGCCACTCTTCCAGTGAGCCTCTGTACATCTTTCCTGCAAGTCGGTGAATGCATTTTAATTAAAGCTTTTATCTTTGCTGAATTAGACTCAATTCCCCTTTGATTAACTATAAAGCTGAGGAACATTCCTTCTTGTACTCCAAACACACACTTGGTAGGATTCAGCTTCATCTGATGCTTTTCCAACTGATAAAAAGTCTGATTGAGGTTGGCAACATGATCTAAAGCTTTTTTACTCTCTGTCAACATATCATCCACATATAAATCTCTATATTTTTTCCTATCTTTTCTTCAAAGACCTTGTTCACCAACCTTTGATACGTTGCACCCGCATTTTTAAGACCGAATGACTTTACATTTTAGCAATAAGTTCCTTGGGGGTGATGAAGGTTGTACTTTCCCTAACCAGAATAGGCATCCATAAAGCTTAAAAGCCCATATACTGATGTAGTATTCACCAACTGATCAATTTTAGGCAAAGGGAAATAATCTTTTGGGCAAGCTTTATTTAAATCAATAAAATCTACGCACATCCTCCATTTATCATTCTTTTTTTTTATCATTATAACGTTGGCCAACCAATCTGGATACTTCACATCCTCAATAAACTGGGCTTTTTGAAGCTTCTCTACTTCCTCTTGGATAGCTTTATTCTTTTTAGGACTGAAAACCCTACGTCTCTGCTTGATCGTCTTGGCATCCTTGCTGACGTTAAGATCGTGACAGGGAAAATTAGGATCAATCCCAGGCATATCCTCATGGCTCTAAGAATATACATTTCTCCATTGCCTCAAGAACATAATCAACTATTATTTAAGAACGAGATCCAGTGTTGAACCAATCTGCGTAGTAGTTTCTGGTTTGTCTTTGTCTAGAAAGATGTTTTCAGTTGCTTCTAAAATTTATCCATTGACCAACTCTGTTTCATCTCGTGGGTTTGAGGTTTTAACCTCAAATTCACCATTAGGCTCAATAGTATCCACCTGGTAAGTTGTAGTAATCTTATTCAATTCAACCATACCCACATTCAGCTAATGAGTATTAACACTTTCTAGCCACCTTTTGGTCACCTTTCACAACACCTACCCCAAAATGAGTTAAAAACTTTAAGTACTGATGGACTGTTGACGGTACGACTTTAAACTTCTTCAATCATACCCTGTCGATAATCACATTATAGGCAGATTGAATGTTCTTATCCATCATGAAGAAACATATTTTCTTTGTGCGACTTACTGTCCAGGTGTCGATCAATATTTCTAGCTTGATTATTCCCAAAGGGTAAACTTGTTCACTAGAAAAGCCTATTAATGCCCTATAATAGGGTTCCAACTGGCTGATCTTCAAGTCCAAACTCTAAAAGCAATGATAAAACATAATATCATCTGAACTCCCATTATCAATCAAAACTCTGGCGATAATAATATCCTGGATTTTGAATTTGACAACCAATAGGTCATTACAGGGATAAAGTACCCCACAGAGATTATTTTTTGAAAAACTAATCACCAATTTGTCTTTGTTGACCTTCTTTGTCCGATCATCTTCATTCATATTAATCCTCTGGATGTAGGAGCAAGCTTGGGCTTCATTCAAATAATCTTTCCTCTTAACAGTGTGATCACCGTCTCTTGCATCGCCACCTATAATCATATGACAATCAAATAAACCAAAACTGATCATAGCTACCTCACGTTCGGGTTGCTTGGGCTTCTTCGATAGGTCTGGATTACCTTCATAATCATTTTTATGATTTCTCTTCTTGTCATTTCTAGACATGCATGGAGAATTTGACCTTCTTCTAGGTTCTTTGCCATCATATCGATCAATAAATTTATTGAATTTTCCTCGACGGATGAGGGATTCTATCTCATTTTACGAAGCGATGCAGTTATTCATTGTATAATCATGATCCTTATGGAATTAATAATATTTGGATCTATCCCTCTTGTTAGGAGGTTCCCTTAACTTCTCAGGCCATCACAAATCCTATTGTCCTTGATTTCTTCCAGGATATGGTGAATGCTAACACTTAATGATGTATAGGTTCCATACTTTTTGAGCTTATCTTTTTTCTTCGGCTTCTGCTCATTTTATTCCTTCTTCCTCAGGCTTCGTGTCAGGCTTCGTGGTTGGACTCTGTTTTGAAGCCATGGGTTCATCGGCATTCATTATTTTTGTTGTCTTTTCCATGAGTTTAGCCATAGTTTTGGGAGGATCTTTAGCTAGAGTATAATATAGTTTCTCAAGAAGCAAACCACTCATAAGGCAGTGATGGTTGTTTTCTCATCATAATCAATCACCTCCAACTTTTCATTATTAAAACGCATAATGTATTCCCTAGTCCTTTCCCCCACTTGCTGCCTTACACTTAGAAGATGAGAGAATTTTTTCACTGGCTTATCTCCAAAATAGAAGTTGCTAATGAATAACTCGGCAAGCTGATTGAAGGTGGCAATTTGTACTCGAGGTAGGTTATTATACCATATTTGGGTTAATCCCGCAATGGTACGTGAAAATGCTATGCACCTCATTTCATCAGGGAGTGAATAAATATCAACGGAAGCTTGATATTGCTCAATATGGAAAAATGGATCAGTCTTACTGTCATATTTGGAAGTGACCATAGGAGCTTTAAGTTTTGATGGAGTAGGAAAAGCCACAATTGCCTCAACAAAAGGGGGTCCTTTAACAAAACTCTAATGCAGAGGATTCTTTGTTTCTTCCATTTCACCGAATCGATCTTCCAACCTCTTGATCCTTTCCACGATGGATTGCCTGCCTTAGATCTATGCAAACCAGCTTGGTTGTTTCGACCATGTGTCTGCGCTGAATTCTCCTCCTGAGAGGTCTGCTTGGCAGGGACAGATTGTTGAACGCTTGATCATAATCTGACTTAGGCCTCATGGTAGTCGGCTGGATGTTGAGTGTTCTTAGATAACGCCCTAGGAGGATTTTTATTTGCTCGAGGTCCCAAATGATCAAAGGGCGAAACTTTGCTTAGCCTTTCCAAGACACTTGCCCTTTCAAGAGAAAAAGAATGGATAGCATAGGGTTATGTGGACCTGAGTGATGAACTTGCTCCTGAACAGTAAGAGCAAGGTTCTAAAAAATGCGGGGCATGATCGAGGCGTGGAGGCCAAACCTTAAGTCTTAGAAGCCTAGGCGGGCCTTGGCGTAAAAAGGCGTTTAGGTCTTTTTAATATATTTTAATATTTTTTAACCATAACAAGGCTATTAAAATACTAAAATTGTACATATCATAAAAATATGCCTGAATATTTGCAAATAAAAATACTATTTGATTTTTTGGGATGAGATAATGGTTCGGTTATAAAAAAATCTTTAAAAGGGATTATCGTTTCACTAAAGCATTATTATTTTTAGAGAAAAAGTACGCCTTAAGGGTTTTACCAAGCATAAGGCGTCAAAATCTTAAGGTGAGGCGTTTCTCCCAAGCCTCAAACCTAGGCGGGTTTTTTAGAACAGTGAGTAAGAGGTGTCAGGTGAAGACCTGGAATAACTATGTCTGAGGGATCTTGGAGGTGGAGGCGACATATCTCTTCTGGACGAGGGAGCCACTTGTAGTGACTGAGCCAATTGCCTCACCGTTTCTTGGATGGCTTCTTGTCCTCTGACAATACTAGTCAGGATTCTAGTTAGGTCTGTTGCCATAGGCGGAGCAGACGGAACGGGCAGATTACCTTCATTTCTGAGACTAGACTCAGGACCAGTCATCGTTCTTTAAACAAGAGTATGTAAGAGTGAGAACGAAAATTAGAAAACGTTCCCACAAACGGCGTCAATCTATTGATGTAAAAAACTAGACTTAATCTAATTTTATAATCACAGATAAAATATGCGATGGTAAATAAAAAAGAGAGAGTTTTTAAAGTGGTTCAGCTATGTAAGAAAAGCTACGTCCATTGTTACTTTATTAATTTTTGTGGTTACAGAAAATTAGGTACTCTTGTAAATAAGAATATCCCAGAATCTGTTCGACCTTGCGCTTGATGAAAGATATACAATGTATTTATAGTGACCCGGAGGTCAAGGGTTGGAATGTCAAGGGATGGAATGATTTTATATAATTAAGCATTTACATCCTTACATAATAAATGTGACACATTGGTTGTATAAACCACGTGTAGTATGACCCTTGATGTGATGACGCTTCATTGTCGTGTTGGTCAGCATTCTTTGTGTTGGTCGACAGAGTTACTATCTGTTGACTAGGATCTTTGCCATATAGGAGGACACATGTTTACTTCTGACTGGTCCACGTAAGTGGATAATTTTTGGCATCAACAGTTATTATTTCAATCAATGGGTTATTTGGTTAAAGATTTGAAATGTAATAGTCTTATGTTTCAGATTTATATTGCTACTGTGGATTTACTTTGGCTGTTTAACTAAATTATGAGTTGAGTATGTTGTTGCTAACAAAGATTAATATTGACACTCGACTTAATTTAATAATAGGTGGTTAGTAATTAATTGATTTCGACAATGATGCTAAGAATGAGCCAAATGAGATTCTTGTTTAATTTTAATAAGTGTTGGTCACCCATTATTTTAATAACTGGGGTGTCAGTCTTAATTCACCACATTTGGGTGGGTGGGTGGGTGGGGGGAACAGATTTGGCCCAATTTCGTTGAGGAATGTAGGCTTGGTTCCAGCCATTACGGGTTAGAGCTTGTCTCAAGTTAAGGATGTCTTATATTTCTTCCCCAAAAGAGCCACTTACAATAACATTAAGCCCACTAAATGCTTGCATTGCCCTCTCACTCGAATTCATAAAATAATCTCTCTCTCTCTCTCTACATGTCCTTTACTTATAACGCGTACAATTTATATTTATATATTAAATTAGATATAGATTTAAACATAATCCAACCCTTTATGGTTGCTCTCAGAGATATCTATCAAATTTGAGTCCTGCCATGAATATTAAATAAGTCTTTCAAAACCTCCCCTAAATATAAAAAAAAAAAATTGTGTCATGGTGGAACCTATACTACAAGATAATACTTAATCTATCAAGTAAGAAAATAAGTAAAATTCATGTCACTCTTAAAAGAGATTTTGCAGGAATGTTTAATACTCGAATCATTATTCATCAAATTTTACCAACACCAAGGTCTTTTGTACCATTGTGGGTCCATTAGAGCCACATAACTATATCCAATTGGCCCACTCTAAGTTACAATTTAGGCCATCTCCGGTGGAGAGGCTAAAAAGAATGTATATTTACATTGTGTGAGGTTAATTGTTTGGACGTTGCACATACTGGGACAAGCTAACTTTGATGTGAAAAGGGTGGGGACCACCTTGGACGGACAACTGTCATCTGTCCAAGGACTGAAATTATTTTCTTTTATTATTTATAATGGTGGACGCATGACTGTTGTTCCTTCAACATATTTTATTATTAGTTATAATGGTGGATGAATGACTGTCGTCTATCCAACACATTGAATTCTATTTATACATTATGTAACGATAATACAGAGTTAAATACTCCTTACATTTTTTCTCATCCAAAAATGCATCTTTTTCTAATCATTGCGAAATCAATTAATGTAGATTAGATTTAGACATGGGATGACCTTAGAAGCTTCTTGTGGACACCTCCTCCTAACTTTACAATCTGGTAAGTGAGAGAATGTCTTCATCTACGAGGACCATAAAGATAAGCAGGACCCCACAACAAAGAACGTGATATGATATTTTAAAATCGATATCATTCCTCTTGTGAAGCGCACATAACACGAAAGGTATATAATATATTGTTCTACATCCAGTGCCAACCCCGTTATAAATCCAATTTGCCCCACAATCGTAACAGTCCATTTTACCACGTGGCTAATCCCATATCGCATTCAGTGATGCAGGATTAGTGGTTTAATGGGTATGTTAATGACCGCATGATACCGACGTTAGCGGTTGAAAACAAGTGTGGTGGTAGCCCTGTCTCCGTAACACTCTCCGATTCTCTCTCTTTCTAAGTTTTTTCCATACTCATTTCGAGTACGAAATTGAAACAAAATAGCAGAAAGTTAGTAATAAAACCCAAATGAATGAAAAGAAAGAAGGCGATGGTTGCTTTAGTTATTCCTATTGCCAACCTTTAGAGCGATGAAAGATCGCAGAAAACGTGACCCATTTTATGCCGTCTGGTGCACTCTCCTTCTCATCTTCATCTCCGGCTTTACTTTCTCCACTTTACGCCTCTTCTTTAAAGGTAACCACTTTTTTTCTTTCTCCTTTTGTTTTCGTGAGTTTTTATATATCATATTATATTAATTCATCTATTTACTTTAAACAGAAGGGTTTCATCAGAAGCTGGTGAAGTCATGGCCTACTGCTGTACACGTCCTCTCCGCCCCAAATCCCACAATTTTTGTTCGAGAAACAGTCATATTTCCGGACCAGGCTTTGATATTCCTGAAATACCCACCGTCCACTCCCTTATTTACCAAAGAGGACATTCGCTGTGTTTATTTCTCACCCAACTCCACCGACCCTAAACTAAAACTCCCGCCGGTGTTCATCGACGATGAATATGAGAATCACCAGATCGTACGCTGTCCGGTGCAGCCACGTGGATTTATCGTTTCCGTTTATTTGAAATCGTTCGGTTACATTAAAAGTGGGCCAACCTATCAATTTGACTGGTTGGCTTATGAAGCTATGATCGACCGTGACAATACCACGTTGGTTTTTGTCAAGGGACTCAATCTACGGCCAGGAAAGCTTTCAAACGCCTCCAGATTTGAGTGCTTGTACGGCTGGGATTTAACCAAACCCAAATTCTTGCTGAGATCCGACGTCGTTTCGATTGCTCAAGAGGTTGTACGGTGCAAAACGCCTTTAACTATACTCCGTGGGACCCAAAAGATCAGGAACAGTAACAACCTCAAGGTTTCAGTTAGGATGATTGGTGGAGGAATATTACCCTCAATAGCCCGCCCCGAATACCAGATTGACCCGGACCCGCCCACCCGAAAACAACACCAAATGTGCATATGCACAATGCTGCGGAATCAAGCACGGTTCTTGAGAGAATGGGTCATGTACCATACCCGAATTGGGGTCCAACATTGGTTTATTTACGACAACAATAGTGACGACGAAATCGATAACATAATTGGGTCACTAATTAAATCAAATTTCAACATTACCCGACACGTGTGGCCTTGGATGAAGACCCAAGAGGCCGGGTTTGCCCATTGCGCGTTACGTGCTAGGGACTCGTGCGAATGGGCTGGTTTTATCGATGTTGACGAGTTTCTTCACTTGCCTGCGGGGTTATCCTTGCACGACGTGATTCAAAATCAATCAAGCCCCGATGATGTGGCAGAATTACGGGTGTCGTGTTATAGTTTTGGGCCATCGGGTCTTAAACGGGTCCCGGTAAAAGGCGTGACTGCTGGTTACACGTGTCGAATGAGTGCCCCCGAAAGGCACAAGAGTATATTGAGGCCCGAAGCATTAAATTCCACTTTGATCAATTCAGTGCACCATTTTCACTTGAGGGATGGTTATAAGTATGTGAATATGGATAGAAATTTGATGGTGATTAATCACTATAAATACCAAGTATGGGAAGTCTTTAAGGAGAAATTTTATAGGAGGGTGGCGGCATATGTGTCTGATTGGCAACAGGAGCTGAACGAGGGGTCCAAAGATCGGGTCCCAGGTTTGGGTACTAGAGCTGTTGAGCCACCAGATTGGTCGGGTCGGTATTGTGAGGTCTCAGATCCCGGGTTACGGGATCGGGTTTTACGGACATTCACTGACCCGAAAACTGGCATGTTACCATGGCAAGAAGTGAGAGAAGAGGAAACAGAGAGTGCTCTGTATAACTTGAGCAACAACAGGAGAGTTGCTAGAGTGCTGTTGTGACTTTGGAGTTTTTTTTTCCTTTCTTTTCTTCTTTTTCATATTGTTATACCATGTAGAGTTACTGATGAATTAGTTCCTGGATTCTTTTGTACATATTTAATAATACAATTGAAAAGGAAATAGAGATGATAAGCATATACAAAGATTTTAAAAAAAGTTTATTTGAGTTTGATCCCCATTAATTTTGTCCATTTAGGGATTAACTCTTAATTAAAAATTATTCTACTCTTTTTGAATTTTGTTTTATATTTTTAGCGACATATTTTTCTCAAAGTGCTGCTAAAAATGAAAAATGAGGGTTAATCCTACGACAAGTTTTAATGGGAGTTAATCCGCAAACTAATAAGATCCAACAACACACTCACCCACCCTTTATAATTATAAACATTGAGCATCTTTTAATGTTTGGATGAAGTATTTTGCAAATGATTTCAATAATGCAATCTCTTTCTTATTTAGATTTTCGTGTTTGCATGTCTTACTCAATATTGATGTCATGGACCAGCTTGACAACACATGCTTTCATATTTTCTATAAGATATTTAAGCAAAGATAAGAATGTCTGTACAGATATGTTATCTCCGAATTCTATAACGACACCACACCAGCAACACTTGTTTGGTTTTTAGTTGTTTTTGAGCTGTGCATTATACTTCTCATGGCGCTGAGGTATAATTCAGGTCCCAAAATAAGACAAAATTCAAAACCTCTCATTTTGTTCCAATTTTTTCGGAAAATCAAAAAAGTTTCCGAATTCGGAAAAATCGAAAAATCGGAAAAATTCGGAAATTCAAAAAATATACTAAAAATTCAGAAATTTTGGAAATTCCAAAATTTCAAAAAAATTAATATAGGATTTTCGATTGCTCGAAATTCTCATTTTAAAGAAATCGAAAAAAAGATTTAACCCAACATTTAAATATGTAAGGATTACCATTTTTTTTCATTTGTGTAGAGGATAGAGGGATATTCTTCTTTTATAGAGGACTTTTTTGGGCCTCTCTTCCTCTCCTAGCGGATGTGGGACACATGAGAATGTTTAAAAAAATTAGAAAAATTAGAAATTGGAAAATATTTCGGAAATAATTCGGAAAAATCGGATCGGCATAGTTTCGGAAAAATCGGAAAATCGGAAAATTGGAAATCGAAAACCTTATATACGTTCCAAAATCGAAAAATATCGGCTCGGATATCGGAAAAATCGGAATGTTCGGAAAAAAAACACAGCCCTACTCTTGTCCCATATTGGAAGAATAGTGGCAATGTGAATAGTTAATATAAACAAAATTGGCACTAAAGTTTGGTGCCTTGGAGGTATCCTAGCGCTTTGGAGGGGAGATGACCTAAGCTATGCTTGGATTGACTTTCGGTCAAAGGTCCACACGCGCACATCCGGTCGGCTCGTTTCAACTCCGGCTTATAAAAATTTCTTAAATTTTTTAGCCAAATTTAATTAACTTTCTACGCTGTAATTAATTAATTAATTAATTAATTACGAAATTAATTAATTTATTAAATTATTGATAGTTATTGCCAACAGTTAAATTCGTTTAACTATTTGGGAGTTTTTTCTGAACAGTCAAAACCTTTGCTATATATTCTGCATTTCCCCTTTAGTTTTTGTTGTTGAAAAAATTCCGAAAATGCTTCTGCATTATTTCCTTCATTCAGAAAATTATTTCCCTCATTTCTGCATTGCATATTACTGTTTCGGTTGAGTACAAAACACAGACTTGTATTCGTTGGAATTAATTATTGTAGTGCTAATTAATTAATTTGGAAAATCCATTCTATCTTGGGAGACGTTTGAGGGAATAAATTGTCTTAACGACACTGTGGTATTACACAGGCCTCAGATTCTTTTCCTTTTCTAGTTTTTTTATTTCTACAAATACAAGTTGGTTTTATTTT
The DNA here is from genome assembly GCA_949130495.1 of Sambucus nigra. Lineage (NCBI taxonomy): Eukaryota > Viridiplantae > Streptophyta > Magnoliopsida > Dipsacales > Adoxaceae > Sambucus > Sambucus nigra. Next base: position 237,654,727 of record OX422220.1, on the reverse strand, counting down.
CTGTAATTTCGTTTTATTTTCGTGATTATTATTATTCATAATTCTGTACTGTTGAATTAATTAAATAGTAGATATAACAATCTTAAGACAATTTACTTTTTGGACTACTGCTTATTATGAGTACAGAATAATTTTAAATTATAAAAATTTATTAGTGTAATATAAATCTGTTTTACAAAAAAATGATAAATTATGGGTTTATTACAAAAATTTAATAAAACAGTTAGTGTTACAGAAAATTAATTTTCTACACTGTTTATCGTATGCTGTTTCAGAAAATAAAAAATTATTTATAATTTTTTTTATCTGTTTGTATAAGATTTTTAATCTTAAAATTTTAATTCCATTTTGTACGGATTTTTTTTAATATTAAAAGAAGTTTGACACACACACAAAAAATTAATTTAGACTAATAAAAATTAGTGTTTAATGTTTTAGTTTAATTCTGTGATATAGAATTCGGTATACTGTGTAGAATATTTTACGTTAATTATGTGTTATATAATTTAGAATTCTTGTTAGAATTCATATAGTCATAATTATAATTTGAGGAAATTGGTGTACAAAATTTTATATTCTGTTTTGATAAATTCATTACAAATGAATAATATCATTAATAAGAATTATGTTTTTGAAACAGAAATGGAATCACAAAGTACGAACACAGTTCCACCAACCGTGAATGTGACACATGCGACTATTAATGCTCCCATGAACATGCCACATGGGGAGAAACCGAAAAAAACTTTCAGGGCCGATTTCAAGCAATGGCAAGGATATATGTACTTTTATCTCACAACCTTCCAATTGGCAAAGGTTCGTTTATGAGGATTGTCTCCCTTTGCAAGAGGGAGATGAAACTGAGAAAGTTACTTCCGTGTAAACATGGAAACATTCTGACTTTCTGTGCCGAAACTACATCCTGACATACTTGGATAAGACATTGTACCATGTGTACAGCACCATGGCAATCGCTAAGGAATTTTGGAACTCTTTGGAGAAGAAGTACAAAATTGAAGATGCGTGTATGAAGAAATTCATCATAGGTCGTTTTCTAGACTTCAAAATGGTTGACTCCAAGCCAGTTATTGCACAAGTTCAAGAACTTTCACGTTATTCTTCATGACATTCATGATGAAGGAATTTCAATCAGCGACACTTTTCAAGTGGCGACAATAATTAAAAAGTTGCCTTCATCTTGGAACTTGTTCAAAAATTATCTCAAGCACAACCGCAAGAAGATAAATATTGAAGAATTGGTAGTGCGACTGCGGATTGAAGAAGACAACCGTGAATCTCAAAAGAAAAGTGGGAAGAACATCATGGAGTCCAAGGCTCATGTGGTTGAAAGTTCTAAATTCAAACGTAAGCGTGATTGGGAATGCACATTTAAACAAAGAAAGAAGTTCAAAGGCAAATGCAACAATTGCGGCAAGCCAGGACAACGCTCAAGAGAGTGTCGCAAACCAAAGAACGCTAAAAAGAACAATGCTCAAGCAAATGTGATGGAAGGTGAGAACATTTCCAATGGTATTGTAGAAATAAATCTTTATGTTGTTGTCTCTGAATGAAATTTGGTAGGAAATACCAAGGAATGGTGGGTGGACACTAGGGCTACAGACCACATTTGTGCAAACACATGGAAGCTTACTACTTATAAGGCTTTGGAAAATGAGGAGACCCTATTTATGGGGAACTCTTCAAGTTCTAAAGTCATTGGAAAAGGAAAGATTATTCTGAAGATGACTTCAGGAAAGGAGCCCACTCTTAACAATGTGTTGCACGTGCTTGACATCCGTAAAAATCTAATTTTCAGATCGCTTTTAAGTAAGAATGGGTCTGAGCTTGTGTTTGTTTCTGATAAGTTTGTGTTGTCCCAAAACGATGTGGAAATCGGAAAGGGTCTTAGGGTCTCATTAAAATGAATGTAATGACATTGATGCCAAAGGCATCTCCAATGAATGAAAATTCTAGTTCTACTAACTTGATTGAGTCATCTAATGTTTGCATGCCATATTAGGACATTTTAATTTTGATACCTTGCATAGATTAATTAACTTGGAATTTTTGTCAAAATTTAATATTAATAAAAATCATAGATGTGGAATCAAAATTAGCGAGATTACCTTTTCATTCTATAGAAAGGATCACTGAACCACTAGATTTAATTCACACGGATATTTGTGATTTAAAATTTGTACAAACTAGAGGTGGAAAAAATATTTTATTACTTTTATTGATGATTGCACAAAATATTGCTATGTATATTTATTACATAGTAAAGATGGGGCTATTGATGCATTTAAACAATACAAGAATGAACTTGAGAATCAATTTAGTAAAAACATAAAGGCTATAAGGAGTGATAGAGGAGGTGAATATGAATCTCCTTTTGAGGAATTTTGTTTCGAACATGGAATTATCCATCAAACCACTGCTCTTTATTCTCCTAAATCGAATGATATTGTTGAACGCAAAAACTGTACATTGAAGGAGATGATTAACTCTATGTTGATAAGTTTAGGAGCTCCCCAGAACTTGTGGGGGGGGGGGGGGGGGGGAGCCTTATTATTCGTTAATTACATTCTTAACAAAGTCCCATACAAGAAAACTCACAAGACAGCTTATGAGTTATGGAAAGGTCGAAGACCTTGTTATAAATATTTATGAGAGTGAGGGTGCTTAGCCAAAGTGATGTTTCCTAAACCTAAAAAGGTAAAGATAGGACCAAAGACCGTTGATTGTGTGTTCATCGGTTATGCTATAAATAGCAGTGCATATCGTTTCTTAGTTTACAAATCTGAGATTCCGAATATTCATGTAAATATGGTTATTGAATCGAGGGATGCTTCGCTTTTTGAAAATGAATTTCCATATAACATGACCCGAGAATTTGGTCCTTCTAAAAGGACAAATAAAGCTACTACAAATGCTACTCATCAACCTATTGAATCAATACAGGATGAACCAAGACGTAGTAAAGGGTAAGAACCTAAACTTCCTTCGGTCCGAATTTTCTAACATATTTTCTAGAAAATGAACCTCGATCATATAAAGAAGCGATATCCTCACCCGATGCTTATACTTGAAAATAAGCAAATAATAGCGAAATTGAATCCATTTTGTAAAATCTTACTTGGGAACTAGTGGATCTCCCACCAGGTTTGAAAACGTTAGGTTACAAACGGATCTTCAAAAAGAAGTTAAAGGCCGATGGATAAATTGATAAATATAAAGCTACACTTGTAGCTAAAGGCTATAGGCAAAAGGATGGGTTGGATTACTTTGACACATATTCAACGATAACAAGAATATCCATTCAAATGTTAATAGCCATAGTTGTTATTAATGGACTTAAAATACATCAAATGGATGCAAAAACTGCTTTCTTAAACGGTGAACTAGAGGAGGAAATTTATATGGAGCAACCTAGGGGTTCAAGGCTCCCGGATAAGAAGAAAAAGTATGTAGGCTTGTAAAATCACTTTACGAATTAAAACAAGCACCCAAGCAATGCCATGAAAAATTTGATCAATGTTATCAAATGGTTTCAAAATTAATGAGTGCAATAAATGTGTTTACTTTAAAAGAATTTAAAATGAATATGTCATTGTATTCCTCTATGTTGATGATATGCTAATCATGGATAGTAATCTAGAAATTGTCAAAATTACAAAACATATGTGAGTAGTCGATTTGACATGAAAGATTTAGGTATCGCCGATGTTATATTAGGAATTAAAATTTTTAAAACATCGGATGGGCTTATATTATCTCAATCTCATTACATAGAGAAAGTACTTGAAAAATTTAAGAAGTGTGATATCAGTCCTACTAAGACACCTGTAGATGTAAATTTACATCTAGCAAAAAATAATGGTGAAAGCATATCTCAACTAGAATACTCTCGTATTATCGGCAGTTTAATGTATATCATGAACTGCACATGGCTAGATATAGCATACTCGATAAGTAAGCTAAGTCGATTTACGAGTAATCCAGGAAGAGATCACTGGAAGGCGATATTACGAGTTTTGGGTTATTTAAAATACACTCAGAACTATGGACTGTACTATTCAAGATATCCATCTATTCTTGAAGGACATTATGATGCAAATTGGATATCCGATACAAAAGACTCTAAGTCTATGAGTGGATATGTATTTACTCTTGGAGGTGCAGCCATATCTTGGAAATCCTCAAAATAAACGTGCATTGCTAGATCGACAATGGAAGCTGAATTTATTGCACTAGACAAAGCTGGAGAAGAAGCTGAATGGCTTCGAAACTTCTTAGAGGATGTTCCAAAATTGGTCAAAACATGTGCCCGCAATATATATATATTATGATAGTCAATCGGCGACTGCAAGGGCACAGAATCACATGTATAATGGAAAGTCACGACATTTTCGCCGTAGACATAATACCGTTAAACAACTTCTCTCAAATGGAGTTATCTCAATTGACGATGTAAAGTCAAAGGATAATATATCGGATCCACTAACTAAATGTTTAAATCGAGAGCAAATTGAAAGATCATCGAGAGGAATGGGTCTAAAGCCTATAAATAAATAAGAATTAATATAGTGGCAACCCAACTTAGCTGACTGGAGATCCCAAGATCTAAGTTCAATGGGCAAATCGAACTACATTGTATTTAGTAAGCACTGGGGGATATTTAATCCTATCCATTCCAAAGATGAGACAATGCATATCTACAACTAAATTAGGATAAGTTATGCTTTTAATGACATTTATATCTTAAGTATGACTAAGTGGGGTATTGCAGGATACTCTTTATGGAAGTCACCTACGTGAGTAAGAAGATGCCATTTCTATTAGAATAATAAAAGGAAAATTCTCTAAAATGCTCATGAAACCAAGTGGTGTTCATGGCCAAAATGAACAACAATGTGGGAACCAACTATGTTGAAGAATTATTGTATGAATATTATTGTCTAGGTTTACAAAAATGGTTGAGCGTTCAAAGACATGAAATCTACCGATTAACCAAGTGAATCCGATAATATATCATTATAAAAAGTTCAAGGCCACCAGGCTACTTCTCCCGATGCAATAAATTTTCAATTTTACTCAACTTGTGTTTACATCTTGCATATCTTTATATATAGCGGTATATCATTCATGTGGGGGATTTTTAGAAAATGGGCATTGGATAGCAAATCAATTTTGAGTTCAAATTTAGATGGGACCCACATCACGATAATTATGGGACCATATACAAACGCGTTCTCCTTCGCAAGGAGATCAACACGGTATATTCATATGTCCAATTCTATTAAGTTATGAATGATAAATATGTTCCCAAAGAGACTCATAAAGCAATGGAAGTTAATTAATTGGATGTGTTTTAACTCTTGTCCCACATTGGAATAGTAGTGGGAATGTGAAGAGTTAATATACATAAAATTGACACTAAGATTTAGTGACTTGGAGGTATCCCAACTCTTTGAAGGGTAGATGACCTAAGTTATGCTTGGGTTGACTTTCGGCCAAAGGCCCACACGCCCACGCGTGCGCGTCCGTCCGTTCGGTTTGGCTCTTCTCCGTTCGAGCTCGGGCTTATAAAAATCTCTTAATTTTTTAGGCCGAATTTAATTAACTTTCTGGGCTGTAATTAATTAATGAAATCAATTAATTAATTAATTAATTAAACTATTTATAGTTATTGCCAATAATTAATAGTTATATTCGTTTAACTGTTTAGCAGTTTTTTATGAACAGTCAAAACCTTTGCTATATATTCTGCATTTCCCCTTCAATTTTAGTTGTTGAAAAAATTCCCCTCCAAAAAATTCCAAAAATGCTTCTGCATTATTTCTTTATCCATAATATTCTTTCCTTCATTTCTGCATTGCATATTATTGTTCTGGTTGAGTACAAAGCACATACTTGTGTTCGTTGGAATTAATTATTGTAGTGCTACTTAATTAATTTGAAAAATATGTTCTATCTTGGGAGACGATTATTCAATAACCTTGAAGCACGTTGGAGGGAATAATTGTCTTAAGGACACTATGGTATTACACAGGGCTCGAATTATTTTCCTTTTCTAGTTTTTATTTATATAAGCAAATACAAGTAAGTTTTATTTTCTCTAGTTTCATTTTATTTCTGTGATTATTATTATTATTCATAATTCTGTACTATTAAATTGATTAAATATTATATATAACAAATCTAATATGTTAAACTCAACCGGGGTAGTCATTCAAAGCAACCCAAAGAGTGTGACCATGTCTAGCAAAATTTGAACCCCGCCAACTTTACCGGTAGGCAAGTATCGTATTGTGAGTTAAAACTTATGTGACTTTTAAGACTCCTCTTCACCATGGTTATAGCTAACCAGTCTATTAGTTCATCCATAATAGGACGCTCATGTTGGATATTTTGATAAATATTCAGTTCATTTGATCAAATTTTGGAGTCAATCTTATATAGAGCACATATGTTAAAAGGGAAATATCTTCGTATCAATGCCCGAAATTAATTTGGTATACTCGTTTGTTCAAAATAGTGAAGTAATGAATTAGAAATTTGAACTTAAAGTGATCAATTTGAGTTTAAACTAGTTGGTGTAATTTAGTCAAGTGGGTTTGTCCCACATTGGAAAAGTGGTAGAAATACTTGGAGTTGATATACCCAAGTTATGGGATTAAGGCTTGGATACCTTAGAGTATCCCAACTCTTTGAAGGAGAGATGGCCTACACAATACTTGTATTTGGGGCGAGCCTTAGGCCCACATACACGTCGTCATTGTCCTGCTCGTGGAGAATTTTAATTGACATTTTGGACCCGTGGACAAAATTTTAATTTCCGCATTAATTATAAATGTTGGGAAAATCCAACAACCACCAACTTGCACCCTTTCACCACCTATATAATGGACCACATACATTCCATTTTAAACACCAGAAAATCTACTCGAATTCCTTACCCTTATCTTTGATCCCTTCGTCCTACTTGAGAGAAATTCATCATTGTTGGTTTGTGGGACTATTACACTAAAGTTCTTCGTGCAACATTCGGTGAATATTTCATTATGTGAGGCAGACGCGTGTTAAATTTGCTGTCATCACCGTAACAAAGGCGTATTATCTCTTAAGGAGTGATGTAAGGACATGATTTTATAGATGTCTAAGTTAGAATCTAGAAAATTTTCTTTTTGTCCTAGATCACAGTTCGTATGTCTGATACTGCTACATTCGGCACGTCAACACGATCATCCACAATGGCCTTGATCTGAATCCACGCATCCATTATATTCATACGTGTATCATTCAACATGCAAAAAACTCTTCACCCATTCCCACTACTCCACTCACAATTATGGTAAAATAATTTATTTGGAGTGTTTATTATTTACACAAATATTTGAGAATTTTTTATAAAATATTTTTGAAGGGCTGGAACGTTTTTACTTCGAAATATGAATTTTTTTTAAGTGTGGAGGAGAAGGGAAAATTCTCGCTGACGTCATTCGAACGAGATTGGAAGGTCGTTCGCGCAACACATCCATCTCATACAAAGTTGTTTGAGTGTCATAGCCTTACATTCGAGCGACACATGTACTTCGTTCGAGCGATGCACCACCTCAATTTTTGTATTTAAAATAGTGTCATTAGACACATTATTCAAGTCTTTTGGCACTGACATTTCTGCAAATATTCTGCCCAGAAACAGACTTCTTTTTTTCAAGGTTTAATGCCTTTTTTGATTCACAAATCCTTCCCAAACATATGTGTGAATCTTTAAACCCTAGATATAATTGTTTTACTCATCTTGGAGTATGGAGAAGAAGGGTCTTTATCCACTACTGATATTGGAGTTCTTGTGAGACCTCTTGCTGACAAATGTCGTCGACGACGAACCGACGCCTGCGGGTATTCGTGTTTCAAAATTGTTTTTTGATGTAATTGTAAGTCGTTACATATTATAGTGAAATAAATTGTTTTGCCCCTGTGGGAGATTTTTCCACATATTGTGATTGACTTTGCATGCTTGTTTTGATTTACTTAGCTTGTCACAATTTGGTTGCAAGAGTTAGGATTTTGGGGATTAAAAGTTGGAATTTAATTAAACAAGTTAATCATTAATTGTTGGCGCACTCTCAAAATGGTATTAGAGCCTATTACACAATTATAACGTGTAATTTTTTTCGCAAATTTTTTTCTAGATATCAATTTTGATTTAAAAATTGATTTTTAAAAAGCGCAATTTCAATGGAAAACTTGTATAGTCGAGTGCCAATTTTTGACGGGTCAAATTACGCATATTGGAAAGCCCGTATGATATCTCACTTAAAAGCCATTGATGATCGTGTTTGGGTTATGTGTGAAAGAGGGTGGACTGTTGCCACTGTCCCTATGGATAATGTAACTACTTTAAAATCTGTGACTGCTTTGAGTGAGGAAGAATTTAAATGGAGCACATTTAACTCACGTGGGCTTAGTGCAATTTTTGGAAATGTCAGCCCTGACGAGTTTCGACGCATCATGACGGGTACCACGTCTAAAGAAGCATGGGATATTTTTCAACTTACCCATGAAAGCACTAATGTAGTTAAGGAATCAAAATTGCAAAATTTAAATACAAAATTTGAGACAATCACCATGCTCGAATCTGAGTGTTTTGATGAATTCTATGCACGCTTATATGATATTGTTAACACTAGTTTCTATTTGGGTGAACACATTTATGATGCTAGAGTAGTTAAAAAGATTATGAGATCACCGCCTAAGCGTTTTATCCTTAAAGTCACTTTTCTAAATTCATTATGAAATTTGAGTAGTCTGAAATTAGAAGAATTAGTTGGTGACCTCCAGACTTATGAAATTAACATGCTTCCTAATACGATAAAATTAAAAGATAAAGGGGTGGCACTTAAAGACCGGGATATGAAGAGTGAGGGGTCATCAAGAAAGAGAGGTGAGTCGTCTAGGAAAAGAGAGAAAGAGTTTTCTGATTCTGAGTTTGATTTTGACTTAAATGATTTGGCCTTATTTGCTAAAAATTTCAAGAAATTTCTCAAATTAAAGAAAAATGGCAATTTCAAAGATAAAAAGAATTTTGAGAAAAATAAGTTTGCAAAAAAATGAAAAGGATAAAAAGGATGTGCCTAAGAAAGACGAGGAGAGATGTTATGAGTGTGACACTAGAGGTCATAAGGAATTTGAGTGTCCTACTAGGTTGCGATGTCAAGGCAAAGTCAAAGATGCTCTTAATGCCTCCCTTAGTGACGACAGTGAAGTCGATTCGGTGGATTCTGGAGATGAGTCATCGCATTCATGGCTAGTCATGTGAATTCTGATAGTGCACCTCACGATGATGAGGATGCTACTTCACAGGGACACCTCGACAGTGGAAGTGATGTGAGTGAGGGGGAGGATGTTGCAAGTGAGAGCGAGTGTGATTTGCGATGCACGTACGCTAATTTATATGCTGATTATTTTAAAACTAAAAAGCGTAACAAGGTGTTAGCTCTGAGGATATTTACCTTAAAGAAATATTTAGGAGAGACGAGAGAGAGATTCCTCCATTACCACTGCCTTAAGAGAGAGAGAGAGAGACTGTTTAACTTGATAGAGAGAGAGTTTGTGCAGAGAGGGAGAGTCAGTTTGGTGAGAGAGAAAGATGTTTAGAAAAAGAGAAAAGGGGACCTGACCAAGCAAGGGGCTAGTTTTACGAGTGAGCTCCAAACCTCCATAGACATTCGAAAGAAACTTGAAGCCCTTGTAGCCCAGCTTACTCATGACCTTGAGATAGACAAGGAGGTCAAGGTAAATATTAAGGATAAATCTGGAAAGATGGGAAAGATGCTTGATAATACGCAAATATCGCGTATTTCATCCTCCGAACCTACGCATTTTAGCCCCCTCGGGTGCCTTAATCTCTATATTTAAGCCCGTTAACCAGACAACCTCGGTTTATATTGTTAACATGCTATATGAGGTATAATTGGGCTTTTGTAGGTATTTAGGTACTAAGTATGAAGTTCGGACGCATTCCGGTGAAGTTTCGTATGCAATCGCACGTTCAAGGGCATTTTAGTCTTTTCACACCTTAGGTACCTAGCCTGACATCTCACGAAATTTGTATCCCTCCTCGCTAGCTTCGTGTGGCCGTGAACGGTGCGCGATTCCGATTCATAACGAAGAAGTTACGACGATTTCAGCGGAGGAAAAATAAGAAAAGCAAAAGAGGAGAAGAGAAGGAGAAGGGAAGAATGCAGTGTGCTGCTGCCTGGCCAAGACCTGCTTGATCGATCAATCGACCCCTTTGGTCGATCGATCAACCATTCTAAATTGTCAATTTTTGGCCTTGATCGATCGATCGACCAAAGGGGTCGATCGATCGATCCCCTGTTTTTCAGCAGATATTTTCATTTCTTTTCTTTCTTCTTTTCTTTTAATCCAACTTACTATAAATACAATTTTGATGTAATAAACAGGGGGGAACATTTTTAGATAGTTTTAGAAGATAGTTTAGCTTAGGGTTTGGGTGATTTTCTTGGTTCTTCTTCATTTTCTCTTGGATTGACACACTTTTGGGCTTGAATGTTGACTATTCATCATCCTCTCCATTAATATAGTTTGTATTTCTTCATTTCTTGCTTTCTAGTTAATTTACAAGCTTTCTAATTTAGGTTTACATGCTTTATTTACATGCTTTGATTACTTGCTTTGTAGTGTAATTTTACCGCGTTTATTTACCGCTTTCCATTTATCGCGTTTTTAACATGCTTTCTAGGTAACTTAAATTAGGTTGTGTTTGAATTGAACTCACTTGGGTTGACGCGTTGCTTTTCTTTGGTGATGGAGTCTATGGGTCTATTTCGGGTGTTCCTATTTATTACACCTAGGAGATTTGACTGGGCATATCATGTATGTCCCGTGCTTACGACCTTTCGCGCGTAATTTCTGGGATATTTGTTGACGCCAAAATCTTATTAGGCTTTTATGACTATTTAGGGTGTAACAACCCTTGATTTAATTAACTGTCGAAACGAGATGCATTTGTAATAACTCGTCGATCCATGTGACCATTTTATACTAATTAACTCGGGTGAGGGATATTCGACGCAACCTATAGTTTTTACTCGCTTTCATAATCTAGTTTCAACACATTGCCTAGATTAACTTTTTCTTTTAGTTTGTAATCATCTTTTACACTTTTATTTCGGAGTATTAAATCACTTGAATTCTCGCAACTCGTCTCTGTGGATTCTCGATACCCGACTTACCGCTGTGCTTGCCTCGCAAGTGTAGTAGTAACTTAGGTTTTTGTATTGAGTTGGCGAAACGAAAACAACGACTGTGCACTTTACATGCGCACACTTTTCGCACTTAATCAAAATGGCGCCGTTGCCGGGGATGAGTTTGTTTTAGACTTTATTTGATTTAGTATTTCATAGTATTTTCTTTCTATTTGTATTATTTGCTAATATTTTGCAGGACTTCCACATTTGAGCACTTAGAAACGCTCGAATTTTTTCCCGCGCGCACTTACTTCGTGGAATCCGCCACTTCGAGCCATTTTTGGGGTAAGCATGTCTTTTTCCAATTCTTTCAGTAATCCTTGTCATAATTCTCAAAATTCTCGCAAACCTATGACTTTCGGTGAATACTTAGAATCCCAAAGTATAACAAATTCAAATATGACTTTGGGCGAGTATAACGAAAGTCAAAACTTAGGTTATTGGAATTTTGATGACGATGACAATGATTTTGGGCCTTTACCTCCTTATAATAGGAATTTTGAAACGAATTGCAATAGTTTTCAAAATTCCTATAATAATGAGTTGTCGTTTAAGTCCGATGGTAATTTTCAAAGTTCCCATTTTCAAGGATCCGCACCTTGAACCATGACATTCAGTGAGGGCTTGCGTATGTATGAAAATAAGAAAATTGAAAATCTCTATCGGGAAGAAAATCGTTCGCGGGAACATGAGTTGGATTTATTATTTGAGTCCGACGACGATTTTGCTTCCGAGACTTTTGAAGTCGAGGAATGTTTTGAACCAAATGAGGTACTTGTGCCTACTTTGGAACAAGCCATTCTAGACTTTGCCCATTATAGATATTGAAAGTGAGGATGAAAATGACGTAATATCTATTTGCAATGAAATGATTTCTTCTTTGGCCCCCAAAGAAGAACATGTCATTGAAAATAATATTATTTCCTTTAAAATTCGAACTTCATGCGATGATGATTCATCTCATGAGTTTGAATTTCTTTCATCCCCGTTTTCATTCTCTATTACCCCACCGGAAAAAGTACCCGATGATTCGGTTTCGAACTTTAATATTTTAAACCCTATCGCCGATGAGGAGTACTTGCTCGAGTCGCCCTCCACGATCGCATCTTTGCCTTTGTGTGCGCCGCCTCCCATTCCAACTTCAAAATCCTTGGGAGGATATTCGGCTTTTCTCGGTCCCCACTTGTTTTTGTCACCCGTGCAATCCAAACCCCCCATCGTCCCACCAAAACTTTTAATTGGCGATGGTTCATTTCTTTCGCCTTACACATGCTTTCCGTTGTTAAAACGGAATTCATATTTTTCGGAGGGCATGCTTGTATGTGAGGGTACACCGGTTATCCTCCAAAGTCAAATCGTTCTTATGGTGGACCCTCAGCTATTTAGACTTCTAATGTACAGTTAGTGTGAAGTCTAAATAGTAGGTTGTATATAGTTAGCTTTTTATTTTTTCTTTCCTTTTTAATTTAGTCTAGTGTAATTAGTTAACTCTTTGTTATTTGTTTTTGCTATGCTCGGTACTAACTTGTTTTGTAGATTCTTTGGACTTGTTCTTATGGGGATCGCTCCAATTTTGGGTAATATCGCTCTTTTCCTCTCTTTGACTTGGTCCTTAATTTACATTGAGGACAATGTCAAGTTTTAAGTTAGGGGGTGTGGGATATTCTATCCATTTATTTATTTAGTCCATGTTTTTGCTCACATGTTAGTTACTTAGTATGCTTTTCTTGTAAAAATTCAAAAAATTTCAAAAAGATTTTCTTTATTTTTTCTTCTTTTTTTTTTGGCATTTTACCTTTGTTTTCGATGATAAATTTCAATAATTTCCCGATCCAATTGACAACCCAACGATGCATGTTCTTGATTTTAGAAGTTATTAGACTTTAGTTTCACTTATTAATATTATGAATAATTTTATGAATTAAACTTTAATTCCATGAGCACATGCATTTTTATTGTTATATTGATTTGGTTTAAGATTTTTATAACTCGGTAATCTTTTGTTGCATTGTATATACTTACACCGAGTAAGCTTTGTAATCTTCGTCGTTTGTGAGTGTATACACTATTCTTTTCTCATTGAAAATGTTGAATTCGTTGGTAATCTCACTATTCTTTCATTTGACCGTTCATTACTTGAGTTCATACTTGAAATGTGTTACTTGATCATGATTTTCATATATTGTTTTGACTCGAGAATTGCGTAAACTTTGTGAAATGATCATAGGCCCTCTTTGATATATCACCCATATTATCCTTGACCCCACCCTTATATGTTTACCCTCGTTAACCCCTTTGAGCCTAAATATTAGCCTTTCGTTTCATAATCCCATTACCATAACTAACTCTAAATTGGAGTTTTATCCCATACATACACTTTCCATACCTTTGTTTGTAATGTTACTTGGGATTGAATGATGTTGTTCTGATGTCGGTTGCAATTTAGGCATATGAGAGTTTGATAAGTAAAGAAAAGAAAGTAGTGAAAAAAGTGAAGAAAAAGAGAAAGCAAAAGGCAAAAGAAAACAAAAGAAAACATGAAAAAGAAGAAAAGAAAAAGAAAAGAAAGTTGTAAATGTTGTATATAGTTCAATAAACTTTGATTACTCTCCCCGATGATATATCTAATGCCTTTTTGGAACTTGTTTTCCAATTTTGATATTGCCCGCATTATCCCATTATGCCGAGTTTTCATTCCGAACACTTTGAATCCGTACATATATTCCTTCGTTTCGTACCTTAGCCATACCTACATTATAACCCTATTCAATTCCTATGTGATCTTAGGGTGAATGTAATTTAAAGGTTTAAATAGTTTTGATAATCTGTGAAAATGCATTTCGCCTCTTTTAGTGTGCGGTATCCTTTCATTGAGATTACAGTTTTTCAGTTTATACATAGCGTTCTTCATCTGTGACATGTATGCGGCCTAGTTTCCATTTACATTTAATCTTTAGCCCGCATGTCCCGTGTGTTACCTCCCTGTTTCGAGTGAATTCGCTTGATGAGCGTAATGCCCGTGAGGATTGAATATATGCTTGCTTTAATGTTTATTCGGTTTATATAAGTTTTTCGCCAAATCACACTTTGCATGTGCTTTCTCCCCTCCCACATTTTAAGGTTTCAATTCTATGAGGTGCATTCTATAATGTTAATGATTTGGACTTTTGTGTGAATTCATTCACTTTTCTAATAATGCGTATGAAATCCTTTTCGCTATTGTTGGGCTTGTCGCATGCTGGGTTGGGCATATTTTGAGGAAACCATGTGATGTTTGTGGGTACCATCTCTGAAAACCCTCACGAGACAACACTCGTCCACTAGGGTGACCTAGGGGTTTAACGGCTTATTGCATACGCTAAATGCAATCGAATCGCCCGCGAAAGTGGCCTTATGCTTTTATACCATACTTTTGTACTATCTCCTGCTTTTGGTTTACTTGTTCTTCTTGTTGCATCCTATTTCATTGCTAGGGACTAGCAACGTTTAAGTTAGGGGGTCTGATAATACGCAAATATCGCGTATTTCATCCTCCGAACCTACGCATTTTAGCCCCCTCGGGTGCCTTAATCTCTATATTTAAGCCCGTTAACCAGACAACCTCGGTTTATATTGTTAACATGCTATATGAGGTAGAATTGGGCTTTTGTAGGTATTTAGGTACTAAGTATGAAGTTCGGACGCATTCCGGTGAAGTTCCGTACGCAATCTCACGTTCAAGGGCATTTTAGTCTTTTCATAGCTTGGGTACCTGTCCTGACATCTTACGGAAGTTGTATCCCTCCTCTCTAGCTTCGCGTGTCCGCGAACGGTGCGCGATTCCGATTCATAACGAAGAAGTTACGGCGATTTCAGCGGAGGAAAAACAAGGAAAGCAAAAGAGGAGAAGAGAAGAAGAAGGGAAGAATGTAGTGTGCTGCTGCCTGGCCAAGAACTGCTTGATCGATCGATCGACCCCTTTGGTCGATCGATCGACCATTCTAAATTGTCGATTTTTGGCCTTGATCGATCGATCGACCAAAGCGGTCGATCGATCGATCCCCTGTTTTTTAGCAGATATTTTCATTTCTTTTCTTTCTTCTTTTATTTTAATCCAACTTACTATAAATACAATTTTGATGTAATAAACAGGGGGGGAACGTTTTTAGATAGTTTTAGAAGATAGTTTAGCTTAGGGTTTGGGTGATTTTCTTGGTTCTTCTTCATTTTCTCTTGGATTGACACACTTTTGGGCTTAAATGTTGACTATTCATCATCCTCTCCATTAATATAGTTTGTATTTCTTCATTTCTTGCTTTCTAGTTAATTTACAAGCTTTCTAATTTAGGTTTACATGCTTTATTTACATGCTTTGATTACTTTCTTTGTAGTGTAATTTTACCGCGTTTATTTACCGCTTTCCATTTATCGCGTTTTTAACATGCTTTCTAGGTAACTTAAATTAGGTTGTGTTTGAATTGAACTCACTCGGGTTGACGCGTTGTTTTGCTTTGGTGATGGAGTCTACGGGTCTATTTCGGGTGCGTTGTCCTAGTTATTACGCCTAGGAGATTTGATGGGGCATATCATGTATGTCCCGTGCTTACGACCTTTCGCGCGTAATTTCCGGGATATTTGTTGACGCCAAAATCTTATTAGGCTTTTATGACGATTTAGGGCGTAACAACCCTTGATTTAATTAACTGTCGAAACGAGATGCATCGATAATAACTCATCGACCCATGTGACCATTTTATACTAATTAACTCGGGTGAGGGATATTCGACGCAACCTATAGTTTTTACTTTCTTTCATAATCTAGTTTCAACACATTGCCTAGATTAACTTTTCCTTTTAGTTTGTAATCATCTTTTACACTTTTATTTCGGAGTATTAAATCACTTGAATTCTAGCAACTCGTCTCTGTGGATTCTCGATACCCGACTTACCGCTGTGCTTGCCTCGCAAGTGTAGTAGTAACTTAGGTTATTGTATTGAGTTGGCGAAACGAAAAAAACGACTGTGCACTTTACACGCGCACACTTTTCGCACTTAATCAATGCTCCTCGCCCCTGCTTTAGGTTTTGGTGAAAGGCAGGGAATTAGTTTTGATGGTGCCTCCACGTCTCATGTAACACCATAATCGGTTCTTGAGTTTACAATGAAACCATATGGCCATCGACAAAAACCCTGAAGAAGAGTTCGATCAAGAAAAGAAAACCAAGGTCAGACAAAGCCTGTGTACTTCTATACCTATTATAAAAGAAAGGTCCACCTTAGGGAGTTTTGTTATAGTTTGGGTCGAACACGACGTACATTTTCTCCACCACGTGCCACTAGCGATTTTTTGAGTGTTAAAGAGCAGGTTGAGTTTCTAGTTACCACTTTTCAGAGTCTAATCGAAGAGTTCTAATGAATTTCTATGCCGTCAGCGAACACTTATAATATCTCGACCAGAACCAAGAATAATAAGGGAAAATAGAAGGTTACCTCATCTTGGGTACCTAAACTCGACGCAAAAGCCCTTGTTGTTCATGTTGCTCTTAAAGCCTATAACACGTCTCAGTGGTATTTCGATAGTGGGTACTCCAGGCACATGATAGGTGATGTATCATTTTTTACCTACCTAGAGGATCACAAAGGAAGTTAAAGTCACATTTGTAGACGGGAGAAAATATAGCATAGTAGGACGAGGTACTATAGAGATACCAGGATTTACTAAGCTAGATGATGTTTTGTACGTCAAAGGTTTGAAAGCAAACCTTCTCAGCTTTAGCTAGCTGTGCGACACTGATTTTATAGTGAAGTTTGACCGAAACGAATGCAATGTTTATGATCAAGCCGGTAAACTTCTATTGCAAGGGGTGAAGATTGAAGATAATTGCTACGGGGATTGTGCCCATGTCCTCATTTGTTTGTAAAGATGCCACAATCACTCCTATGGATCTGTGGCATCAACATCTAGGTCATGTGAATTTTAGAGATTTGGAGAAATTAGATAAAAAAAGGACCTAGTACGTTGCTTTACGTCACTTGGAAAGCCGACTTCCGCAATTTATGGACCCTTTCAGTTGGGAAAGTAAGTCCGTAGCCCCCACAGGTAGTTGGATTCCATTACCACTTCACGAGTGCTTGAGTTGATACACATCGGTCTTATGGGTCCTACTCGTATTGAGAGTTTGGGTGGTAAGAGGTATATCCTCGTGATGGTAGATGATTTCTCTTGTTACTCAATTATAGGTTCTTTGAGAGAGAAATATGATACTGTGGAACTTCTTTCGACCAAATATCGTGTCCTGCAAAATTAACACGGAGTCACTATTAACAGAATACGTAGTGACAAAGACGTTGAGTTTAAAGAAGCTAAAGTAGATCTTTACTGTGATAGCCTCGGGATCAAACATGAATTTTCGATCGTGAGGACTCCTCAGTAAAATGGGATTGTTGATAGGAAGAATCGGACAATTCAGGAGATGGATAGATCTATGCATCTAGGTCGTAGAGTTGCTAGGAGATTTTAGGCAGAGGCGGTATCTACTGCGTGATACATGGTGAATAGGGTTTACCTTCATCTACACACTCATAAGATGCTTACAAATTATAGACCGGAAAGAAGCCCAACCTTTCATATTTCTGTGTCTTTAGGAGTAAATGCTACATCCTACGGGATAGAGAGCAATTAGGAAAGTTTAACTCCCGGAGCGATGAGGGAATATTTTTAGGACATTAATTGACTAGTAGAGCATATTAAGTTTTTAACCTGAGAATCTCTAAGGTTATGGAGTCAATAAACGTCACCATGCAAGAAGACGAACCGCTGACATTTTTTTATTCTGACCTTTTGTGTGAGGATGATGCACTTTCTAATGACGATCCCATTGTGCCTCCCACACCCAGAGTGGATACTATTCCTGAGTTAGGGGACACTACTTCTTGGGTTCACAAGAGTTATAATCCTACTAGTATTCTAGGAGATCCCACCCTAGGGGTCAAGACTCGTTCTCAGCTAGAGAACGTTGTTAGGCATATTTGCTACACGTCCAAAGTCGAGCCCAAGAACTATAAGGAAAAACTCAAAGATGAACACTGAATATGTGCTATGGAGGATGAGTTGCTTCAGTTTAGAAAGAATGATGTTCTAGAATTGGGACCCTGATCTAGTGAGACAAATGTGATAGGCACCAAGTGGATCTTCAAGAATAAGGTGGATGAGACTGGTGTAATTATCTGAAATATATGTGACAAATCCCCCAAAGGGGAAAAACCATTTATTTCACTATAATATGTAATGACTTATAATTATAGAAAAATGCAATTTTGATGCACGAATGCCCGCAGGCGTCGGTTCGTCAATGTCGGCGTTTGTTAGCAAAAGGTCCTGCAAGAACTCCAATATCAGCAGTGAATAAAGACCTTTCTTCTCCAACAAGGTTACTCCAAGACGAGTAGAACAATTGTATCTAGGGTTTAAAGATTCACACAAATGTTTGGAAAGGATTTGTGAATCAAAAAGGCATTAAATATTAAAAAAACTAAGTTTGTTTCTTGACAAAATATTTGCAAAAACGTAAGTGCCAAAAGACTTGGAAAACGTGTAGAATGACACTGCTTTAAATACAAAAATTCAGGCGGTACGTCGCTCGAACAAACTACAGGTGTCGCTCGAACTTAAGGCCACGTCGCTCAAACGACTTCGCCCGAGATGGCTATGTCGCGCGAAAGACCAACCAATCTCGCTCGAATGACGCCAGGGAGATTTTTTCCCTTCGCCTCCATGGTTAGAAAAAATTCATATTTCGAAGTTAAAACGTTCCAGCCCTTTAAAAATATTTTATAAAAATTTCCCAAATATTTTTGTAAATAATAAACCCTCCAAATAAATTATTTAACCATAATTGTGGGTGGAGTAGTGGGAATGGGTGAAGAGTATGTTGCATGTTGAATGATGCACGTATGAAGATAATGGATGCGTCGATTCGGATCAAGGCCATTGTGGATGACCGTGTTGACGTGCCGAATGTAGCGGTATCAAACATACAAACTGTGATCTAGAACAAACTAAAAATTTCCTAGATTTTAACTCGGACATTTATTAAATCATGTCCTTACAAATCTTCCACTATGTCTATGTCGTTACATACATAAAAAATCCGAATTATGCTATCCCCCAAAAATTAAATGACATACAACTTGATATCCCCAAAAACCTAAAAATTGAAAATACTAAATGCATGTCTTCAAATAAAATCATATATCTTCAAATCTCCAATTCTTCACTCTTTCTTTGTCATCATCAAAGTGTGCAAAAATAATCCTCAATTAAGTACCAACACACATGAGACAAGAAATAATACCTATGATGCACAACAGTTTGAAATATAATGATAAGAAAAGTAAGTAACAATTTATGCTCAAGCAAATCACTATAAAATCAAACAAAATTCTTCTCCCCCATAATTCGTTCTCCCCCTTTTTATGATGTCCCCAAATACACAAATATAAAGAACATAAAGCAAATACAAATGGAGAATGTCACAAGGTAATCAAACTTTCTCTTTTTTAATTTTTTTACATTTTTGCACAAAATATACAACAAATAATCACACCATGAAAGAACACCAAAACGACCAAGTCGGTGATAGCGAAAATGTAGGGATGTGAACGAATTCGACAGGAAAATCAATACATACAACCATAACATATGTGCACGATGAATGTTGGATATACCTAACGAATGAACTCAACATCTTCCTTAGCTGTAAAAATTATGGGATTAAAAGAAATTGACTCAATCAAATCAATAAATCAAAGCTCAAAGCGATTTACACACCAATAACGTCCAAAACGATTTAACGTTTTTTCATGACTTTTAAGTACGTGCAAACTCTTTTTTTATTTCTTTCCATCCAAAATCCCTTATAAATAATTAGACATTATATTTTCTTTTGAGGTGGTGAAACTAAATCCTATTGGCCCATTTGATTTGGCATATTTTGCATTTTATTGCCGTTTATTTTTTTTGGGCTTTTTTCAAAAAATGGATTTCACGATGAGTTCATTTTGAACTCTCGTAGCCCTTTCTCGTGATTCACTCATCATATTTTGTTGTAATTAAGTCCTCACGGTAGACGGTTATTACATGCACTACTATCTTGTCAAGTTTTATCGCATTTTGATCGTTGTATAGACAGATTGAGATGGAAACACTCAAGCCAATATGTGATAGACAAGTACAATACTCACATAATACTATGCATGTCTACAATAAAGGAGATAAGGAGCCAAACATGTAGAAGATATCAATAATCACATTCTCAAAGGCTCCAAATAATGTAACACACATGGATGAAATGATGTAGCATCTTAAATCACTATCAAATAGTCACGTGGAATATAGAATGAAGTTGTGAACATGGCTATCTTTAATGTTAATATATAAACGGTGTAAAGAAACTACAAAACTCTTTTTGTGTTTTAAAAAAAATTATAAAACGACAATCTTTTTGACTTTTTCTAAAAATTTTCAAAAAATAAAATCTTTTTGGATTTTTCAATTTTTCAAAATAATGCAAAAAACAAAACAAACAAATAATGATAGAAATGATGCAATCTAGAGATAGAAATCAAATGATATATACATGAGAACTTCATCCTACTTTAGATATGATGACCACCCCTCAGTCAGCTGTAAAAATTCCTAAAGACGTCCTAAGACTCTCAAATTTAAGGGCATCTAAAGGCTTCTTGAAAATATCGACTAACTGGAGGCCGATAGATACAAAACTCAAGGATACGACTTATTCCTCTACAATCTCACGGATAAAGTGCTCGCATATCCTAATGTTCTTTGTGCGCGAATATTGGACTGGATTATGGGATAGGTGTATCGCGCTCGTGTTATCATAGGAAATAGTCATGGTGTCCTGTGATATCCCATAATCCTCCAACATCTACTTCATCCATAGAAGTTGCGTTCAACAATTCCCAGCGGCTATGTACTCAACCTTCACAATGGACAAAGAGATGGAGTTTTACTTCTTGATCAACTAAGAGACAAGAGTATAACCAAAGAAGAAACACCCACCCGAAGTGCTCCTACATCCATCTACATCCCCGACCCAATCAGCATTTGAATAGGAGGATAAATGGTCACTGGTATTAAAGAAATACCAAATGTCAAGTGAGAGAGTCCCACTCATGTATTTGATAATACGTTTAAGAGCGAGTAAGCATGACTCTTTTGAGTGCAGAAACGCTGGCGGAAGAAATGGAAGAAATGGAGAAGAAAGAGAGAAAGAAGGGTTCAAAACCCTTATATACTCAGGCACAACTCCCAAGGCCCATCATTGCCTTGGGATCCCCGAAGGACGGCTGACAGCACACCCCTACAAAGTAAGCATGTTCTAGCATTGGACAGGTGTCAGACAAGTATTGGATTGTAACAGACAGGCCTCGAAGGTGTAGTAATCCCCTAGCCACTTGCTCTCACATATGACTAAGGGCTGGGGGTGATTGATATGCCCAAGTGTAACCTCGGCCAAGAGACACCAACCTCGGCCTAGAGACACCAACCTCGGCCGATATTATGGCCGACATTGGGCATGTCTTGGACATGCGATATCACCCCTCGGCCAGACCAAGGTCGGCCCAGGCCGACACTACCATGATCCTCTCCAAGGGACCTCATAAGGATCAACAACACTCGCATATAACTTGAAATGGCAACCTCGGCCATACGTAAGCCGAGCCTGCAGGATGCCACCAGATCAACCTCATATCAGGCAGATCCTGCCCATTGTCTCGGCTAGGATCAGGTCGAGACCTCCATGGAGCACTCGGACTGAACAGGTATCAAGACTCACCAACCTTGGCCTCACCAAGGCCGAGGTCATATACCAGGCGCGATGGCCGAGCACCTGCTGGCATCCAGATAAGGACACGTTGACACAAATCAGTTGTAACAAGATTATTCCCCACACGTGGGGAGAATATTGCATCATCATTCTCTACATGTGACAGTGACAGATGGCACTCCCATATTGGTGAGGTTACCACACACATGCTCATTACATGCATGGGGGGTACATTACACCCCCTAGGTACTATATATAGGGGTCATCCCCTACCTTGCAAAAGGATCCCAGTTATTCAACCCTAGAAAAAACTCTGTCTAGATCCACAGTAGAGAGAGAAAGCTTGGGAGATTGTATCCATGGCCATTAGTGCCTTCATTCAGTGATATTACTCACACACACACGAAGTGGACGTAGGCCAATCTAGGGTGAACCACTTATATCCTGGTGTATTCTCCTCTTCTCCTCATCTCATTCTCTTACTTCTTTAGATAATTGTGTTGCCATTGTTGTCCTTAGATTGAGCTTGCGAACACCTTATCTGGTGGTGCTAATTCCAGCATCATCAGGTTTAAAAGATAAAATTGGGTAAATTAGTTTTTCATAAGAAACGGTTTAATTTGGTGAACAAGTTTTTGTTAGGTCTAATCTGTTTAAAGCTTTACCCGTTAAATTTAAAACGTATAAAAATAGAGTTTTTTTTTTGTTTGCTCAAACCATCCTTGTGTAAGAACATTGATGTTAGGGTGTTCTCATATATTTCTATACTCACTTAGATGAATGTTTAGGATAAGATAAAATTGGTTAATCGTTTAATCACAACAATCGATTTAAAATTGGTACAAAGTTTGACTTAGATTAATTTTGTTTAAATTTTATATTAAATTTGAAAAAAATTAAAATTTGACTTTTGTTTTGACCATTCCCAGTTAGCACGCTTTTCACTCTTGGTTGTCATTTTATATCTTGGGTCAATGTTTGTGGAGGAGATGAACTAGTAGAGACAAAAACCTACCTCAATGAGATGAAGGATTGTGCTCATGTTAGGGAGATCAATTTCACCGATGCTGTGGAGACTCGTCCTCGGAAGGTAAATAAAGATCATCGCATTGTTGGTTTTTCATAAAATTATTTTTTGGTGTTGTTTATTCCCATGACGACCCTCTGGTCATTACTATACTGGTGCTCGAGAGCAAAGTAGCAAGAATTCTGGTAAACAATGGTAGCTCAGCAAACGTGTTGTTCTACAGTTATTTCTAGAAATTGAGATTGGAAGAAAAAAGGCTAAAGGTGTATCATAATACTCTCATCGTTTTTTCAGGGGAGAAGGTATAACCTTTGGGAACAATTGAGATGGAGGTCATCATCAACACGTGGCCTAATTACCGAACTAAAATAATACATTTCTGCATCTTGGACGAGAATGCCTACTCAACTTATAATATCATATATGGAAGGGTTAAATTAAAGAAGTTTAGTATTGTTCCATTTACTATCCATGAATGTTTAAAATTTTATACAATATATGGGGTTAGTGTAGTGAAGGGTAATAAAGTAGAATCACGTAAATTCCACTATACCACTTTAAATCCTCGAGATGAATATAAGTTGATCACATGCGAGGTTGTCAAACAAATTGAACTTGTGATATTGAACGACGAACATCCAGAGAGGACATATTAGATCGACTCATCATTAGATCCATCTCTGAACAAAGAGTTAGTAGACTTGTTAAGGGAGAGAAAGTGTGTGTTTTCCTAGAGTCACAAGGACATGTTTACATATATCCAACTTTTCTTTGCAATGAAGCCATTATCATAAAGGACTCTCAGCCCGTTATATAAAAGCATTGTGTTTTAAGCCCATAGAAAAATATGGCAAATTTATAGGGGGTTGACAAGTTAAAAAAGGCATATTTCATTGAGGATGTCTAATACCCAGAATGGATCTTGCACATAATTATGGTTCTGAAGAAAAATGACAAGTGGTGCATGTGCGTCGACTTTACCGACCTCAAGAAAGACTATCTCAAGGACCATAATCCTTTGACTCGGCACCACCGCTGGGCACGAGATGATCAGCTTTATAGATGCTCTAAGGGTAGAACATGATCAGGATAAATCTTAAAGACCGAGAAAAAAGTTCATTCATCACGAGTCGAGGAACAAACTGCTACAACATTATGCCATTTTGGTTGAAAAATGGTGGAACAACATATCTAAGGATGGTAAACAAAGTGTACCAAAATATGAAGAGTGAATAGTCCCCTTAAATGAGTTTCATCATTTGGATTAAATAGGAGATAATGAGAGGGAATGGATAAGAAATGGATAGGTGTACGACTAAAAGGAGAGATGAAGGGGGTTGGGCAAAACAATAGGAAGCAATATTTTAAATGGATCAAAATGTGAGGGGAATGAAAGAGATGGATAATATGAGAGGTAGGGAATAACAAAGCGCATTGGGCATGTGTTTAGCCGTGTATTTAGGTGAGTATACCAGTTGGACATGTGACGTTGGATAGTTGAGAGGTGGGCTGAAATAGGAATAGACAAGAAAGAATAAGGTTACAACATCTAAGGCGGCTCAGAGGGAATAAGAGAAGAAGGGGAGCGTTTGATATTATCTAGTATTCTACAACCATGCAACAAAAGTTGCTTGGCATTGTACATGATAGAAAAAGGTGGGAGGGTGTGAAGATTACGTGGTTAAGGGGGTGGGGTTTAGGCGATTAGGTGAGAAGAAGGAGAAGGAGATGGAGCGTGGAATGGTACATGTGGGGAGTTGAGAGAGGGCAAAGAAATATAGGAGCATGGGACAAATGGGATAAAGGGAGTGTGGAAAGGTGAAAAAAACTAGTGCCCTGGGTTGAATGGGAACAACATAAAATTTTAATTTTTCCAATTTTTATATACGCACCGACTAAACCAAGTGTTATGTTAAACAATTTACTAATTTTAGCATTGACCTAATCTTGCATCTAGGTGAGAATAAGAAAGAGTAAAAATGGTAAATCACAACACAACTGTGTACAAGGAAAACCTATAATTCGAAGTACCTTAAACGGACCAGTCACACAAGTCCATTATGATATAGGTCTCATTACAAGAAAAAATGAGACTTACTCACAGACTCGATGCCTTCAAGCCTTGATGATATTCTTAGTCCATTGTCACCTTTTTTCATCCACTATTGGATGCCTTCCAACAGCCACACAATGCAGGAGCTTTCCCACGTCTTAGAATCTCACTGATCTTACTTTTGTCATGAACAGTCTAGCCATCAAGCAGCACAAGACATGGTCTCCACTACTCTAAATGCTCATAGTATGAAGAGCAAAAAACTATGGTGAAACACAAAAGAAATCTCAAATAGACACATAAATGAAGGATTATTAAATCTCAAACTTGAGTGTAAATAAGGGTTTGGAGGCTTCTAGATTTTAATAAGAAGCCAATTTTTTCCAAAATTCTCAAGTGAAAACATTCCAGACACGCCTATTTATAGAAAACACAAATTTTAAGAGGGAGGAATCTCATTTCAATGAAAACCATAAGTGAGTTTGAATGAAGTCTCAATATTATTGGATCAAAAAACCATCGCATTCGAACGCAAAACCATCTGGTATGAACGACCTAGAATAAACTATCGTATCTCGTTCGAACAAACTGTGACGGGCTTCGAACGAGATTCAACTGACAAACAGAATAAACCTCATTTTAACTTCATTTGAAGGTTATTCTAACGGCATTCACACACTCGTTCGAATGAACATACAATCTCGTTCGAACAAATTTAAAAAAAAAATTAAAGCCCCTTTTTATGAAAATATCCTTAAACAAGATTTTGAAAATACACTTAAACAAATTTAGGGATCAAACATAAACATCTATTCTAACATCAATGAGATTCCTTAGATGATGAAAAAAACTTGGCTCAACCTCGATGTGCATGCAATGTTGATTTATCATGGCCGCTACGATCTTCAAACACGTATCACATGCCTGATGGACAAACCACTGAAACCCTAACAACCTATGAATCAAATAAGTTTTTCCCAAACACGGAATTAAGATATTACAAAGAAATTGACTCGATTTGGAAATGAGTCCTTACAAATCTCTCCCTTTGGCTATTTCGGCGCAACGACTCAAAA
This sequence comes from Sambucus nigra, assembly GCA_949130495.1. Taxonomy (NCBI): domain Eukaryota; kingdom Viridiplantae; phylum Streptophyta; class Magnoliopsida; order Dipsacales; family Adoxaceae; genus Sambucus; species Sambucus nigra. The sequence goes on along the minus strand of OX422220.1, from coordinate 237,628,460 downwards.
ATAAAAATATACTAGTTTGTCAAGCTCACTAAGACTCAATCCCAACCCCAAAAGGAAAAATTACAGACGCTTAATCGAAAAAAAACATTAGTAGCTTTGTATCTTGTAAAACTTTGTCACGTCGTCGCTAAACCTGCTCACATAAACGCACCTTTCGAATGTAACTTAAATGTAACAATATAAATCTGCATATGAAAAATATCACCTCCTTTATCTAACAATCCCCACCTAAGATAGGACATCTCCCTCTAAGGTAAAAAACTGCCCACAAATTAAAGAGTTAGATACCATTTCTCGCCCTTTTTGTTCAGGAATATACAAAGAATAAGGTGCATAATAATATAGAGTTCCCCTAAATGTAACGTATGCAACATGCAACCATAAACAACTCAACAACACAAGAACATATAATCCAAATAATGAACATAAGATACCAAATTTTAGGCATAAATGATATACTAATGATAACAAGCAACAACAAATACCAAAGTGATCATACAACATGCCAATATAAATCGAAGATTAAGCATACGGCAAAGATGGATTGAATATGAGCATGCAGGGTTATATAGATTCACTTATATATTAGGTCACACACATAAAAATTCCTTTTTACCAAATTTTATCTTGTTTATAATTAAGTGAACATGCAAGATAATGTGAAGCTAATTTCCAAACCAAATAAGATGAAGAAGGAAATAGAAGAAAATCCCTTTCGGGCAAAACCTATATTCAGCCCTGTTTAAGACTCAGCAAAACACAAAAGACTAATAAACAATTTAGGGCTCCACTAAGTTTAATGCGATAGCATCCTCGAATATTTAACAAAAACTTATGCAGTCTAACACTGACCATAACAAGCAGTTATTGCCTCGGTATCTACCGATCGGCCTTAGGAATTCATAATTCTTTTCTTCTTAAGCCGTAGAGTCTCGATCCATAAATTAGTTGTAGAGAACAATCCCTATAAGGTTTTAGAACTCAGAATGTGTTCTTCTTAGTTTGGTAAAGTGATCTTAAAAGATGCAAGGTGTTTGGATGAAAAATTTGAAGAGTTTGACAAAAAAAACTCTAAAAAGTCTTGAAAACAAATACATCCCCGCATCTCTATTTATAGGGGAAAATATCACCTAAGGATAAACATGAAAGATTGCATTTGAAATTGCTTAAAAATTAAAATCTAACATACTAATTAGAACGAATTCAAATCTCGTTTGAATGAAGTACCCATTCTCATTCGAACAGCCTTCTAATGAAAGATCGAACAACATTATAGAGCCTGCCAAAAGGTGAATCTTCAGAACTCATTCTAACGACCAGGGAAGTGTTCCAAAGACCATTAGAGAATCATTCGAACGAAATTTAAAGTCATTATAACGAACATGCAAATTTTTCAAAAATATTTTAAAAATATTTGAAATTACAAACTCTTTGAAAAGATCCCTGAATAATAAGATTACTAAAACCACCTCATAACCTTTCTCTAGTAAAGTAGCGACACTTGATCTTAGATTCTTACATATGGTCACTAGAGATTCTTCTCCTGAAGAATTGAGAACGTTCATGAAGGTGCAGTGGGGTGTAACGGGATAAGCCAAATAAAAAATGAGAAATTATAAATTTTTCTCTTACAAATCTCCCCCTCTGTATCCGATACAAAACATAAACCAAATCTAAATTGACACCTAAGATAAATACAACTATTGCCTCACAAACAAAGAAATGAAAAAGCATAAGAGTCTTTGTCTTCAACTGAAAGTCTTCATTTTGTGAGGTCCATAAGATCATCATCAAGGTGCAACGATCTACACATATGAAGCAAAAGAAAGACAGTGATGTATACAAGAGTTTAAAGAAAATATAAACTCCCCCTCAATTTGTTCTCCCTTTTTATCTACAATAGACAAAGGATAATAAACTAATAATGAAAGCGTTAGCTTCACTCGAATACAAAAGAAATATCATCACAAGGATAAATAATTAAGCACATGTAATGAGATTACAAAGAGGTAACCAACTATGTTTGCAAATTTTCAATTTTAGAGTATAAAAAGTACACAAGTATAAAAATAACATTGAGGTACAAATACATCATACTATGGAATATCACTAAAATATTCGAATCACGAAAGCAGAATATAATTGTATGAACAAGTTCCATTGGAAAATCAATATAGGCATTTATAACAAAAGCGCACAAAGTCAATGAGATATTGTAAGAGAAAAAATTATAATTGCTCACTTTTTATTTATTTATTTTGGTTTAGCCTATCCCGTTACACAAACACGACACTTAAAGACTTCACCGTCACTACTTCTCGGTACTTGAAGACCATACTGAAAACTATTAAAGAATGCAGGACTTGGTCATCGCAATAATCATACAAGAAGTATGCGTTTGGTGTGGTAAAAAGGTTTTGAGTATTTTTCTGGGTTTACTTATTTTCTTATGTGGCAATCTTTTATATAAAGGAACACAAAATTTTTATAAGAAATTTTTTTCAAAATTTCGACGCTTCATTCGAATGGGATTTCTTGTTATGTCATACTGACATCTCGTTAGAAGTTTGTGCTTGAACGAGTTTAATGTAGCTTCAAATGAGATCCTTTTATGGTTTCGCTATAATCTCACTAGAATCATTCGTTTGAAGTGTCGTTCGAATGAGATGCAGTGTCGTTTGAATGACCTGCCCTTTCGTTCGAATAACTGACGCAAATTTTGTTTTTTTGTATGAATATGTTCCCAATATCTTTTGTGTTTATCCTTTTTATCTTCCCTTCTTATAAAAAGGAAGAACGGGATCATATATTTCAAGGAACTCTTTTTTAAAAAGAAAAATACCTTTTGAGTTCTCTTTTTGTGATCAAACACCTCATATCATACTCACCCCCAGGATATATTCAAGATCACTTTTACCAACATTAAGAAGGTTTCTTGTGATATCCTCTTGTAGATATTTTTCTATGTGGATGACTTTATGAAATAAGGTTTAACTACTAAAGAAGAAGGAAGAAGGATAAATCGGTGGATACCGAGGGTAGACCGCTACCTGTGGACGGCTCTAGAGCTGAGTCATATATGTTAGCACTTTGAAGACTTTGCGCATCTAAATTAGTATAGCTAAGTGTTTTGTAAGTCTATTGTATTCAAAACTATCAATGGTGTTGAATAAAGGTTTTGCTCTGCAAAGGGATTTTTCCTCGTCTCATTGGCTTTTGCATTTTTAACTTGATAATTGAAAAAATAGAATTTGGACATAACTCGCATGCACACAATAATTAATTAAAGGTTAAAATTTGATTGAAATTTGGATTTGTGTGTTAGGAAATTTAATTAAATAAATTGATCCATTAGTTCATGCACACTCTCAAATTGGTATGAGATAAAGTTGCACTAATTTATTATGTAATCCTTTTTCGCAAAAAAAAATTGATATCAATTTTTTTTTGAAAAATTGTTGATATTTAAAAAGCCGAGATTTAATGGATCATTTCTATAATCTAATGCCCATTTTTTATGGTTCCAATTATGCTTACTGAAAAGCTAGGATGAGGTCTACATTAAAATCAATTGATGAACGTGTCTGGTTGCTTTGTGAGAGAGGGTGGACACCACCCACTATAACTGTTGATAATGTCATTGGCCCTAAAGTTGTCTCTCAGTAGAAAGAGGAAGACTTTAAATGGATAAATTTTAACTAGTGCGGCTTGAGTTCCTGTGACACCCCGCCTAATTAAATACCAGGCGATCACTCCTTTATTAAATTAAAATCAAGGTGAACAATTGGTTCATTCTTAGCATCACTGTCGTGAAAATAAACTTTTCCAAATTAACACCCTAATTAATTAAGCTAAGTGTCAAAACCACTTTTAAACATTACCTTCCAAATTTTATTTTTAAAAATCATTTATTTAATTATTAACACCATTAATAATAAATAAGAATCATACCCCAAGTATCCTGGAACATAATCAAATTAATTTAAACATTCAACATTCAAAGTCCCAACATTTAAAACTTAAAGTAAAACATCCATACTGAAATAAATCCCATAGTAACAGTGCTAGAAATAACTGAAATACAAATGTCCCAATAAAACAGATAAATAGTGGAAAGGGCGACACATGCCCAATAAATGAGTATGATAGATGTGGAATCAAGTAAACGAAATCGTCTATGCAAGTGGCCTGCAACTCCCACCTAAGCTGCAGCACGTTCCTTTCAAGGGATCCTAAGCAAGACGCCCATGTGGCTGGGCACATGTAATACATACATATATATACAAGAGAGAGAAAGAGAAAAAGACTGATTGACTTTGCATGCTTGGATTGATGTATTTAGTCTGTCACAATTTGGTTGCAAGAGTTAGGGTTTTTGGGATTAAAAGTTGGAATTTAATTAAACAAGTTAATCATTGATTGTTGGCACACTCTCAGGTGAGAGTTAAACTTTCGACTTGGTTAAATTTCTTCAAGTAATTGATTCAATCATGCACTATATGTTCATTATTTTCTTTATACTAACTGTAATTCTGATTAATTACTTAATTTTAATTATTTTTTTATTTGGTGAAATATTATTTTCTTAACCCGAAAAACAACAATCTTAAGACGTCATATTTTTTTTCATGTTATTTCTCACTAAATAGATAATTTTTTGAAACCTGAAATTTTCTAAAACTGTAATTTACTTTGGTATATTTTACCTGTTTTAATACATACAAAAAAACGTGTTCACATTGTCTATGTCCATCTATAATCTTAGTTCTGTAATTAAAAAAAAATCTCTACATTTCATAATTTGGTTACGTGTTATTTTGTAACAAAATAATGTCTACTAAATCCTGTAAAAATGTGACGTTCGTTCCTCAAACCGATATGTCAGATAGTGTTCCTACAACCGTTCGTACCCATTTAACCCATGGAGAAAAAATCCTAAAAGTTTATTGGTACTGATTTCAAACCTTGGTAACAAATGAGGTTCTATTTAACTACTATTAATCTTGCAAGGTTTATCAATGAGGATGCTCCCATAGTGAATGAAAATGAAATGGATAAAACAACTTTGGTAGTTGTAGAAGCATGGAAGTATTCATATTTTATTTTCAAAAACGATATCCTTAACAGATTGAAAATTAAACTTTATAGTGTGTATAGCCCAATCAAAAGCGTTAAATTGTTATGGGAATCTTTGGATAAAAAATATAAAATCGAGGATGCCGACATGAAAAAATTCATGGTCGGTAGATTTCTTTAGTATAAAATGATTGATTCAAACACTGTCATAAGTCAAGTCCAAGAGCTTCAATTAATTTTTCATGAAATAATTTTTGAAAATATGGTCATAAGTGAAATATTTCAGGTTGATATGGAAATTGAGAAATTATCCCCTTTTTAGAAAGATTTCAAAAACTATTTGAAGCATAAAAGAAAAGAAATGGTACTTGAAGATTTTATTATTCGGTTAAGGATATAAGAATATAACCGTAAATATGAAAAGAAAAATGGTAACCATGTTATGTATGCAAAAGCATATATTATTGAGGATGTACATAAATTCAATAAAAAGAGGAAGCACAAAAGTGAAGGTACAAGTCAACACGACAGTGCTAAGAAGTTCAAAGAAAAATGTTTTAATTGCAACAAAGAAGGTCATAGGACCAAGGATTGTTTCAAGCTGAAAAGGCAAGAGAACTTCAAGAAAATGACTTCAGAAAAGCATCTCGCGCTCAACGATGTATTGCATGTACCTGGAAAAACATTATATCCGATTTCATGATAAGCAAGAAAGTGTTTAATCTAGTTTTTATTGGAGACAAATTTGTACTAAGTAAGGATGAAATGTATGTAGGAAAATGATATATGTGTGATGGGATGTTAAAATTCAACATCATGACTTCTATACCTAAAAGTAACTGTGATAATAATATGATATCTTCTGCTTATATGCTCGAGTCTATAGATATATGGAATAGCAGATTAGGCCATGTTAATTTTCATACTTTAAGTAAATTAATTCATTTAGAATCGATTTCAAAATTTAACATCAACTCAAATCATAAATGTGAAGTGTGTGCAGAAGCTAAATTAACTAAGTCACCACTTCATTCTATTGATAGAAATAGTGAACCATAAGAATTAGTTCACATCGATATATGTGATTTGAAATTTGTTCAAACTACATGTGGGGAAAACTACTTTATTACATTTGTGGACGATTGCATTAGATATTGTTATGCCTACCTATTAAGAAGAAAAGATGAAGCAATTGAAGATTTTAAGCAATACAAGATGATAAAAAGATTAAAGAATTAAGAAGCAATAGAGGTGGTGAATATGTAGCGCCCTGACCCGAATTTATGGGTTACCCGTAGTCAACTCGGCCCGACTCGAGCATTAGGGGTGAAGTGTAATAAGACAACCTATATAATGTTGTTGGTCAAGTTTTATTTTAATTAAAATTTTACCTGTTTAGCATGCGATTCCAGTTTTAAAACAAACTACGTGAGGGACCCATGGGGAACACCTCTAATTCTAAGTATACAGAGCTACTAACGTAAAATAAAGAAAGTACTTACCTGTTAATGTTCTCAAAATACGAAACCTCTCCTAACTTGTCGTAACAAAGTTTGGATGTGATCCAATGCTCAGTGGAAAATATACAAATACATTATAGAATCGAATGACATAAAGGAGACTCAAACATGTTATGCATATGTGCACATGTGACTATATATATATATATATATATATATACACACCCACATACATATACTCAATGCATGAAATGATTTTTACTTTCGAAAACTTTATTTATCCAGATTAATTTACCTTAATCTTATAAAGACTTCCATTCACTCATTCATAGCATTTCTCACTTTATTTAACACACTCGGTTCAATACTTTAAACCAATACATTTGATTTATCTGAACGCATTCCTTTACCGAAATGGCCCTTTTTAATTGATCCAACACACTTTAGTATTTCGTTGAAACTCACGCTTTCAACACACGCGAACACCGTGTTAGAAATACTTAATTAATATTTGTGAACCTTTTACTACACATTCTTGTATTAATTATGGCTTTAACCACTTAGGTTTCTTAAACACCCACTCATCCATTTGCTTTACATTTTTTCCTACTTTATTGACATTAACCAATTACTCATTTGCTTGTCCATTTTAACTTTTATCGGAATATTTATTAATTCATTCAAGTTAGGTTGTATTAATACATTTCACCACACGACCCATTTCTTAACATGTTCCTTATTTATTTTATCTTTTCTCATAATCTACTGATATCTCATATTTTAATGCGTTCCACACCGCCAATTATGCGAACCATATACTTTGTCCAGTGGTTTTGGGCTTTCAACCTAGGACTCTGGGCCCTTCTTGCTTATCTCGGTGTCATCTGAGTTCCTTTTAATGTGTTTTAACATTTTACAAATGTCCACATTACCTCATTTTTTCCTTTTACCCGGTCAAAGCCAAAACCCGGGGTTACACCCCAACTTGTATTACACTTTAAAATTTTACCATTTCAAGTCCTTTACACTTTAACCTTGATTTTATTTCAAAACTCATATTCATTTAGGACCACTTTATGTAACACCATTCCAATATTTTTATTTCATAAAAATATTCAACTTTAAGTAAAATATCCATTTTACCCATTTATTTCCAAAATCATCTTTTACTCAATTTCCACAATTGTTAATTTTCCCAAAAGACTATTAAGTCATCCACACTAACTTCTTAAGTTCTTTAACATATTAACACCCTTTTAACTTTGGGGTAATATTCTTCTCAATTGAAAACCTCTTTATTCCATTATTTCCTTTCCAATTTCATAAGTGTTAACTCTTTGTAATATTACTAAGTTATACACACTACTTTCCCATGTTTACCTATTAACACTTATTCCATAACTTTATTAATGTGACACCCTACCCAATTAAACCTTGGGTGATCAAGCCTTAATTTAATTTAAACAGGTTTCTTAAATGGTTCATTCTTAACATCACTGTCGGAAACTTTTTAAGTTACTAACCACCTAACTGAAATTGAGTGATTGCCAAATTTTATTTTTCTTAAGCAAAACAAATAATCCATATAGGCACATTACAAGTCTAGTGATAAAAAAAATAGTTGCAAAATTAACTGAATGCAGGTAAGGTCTTGCCGAAAACCATGGCCAATAAAAGACATCTCAAAATCCAAAATCAGAATAACTGTAAAAGTAAATATAGGACAACATGTCCCAACTAAGAATACTAAAACTGAGATCGTGCACTAGAACTGAAAAAAAGGAAACGTCTAAACAATCCCTGCAACATCGACACGTCCTGCAGCTCCCAAATCCCTGGAATGAAATCATGCTGGGTGTCCCTGTGGCTGGGCACCTAAAAGGTTTTTAAAAGATTTTACATAGCAAGAGTTAGTACTCAAAACATTTGAAAATATTTAGAAAGAAATTATCACAACTGAGTTATTGATTACACATATTAAAGTTTTGCACAACTCCCTTGAGCTTCCTCACCTCTCTTCTATAGTTTATGTCTAACGAGGACACTTAGTTCACCTAGTTATGCTACCCATAAGCGTAGGCAACTTATTTACTGCTCGTTATCCTTATTCTTGTAATAATTACATCACGCTATAAATTATTACTAAGATATTTACAATTCATTTCATTATCTACTATTCTCAATCTGTAGATTATGCACATAGACTACATTTTATCACACAATCATGTACTTAATATCAGTTATCACTAACATATCCTTTTACCACACATAAAGGACTCTTGTTCGGAATGATTCATTGACCCCAAGTAAGAGTTGGTTTGGAATGATCCATCGACCCCAACTATTTAAAAATATGAATATATACACATATTCTGGTTCGGGACTCTTTCATCGCGACACCAATTTAAAGTTTGGTTAGGCATTTTTCAACAACCCCAAACATATAATAACCTTATGTTAGTTCGGAATGTCACATCGACCCTAACATAATTAATTTAGGTAAAATTATCTTAACCCAAACTTTTATATAATTTAGTTGGTACACACCCGACCTATAAAATCATGCCCGTACGTAATATATTTTACTTATATTCACCGTACTCATTAATTTACAATTTATTTCACTATTGTATTTATTTGAGTATTCACGCAACTCTAAGGGCCCTGGTTACCCCTCCCTTAATTCAGTTGTTAAGTTATCTTTAACCTACTGGTATTTTTCCCGGAATTTACTCTCACTCTTTCCGTAGATAAATTCTCTCAATCCCAACATATGGCTAAATCGATCTTTCTCCCGTCGGTCCGTTTCTCCAAAATTCCCACTCAATTATTTATGAAGAAATCTCACGGTACACCTACTGGTATTTATGAAGTCTCCTCATTGGTAAAATATCATCACTAAGGTTCCCATTAAGCGATGGTAATTAAAAGGAAATTTATTTACAAAATTCTCTAGAGTCCAGGCAGGGTCGATCGATCGATGGGATGAGGTCTATCGATCGACTGCTCAATCGATCGACATTCAAGGGTCGATCGATCGATCAAGCAGTGACAGACCCAGTTCGTCTTCTTCATGCGCGTTTCACCATTTTTATCTATCTATCTTTCATGATAGTCCACCATATTTACAACCAACGATTTCTAATCATTCCTACATGTTCTGGGATGATTACTAACGATTTACAACAATAAAATCATCATAAATCTTGGCCAAATTAACTAAAAATCTTACGAATATTCAAAACCCCCAAAAATACATTCTTTACATCTTTCATCATAATTCCAGATTTTTAGTTCGATTCAATCATCTAGTTTTCTATGATATCAGAATATATGGAGATCCAAAAACGTTCTACATGCAATCCCTACCAATCATGGATCATAATCAATTGTTTTTCTCCCAAAAATATCATAAAAACCATGTTCTTCATAAAGCTTAAATATGGGTATTATAACTCAATTTATTTCGCAAATAACCACTTGGCTTATGATTTGTAGGGTCTTATTTCATGGTTGTTGATGATGGTTGATGATTTTGATCCTTCAATCCTCTTTCCCAACAAATTTGTGGTGAAATCTCCTTAGAATTTCCCCCTCCTTGCTTCTTTTGCCTTAGGAAATTGTCTCTCTCACTTCTCTAATGGCTATGGTGTATATTCTATCTTTCTAACCCTAGCCTCAACTGTTATAATATGATTTAGGGTTTCAAAATTCGTAGGTCTACTTACCCATTAATGTAAAGAGACCAAAATGCCCTCGAATGGCCCCGGTTTAGCCCGAAAATGACCCGACACTCAACTAGTACCCCCGGGTATACTATTTTGACTAATTCGACCCCTTCGGAATCATCAGTGGACTCTAAATTATCGTTTGAGTCTCTAAAAATATATATATTTTTTAATATCATCTCAATTTTTATCTACGCGTGATACTCGGTTGAGATAACTCAGGTACGTCCATAAAATCCCTAGACCGTACATAACAACATTCAAAATTTACTACTCACATTTAGTAAATTTTTAATCATTATATTAATATTTATTAACATTATATCACATTAAATTACTCTTCTCACGAAATTTAAATAAAACGTATCACATTAAATTACTCTACTCACGTAATTTAAATAAAACGTATTTTATCACATTAAATTACTCTACTCACGTAATTTAAATAAGACATATTTTCCTAATTAAATAGAATTACGGGGTATTACATACTTCCCCTTTTACAAAAGGAATTTCGTCCTCGAAACTTGAAATACTTGCTGTGAATAATTCTGGATATTACTCTCGCATATCCTCCTCCCGTGCCCAAGTAGACTCATCCATATTGTGATGTCCCCACTGTACTCGTACTAAGGGTACCACCTTGGATCGTAGTTTGCGCTCACTATAATCCAGAATAGCCACGGGTCTTTCTTCATACGAGACATATGGCTGCAAATCGATCTCCTCCAGTGGAATGTGCCAGAAGGCTCTCTCGCTCCTCTTGTATTTCTTCAGCGATGCCACATGGAACACGTCGTGTATTCGCTGAAGATGCTCAGGGAGTACCAATTTGTAAGCTACCGGTCCCACCCTCTCAATGATAGGAAACGGTCCCGCATATCTCGGTGCTAATTTCCCTTTATTTTTTTACCTCATAATCCCTTTCATAGGAGATACCAGAATTAACACCTGGTCGCCCACATCTAGGTCCACGTGTCTCCTACCGGCGTCAACATAACTCTTCTGCCTATCCTGAGCTATTCGAATACGTCCTCGAATCAACTATATTTTGGAGGAAGTCTCTTGTATCATCTCTGGCCCCAATAGCTTGTTATCCCCCACCTCTAACCAACAGGCAGGCGAACGACAAGGCCTCCCGTAAAGTGCCTCGAATGGAGCCATGCCGATAGTGAATTGGTAAGAGTTATTATAGGCAAACTCCACCAAAGTAAGGTATGGCTCCCAACCTCCCCCAAAATCTAGGACACACATCCTTAGCATATCCTCCAAAATCTAGTTTACCCTTTCAGTCTGACCATCCGTCTGTGGGTGATACGCCGTACTCAACCGTAAGTCGGTGCCCATAGCCTCCTGAAAGCTCTACCAGAAATGTGACACAAATATTTTGTCTCGGTCCGACACAATATTAATAGGAACTCCGTATAGCTTAACAATCTCTGAAATAAATGGCTGCGCGTACCGCATCGTATCATAATCCGTACGAACCGGTAAGAAATGAGCTACCTTAGTCAGCCGATCCACTATCACCCATATAGAATCGTGACCCTTCTGTGATGTTGGTAACCCAGTAATAAAATCCATCGAGATACTCTCCCACTTTCACACGGGAATCTACAGTGGTTGTAGCATCCCTGAAGGCCTCTGATTGTCAAGTTTCACGAGCTGACATGTAACACACTTTGAGACAAATTCTGTAATATCTCGTTTCATACCTGACCACCAATATAATCGTCGCATATCTTGGTACATTTTGTCCCCACCTGGATGTACCGAAAATTTTGACCCGTGTAACTCCGTCATAACGGCATGCCTCAAATCATCATCTTCGGGTACTATCAGCCTACCATTAAACCGTAGTCCGCCCTCTGAGCTGATGGAGTAGGACTCTGCCCCCTCGGCCAGTAACTGTCGTACTTTGTCCTGACAAAACGGGTCCTCGGCCTGTGCTCTCACTGCCCGTATAACACTCTCGGGAGTGATAGCTAAAACTGCCATCCATGCTCTAGATATCTCATCCTTGTGTCGAAGTTCACTCCACTTTGCCTTACAAATCTCTGCCAACTCCCCAGTAGGTCTTCTGCTTAACGCATCTGCCATTACGTTAGCCTTGCCAGGATGATATTGTATATCAAACTGGTAGTCCTTCACGAATTCAAGCCACCTCCTTTGCCTTATATTCAGATCCTTCTGAGTGAACAGATACTGTAGTGACTTATGATCCGTGAATAGAGTGAACTGCTCGCCCAGAAGATAGTGTCTCCATATCCTCAATGCAAAAATGACCGCTGCCAATTTGAGGTCATGGGTGGGGTAATTCTTCTCATGTGGCTTAAGCTTTCGGAAATCATAAGCTATAGCCTTCTTTTCCTGCTGTAACACACCACCAAGCCCTTATAAGGACGCATCATTATAGACTCGGTACTCCACTCCGCTTCTAGGCAAGGAAAGAATGGGTGTTGATGTCAACTTGTCCATTAATTCATCAAATGCTAACTGATAACTGTCACTCCATACGAAGGGCACTCCCTTCCGAGTCAATTTTGTCAAAGGTCCGGCAATTTTTTGAGAACCCCTTGATGAAGCGACGATAATAACCGGCCAACCCCAAGAAATTGCGAATTTCGATCGGTGTCGTGGGTTGTCCCCACTCCCTCACCGCCGATACCTTACTTGGGTCAATAGCAATGCCTTTGCTAGATACAATGTGGCCTAGGAACTGAACCTCCCGAAGCCAAAATCCACACTTCTCAAATTTGGCGTAAAAATGATGGTCCCACAATGTCTGTAGAACCATTCGTCAATGTTCAGCGTGTTCCTCCTCCGTGCGAGAGTAAATCATAATGTCGTCTATGAATACAATCACAAACTGATCCAAAAACTCCCTGAATACCCTGTTCATGAGATCCATGAATACTGTCGGCGCATTAGTTAACCCAAACGGCATCACTCTGAACTCGTATGACCCGTACCGCGACAGGAAAGCGGTCTTGGGTACATCCTCTTCACGAATGTACAATTGATGGTAACCCGATCTCAAATCGACCTTTGAGAAGTATGTAGCCCCTCTCAACTGATCAAACAAATCGTCAATCCTCGGCAACGGATACTTATTACGTATCGTCACTTTGTTCAGCTCTCTGTAATCTACACACAGACGAAGTGAACCATCGCTTTTGTTTACAAATAACACCGGCGCACCCCATGGCGATGTACTCCGTCGAATGAAACCCTGTCCTAATAGCTGCTGAATCTGTTCTCTCAGTTCTCCCATCTCCGAAGGAGCCATGCGATACGGTGCCCTGGCAATCAGTCTCGTCCCCGGTGCTAGGTCAATAACAAACTCTATCTCCCTGCTGGGGGGTAACCCTGGTATCTCCTGAAAGATATCCTCAAAATCCCTCACAACTGGGATTGAGTCCAGAGAAACAGCAACCCCATGTGAGGTCTCCTCCTCAATATAATATAGATGAGTTCGCGATCCTCCCTCGGGGAGTGTCATTGCCACAAGGAACATCTCTTGTCCCGGGATGGAGAACACGATAGTCCTCTCATAACAATCTACCATTGCCCTATAATGCGCTAACCAATCCATGCCTAGGATGATGTCATATCCCTCCATATCTGTGACACCCCGCCCAATTAAATATAGGGTGATCAGTCCTCTACCAATTTAAAACAGGATATTCAGTTGGTTCATTCTCAGCATCACTGTCGAAAAACTTTTTAACATATTAATCTCCTAATATAAAATTAAGCTAGGTGTCAAAACATTTCCAATTTTAATAAAACCAAGTAAACCCATTTCTTTCCATCTTAAAATATAAACCATTCACCACACATAGGAATGTAAATAAATAATGAACATGAATCAAGTACTGCAATAAATAATACTGAGTAAAACTCTTAGTTCAAAACTCCAAACCATACAATAAACTGAATACAAAATATATGATGGAAGAACTAGAAGTGGGAGACATATGCCCTAAACAAGAAGTCTAGATAAAACTGAATGGAAAGGATAGATGCTTCTAATGCAAGGACCTACAGCTTCCACAATAGTTGCAGCACGTCAAGCAATCCAAATCTCTAAATTTGATACTGCTGTGGCTGAGCACCTGATATAATACATATATATAGCAAAAGAGAGAAGAGATACAAGAAAAGGGTCAGAGCCCGATGTGTAAAAATGATTTAGTAAGTATTTAAAACTGGTTCTTAAAATAAGTCTTATACGCATGTTAGTTATCGAACTCTCACATGAGTTTCTCACCTCTCATCTATTGTGCACACCTAACGTACATCTAATCACCCCTAGTTATACCTCCCAGTCTAACTAGTCAGAAACCATACTAATACTAACTATGCTCACTAGTAGTATTCCCGTATCGCCCATACAATACGCTATTCAGATAGTTTATCTCACATACTAAATTTCATTATTCGCCGTTTGAATGGTTAATCTTTTATTCACTAAGATCATTTTACTTCTCATTTTCATTTTTATCTACTAGTCTCACAAAGTAGAAATTTACCCAAGTACACTCATACATTTATATAGTCTCATCATCCCTATATATATACACTAATCCTGCACCCTTAGGTTAGGACCGCTTGGTTCAATGTAACAATTATTATTATTACCAAGTCTACTAATTTCACACAGTAGCAATATTCACAAGTCCATATACATATATAAAGTCACATCCTCCCTATACATAGATATATACTAATCATTCACCCCCGGCTAAGCCCCATTAGTGCATATCTCCAGAAAATCACGCATCCCCGGGTTAGCACCCATTAATGCACCTATCAATAATAATTCCGCACCCCCGGGTTATCACCCATTAGTGCGCCTAACAATAGAATATTGCATCCCCGGGTTAGCACCCATTAATGCACCTATCAATATTAAGCCAGCAACCTCGAGTTATCACCCATTAGTGCGCCAAACAATAATCATCTTTGTACCCCCGGGTTATCACCCATTAGTACACTTAATAATAATATCACATAATAGGCATACACACATCCTATTATAATTTATAGGTATTTATCCAACCTACATATATTCTCCCCATACGTATTTTAACCTCATTACTACGTATAATATAAATAATTAGATTACTATCTCTATCGTAATCTCCAAGGTACATTCTCTCTATACCGAGATAATTAAAGTATTAATTCCCACATACTTTTCCCAAAATTCCTTCTTATTTGAATTTACTATTTTGTAGTTTTTCTCACTCCAATAAACCAATAAACTCCAAACTGGGCTCTAAGAAAATTCCCAGAAATTCACCCTGTGGTTTGAACCAGAATGACATGTGGTTTGAACCAAAAGACATGTCGTTCGAACTAGAAGACATGTCGTTCGAACGACTTCCAATGTCGTTCGAACCACTTCGCGCGAGATTGCACTGTTCGTCTTCTTCACCAAACTTCAGCGTTTTCCCTCCATTTTTAAACCTAAAAACCTCTAAGATTTAATTCCCAACAACTCATCATCAATACCCATCAACCCCTAACAAGTTATAGATCATTTCTATCATCATAGGATCCTTAATTCGTCATTAATCATCATAATTACATAAATCCCCAAATTAATTCACATGAACACTAGTTTTCCAAATTCCAATTCAAGAACCTAATCAACCCAGATTCGTTCATCAATATATAATCAAATTCCATGATTAATCCTCTACATACATGAATGAATTCCAACCACTAATTAAACTAATCTTTAATCATAATTTAAATCTCCGATTTTCACCCAATTAACATACAAATCATGATTAATTCCACCTAGACTAACATGAGCATGGTTATTGCTAAAAGAAATCAAGTAATAAACACTTGCCTCGAATATGATGGTCTAATTCGTTGGTGATGTTGGTATATACGCGTTCCTCTCTTCGCGATCTACGCGTTGGTGGTCACGGTTGTGTAAGGTGATGCCAAATGAGCCTTCTCTCTTGGAAATTGGTTCTCCCTCACACTCTCCATGGTAGTTCTTGATTTGTGTAACCTGTTAACCCTAATGGAATTCCTAGGATGATGTAATAAATCCCAATTTTCGTCCATTAATTTAGCCCAAAAATACAATTTACCAAAATGCTCTCTCGGGGTGCCGGTTAGGCCTAAAATTGCCCCGGGACCCAAACTAAACACCCGGGTATACTATTTTGACTATCTCGACCCTCCCAGACTCAATGGCACGCTCGAAATGACCATACGAGTTAATATAAATAATTTCTCTTTTTATTCCATTCAATTAGTCCCGACACGAATCACACGCGTGTCAGACTTAAATTACCAAACTGCCGTATTTCTCACTTTCGACAATTTATCAAATATCATAATTCCATATTACATATCACACATTATGATTTAATAGTTCACAATAATAAGTATTAACCCTTGGCACGCTAGTTAATAATTATTTTAATCCGGATTAATAACAAATTAATTTCTCACATTTTAATTTAATTAATCCAACAACAATAATTAATCGCATATTTATTCCCATAATAATAATTAATCACGTAATTATTTAAATCGTCAAAAATACGGGGTGTTACAATATCCAGCACTAGGAGGTCCGTCTCTAGACTCAATCTCCCAACCATAATGTCCACACCCTTACAAATTGAGTGTATAAGGGACCCACTACCTATCGGTGACTCCATGCACATAAGATGAGTGTTAGCTATTGCTAATAGGTCGGCTGCCCGTGAAAATCTAGTGGCAATAAACGAATGCGTCGCCCCTGTGTCAAACAAAATACTACCCTCAAGTCCATGAATAGGAAACATACCCGCAACTGCCGGCGGTGCTGGAGGTGCTGGCTGAAATAGAATATCACGGACGTTGAACACACGTCCGTACTGCATCTGCCCTGGCTGTGGGGCCTGTACTGCTACTGGGGCTAACGGAGCCTGCTGCCCCTATTAAGCACCCTGTTGTTGTGCCCTGTCTGGCTGTGGGAAATTTCTACTCTTGTGACTCTGCTGGCCACAAGTGAAACACTGACCCTGAAACTGTCTCTGCCCTTGGCCCTGACGTTGGCCCTATCGACCTTGGCCTTGTTGTCCTCCATTTTGGCTCCCTTGGCCCTGTCGGCACTTAGGAACTTGTGGTTGGGGACCCTGCTGGCCCTGTCTGTCAAAGCGATGCCTCCCGTGCTTAAACTTCTTGGTAGAGTTCCCCTATCGGGAATCCTGCCCTAACTCGCCCACTGTTTGTTGTTGTGGTGTGCTGCTATCGCTACTCCCGCCTACCTTGCTTGGTTGGCTAGGTTCACCTCTCTTATTTCCCCTCGCATGAAAGCGGTGATCCTGACAGTGTAGTAGAGCGGCATTGACAACATCTGTGTAGGTTACCAACGTCGGATTACCGATCAAATGCTGTCTGATTCTCCAGGTCAGGCCATCCATAAATTTTGACTTTTTCCTCTCCTCATCACTCACCTCATTTGGCACAAAGTTAGCCAAGCGGGTAAACTCTTCCTCAAAATAAGCAACTGAGCAATCACCCTGAACCACTTCGCTGAATTTCTTCCTCATCTCTGACTCTACTGCTGGAGGGAAATATTTGCGATCAAACCGCACCCAAAACTCAGAAATTCCGATAGTGTCCCTTTCCTCGGTGGTGGTAACTGACTCCCACCACTGTAAGGCCGCTCCGGACAGACGGAAAGTGGCTAGCATTTATTTCTGTACCTCGGTGCACTCTAGCATGCGCAAGTGGCGCTGAATATTTTCTTCCAGTTGCACCCCTCCACTACATCGGTACTACCCTGAAACTCGGGTGGGTGTCCTTTCTGAAATGTATCTCTGACTCGCTGTCAAGTAGATGGTCCTGCTGGAGCTTGAACTACCGGTGCCACGGGAGGAGGTACCTGGGGCTGAGGAAAATGGGCTTCCATGGCCCTCATAGCTGTCTCGACTGCCTGAGCCACTATCACTGCAACCTGAGTAGTGGAAATTAACTCGGGTGGGGGTGGTGGTATTGGCACCTGTGGCTCCTGATGAGCCTCCCTCACCTCATCTCTAGCTTCAGCCCTCTCCACTCGCTGTCTCCTTGGTGGTATCTGAAATAAGATTCAAATTGTATAAGTACATAGTTTATAAAAAATTTAAGAGCAGATGTACGATAACGCAAAAGTGGATATTGAATCAACAGTCCTAATAGTAGGGCTCTAATACAACCAAACGTTACACTGAAACGCAGTAAGCCGTACAGATCATATGGACACTAGAACCTGACGCTCTGATACCATCTGTGACACCCCGCCCAATTAAACCTTGGGTGATCAAGCCTTAATTTAATTTAAACAGGTTTCTTAGATGGTTCATTCTTAGCATCACTGTCGAAAACTTTTTAAGTTACTAACCACCTAAGTGAAATTGAGCGATTGCCAAATTTTATCTTTCTTAAGCAAAACAAATAATCCATACATGCATATTACAAGTCTAGTGCTAAAAAAACAGTTGCATAAATAACTGAATGCATGTAAGGTCTTGCCGAAAACCACGACCAATAAAAGACATATAAAAATCCAAAATCATAATAACTGTAAAAGTAAATATAGGACAACATGTCCCAACTAAGAATACTAAAACTGAGATCCTGGACTAGAACTGAAAAAGAGGAAACATCTAAACAATCCCTACGACATCCACATGTGCTGCAGCTCCCAAATCCCTGGAATGAAATCATGCTGGGTGTCCCTGTGGCTGGGCACCTAAAAGGTTTTTAAAAGATTTTACATAGCAAGAGTTAGTACTAAAAATATTTGAAAATATTTTTCAAGCAATTATCACAATTGAGTTATTGATTACACATATTAAAGTTTTGCACAACTCCCTTGAACTTCCTCACCTCTATTCTATAGTTTATGTCTAACGAGGACACTTAGTTCACCTAGTTATGCTACCCATAAGCGTAGGTAACTTATTTACTGCTCGTTATCCTTATTCTTGTAATAATTACATCACGCTATAAATTATTACTAAGATATTTATAATTCATTTCATTATCTACTATTCTCAATCTGTAGATTATGCACATAGAATACATTTTATCACACAATCATGTACTTAATATCAGTTATCACTAACATATCCTTTTACCACACATAAAGGACTCTTGTTCGGAATGATTCATTGACCCTAAGTAAGAGTTGGTTTGGAATGATCCATCGACCCCAACTATTTAAAAATATGAATATATACACATATTCTGGTTCGGGACTCTTTCATCGCGACACCAGTTTAAAGTTTGGTTCGGCATTTTTCAACGACCCCAAACATATAATAACCTTATGTTAGTTCGGAATGACGCATCGACCCTAACATAATTAATTTAGGTAAAATTCTCTTAACCCAAACTTTTATATAATTTAGTAAGTACACACCCGACCTATCAAATCATGCCCGTATGTAATATATTTTACTTATATTCACCGTACTCATTAATTTATAATTTATTTCACTATTGTATTTATTTGAGTATTCACACAACTCTAAGGGCCCTGGTTACCCCTCCCTTAATTCAGTTGTTAAGTTAACTTTAACCTACTGGAATTTTTCTTGGAATTTACTCTCCCTCTTTCTGTAGCTAAATTCTCTCAATCCCAACATACGGCTACATCGATCTTTCTCCCGTCGGTTCGTTTCTCCAAAATTCCCACTCAATTATTTATGAAGAAATCTCACGGTACACCTACTGGTATTTATGAAGTCTCCTCATAGGTAAAATATCATCACTAAGGTTCCCATTAAGCGATGGTAATTAAAAAGAAATTTATTTACAAAATTATCTAGAGTCCAGGCAGGGTCGATCGATCGATGGGATGAGGTCTATCGATCGACTGCTCAATCGATCGACATTCAAGGGTCGATCGATCGATCAAGCAGTGACAGACCCAGTTCGTCTTCTTCATGCTGGTTTCTCCATTTTTATCTATCTATCTATCTTTCATGATAGTCCACCATATTTACAACCAATAATTTCTAATCATTCCTACATGTTCTAGGATGATTACTAACGATTTACAACAACAAAATCATCATAAATCTTGGCCAAATTAACTAAAAATCTTACTAATATTCAAGAACCCTAAAAATACATTCTTTACATCTTTCATCATAATTCCAGGTTTTTAGTTCGATTCAATCATCTAGTTTTCTATGATATTAGAATATATGGAGATCCAAAAACGTTCTACATGCAATCCCTACCAATCATGGATCATAATCAATTTTTTTTCTCCCAAAAATATCATAAAAACCACATTCTTCATAAGCTTAAATATGGGTATTATAACTCAATTTATTTCGCAAATAACCACTTGCCTTATGATTTGTAGGGTCTGATTTCGTGGTTGTTGATGATGGTTGATGATTTTGATCCTTCAATCCTCCTTCCCAACAAATTTGTGGTGAAATCTCCTTAGAATTTCCCCCTCCTTGCTTCTTTTTCCTTAGGAAATTGTCTCTCTCACTTCTCTAATGGCTATGGTGTATATTCTATCTTTCGAACCCTAGCCTCAACTCTTATAATCTGATTTAGGGTTTCAAAATTCGTAGGTATACTTACCCATTAATGTAAAGAGACCAAAATGCCCTCTAATGGCCCCGGTTTAGCCTGAAAATGATCCGGCACTCAACTAGTACCCCCGGGTATACTATTTTGACTAATTCGACCCCTTCGAAATCATCGGTGGTCTCTAAATTATCGTTTGAGTCTCTAAAACTATATATATATATTTTTTAATCTCATCTTCAATTTTTGTCTACGCGTGACACTCGATTGAGATAACTCAGGTACGTCCATAAAATCCCTAGACCGTACATAACGACATTCAAAATTTACTACTCACATTTAGTAAAATTTTAATCGTTATATTAATCTTTATTAACATTATATCACATTAAATTACTCTTCTCACGTAATTTAAATAAAACGTATCACATTAAATTACTCTACTCACGTAATTTAAATAAAACGTATTTTATCTCATTAAATTACTCTACTCACGTAATTTAAATAAGACGTATTTTTCTAATTAAGCAGAATTACGGGGTATTGCAATTAACAATGTTCAAAGCCACATATCTATTTACTTTCTTCATTCAAGAACCCATTTACATTAGGACTACCTTTATAAGTATCATTTCCATTATTTTACATGTAGTCTTACACTTTATCCTTATTATATTTTTAACCCTCGTTTCACACACTAGAATTTTCACTTTTTATCATTCCATATTTAAACCTAATTAATTCTGTGACAAATTACTACAGGTTTATATGCATGAGAAGATGGATTTTAAGCCCGAAAATCCTATTGAATGGTTAAACACATTTTTCATTCTCGAAATTCATTATACTTGCAAAAATAAATTTTCAAGATATAAAAGACATTTAATTTCTTCAAACTCAACAAATGTCTATGGAAGTAAAGGGAATGTTCAAATAGTAACCCCTTACCAAGAGAGGCGTAACCCATTATCAAGACTGTTGTTAATGCTCAAGGCTATATGAAATAATGACAGTAAATAAGAGTGAAAAAGACAGTGATCTTCAGTACTTAAGTTGGAATTAAATGAGACATTCACACCATAAAAGCAATGAGAACACTATAAATAAGGGGAACCAGTAGGACACATGGTCGGAGGGAGAAATAGAAAGAACTCTTGTCACAATAAAGGTACGGTAGGAACCTCAAGCTCAGTTAATGCTCAATGATGGTGATATAAATGGGAGTAATGGGAATGTTCATGCAGTAAATGTTCTCAAAATAGCACTCGTATATGAGGAAAATCCAATAGCAATTGTAGGTTTGAATTGTCGTCCTTGTGAACTGTTTGTTCGATATATATGTGAAGCCCAGGTTCGAGTAACATTGTCGATATTAAATGTGATTTGACCGGAATTAAATGCCAAGATATTGTGGCATTAATGTCAAAGATATTGCATTAAATTCATGGGATATTGTGTTTGGGCAATAAATTGCCTCACCAGTCAAGAGCGTGGTGGCATTAGTGAGGGCGTGACATGACAGCCTAGAGGTCTACCCTAGAATGGCTATAAAGTCTGAATGCATCAAATAGGTCTGCCATCCTAAGGATAAAACCCACTTGAGTGTTATTACTTTGATTCCTTAAATACCAGGCGTTATGACATTACAAAGTAGGTGAACAGTGATCTACACGTGGTGTGTTGTCACATTAATTAAATAGATAGTTTATCGAGTGGATTTCGCTCGACTGGAAGTAGCTCAAGAGCCTAATGTACTGTGTCTTAACTAGGAATTATCTCCGGATGATCATCTGGTATTGGTTTCCCTCGAGGAGGTTCCCCTGGGTATGGTGATTCGAGCAACTGTTTGTGTTAAAAGGAAGTTTTGCCTAAGTATGCCAAAAGGGTTGGTTATTGCTTTCCCAACATTTCCTTTCTCCCAATCCTCTAAACCAAATCCCTGCGAAGTTCCTAAGAGGAGGTTGTTCAATAGAGAATGTGATCTCTCCTATGCCCTACCAAGCGTGGTCCCTCGAGGGTACCGAACATCCTCTCACATATTACAAAGTGAATCGTTTATAAGTAAACACAAATACAAGGCCACATATATCACATTTCTTGTTATAAATATTGTTATTCGATTGATCTTGGTCTTTGCAGGAAGTCTCTCGAAAAGACTTTGATTTTACTCTCTTGTTATCCTCTTGCTAAATACAAGGTCGTGTCAACTAATCAATCTTGAGTGTGGACTCCTTCTACTCATAAAATCTTCATTTTTGTAAGAAAAATTATTTCACCAATGTTTACCAATATAAATCATTATCTTCAAACATTTTATTTCATAAGATGTTTAACACCAATCTTTCTCGAAAACACACTATTTTAATAAAATACCAACTTTTAATATTTCAAAACTTAGAAATATTTAGTCATTCACAATTTTCAACGAAGTATCATTTTTTCAACATTTTTACTTCATAAAAATATTTATTAATTCTACACATTAATTTCCTGATTTATTCAAATGCACTTTACTCATGTAATCTAATTACAAGACTACAAATATGTAAAAATGTGACCTCAAGAGGTTACCAAATTCATCCTCTAAAATTCTCCATTTGTTCTCCAAGCTAAGAACCCCCTTCATACTCCATGAAAGATCCATGTTAATCTCCAAAAATCCTCCAACACTTCACCAAAATTCATAGCGCTTCTTTTCCCATGGTGAAAATGGGTGTATATGGTTCAAATACGGTGGAATATACCACAAAAATGGTGTTTTGAGGTTGTATCATGGTGAAGGGTTGGTGGTTTATGGTGGGGAGGAGGTGGAAGACCACCCACCTCTCTCTCTCTCTCTCTCTCTCTCTCTCTCTCCTTCTTCTTCTTCTTCTTCTCCTTCTTCTTCCCTACTAAATAACCCCAAATAAACTAAAAAAATCCCTTCTTCCTAAAGGCCAATAATCCCGTTTTGTCCTTTCTGGGCTGATTTAATCTCAACAGCTCAAAGATCTAACAAAGGGCAAGCCAGATTTAAAATTTCAATTTACATCATTCGAACTAAAAGCCTAAGTCATTCGGATGACTTCTCCATCTCATTTGAACTATGTATTATGTGACCCTTCGTGTGACCTGCCACTGTAAAGCAATGGCATATCGTTTGATGCCCTACTTCTCCAAGATCCATATCGCTTCTAACGATGTTGGGATGTTATTCGAATGACCCCTTACAGTCATTTGAATGACCCTAAATATTTTCGATTCCTTTGTTTACTTAAATTTTCAATCCACAATTCCCTTATAATTATCATCAATCCTCATTCCATCATAATTTATACAAATTTTAATTGAAACACCGGGACAAGGTATTATAAACTTCCCTCCTTGGGGAATTTTGTTCCTGAAGATCTCGATCCATCAATCCTAAAGCTTATGGGTCCACCAATTTCTATTCTAAGTCCTATAAATCCTCCAAGACAAATCACTTAAGTCCTGAACATTAAGGTTACCAAATACTCAATATGCGATGTGCTCTAATGCTCACCATTTTACTAACCATGATATTACATAATTGACTCCGAGTCTCAACTCACCTTATAATTAAGTCCAAACTACATCTAGCACCACTTATGCTAGTACCTAAGGCATATAAGTGCCTTTACGAGCTAACCCTTCCTAACGGTGGCACTCACCCAATATGAATTTTAATACAACCAACCATCGCATTCATCACCAAAATCAATTTTAGACCGTACATCCCGTGTTCCACAAATATTTAGGCTATCCTAACTACACAACTCCCATGAGATTATCGACAACAATACTATGCTATTCTCTCACTCCAAGGAGTAATATTCTCATCAAGTCACCACCATGCGCCCGACTTACACCTTTCGTTGTGTCACCCTGATGAACCTAATACTACCACATGTGTCTCATCTTTGAGTGCTTGACAGAGTCCCACTTTAATTCACTCACCGTGGCAAGGCAACATCGTGCACAAAGTTTCCTTAATTTCCAACACTATATTGTATTCTCAATGCATCGTCTCACTCTCTGTAACCCAAGCCACTAACTGTCGAGCGAATTGTTTAAAGTCCACTAATCCTAAGAAAGATCGTAATTATGGAAAATCATGTGGCCGAGAACGCAACCACCTATATGCAAAACTTTATATAATATCGAGAATACCTCATATGGGTGCCATAATGCTCTTTTGGTCCCAACCACGCCTTACCATGACATGACACCAATCCCAGTGACCTCATAGGTGAGAATATTGAATCTCGATTATCGAAACTAAAAGGGATACACTTGAGTCAGAATGAACAAACAACTGTACCTAGGAATTTTGCCTATAAGAATCCGAATTTGACTTACAAAAGAATACTTACGTCATATACTTGAAGTCATGACACTCATTCCTTGAGTTCTTACCGAGAATAAATCCTAGACACATACCCTGACTTGGGTCCCTAGTAGTGGTGAATCGAATCGCAACCATTCATTCTTGCAAATGAAAGCAATTAACAAATTAATTCCTTTCAAAATTTAATGCCCGACTTCCATCCTTGGGAGTAAGGTCCTACATTTCATATCATTCGCGTGCATGAACCATCCCGATTGGCGGACACCTCATGCTCTAGTTTACATGTTTAATTTCTAGTTACAACGTCAATAACCTATTATAACTAGGTTATTACTTGCCTTATCATATCATAATCGACATACCAAACTCTCACAGGCATTACTTAGTTTAAGCGAGACACTCAACTTGTCGTGTCCTTTGACCACACGAGATTGCCATCAAACTTACCTTCGATTTCTATACACATAGAAATTCCGTGATTACCACACCTATCACCATTGGCATTCTAAGGGTGGTAAATACCACACTAGGCTACATCTTTTACCCCGTACCAACTTGACAAGACGTGCCAAAAAGTATCCCTTACATTGTTAAGGCTACTTTAGCATATACCGTCAACACGTTTACGTAATAATCATGTTTCGATGTTACCCCACCTCGGTTTCCATTTTCAAGTCTCCATATGGCATCATTACTATAAGTCTCAAATATATTTCCTTGTACATTTAAAAACTGGGTATCACCATACCCATACTAGTCATTCCATGACATTCGAGTATCACTCCCATAATGACACAACTATCACCCTTCCTTAAGGATTACGCTAACCATTCGTACCGATTTGGAAGCCACCCAACCCGTACACTACACGACCAGCAATCTGGGAACATTATCTGACCCTCAACTCAATCATTAATAGAATGCTACTATTTATTTTTACCGGATTTAATTGGTCTCATAAGAACACCAAGAACATCTTATGTAAAAGTCCCAAAACTCAACAAGATTTCATCGTCTATACATGTGGTGATAATTATTGTGCAACACAAACAAATAAGAAGAAAGCATTCACCAAGTGAGAACAAGGAATATAAAATGACAATCACACAACAAAGAATGTACGTGGTTCAGCAAAGATGTGCCTACGTCCACGGTGGTGCAGTCGATATTATTTCTATATACTCCGAAGAGTAATTACAGAGAATATAAAAATGTCATTTTGCCCCGAACCTAGGGTTTAATATATACATGTACATGTAGGTAAGTGGAGGTGATGGGTTCCCCCACGTCTTCTATCTCCCTTATAACTTCCCTTAATGAGAACGTGGAGGGAGACCGGATCAAAATAAGAGATGAGGGGCCTGGACTTTGGGCCGCCAGGACTGGGCTACTCGTCCAGGCCCATGGTCCTAATTCCGGGTACCCACAATTGCCCCTAAATTTGTTGGGCCATGTTTATGGGCTCAATAGATTTAAATGATTAGCCATAATGGATGTTTTGCAATTCTTCGGAAACCGTGAAGCTGATTTTGGCAGCACTCGCCTTGTATCTTGTGCACTATGATTAGTAGAATTTGAAGGTTTCTTGGAAGAGGTACTTCTCTATTGTCGTTCCAATTTTTCCAGCATTTTCTCATTCCTTGCGAGTTCTAGCACTTCGTACCTTCTTCTCTCAATCTCCAGTCTCATTGCTTCCTTGTCTCTTGGGCTTGTGCTTCTTCCTCGTTCGAATTGGTCTTCTATCTTGTAAGTTCCCTGTATCTTTTCTCTGTGCTTTCTCTTTGAGTTTATAGTTTTTAGGGCTTTTTAATGGCGAAGATTGGGAATAGGTCGGTCTCTGAGTTTAGGGAGCTTTATAACATTCCCGAGTGGGTAGATATTGAGTGCTGTTCCTCCCCTCCTAGAAACGTTAGAGAGATAGATGATGCTCACTGGATCCATGTTCTGTTGCTTTCCCAGGGGGGACTCACTTTTCCTCCCAATGATTTATTCCTGCATTTCTTTGGCTATTTCAATATTGTTCCTGCACAATGCTCGCCCAATGTGTGGAAAATAGTAAATGGCGTCCATAGGATAAATCAATTGTATAGAACTAGGTTAGGGCTCGCCGAAGTCTATTTCTGTTACTGCTTTTCTCGAACTAGTTCTGGTGTCCTTTACCTCAAAGCTAGGAGCCCTGACAGGGTATTGGTAGTAAATCTACCTGATTAAGGACTACTGGCAAGAAGGTTTCCTTGTTAGGAATTGGCAGTTCCCTCCCCAATTTGAAGGGTCGAGGTCTGAGAGGTTCTCTGTTCCTTTTTACGGGGAGGAATACATTGGTAGACATTGTACTGTTGTTTTAATTTTTTCTGATTTGTGACCTTTCTAACTCCTCTTTTGTTTTTTCTTCCACAGCGAGGTCAAAGAATTTGGAGCCTGCTCTCAGCGAGGTTCGTATCTCGGAATTGGTTAAGGCTTGGAATATCAGGGAGCCTCTGGGTGACGTTGAGCATCCCAGGTCTGCTGCCTTTCTTCTCGAGTAGAAGAACGTTGACTCCAGCTTCATAGAAAGGCCTGTGGATAGTATACCAGAGTTTGACTCCTTCGAAGAGACTGCTACATAGCCTATCCAGTTAGAAGAGGAGGAGAGCAGCTCTGAAAGTGACCTTGCAGGAGCCGTGAGTAATTTGGGTGGAGGGAGCTTTGATAGTAGTAGTTCCTCTGACCGTGAGGAGGTTTCTGAAGCTCGGGGATCGTCGAGCACTTCTAGTAGTTCAAGTAAAGAGATGGTTCCTCCAAGGAAGAACTTGATTAGGGATGATGATGATGAGGACCACGTGCTTCTTGCACAGAGGTCAAAGAAGCAAAAAGCTACTTCTGGGGTCGTGGCTACTAGTTCCCGGTCCTCCGCTCAGTAGCAGGAGAGGAGAAGGAAGGAAGAGGAGCAGGTGAGAGAGAGAGAGAGGAAAAAGGAAGAAGAGAGGAAGAAATTGGAGGAGAAAGGGAGGGTCAAGGAGAGGAAAAAGAGAGAGAGAGAGAGAAAGAGGAGGAGAAGAGGAGGGCTGAGGCGAGGACGAAGGTCGGGCAGGCCTTAGTCCCAGAGTCCGCTCTGCCTGAGAGGGCCTCTGTGGTAATTTCTCCTCAACTGGCCCCGACCCTGCTCGAGAGAGATGTCCTCCCGGCTGATCTCCAAAGGGCAGTGGGGTCAGAGCATTTGGCCCTCCATGCTAGTCAGAGGCTTGCTCTGGTAAGGTTTCTTTTTCTTTTTCTTTTTCTCTTATGTTTTTCTGACTTCCCTCATTTTCTTCTTCTAATGCCTTCTCTTTTTCGCAGTTCGTTATTGACTTTGTCGTGCTGTATCGTTCACGCGATGAGCTGGTGAAGAAGAACAGTGAGCTAGAGCAAGAGAATTCTGCCCTGAAGGTGAAGGGTAAGGAGCTCCAGGCCAATTTTAAGGCTATTGACGCTACTCAAATTTCATCCGACTTGGCTCTTGCCATGGCGAGCAAGGAGAAGGATGCGGCAGTCAAGGATCTGGAGGAGCTGAGGAAGGCCTATGACCTAGTTTGCTCGAGCAAACTTGCTGTCGTGGAGGAGAAAATGGTGCTCTCCGAAGAGCTGAAGAAAAAGGAGTTCGAGGCTATCACTGCCAGGGAAGACTCTTATAATTCCGGCTGGGCTACAGCATATGAAGATGCTGAGGTTCAGATAGGCTATATTAGTCGTCTGAACTTCAAGAAAGGATGGAACAAGGCTCTCATAGCCGCTGGGGTGGATGTTGCATCCCCACTCTTTGACTAGCACGACCCAGGGCCAAGGCCAGTCATGGATGAGGACCCTGCCCAAGCCGTTGAAGTCTCTGATCCTTCTCCTCAGGTGACCTCTGCTGATGTTTCTCTTGTTGAGGTGACAGAGACCACCCCTACCAAGGGCAGTGCTCCTGTTGATGCTGAGAAAGGGCCATCCACCTCTGGGCCACCTGAGGTTGCTAATTGATAGGATTGCTTTGTATTTTTTCTTTTTCCAATCTGTAAAGTTTCTTTCTTCAGGTCGATGTAACCTCAATCTTTATTAATGAAAAAGGCTTTATTTCTGCTTGTACTGATTTGTCTCTTTCTCTCCTTTATCTTCCTTTCATTTGTAGTTAGTTGATGTAGATGATTACATTCCTGCTACTTCCCAATTGGGTAAGACCCTTGGTCCCAACGCGAGTCCTGAAGTTCGTCAGGCCTTCGTTAAGCTTTACAAGTCCCTTAGGTACAGAAATCAGAAGTATAAGGAGCAATCCGAGCTGGTGGCTAAGCTGAAGGACAGGCTCTAGGAGATGGAGCATATTGGTGCTTCAGTGCAAGAGGAGGTCAATGTGATGAGAATAAGACTACTAGAGGCCACCGAGATTAACCAAGTTGGGGAGGCTCTTCAGCAGGAGAATGAAGACCTAAGGAGAGAAGTCTTACGACTTAGGGAGCATGCGTCGAGCACTGTTCTAGCAGTTCTGCAAGGCTCCTCGTCGTCGCCAGCTAGATCTGGTCATAACGATACTCCTCCTATGCCGTGAGGTCCCACTCTCCCTCCCCTTCCGCGAGCTGGTAGGATCACCAAGGGCAGAAATAGGGAAGCGAAAGAGCTTCGTGATAAGGAAATGGAGGAACTCTTCGGTGATGTTCAATGAGCATATGTAATTGCTGCTGGGCTTCAAAGGGACGTCACCCGGTTGCGGCACTTATTCAAGAAAGGTCCTCGACAAGCGTGGGCTGACGGTTATGATCAAGGCTAGTCGGATGCTCCAACAAGGCTATCTGAGTTCGAGGAGCTTTCTTTCATCAGGGGATGGCTAAGTGCATTGAAGGAGTGCAAGTCCCGTGGAACTGGGTGCTATGGTATCGTCATGAGATGTCTTCCTCCACTCTGATGCCCAACCCATTCAGGAGGGACGATCGATGGATCCCCATTGATGCTATTCCTCGACAATTATTGGAGTCGGATGCGAATGAGGTTGTGGAAGAGTTTTCCCCTGCTCCTGATGACGGACGAAGAGCTCAAGTGGCTGATTATCTTGCTCGGAGGCTTCCACCCCCTTGAGATTTTGCCAATTGCTATTTTTTTTATTTTTGATAATGTAAATGCTTTAGGCGAGCTCGTCGACTAAACATGTATTATCATCGTTATAAGTATGATGGATTGATGAAAAGTTTGTGTGTTGGGCAATTTTTCCAACTAAACGTGTATATCCTACTTTTCATATCCTTGCTGCTTTATGATCTTTTCTGTTTTGTCATGCAAGTGTCCCCCCAGTCCAGTATAATACCAAAGTACCATTGTGCCCCACTTTAAATTTTAGGTTGTGTCGTCACACTCCCTTAGGCCTAAGTAGGGCAATTGGCGAGGACACACCTGGTGTTGGATGTCTTCATCTGATCAGGATTTTGTTCAACCAAAGTCGGTTTGATGACCAGTATAAGATTTGGTCGTATAGCCTAAGAATCCTCTGTAGGGCTTTATATATTGCCAGGGGAAATGCTAAGAGGTCTCTCATGTTTTATGACGATGACCTGAGGAAGGGTATTCCCCTACTATAGTGACCATCGTGCCTGTTATTTGGAAAAGATGTGCGATAAATGCAGATGTTATTGATCAGAGTGTAATCAATTAAGTAACTTTCATTAGTAATAAGGAAAATGAACTTCTATTTTCATAACAAAAGAATACAAGAAAAAGATCTAAAAATAGAATTTCTTGAGATTAGATGCGTTCCATGCTCGTGGTATTTCTCTGCCCTCCATCGTTTCCAAGTGATAGGCACCTTGCAGATCGTCTTTAGTTACTTTAAAGGGTCCTTCCCAGTTTGGGCCTAGCTTGTCGTTTGACGACTTCACTGTGCTGCCCAGGACTTTCCTTAGAACATAGTCCCCAACTTGGAACGTCCTCGGGCTAACCCTTTTGTTATAATTCTTCACGAGCTGTTGCTGATAGTTCGCTAGCTTCACCAGGGCTAGCTCTCTGCGCTCGTCGGCTAGGTCGAGTTTGGCGAGCAATGCTTCATCATTCAGGCCTTGGTCGACAAGGTTGGATCTCATTGTTGGCAAACCTGCTTCTAGTGGGATGACTGCTTCCATGCCATATGTCAGCGAAAATGGGGTTTCTCCTGTTGCTCGTCGAGGAGTGGTTCGGTACGCCCACAGAACATGGGGTAGCTCTGTTACCCATACGCCTTTGGCTCTCTCTAATCGCTTCTGTAATCCATCGATCATAGTTTTGTTGGAAGCTTCAGCTTGGTCATTGCTCTGAGGGTAGGCCACCGAACTGAAGTGGTGTCTGATCCCGTGTTCATTACAGAAGTTCTAAAAGGGGCCACTTTCGAACTGCGTTCCATTATCGGTGATGATGGTTCTGGGGATTCCAAACCGAGTGATTATATTCCTCCATATGAACCTTATCATATCAGCATCTCGGATGTTCACCAGAGATTCAACCTCGATCCATTTGGTGAAGTAGTCAGTCGCAACCAATAGGTATTTACAATTGCCGACGGCGGTAGGCAGCGGTCCCACGATGTCCATTCCCCATTGGGCAAAGGGCCATGGGCTGGACAGGGACTTCAGGTCGCTGGTTGGTTGGTGGGCCATAGGAGCGTGGAATTGGCATTTCAGGCATTTGCGGACATATATTGCAGAGTCCTTTTGCATGTATGGACACCAATAGCCTTCCTTCATTGCTCGAAAGGATAGAGACCTTCCTCTGATATGACTTCAATAGATTCCTTCGTGAAGCTCGTGTAGTACTTGCTCGACATCACCTGGGTGGATGCATCTAAGGTAGGGATCGGGGAAGGATTTCTTATACAAGTCGCCTCCTGTGGATAAGTGAAAGCGAGCAGCTTTGACTCTTATCTGGTGGGCAGTTTTCTTGTCATCTAGGAGCGTGCCATCCTTTAAATAGTCCTTTAAGGGGTCTATCCAGCTGGGGGCTGATCCCACCTGGAGTATTTATTCCATGTTTGGTAACTTGTTGTTGTGGTTAATGCTCGAACAACTGAGGAAATTGATGGGGATGACCCTTTTAAGGTCAGAGTTAACTGCCGAACTCAAGGCTGCTAAGGCATCAGCATGACTATTTTTCCCCCTGGGAAACTGTTGGATGTTGATCTCTTTAAAGCTTGACATTAATTCTCTATCTAAGGCGAGGTAGGCTGCCATTCTTTCATCCTTTGCATTGTAATCTCCACTTATCTGATTAGAGACTAGTTGAGAGTTGCCGAACACCTGTAAACATTTTGCTCCTAGAGTTTGTGCCTTTTAAAGACTGGCTATTAGGGCTTCGTACTCTGCTTTATTGTTGGAGGCTGCAAATTCAAGCCTGATTCCTTGTTCGAGGATTGTGTTTTCTGGAGTGATGAGGACAATGCCTACCCCTACCCCCTTTGAGTTGGAGGCTCCATCAATGAAGAGTCTTCAGGTTCTCTCTGTTTCTTGGTTCTTCTCTTGCCTTGTTGGTTGAGGTTGGTCGGAGAGTTCTTCGCCCGTGAATTTAGCTATGAAATCAGTAAGGATCTGACCCTTGATAGCTGTCCTTAGTTGAAATTGGATGTCAAACCGGCCGAGCTTGACTGACCACTTAGATAGTCTGCCCGATAAGTTCGCTTTCCTTAGGACCGCCTTAAGGGGATGCGATGTAAGGACGATGATAGTAAGAGCTTTGAAATAATGCTTCAGCTTCCTCGAGGCTATTACAAGTGCAAAGGCGAGCTTCTCCAATGGAAGGTACCTTTGCTCGGCGTCTAATAAGGTCTTGCTCGCGTAGTAAATGGGGTGTTGGATTCCTGCAACCTCGCATATTAACGCAGAGCTGACAGTGTGATTGGATAAGGAGAGGTACAGGTACAAATAATCCATTTGCTGTGGAATGATAAGCAGCGGCGGGGAGCTTAAGTAGGACTTGAGCTCGTCCAAAGCTCGCAAGTAGTCTGGGCTCCACTCTATCGGTTTACTCCCCTTTAGAAGCTGGAAAAAAGGCTTGCACTTCTCGGAGGATTTGTAGATGAAGCGATTTAAGGCGGCGAGCATTCCAGTGAGCTTCTACACGTCCCGGATTGTTCGAGGGGGTTGCACCCTGTTGATTACATCGATCTGGTCTGGATTATTTTTTATGCCTCTCTTACTGACCAAGTACCCAAGAAATTTTCCTGACTGGACACCGAAGGAACACTTGCTCACATTAAGTTTCATCCGGTACTTCTTGAGGATTTCGAAGGTCTTTGACAGGTCCGAGAGGTGATTTTCCTTCTTCTTGAT
The DNA here is from genome assembly GCA_949130495.1 of Sambucus nigra. NCBI lineage: Eukaryota > Viridiplantae > Streptophyta > Magnoliopsida > Dipsacales > Adoxaceae > Sambucus > Sambucus nigra. The sequence goes on along the minus strand of OX422220.1, from coordinate 237,595,021 downwards.
CTTAACGAGCATGTCATCGATATAGACCTCCATTGTGTCTCCCATTTGATCCTTAAACATTTTAGTGACCAGCCGTTGATAGGTTGCCCCAACATTCTTGAGCCCAAAGGGCATGACCTTGTAGCAATATAACCCAACTGTCGTGATGAACGCCGTTTTATCCTGGTCTGGGGCATACAAGGGGATCTGGTGATATCCTGAGTATGCGTCCAGGAAACTCATTCACTCGTGAGCTGCAGTGGCGTCTACTAGTTGGTCTATCTTTGGGAGGGGAAACTATCCTTAGGGCATGCTTTGTTGAGGTCAGTGAAGTCGATGCAAACTCTCCACTTCCCATTATTCTTTGAAACTACTACTGGGTTGGACAACCACTTGGGGAATTGCACTTCTCGTATGGATCCTGCATCCAGCAGTTTTTCGACTTCCTTTTTGACCGCTTTAGCCTTCTCGGGTGCAGTTCTCCGTGCCTTCTGCGTGATTGGCTTGAATGTGGGGTCGACGTGCAGTTGATGACAGACCATACTAGGATCGATTCCAGGAAGCTCGTATGGTTCCCATACGAAAACATCTATGTTTTGTCTCAGCAAGGTCATTAACTCCTTCTGTTCTTGGTCGATGAGAGATGCTCGAATCAAGAAGACTCTGCTACTGTCACCAACTTCAGCCATAACTTCTACCAGGTCCTCGACAACACACTCGGAGGGGAGGAGCCTGGTCTCCTCTACTCCAGGTCTTCCGTACTTTAATTGCTACTTGGAAGGTATCATACCTTCTTTAACTTTCTCGCTGGGTTGACCGACCTTCTTCTTTAGCTTTGGTCGGATGGCTGCTATGAAGAACTTCCTCGCCATCACTTGGTCGCTGTGGATCTCCCTTACTCCTCGCTCGGTTACATATTTAATCTTTTGATGGTAGGTCGAGGAGACTGCCTTCATCGCATGAATCCATCCCCTTCCGAGGATGGCCTGGTACAATGAGTCGATGTCAACTACCAAAAACTCGATCATCTTGGAGACGTTTCCAGCACGCACTGGCAATACTATCTTGCCCAGGGGCATGGTCATTTTTCCAGTGAAGCCGACCAAAGGAATAATAGCTTCCTTTAGATCGGCGGTGCTCAATTTCAATTTCCTGAATAGGTCGAGGTACATTACTTCGGATGAGCTTCCTTGATCGATGAGCAACTTGTCGATGTCAAAGTTGGCTATCCTGAGTGTAATGACCAGGGTATCATGATGTGGGGTCCTTACTCCCACTAAATCTTCATCCGTGAAAACAATATGCTTGTTATAGTTGACGTCCTCTGCTCGTCGATGCTTTCCTGACTGTGACTTTGCTGGGTCGATTTGAAAAGCCTGCATTACCGCTGTAAGTTTTTTCATTTCCATTCGAGCTGAGTTCCCTTGTATCTGCTTGATGTCAGATACTCCGTGGATTACTGCGAACTCATGTCCAACATCATCCTCCAGCACGTTGTCGGGTCTCGCCTCTCTGTTGGCAGCCACTTTCTCTGCCCTCTTTTCCACAAAGTCATTCAAATGCCCGGACTGGGCCAACTCCTTGAGGTGAGACTTAAGAGCTTTGCAGTGCTCGGTCTTATGTCCTCCCTCTTTGTGAAAAGCGCATCTTAATGCATTGTTCCTCTTCGAGGGATCTCCTCCCATTTTCCTGGTCCACTTGATAAATGGCTCATCTTCGATCTTCGCGAGAATTTTTTAAATTGGTTCTTTGAAGACGGTGTTGACCGCTGGGAATACTTTCGACGTGTCATGGTTTCCTCCGTTCTTGGAGCCATTTTTGCCTCCGTTCTTTCCTCCTTTATTCTGGTTCTCAGTTTTCTCACTTCCCTTGGTAGTGAGCTTAGCTCGATCGTTTTCTCCTGTATTAGGGCCGGTGACATCTTCCACCTTTGCGTATTTCTCGATTCGGGCCATTAGGTCGTCAATAGTCATAACTTCCTTCTTCGTCAGGGACTGGTATAGGAGGGAAGAACTAGGGAGCCCAATTTTGAAGAAGGCCACTGCCACTTCCTTTGTGCAGTCCTCGATCTCATTGAATAACTCCCAGTACCTCTTCGCGTAGTCTCGGAGGGTCTCTTGAGGCATTTTCTTCATTGTTAGCAAAACATCCATCCTTTTGGGATGGGAGCTACTGGAAATTAATCGGGCCATAAAAAGTTCGGCTAGGGATTTGAAATTCCTAATCGATCGGTGGGGGAGCCTTTCGAACCACTTTTGCGCTACATCATGCAGGCTCGAGGGAAAAATGCGGCACATCAGGGCATCTCGGGGATTCCAGAGGATCATGGCCTGTCGGTATTGCCTGACGTGATCGATGGGATCAGTCTTTTCGTCGTAAATCTTGAACCTTGGAATGGTAAATTTCTTGGGGGCTTCCTCCTCTTCGATTTCCCTCGTGATAGGTGACTTTATCTGGGTTTTGAGAGCTCGCCTTGCGAGTTCTCTGGTTGATCTTGTTTCGTGGTGAGCAGGATGTTGGATCATCTCCCTGCGGACTAGATTTCGTATGTTTTCGTCGCTGCGAGCAGGGCTCTGGTAGCGGCGAGATTTTCGCAGTCATTCGCGGAGGTCGTCGTTTGACTCGCCTCCTTCGACCTTTTGTGATTCTCACCTAGGGCTCCTTCCTCGGCTGCGAGACTTGCTTGCCTGAGGGCTAGGAGTGCGGTATGGACGTCTCCTATTATCAGGACAAAGTTCCCTCTCCAGTCTTCTTCTCAAGTGAGCATTCTCAGCCTCGTATCTGTGGGAAGACTCCCTCTGCTCGTGGATCCTTGCCTCGTACGCATCAATCAATCTGGATATCTGTGTGGACCTCGCTGGTCCCTGATTTTCTTTTAAGGCTGGCCTCTCCAGGAGAGCTTCCTGATTTGAACATCGAACTTCAGACCTAATCCTGCGAGGAGCAGGTGGCTCTTGAATATCTCCTGCCTGAGGGGCATTGCTGCTATGACCAGACATCTTAAACTCCTTTCTTGGTGTGGGCTCTTCTCAGGGAAAGATGAACGTTTCCCACAGATGGCGCCAATTGTGGTGACAATTATTGTGCAATACAAACAAATAAGAAGAAAGCATTCACCAAGTGATAACAAGGAATATAAAATGACAATCACACAACAAAGGATGTACGCGGTTCAGCAAAGATGTGCCTACGTCCATGGTGGTGCAGTTGATATTATTTCTATATACTCCGGAGAGTAATTACAGAGAATATAAAACTATCCTTTTGCCCCGGACCTAGGGTTTAATATATACATGTACATGTAGGTAAGTGGAGGTGATGGGTTCCCCCACGTCTTCCATCTCCCTTACAACTTCCCTTAATGAGAACGTGTGGGGGAGACCGGATCAAAATAAGAGATGAGGGGCTTGGACTTTGGGCCGCCATGACTGGGCTACTCATCCAGGCCCATGGTCCTAATTCTGGGTACCCACAATACCTTTATCATTACAGGTGTGCGCTATAAACCGTTCAATACCCACATTACAATTGCTCGGTTCTCATAAGGACAAAAGTTTATGATCTTCCACCTATGGGGAACCTTAACTACCAAACACCTCAAGGAGTCACAACATTCGATATTTATCCTCGATTACCCCACACACAATTTGTCCTATGGGAACCCCAACGTGCCTATGAACTACTCTCACACGGGGATTACCTCGCACCTAGCCATTACCTCCGTGGCTAAAATGAGTCTTTACACCTAGATAATCATCTTATCTTTCTCATAAGCGGTCATGGCTATAAGCCACGTACAAACCACAACTAATTATACTAAGAGTTTTGGTTGAATACAAGATGCCGCCTACAACTTATAAACCTCAAGGTCTGCCTCACCCAATCCTCAATGAATGTTCAACTATGGCAACTAAATTGCCTCACTATGTAAATATCACATCATGTGCTAATTTACCTGTTATCACAATTATATAGATCTTGGAAGGATATGGGACGTCGGGTATTACCTATGAATACCAAGGCATATACCATAGACACCATGCAGGATCCTATTCCTTAATACCACATTATAACCAAAATATATTAAACCCAAGTCCTCGACTATGGGACACAATACGTCCTTACCACAGTGTCAACATTTATAAATTCTATTCAATTATCTAGTATCCATACATGAGATACATTTCCTATTGTTGCCAAGAACATTGCTTCATCAAAGTTATTATACAATACATCTCACATGAATGATCACGACGTTGACACTATTAGCTTACACAACTCCATATGTTCACATGACTACCAAAAATTATGATCTCACCACAATGATCAAATTTGTCTAATTACATCACCAACGTTAACTACTCATAAGCGCCGCACCTAAGGGTTATATACCATTCAACCATCAATCATTAGTGTCTAGTCATGACACCTTAACTATCGACCTCTATCGTTGACAATATGAATCTCATGCCACTTGCCCAATGGGCATCGTTCCACTCCATTGGCATCTCAAATGTAACTATGTCCTGAAAATTCAACACAAGCACCTCACACTAACCACCACGGTGTCACCATTATTGGCCTGCATGGACACTGGTAATTTACTAAACTTCTAATCCGAAGTAAGAAAGAGATTAATAACTATCAACTTGATCGCGCGCCATTTGGAAGAAACTCATTTGTCGTGATAACCTCTTTGACGTTACCATCGAGGATGCGAACTAAATCATCATCAAACTAACATGAACGGCACAAACTAACACGACATTAAAGATCCGGTACCGACCTCACCATGTCACTCCCAAAAGGAACTTTGAACCTAAAGCTCTGATACCATTTGTAATGCCCCAACCTAAATTTATGGGTTACCCGTAGGCACCCCAGTCCGACCCGAGCATTAGGTGTGAAATGCAGTGAGACAACTTATATAATGTTGCTAGTCCAGTTTTATTATAATTAACATTTCACTTTTTTAGCATGCGATTCTAATTTCAAAATGAACTACGTGAGGGACCCATGGGGATCACACCAAAGTCCAAATATATAGAGCTACTAACGTAAAATAAAGAAAGTACTTAGATATATAATGCTCTCAAAATACTAAACTGCTCCCAACCTATCGAAACAAAGCAAGAGTGTGAGCCGATGCTCAGTGGAAAACATATAAATATCATATAGAATCGAACGGCAGAAAGGAGACTCAAGCACGTTATGCTTACGTGCACATGCAATTACATTGTATATATATACAGACAAACACACACACTCATACATATAATCAATGTATTAAACGATTTTTACTTCCGAAAACTTTATTTATCCAGATTGATTTACCTTAATCTTATAAAATCTTTCATTTACTCATTCTTAGCATTTGTCACTTTATTTAAAACACCTGATTTGTGGCCATCTCGAGATCTCCCCCCCCCCCCTTCGAGCTTTCGGGAAAAAAAGGAGGGAGGATAGAGGTCCCCCGCCCCTCTCTACATCGTGGGGTGCTTCGGCCGTCATCGGTTTTAGGGTGATGTAAAGAAATAGAGTCACCAGCCTATTTTTCACAAAATAGGCAAAAGAACATGTGATCACCTTGAGAAAGAGGCATCAAAGACAAACCGATTCTTGCGAAACCAATTAGATAAGAGGTTCAAGGGCTAAGTTACGGAATGGGAAGGTGTTAGGAACCCATCTTACCCTTTCAATCTCTCATGGGATCATGTTACTATTTTTCTTAATTTTTCCGTGAAGTGTGTGTTTGTGTATATGTAAGTGGAGATCGGAATCACTCAACTCGCACCATAGAAAAGATGGAGCGAGGTCATCTGAAGGAATGTTACCAAAATAATAGTTAGAAAAATATCATGTGTGATCTTATCGAGATATTGATCGTTGTGATAAAACGGAAATATATGTTAGATAGGACGCAAGTATGGATCACAAGTATGATATATATGAATAATGTATGGATAAAATAGAAGAAAGATGAAAATAGGAAAATTGGAAAATAGGGATCGAGTTTCTAGTTTTAGCTCGAGATTCCTACGTATCTTGTAAAGGCGTCAAAGTCCACATGGTTCGCATACGACATAAGGGTGGTGTTTATCCCTAAATTCATATGGGGGTTTATTATATGTGTGTGTGTAGAAAATATGTTTTTAGTTTTGAGAAAATGTGATGAAGAATCCCGTCGGAATTTAAAAGTGTAACCCTATTTTTCTTTATTTTTTTATAGAAATTAAATTATGTGCAGTATAACTTAAAATGGATGAGATATTAATGTGTATGATCTAAAGTAAAGGATAAATTAAGAATTTATATTACTAATGCAAAATAAAGAAATTTAAAGAGAAAAGGATGTTTGCAGCTTCTTTGGAAACTTGAGTCTTGACCTTGATGAGATCCCTTGAAAGTTAGGATGGATATTGGATGAGGAGAAGGATATTTTTGCCAAATTAGGTATGATAATGATGGGAATGAAAGGTGGAAAGGAATTTCTCAAAAGGAAACCTTTCTGATTGCAGAATAATGTTGTTGAGATCACTAATATTGATGGATCTAGGGTTCCTTTTTAAGTGAGCTCATGCTCTCCTTATATAAGGTAGGGGGATTATCGATTGGCATAGTCCTTGCTCTTCCTATCGGTAGGCAGCCCAAGACACACTATCGATAGGCAGGAAAGTGGGCCTTCCAATTGGCAGTCTCGTGCAAATTTTCTAGAAAAATTATCATTAAAGGCAGTCTGTAAGTCCAAATCGCTCATAGGGCATACCACTAGAAAGGTAATTTAAAGACCTTTAAGAGTCCTTTCGGTTGATCCCGTGTCTAGGAGTTGACTTTGGGTCAAATAGGGGTCGGAAGCTCCCATCGGTCCTTTGGACAAAAGATCATAAAATGACGATCAATCATTTATCCAAACCATAAGTTTGAATCGCATACAGGGCGAATCTTTGGAAATGTTGTGTGAGGTACTTCAAAGTTCCAAAGAGCTTCACTCTTTTTGGAGAGTTCCCTTTGGTCGAACGGGGCTTGAAATCATCTAGTGACCTTTCAGAGTAAAATAGATCGCTCACCCATACTGTAAGGTTGATTCATGCATGAGGTGGGCCGTTTAAAAGGGTATTAAGTGAGTTTCAAAGATTCATTTAGTCTCGTTCGAGCTAAAGAGTTGACCTTAGTCAAATGGAGTTTGGAATCACCCGGTGGCGTTCGAATCAATTTTTAGGGGAAAATGGATCGTCTATACAAACGGTTATGGCATTTTATGCATAGGGTGGACCGTTGGGAAGGGGTTTTAGATCCCTTCAAATATTCATTGATCTTTTTTTCTGACGATAGAGTTGACTAGAGTCAAATGGGGCTGAAAATCATTCGATAGCCACTAGATTAGTACTTGGAGTATGACCTAGGGTTTCTAGCAAATGGGGAGGTGCTAGGTACCTAAGGTTAGACTTTAGGGGTCCTTGAATATGGTGCCTACAAATCCCCTTAACGGGGGAACTTAGAATAAGTGAAAGTCATCGAATGGACACCACATGATATTTTAGGAAAGGGATTAATTATACGGACCTAAAAGGATGGGGATGAACGATTGAGAGGGTCGAGGTCGATTCTGAGGACATAAGGTAATGTCGGAGATAGCCTATTTTATGGGATGAGATCAATTCTGAGGACTTAATATGGGAGAGACCAATTTTGAGGGTCAAGGTTAATTCTAAGGACATAAGATGCGAGCGACCAATTATGAGGGTCGAGTTCAAATCAGAGGACCTTAAGTGGGAGTGACCAATTCTGAGGGTCGAGGTCAATTCTGAGGACCTTAAGTTGGAACGATAAATTCTGAGGGTCGAGATTAATTCTAAGGACCTTAAGTAGAGAGCAACCAATTCAGAGGGTCGAGGTCAATTCTAAGGACCTAAGATAGGAGTGACTAATTCTGAGCGTCGAGGTTATTTCTAAGGACCTTAAGTAGAGGTGATCAATTATGGGGCTCGAGTTCAATTATGAGGACCTTAAGTAGAGACGACCAATTTTAAGGACCAATTCTGAGGGTCAAGGTCAATTCTAAGGACTTTAAGTTGTCACCCGGAGGTTGCTTACTGGGGAGTCTTTGCTTTGCCTCTTTTGAGACCTTAATGGGGAAGAGACATCGGTTTGGTGAATACGTCCTTTGAGAAGAGCCAAAATTCTTAGTGAGGAAGTTCCACTTGGGGAAATAATGGATAACTTAAGGTTTTAGGATTCCGCTGGGGAATGTATTGCTTGGGAGAGAATGTCTGATTAAGGGTTCTAGCTCTGCTAGGGGAAATTAGAGTTAAGTCAAGTAGCTCTGCTAAAGAGGTATTTGATTTCAAGTGAGGATGAAGTTTTTCGAGATTTTGCTGGCGAGTTGTAATGGGCTTTGCATTGATTCTTAGGGTTTAAGATGGGGCTAAAATGTGGTATTAATCCAGTTGGAGATTTGGGGTCTTGAAAAATGATATTCTCGGGGAAGAAATGTTCCAATGTTTATTTGGCAATCTTAGGTATATTTTGAGAAATTTTGAGAATTTTCTAGAATTTTCTGGGATTTTTTGTACAAAATTTTAGGGGGTTATTGATCGGCATGTTGTAGGGGTTTCCAACCGATAGTGGCATGGTCTTTTAGACTGATTTGGGAAGGGGAGGGGATAGTGATGATCGGTGGGTGTCAGGGGACTATCGATCGGCATGCCCCTTAGCCTCCTATAAAAAGGGACGAATCCTCCTCATTTTCCATAACTTTTAGCTTTCTATTTTCTGCTATTCTCTTCTATAATCTATTCTTGCAATTTTTCCTCATTCAATTTTAGAAAATGGCGGATTTCTCCAGTAGCGAGGCCCATATGGTGTGGTTAGACGTTGATGATTGGGCGGATCTGGAGTGGCATGCTAGGGTTCCCTTAGCGTTGGGCAACGAGAATGCTTTCGACTAGTTCGATCTTGTTGTCGATGACCGGACTCTTCCGTGTGAGCCTTAGCACCATCGGTCATCTAGGGTGATGAATGCTAGTTTTTATGTAAGTACTACCTGACTTTTAACATTCTATTTCTTCTTTGCATTTTCTTGTTTCTTTGAATTTTGGCAAAGGACTTCTCTTCTGTTTTGAAAAATTTACATTGTTTCTACGAGTTTTCGCTCTTGAGGGATGACGACATTCAGGAATATATGGGATCACCTTCTTGTGGTGGTGATCTGGGTAGTCTCTTCCACGCGTATGAATTGGATAAGATGCTGCTCTCTACGACAATTATATGCTCTCTAAGGGAGAGGTGGTGGTATACTACCCACACTACACTCTTGGGTTTTAGGGGGATGATGGTGAATCCCATTAATGTACATCAGCTATTGGGGATAGAGTGTGAGGGGATGTAGATATAGGTGGACCGATCCCTGAGGGTGACACCGACGACGGTGGATGCGAATCTAGGCGATATGGGGCAGATAGTCTCGAGGGACTCGATCCGTATTTCTCTTCAGCGGGAGTTTTTTTGAGTTAAAAGATTGACGAGACTTATGGGTTGCAGGTGCGGTAGATGGCCCGTTTGTTCATTCTTTTGCTTTTGAGAAGGTTTTTGGTGGCGTCAAGCGGCGACGTCCTCCATTTTAGTTTTTTCTATATTTGAGGGTATTTTCGAATATGTAACTCTTTGATTGTGGGAGTCTGACATTGGCGACCCTTTATTCTTCCTTGGATGCTTTCATCTAGTGTCGACATACTTTTACTGGAGCTATGTACCTTCTGCAGGTATTTTTTTTTTTACATTTTTGCCTTTATGTATTTTCTCTTCTTTCCTTTTTGATTTTTGATTGCTGACTTTTATCCTTTTGCAGACGTGGTTCTACGAGGTGATCCCATTGATTGGTTGTGTGATGAGTCAGTGGGTAACTCCTTTCGAATGTACCGGTGGAGGAAGTCCAACTGGAAGTCAAAGAAGTCTCTCTCTTTGGTGGTAGTACATCAGGTCTTGAATGTCCTAACGAGCGACTAAGTTATTTCTTATTTTCTCTTTTGAATCCTTTTTTATGGCATTCTATTTACTCGTGAGAGTGTTGACTTTATCTTGAAAAAACTTCGGATTACCTTCTATCCTTAGGGGACGTCCATCCAGCCCATGGGAGTGATCAATATGCATGCGTAGATACATCAACTGCTGGCGCGCGAGTTTGGCTAATGCTAGTATCTAGGAGAGAGAGTAGTCTGGTAGATTATAGAAGACGAGGTTTTGGTCCCACTGATGATGCCCCCAAGATATATGAGGCGGGTTCAAGGGATATCGAAGGAGTCCCGGATGACGACGATGATTGGCGAGCCCTATTCATTATACACGGATATGTTGGTGACTTATGACTACCTTGACTTCGTGATGACTTGGTTGATGACGTCATGTATCTATAATGTGGTGAATATGCCTCTGCCTCCTACAGCTTCAGGCAGGGGTACAAGTCTACCAGTTGGGTCTGCCCACAACACTGGTGGTGCGTCAGCATCAGTAGCGACGACGATGTAAGATATTCCATTTCTCCTACTTTACCCTACTTCTTATAATATCCGACTTCTTAGAGGGGGACCAGTGAGAATGCATCATCCCCTAATTCGATGGATTCAATGGAGCTGGGGCTGACAGAGTACATCCTTTAACCAGAGGTATATCTTTTCATTTATTTGTCCTTTATCTTTTTTATTTCTCTTTTTGCTTTAGACTCACTGATTTGCCTTTTATTTTTCTTACAGCATGTCTGGGTATCAACTACCTATCTGAGGGACATCTGAGACTAGGTAGCTTCTGAGACGGCTCATATCCAGGATTTGATCCTAGTTCCTTCCTGTCTTATGCCATCTACTTCTTTTAAGGAAGGATCCAAATTGGGTAGTAGAGGCTCCTCAGCTTGTCGCTGGGGGAAGCACACGTGTAGCATGGATGGAGGATACTAAGGATATAGGGAGAGAGAGAGAGAGAGAGAGAGAGAGAGAGAGAGAGAGAGAGAGAGAGAGAGAGAAAGAGAAGGAGAGAGAGAAAAAGAAATCTTGGGGATCGAACTGAGTCCTGCTATTTTTCTTCTTCTTTATGAAAATGATGTAATGATAGCAACATATATATGAAATGAATGGGGTTTTATTTATTTATATTTGCTTTAAATGACTTTATCTACATGTACTTTTTACTTTTCTTGCTAAGACCGTAAAAAGGATTAGGATTACTCTAGAGAAAATTTATGTTAAGACAAGATGAGTGAAATTATAGAAATGAAAATCCTACATTTCTTAAAAATAATGATTTATTTTTTTGAGTTTTTTTTTATTTTGATAGAAAAGGAAAGATGAGATTTTCTAAAAATACGGGGATATCGATAGGCATGTCCCTTGTCCTGCTTACCGGTAGGTCAGTCTAGTCAAATCACCCCAAAGCTTTTATTACACTTCCTTCAGCTACTTAGTACTTTATGGGGTAGTCTTCCATTCGGATTTTGCCGGTTTTTTATTTTTACCCCAATTTTTTTGGTATAAAAGAGGGTAAGGTGGGGAGGTTTCTTCACACATTCACATTTTCTTTCTCTTGCTTATATCATATCTTGTGTCTTGTTATTTCCAAAATGGACCTTCCTATAAGTGCGGAATTTTCCTCTTATCTCGAGAATTTGTAGATTATATTTTCGTACAATGTAGACTATGACGCCTTTAACCTGAATCGGGTCTCCTTATGGCGAAACCAACCCATTGACTGAAACATGCTGATGGTTTCCTATTGAGGATTATGTTTTTCTTTTTGGCTTGGATGAGGTGTACCCGACCTATGAGGATTTTTCTGCTATGTTGGGGGTAAACCCCAGTATGGCAGTGGCCATGCCTGAATTCTCTTGGTCTCCTCAGGAGCTGTTAGCAAAATTTCTTCATATCTCTCCTTTGATGGCTTGACCATTGGTTATAGAAGAAATGATCTCCCTCCCAACTATACTGTACTCCATATGTCTGCGGAATGTTAATGATGCAGGCCATGCTGGAGTCATTGCCCTTAGCTTAACTTTGAAGCTACTGCTAGTGACCAGGTACCTACTGGTGGACCCTTAACTGGATGTCATTACTATATGGATATAATACCATCGTAATCTTGCGATGGTGATACTAATAGAGACTCTGAACAGTCTAGATGCTTGGCGGGAAGGTCGTTCTGATTTTCTGAGAGGAACCCCTATCATGTTGTTCATATGGTTGTTTGAGAGATTTTGTTTTGCGGTCCCTCCTAAATATCCCTTGGAAGTTGTACCGAATTTCCTCACTCGTTATTTCATTAGCTTTGGTCAAACATTGAGAATTGGGTAAACTGGTTTGTGGAGCACGGGGCTTAATGTCTGCCCTAGTAAATGCCCTAGTGGGGGGAGTTAGAGCCTATTCTGGAACTGAGGGAATACCGATATGTTTGGTTAGTTGGCCTTCGGAAGGCCACCTTTTATTTTCCCTAGCGAATCTTATGTCAAGTCGAATGGGATCAAATGTTTCCCTCCCATACCCTAGACTTCTCCCCCGTAACGGATTTGACGAAAGGCATGCGCATGCAGTTGAGCTATTTGTGGGAGAGTCATTGGCCATCAACCCGTCCTTCCCAATCCGTTAACAGGTTTTGGCATGTGTCCAGAGACTATATGAAATGGTTATGGAAGAGGGAAAAGGCTAAAATATTGGCTGAGGAGACCAGACAGAGATGTTTTGCCATGTTAAACACTATAGAGGGGGCATAGTAGTTTTTTCTAGGCTGGTTCGGGCTTACCGTTCCATGGAGTGCCTTCGGCATACTATCCAGGTAGGGGACGTTTGGCAGCGTCAAAATGTTAATGATGATGAGTCTAGATCTTTTAATAGCTACGGGTAGGCTCTTTTGTGAAGCTGGTGATATATGTGAAGCTTTTGTATGACTGAGATATTTTTGGTTATTTATGGAGTCAAAGAAAAAGTCTTGGGAAGAAGAGACAAGGAAGTCCAGTGATAGGGCCAATATTGCTGAAGGAAATAAAGGCTATCGAGGAGAAAGCAAAAGCTTTTAAAGGCAAAGCCAAAACTGCTGAGGAGAAGCTTGCAGAGGTCACAACCTAGGCCAAAAATATTGAAGACGAAATGACTGGTCTAGTTTCTGAGGTTGCTTCCTTGAACGCCAAAGGCAAAGCTGCTTTTGATAAAGGTTGGGAAAAGGCTATTTTTGCTGCCTCGACTCAAATTGAGTATGCTAAAAAGTTATCCTTCAAGGAAGGGTGGACAGATGCCTTAAAGTTGGTCGGTACAGAAAAAATCTTTGAGCTCTTTGCAAGGCACGATCTTGGTAATCCTCTGAACCTAGATGAGGAATTTGACGACGAGGAGGGATAAAAGGAACCTTCTATTATGCCTCTTGAGTCTTCATTGGTTCCGAGCACCAGTGTCACCTACCAGTTGCTGGCCAAGACCAGACGGACAAGGAGAAGGCTATTCAATTTACTTTTCTTTTCTTTATATTTTCCTTTTTAATGATGTAACAACATTTTCACTTACAACTATTAATCAATGAAATAACAACTTTGTTTCTCCACTTTTTGTGCTTTTGAATGATCTTAATTTCTTGTTGGATCGCATTATTTACTGCTTGTATTGTGTGATGTGTTGGATTTATTCCATAAACTTATATATATTTGTGATTTTCCAGTTTAATGCAAGGAAGAAAGCTATAATATCTGCTGAATCTGATTTGCTGAGATGCAGTAGGAACCTTATAGAAGTTGGACATGTTCACATTTCTGAGGAAGAATAACTGGGTTGCTCGGCCCTGATGTTTTCGACCAAATCAAAGAATTATATGTTCATATCCATTAATTGTGGGATAGGGCAGTTGCTAGTAATATTGCATACTATGAGACGACTGAGAAGCTGCAAGATGATCACAAACAGTCCAAAACCCTACTCCATGATGATTATGAAGCCAAGTATAAGGATTTAAGTGAAGGTTGGGGTTTTGATAAGAATTTGATTAATATTACTTTTGCTCTAAATAAGAAAGAGCTTTCCCTAAAGCAGGATGTGGAGAGTGCTAGGTCCATTATGGCCATGCTAGAGAAAGAAAATAATGCCTTGAGGGATGAACTTATTAGTTTGAAGAATTTATTAACCATTGGTTCTAATAAAGATGCTTCCTTTTTGGAGAATGAAAATCCAAGACTTTTGGAAGAACTCGAGGCACTTCAGAAGAAAAAGGCTAAATATGGGTAGAATTCCAGGTAGAGAGTAATTTTTCGGCCAACTAATGATGAAGAAAGAACAAAAATAAAACCTTTCTGACTAAGCTTCCTGGTTATAAAAGAAAGACAAGGCCATTTCTGACCAAGATGCTCAACGAAAGGCCAAAGATAGTGCTCTCAAGAAGCTTTAAAATCAGGTGAAGAGGCTTACCTTTTAATTTCACAAACAACCCCGAGAAGTTTGGAAGGTAGGCTATAATGAGGTTTTGGCTTAAATGGATGATCATATTGCTCAGAGAAATCATAAAGGTTACAAATGGGTGTGGACCAACTTGTTGATTCTGCTGAAGTTTGATCAAAACAGTGACATGTGGCATTGGAATGACCCAGGTTTCTTAGACTGTGATAAACCTCTATTCAAATTAGATACCAAATGGATTCCTCCTAACTCAATTCCCCAATGTCTAATAACCGAACATTTAGGAGATTATGATATTCATGATGAGCTTGATATAGTCCGACCTCCACATTTTCTTAATAGGTCAAGTAGCAGTAACAGGCAGATGTTAATGGATTTATATACATTAGATGATCCTCCAGCAGGAATGGATATGGCACAAAGAAATCGTCCAGCAGAATAAACATACTTTCCTTGTATTGCGTTTTGTTTATTTATGGCTATTGTAATGCATTCCCATTAATGAAATGGTGTTAATGTTGATTGTCTTCATTTTATTTAAGCTTATGGTTGTGATTAATCTTTTTACCGACTAGGTAAACTATATGAAGATTAGCTATTCATCTTGAAGATTATATAACTTGTTAAATGTTTATATTTGATTCTTGTTTGAATCAAGTATATAACTTTACATTAGACTAATGCATTTAAATTAAAACTGTGAATAGATTTATTATACTAAGTTGTAGCATTAGTTATCATTGGCAACCAAGTTTATTAGGAATATATTTACTCTAGTATTTTAACTTGGTTGGGTAAAACCTCAAATTAAGAAGTTTTACTAATTTATTGTTCGTGACTTACCGAAGAAAAATCATGCATGAAGGTTGAAATTTTCTAAAGTTGGAACAGTTTGAAAAAGTTCTAACAATGCCTTTCTTGAGGAGGAACCTTTTGAAAACTTTGAATTAAAAGGAATTTTTTTTGCTAAAGTTTGAATTAATATTAAATTAGGTGCGTTATCCACCATACTTCAAAAATAAAACACAAAAAGGATTGAGAATGGAGAAAAACTGGTATTTCATTAACTTGAATAAGAAATTACATTAAGGCTAGGATTTTTAAAGTAAATTAATGATAATACCTACGCAAATGATCTGTGTTCTAGGAATTTTTGAATTTTTCCCCATCCAAAGTCTCCAATCGATATGTTCTAGGTTGGATAACCACCGAGATACGACATGGACCATACCAATTAGGTTCTAGATTTTTTCTCTTCTGGATTACTTTTTTAGGTACCAAGTTTCATTGTTTCAGGTTGATGGGCTTAACCCTTCGATTATAGTTAGTTGTTGTCTTTTGTTGATAGGAACCCATCTGAATAGAAGCTTCTTCTCGGACTTCGTCTGTCATGTCTAAATCTAATCTCCTCATAAGATCACTCTTTGGAAAATAAAAATTTAATACCTTCTGAGTGGGTAGAGCTATTTCCACCAAAATCACTGCTTCAGTGCTAAAAGCTCGCCTGTATGGAGTTTCTCCTGTTGTTATTCTGGGAGTAGTCTTGTATGCCCAAAGGATGCAGTGAAGTTCATAAATCCAGTTGCCTTTAGCTTCATCCAACCATTTTTGTAACCCATTTAGCAAGGTTTTATTGGTGATCTCTGTTTGGTCATTGCATTGTGGATGACCAGGTGCTGAATGAAGTTTCTTGATGCCCAATCGAATATAATAATCTTTAAATCCTTCATTATCAAACTGAGTACCATGGTCGGTAATGAAAGTATAAGGCATGCCATATCTTCAAATGATCTGCTTCCATATGAACTTGAACACTCTCTGATAGGGCCTATTAACTAGGGGTTCTGCCTCCACCTATTTGGTAAAGTAATTAACAACCACAACAAGGTACTTAAATATTCTTTGGGTGGTCAACAGTGGTCCGACCAAGTCAATTCCCCAGATAGCAAAAGGTCATAGAGAACTAATAGGTATTAGGTTTTCTTCTAGTCTTCTGTGGATGGTAGAAAAGTTCTGGAATTTATCATACTTCTTAGTGAAGACAACACAATCTACTTTCATTGTTGGCCAGTAGTAACCTTGCATTGCTATTCTTTATTTTAGAGACCTTCCATCTACATGTTCACCACATGAACCCTCAAACACCTCTTTGATCAAATCATTTACCTCATTGGGATGAACACAATGAAGTAAGGAGATCGCGTATCCTCATCTGTACAGGGTAACTTTATTGAGAACATATTTAGCTTCTTTGTACCTCATATTCTTAGCTTCCTTTTGATCGAAGGGCAGTATACCTCGCTCGCTGTATTATCTGATTGGGTATATCCAAGAAGGACCTAACTCCACAGTTATGACACAGGTTTTCATCCCATCAATTCTTCTGTAAACAAGAATCTCCACTAGGATTATTCGTCTAAGCTCTATTGGAGTTGCTGAAGAAAGTCGAGTAAGAGCATCTGCTCGGGCATTCTCAAGTCTTGGAATCCTCATTTTTTTACTAAAGTGGTCAGAGAGATAAATTCCATGCTTTTTTATGGTATCTCATCATGGTTTCTCCTTTTACACCATAAATTCATTAAATGTGATTAACAATTAACTGGGAATCACTATATACCAATACCTGGTCGACGCCCAGTGAAGAAACTAATTCCAGTCCTGTGATTAGTGCTTCATATTCAGCCTCATTGTTGGAAGCCTTGTATTCAAATCTCAAAGCATATTCTACATCCAAGTTATCTAGAGTGTTAATTATGAAGCCTGCTACACTTCTAATAGAACATGAGGACCTATCAACAAATAATTGACAAGTTGGAATATCATCAGAGAACTTCTCTTCCACCAGTACTCCTTGCATGAATATCTTCTGGATTTATTACAATTTTTTTAAGCAATCGACGATTTAGGTTGATCAGACACAATCTTTGTTGTCTTTTGAGCTAAGATTTCTTCCGTAGAAGTTTTCTCGACAGACAAACGTGGATTATGCTGCTCCTCTACATATGTGAACTCAACAATAAATTCTGCCATTTCTTGGCCGTTTATTGCAACTATTGGATCATAAATAATTTTGTGTTCCCTTAACTCCACTGCCCAAGATATTAATCTTCCCGACTTCTTTGGTTTGTGCTGTGCTTGTCTCAGAGGTAAATTTGTATAAAAGATAATTGTGTAAACTTGGAAGTATGGACTCATTCTCCTAGATGCTTTAATAAGAGTCAAGGCTAACTTCTCAAAGCGTGGATATCTAATCTCATCTCCTTGAAATTCCTTGCTAGTGTAATACACTTTCCTTTGAAATCCATTATCAAGTCGGATCAAAGCCGAACTAATAACTCACTCTGAAACAACCAAATATAAATATAAATTTTCTTCGAAAAATTATCGGGATAGGAGTGGGGGAGAACCCAAATACTTATTCAGTTCTAATAAAGCCTTCTTACATTCGTCATTCCATTAAAAAGTATTTCTAAGAACTTTGAATAATGGAATACACTTATCAGTTGCTCGAGAGACAAAAAGGTTCAAAGCAACTACTTTTCCTGTCAGCTTTTGAACATCTTTTTTTTGGTTGAGAAATGCATTTCAAGCAAATCTTTGATCTTTTCAGGGTTTGATTTTATTCCCCTATGATTTACAATGTACCCTAGGAATATCTCTTCTTGTACTCCTAAGATGCATTTGGTTGGATTGAGCTTCATCTAATGCTTCTCGAATTGATCAAAGGTTTGAGCCAAGTCTGTTATGTGGTCGGCAGTATGTTTTCTCTTAGTGAGCATATCATCAACATAGGCCTCCATATTTTTGTTGATATGTTCTTTAAGAACCTTAACTACCAGTCCCTAATAGGTAGCTCCAACTTTTTTAACTCAAAAGGCATGAAATTATATCAATACGTTCCTCGAATGGTAACGAAGGAAGTTATTTCCTTGTCTTCGGGTTTCATATTAATCTAGTTATAACCAAAGTAAGCATCCATAAATCTTAGTAACTCATGAACTATTGTAGCATCAACCGATTGATCAATCCTTGGGAAAGGAAATTGGTCTTTTCGACATGCCTTATAGAGATCTGTAAAATCCACACACATGCGCCACTTTTTATTTTTCTTCTTAACCATCACTACATTAGCTAGCCAAGTAGGATACAAGACATCCCCAGTGAATTGTGCTCGCAGTAATTTATCTGCTACCTCTTGGATCGCTACATTCCTCTCAGGGCTGAAGACACTTATCCTTTGCTTGATCAGCTTAGAACCTAGATAGATATTTAGTTCATAGCATATGAAATTTGGATCAATTCCTGGTATATCTTCATGGCTCCAAGTGAAAAAAAAATCATTTGAAGCACCCTATATCCTTGACTGATTTGAGTCTACATTATATAGGAGCTCATCTAGTTTGGAAATAGTGACAAAATTGTGTTTATTCCTTGTTGAACCAAAAAGCCTTAGAACTTCATAATCATAATTGGTATTCCTCTACAAGTTAATGAAGGTATAACACTACACCACTCACTAGGATTGCATACATTTAGTGTTTAATTCATAATATAATATTGTGTGAGTTAACTCCCCTTAAAATGATTTTTAAATAATTTTTGGGATTTATTAAGAATTTTAAAATGATTTTTAGAAATTAAAATTTAAACTTTATAAAGTTTTTAGGCTATTTTATAATTAAATTTTTTCCTTAAAATTGGCTTGGGTAGAATCCAAAAGCGGCAGAAAATATTGTAGTGGAAAATGAGAATTTTTGGAAAACCAAAAACACGCGTGTGTAATTGAATCTAGAGCGTACACGTGTTGCACAATGGATGGGTGGATTTGTGTTTCTTTGCACTCACAAACCTAAAACCAATTTCTAACCATTGGATTGTTTTTATCTACTGTAATACCTCGCCCTAGATAAATAAGTATTTAAGGATAATAGAAATATTTTATTCAAAGGAAAATTTGAGGAATAAATATACAAGGAAATTACGCCAAAAATGGCATGAAAAGTAACACATTATGAAAAGTAATTAAGGAGAAAACAAATTCCCACGTTACACGATTCGTATGGATGCGCATTCAAGACCTAATAGTCTTAATAAGTATGTTGGTTAAGTTTGATGCAAAAATTCCAATGAATGATTATGACACGGTCATGTTTAATATAACGCGACTTTTGTCAGCATGTGTCGCGCAGGACGCGAACTTGCGTGATTTTTGTAGGAAGTTTTATTGGGGTTAAAAGTAATTTGACCATATTTATGGGATGCTAAAAATAGGCCTAAGATTGTCATGGGGTCAAAAGTCAAAAAATGAATAAATAAATAAAATATTATTATTTTCGTCAAAAAATAAAATTACTCAGAAAATTCTGAAAAATTCAAGATTGACTTGAAATTTAATTTTGAGCAAATTTCTCTTCTTGGACATCTCAAAAACAACGTCATTTAGAATTATTTTCTAGCTATTTTCAGTTGTGAAAATAGTAAAATATAAAATGAAATAAGAAATGTTGGAGTGGTTGCATTAATGGAGTGGTTGGTGAGTTGCATTAATGGAGTGGTTGGTAGCACACCAAAGGAATAGTTATCACACATATTTAGTATCCTACCAAATGAATAGTAGTGGTTGATGGCACACTAAAGGAATAGTTACCACATATGTTTAGTAGCCTACCAAATAAATAGTAATGGTTGGTGGCACACCAATCTCAACCATCCAATCTTGTTTTGATCCAACGGTCATGGTGACTCCCAAACAACTATAAATATGCCTTGAATTCTCTCATTGTAAACACACCAAAAACATTAAACACCAAGAAGAGTTAGAGAGTGAGAAATAGTTCATTTGGAAGTTTGAAGCTTAATATTGGAAGTCTTGGAGCTTATATTTGGAAGATAGAGTTGGAGTTTTGGAGAATTTCTTGGAGCTTAAAGAAGGAGTTCCTAGAGCACATATAGAGATCTCATGGAGGGTGCATTTGGTAATCCCTTGAGGCCACCTTTGAAGGTGGGGTTCGCTCCTCCTACACCACCATTTTGGAGTCTTAAGAGGTGAGAAAATCTTAATTTGATTGAGGTTTAGAGTTTGATCATTTTTAGAATGATATTTACATATATTAGACTTGATATATGTAGTATTTTAGCTAATTTACAACTTTATGTTGTTTAGTCATCATATCATCATTTGTTGTGTAGAAATGAGTTTTTAAGAAGTAATTTTGATAGGTTCAAAAGGTGAATAAATTCCAGAATATTAGCCTTGAACATTTTATGAAATAAAATGTGTCAAAATGATGTTTCAAAGGTAAATAATGTAATTTCATATTTAGAAAAATATTGGGCTAATATAGGCCATTTTTACGAAATAAAAATGAGACTTTCTTACCAAAATGATGAAGTAGAAGAAGAAATTAGACTTTTACTTAAAAGGGTGTTTTTGAGATGAATAAAATCATAATAAGAAATAATTGGGGTTGATATGTAAATAATCAAAGTATAAAATGCTTACTTTTAAATTGATACTTAAGAGTAGTTAAAGAAAGTAAAGAAGGCCAAATGTGTTGATAGTGGTCAAATGAGTATTTAAAGTGTGTACAACTTATTTTGGAAACATAAATGGAAATAAAAACTTTTTATAAAATTTGGAATTTATTACTGAAATTATGTTGAAATATCATAAATACACTTTGAGAAGTTATAAATTGGTTTTTGACAAAATTAGTATGTTTAAACTCATTTAAAAGGATAATATTTGTGTGAAACAAATAGTAGTGGCATTGTCGTAAATATAGTGAATAGTATGCTGTCAAGAAAATATTTGACAATTAAATGTATAAATTGAGTTTGATAATAGGAGATTAACGATACATTTTGCTAAATAAAAATAATGAGTTTCATGGAAATGATATTTGAAGTGTTAACGTGACAAGTGTGAGATATGGGTAAAATTTAGTTTTTGACAAGTGTTAAATGTTTAAAAGTGTTTTAAAGTTAAGTTGAAAACTTAATAACTATTTTTGGGAATAACACTTGTTAAATGGCTAAGTGGTACGTTTTAGCAAGAAACGGGTAAACTTTGTAAATTTACGTAAAGCATAATATTTTATGAAATAAAAATTTCAATGAATAGTTTTGATGAAAAAGGAAAAAGGTGATTTTCCAAGTGAGAATGAATGTGAACATTGAGAATAATGTTGAAACACATGAAAAAGATAAGAAAGGATACTTGAATGATGCCAAGAATTAAGCAGGGCATGACGTCCCTAGTGGTGAAAGACCCCAAAGCCTGTATAGATGAGCATATGGCGACTGGAGACCGATGGTGTAGAGCCCGTGAAGTCCAGGAATAATGACTAGACTCCAAGGCAAATATTGATAAATTCTTATAATAAGAAATGAAGAATGAGAATATTCTTGAAATTAATATAAATAAGACTTGAGATTTGCAAAAGGTTGAAAAAGGGAAATAAACAAGTTTTCGTGAAACAATAAATATTTTGTGCCGTGTGATGTAGAAGTTTGTCAATGAAAATGAATATTTTCCCAACACGAGTTGTGCATGTCATAAAGATTGTTGTAATGAAAATATTAAAATAATGACAAAGTAACTCTAGCGTGAGTTAATAAACGTTGAATAGATGAATATTTTCAAGAAAAGAAAAGGTTTTCCTATAAATGATTAACCGTGTGCATTAATGGGAAAGAATGTGATTTTTAAGGAAAGATTATCCAAATGACTATTTTGGGAAAGAAAAAGAGGATGAATGGGGATAAATAATATTTTTGGAATAAAACGGTTTAATACATCGGAGCATGTATTTTCAAAAGTATATGTGTAGATAGATATATATTTTCATGAGCATATAGTGAGTGAGTATTCTTTTTTGCCGTTCGTTTCTATGTTGCATTTGTATAAATTCCACTGAGCCTTTCTCTCACTCCCTACTCTTTGTTACGACAGGTTGTATGCAGTTTCGTACTTTGAGAGTGTTATACAGGTAATATTACTTGCATTAACGTTAGTAGATCTTTTTACTTGGCCTTGGGGGTACTTCCCTTGGGTCCCGCACGTAGTTTATTTTGTATTAGAATCGCATGCTAAGCAAAGCGTAATCTTATTTAATAATAAAATTGGAATAGTAACATTATTTAGGTTGTTCATTGCATCCCACACTTGACACTCGGATCGGATCAGGTTCGATCCTATAATAACCCTTAAATCCAGTTCGGGGCATCACATCTGCGGTCTTCATGTATTAGACTTGATTCAAGTGAAATGTTCTTGAACCAATTAGAGTAGTTCATTCCCACCGCCAACTGTGAACCATTAGATCTCCATCGTTTTAAATCGTTTTAATCTTAGCCTTTGATTTCAAACCCTTGTTCGAGATCCTTCGATGTCTAGTATAAATAGATGCCATCTGTGAGGCATTTGAAGACTTTGGCTATTTCCCCATTTGAGAGAAAAAAGAGAGACAAGAGAGAAGAGAAAGAAAAGATTAGAGAGAGAGTTAAAACCCTAATCCATTTTCATTAAATCCAAGCTCATAAACACTTTTCTGAGATTTAATAACCTTGAGTGTTGAGTGTTTAGATCATGGTTTGAGAAATATTCCTCTCTTGTTCTTGATCATTGTTCCAACTTAGTCAAGTTGGAAGAGATTCTCAGTTTCTCTACATAGAAACCTGAGATCTCATCTTAGTGATAGTAAATCATGTAGATATATTTCTGTTTTGATTTCTTATTTAGAGAAATCATATTTCGTTGGTTATTTTAAACTGATTTCATGGTTGTAAACCATATACCAACAATATTTCTTTTGATTTCATTTTACTCAAACTATCAGGCGAAGACTTAGTTTTGAGATCTTGATTGGGATTTTCACTTTCTAGATAATATTTTCAAAAACTGAAAGTGTTAGGATCTTTGATATTTCACAACAAGATTCCCTCTTGATCTACGGATAAATTTAAAGGTTTAAAGTCTGATTCTGGTTTGACTAAGCTGATTTTAGAAAACCTTGCATGTTTAGTGATTCTGTAATTTGATTAAGTTATTCTGTATGTATTAAGTGTGAGTGTGCTGCATGCATATGTTAGAGAGCACATAACCACTATACTTTCAATCTATCACACTTAAAGTGTTGGTTATATGATCTTGAAATTCTTGGAGTCGACGTAAAGACTGGAATCGAGTAAAGTTACAAGGCTGCAGAGAACATCAAGAGCAGTAACCTTCAGAGAAGTCATATCTAATCCAGAGGAGTTGGTAATGATCTTAAACTTAGTTTAGGCATGTTTATTTTGTTTTGATTGTTGTATAGCTTGTAATTTATTACTTTGATTTTAGTGAATTTTTGTTTTGTGTCATAGAGGACACCGTGGATGTTTCCCCAATTGGGTGGGGTTCTACCACGTAAAAAACTACTTGTGTTCTTCCTCATACTCTCATCACCTTCTCCTAAAGCTGAGTTGATTTAATAGTTTAAGTTTTGTTTTTCAAAACTGATTTATTAGATCTAAAATAACTCGTTCACACTCATACAAACTATTTTGATAAGTCCTTAAACACATATTGTGTTAAGTTTTGTTTATATTAAAAGAGTTTATTCAACAAATAGTGCGGGGCAATTTTAATAGTTTAGCTCTGTTTTAAACGTCTTAAGTGGCATTTTTCAATTGGTATTAAAGCTTGGCTATTTTAAAATCTTATAGATCCTGTGTTTCTGAAATTGTTTTTTTTTTTAAAACAAAAGTATAGACGAGAAATTTGACAGACTAGGTAACCTATCCAGACCCCCTATCTTTGATGGAATTAATTTTCCTTACTGGAAGGTAAGGATGATTACCTTCATTCAAGTAACTCTGGGAGATGAAGGCTGGGAAGTTATAGAAAATGGTTATACTTTTCCTACTAAACTAGTAGCTAAAGGAAGTCTTATGAGAATTAGGAAGTTACTAAGTGAATTCACTAAAGATGAGAAACAAATTTCGCTATGTAATAACAAAGGCAAGAATTCCATATTTATTTTTATAAATTAACATGAGTTCAAGAGGATCTCATACTGCACTACTTCTAACGAAGCATGGGATACTCTTATAACTACACATGAGGGTGATACGAGAGTTAAAGCTGCTAAAACTCAAACGCTTATTCAACAATAGAAGTCTTTTATCATGTCTGAGACTGAAACCTTTGATGATTTCTATATTAGGTTAACTGACATTGTGACTAAGTTACATGCAAATGGTATAACGTATGATAGGAAAGAAATTGTTAAAAAAATTCTAAGGTCACTTCCATAGAAGTTTGATAACAAAATATATGTTATTGAGGAAATGGATGATCAAAATATTACCCCAGAACTCCTCAGTAGTAAACTAATAACTGTGGAAATAGAACTGGAATTTAAGAAATAATTGATCCAGACCAGTAAAAATAGGGTAATTCTAATCTTATTTTTTTATTTAAGTTGATCATACCTGACCTTGATTCTGATAAGGACTGTGACTGAGATAACTTAGATAATCAGACTGCTCTTATGTCTAAGCAATTAAAAAAAATTATAAAGTTTAGAAAAAAAGTTTATTCCAGACAAAGGAAACCTAATTACTCCAACACTTCTAACAATATACCTCATGAGAGAAGACCCGACAAACAAAAGACTGATGATAATAAAATACCTCAGAAAGACCTTTGAAATGTTGAATGTTATAGATATGGCAAATTAGGATACATGGCTAGTGATTATAGGGTTAACTTAGACAAACACCCCATACATAATAGGGCTCAGCTATGCAAGACTTGGATTGACTCAAGTGACTCTGAAAATGAAGAACCTGAGTCATCCAACTCTTATGGCCCTTGAATATCATTCTTTGCTAAGATAATCTACAATGATGACAAGGAAATTGATCATACCATGACTGATGTTTCTTCTATTGATATGTCTACCTTACTGCTTGAGAATGATTATAGTACTGAAAACCGTGTGTGTGCGAGTCAAAGTGATCGTCTTATCATTGATGCCAATGGGTGTGTGAGTCCTAAAATTGAATCGATAAGGGAAATAGCACACAACTGACTTAGTGACTCTAATAATGAGGACCTTACTGACATTCACACCCTTTACACCAAAATTCTCAAGAAAAGCGCTAGACTAGAGAAACTTGTCAAAGATCTTTCCAAGAAATTAGAGTCCTGAATCAAATAGTTAAAAAAAATGCTGAAGAGTATACGTCTCAAAGTTTAACTCATGATGAGGAAATAAAAGTTTTTGATCAAAAATTGAAAGACTTGACTAAATCCAATAATGTTTTGGAAAAGAAGTATAAAGGATCATTATTAGAATTGGAAGAAACAAAAGAAAAGGCTTCAACATTCTTCAAAAAATTCTCAAAATTTGATAGAATTCGAATTGTTTTGAGGACTGTGCTGCTGATAGCAAGATCAATTCTAATGATAAATCTAGAATAGGTTTTTGCACCAAAAATATTAAATAAACTAAACCTTTTGAAACCATAAAGTTTGTTATTGGTGGGAAAAGACCTATGGAAATTTGTCCTGACTTTCAATCTTTGAAAAATGATTTTGTTAAAAATCAACAACAATTAAACTTTGATGAGACAAGTACCTCTAAGAAAAATGTTCAATTTAAATCCAAGTACGTTTGTACTCCCATTAGAAAGAGTGAGACCTCGTTTCAAACTGTTCCCTTTTGAAATAATGCCAAAAGTCATAACTTACGGAAACCTATGTTCAACAGCATTCCTAAAGACTTAACTGCTACGAGCAATCCTTATTGCTCATATTGTGATGTGTATGAACATTCTTTTGATGGTTTCTATTCCAAACGCCTATACCAAAATACTTATCCCTCCTTTACATATCAGAAATTTAACTATTCTAGGAGAAGCCGTAACAATTATGTCCTTCCGAAACCACCGGATATAAACTCTAACTATAGAAAGAGAAAGAGAAAGATAAGATCTAATACTAAAAGACAATCATCAAGAAATAATCCTAGAGTCTTTTCTGGACCAAATTCTTAAACTGCTTATAACATAAATAAAATGGCGCAAAATTTGTATAGACAAAAAGCTAAAGCTCGCAAGTTTTATCAAATACGAGCTAATAAGCGCAAATTGAAAACTAGAGCTATTTTTGTAAGAAAGGATGATCTAGTACCCCAGATGAAATGTAACATAGTGATCAGCGCTTTGAAAGTTGAACACACCATGTCTGGATGGTACTTAGACTCTGAATGTTCTAAACATATAACTGGGGATGAATCAAAACTTTCAAACAAAACTAACTTCTCCGGAGGCAAAGTCTTGTTTGGAGATGGTGTTTCATCCTAGATCATAAGCAAAGGAACACTCCAAGAAGAAGTATTACCTGTTCTTAAATATGTTTTATTAGTAAAAGGTCTCCAGGCTAATCTACTAAGTATTTCACAATTTTGTGACTCTAATCATACTGACACCTTTTCGAGGAACAATTGCAAAATTTTAAATGAAAATAGTGAGTGCATAATTATAGGACTCCATACTCCAGATAACTGTTATATAGTTAATCCTAGTACAGATGTCTGTAATATTACCAGAAAGGATGTGAATGAATTACGGCATAACCGAGTGGGTCACATAAATTATGATAGCCTTAGTAAATTGTCCTCTCAGGAAATTATTAGAGGGATTCCTAAAATAAAACCTATTTCGAACATAGTATGTGGTCCTTGTCAAGAAGGCAAAATAGTTAAGGCATCTCACAAAAGGGTTGAAGATATTTTGTCCTCTAAACCATTAGAACTTATCCATATGGACCTAATGGGTCCTTCTCATACTATTAGTCTTTGTGGCAATAGTTAAATTTTAGTTATGGTTGATGACTACACGAGATTCACTTGGGTTGCTTTTCTAAAACAGAAGTCTGAAACCTTTAGAGCATTTTTAAAAATCTTCCTAAGTAGATAGATACCGGAGTGATAGAGGAGTAGAATTCATAGATTCGGGTGTCATTGAATATTGTGACTATAATGGTTACAAACATGAGTTTAGTGCTCCCAAGAACCCCAACAAAATGGGATAGCCGAGCGTAAAAATAGGACTATTCAGGAAATGGCAAGAGTTCTAATACATTCCAAAGACTTACCTAAATATTTTTGGGTTGAGTCAGTTCGTACTTCATGTCACATTATCAAGAGAGTATACCTTAGGAAGAATTATAAACAGACCCCCTATGAACTTTGGTATGGCAAGAAGCCAAATCTTAAATATCTTAGGACATTTGGCAGTACATGTTATGTTTGTAAAGATAGAGAACATTTTTCTAAATTCGTAACAAAAGGTGATAAAGCTATATTTCTAGGATATTCACTTGATAGTAGAGCCTGTCGTATTTATAACTTGCCTACTAAGACCATGATGGAATCCATTAATGTGATTGTAAATAACACCTCTAGAGAAAGTAAAACTACTAGACCAACTATTATGGAAGAGTCTTAAAGCCTTTTAAATTATGACTCGCCTTAAATAACTGAGTCTTTACCAACAGAGACCCTTGAAGTACCTAACTGGGTTTCTAAAGACCACCCCATAGATAACGTTGTTGGTAATCCTATAGAACCTGTTCGTACAAGATCCCAACTTCGTAACATTGCTCATTTTGCATGTTTTATGTCTCTTATTGAGCCCAAAAATATAAATGAAGCCTTGAATGAGCCATTATGGATGACTGCTATGTAAGAAGAACTTCTTCAATTTGTCATTCATGATGTTTGGTATCTTGTACCCAAACCTGAACATAAAAGGGTTATTGGCACACGTTGGATTTTTAAAAGCCAGACTGATGAGTCTGAGATGATCATTAAAAATAAAGCTAGATTAGTTGCCTAGGTCTACTCTTAGATTGAAGGAATAGATTTTGAGGAAACCTTTTCTCCTGTTACTCCGCTCAAATCTGTTCGTTTACTTTTTGCTATGGCATGTCACCTACATTTCACACTTTACCAAATGGATGTAAAGTTTGCCTTTGTTAATGGAATTTTAACTGAGGATACCTATGTAGAACAATCCAAAGGGTTTATTGACCAGCATCATCCTAATCATGTTTATCGTCTTAAGAAATCTCTTTATGAGTTAAAACAGGCTCATAGAGCTTGGTATGAGCGTATGCCCACTTTTCTTTTAGATAATGGATTTAGGAGATGAGGAAATGACCAAACTTTGTTTGTCAAACATTTTGACAACAATATTACTATTTCTCAAGTATATGTTAACGATATCAGTTTTGGATCCACTGCCCCTTCAGAAGCCAAGTCTTTCTCAGACATTATGCACAGAGAATTCCAAATGTCGCTTATGGGGGAGATGCAATTTTTCTTAGGCCTTCAAGTTAAACAAAACTCATAAGGTTTATTTGTTTCGCAATCTAAATATGCATTAGAGATTTTAAAAATGCGTGTCTTAGATACTGCTAAGGAAGCTAGAATGCCTATGAGTACCTCGATTAAACTCTCCAAGGATGAAAATGGTAAATCCATTAACTCTACCCTATACTGTAGTATGATAGGAAGCTTTCTCTACCTAACTGCCTCACGCCCTGATATCATGTTCGCTGTGTGTGTGTGTGTGCCCGTTATCAGAATAATCCCAAAGAGAGCCATTTATTATGTGTAAAAAGAATAATTAAATACATAAAAGGCACTAACAATTTAGGGTTGTGGTACACTAATGACACATCAAGCACTATAGTTGGATACACTGACCTTGATTGGGCTGGGTGTTTCGATGATATTAAAAGTACATCATGCGCATGTTACTACATCGGTAATAACTTGGTTGGTTGGAACAACAAAAAACAGAACTATAACTCTTTATCTACTGCAGAATCTGAATATATTGCAGCTGGAAGTTGTTGTGCCCAATTATTATGGCTGCAACTTATGCTAAAAGATTACGGTATAAATGAAGAAAAACTCCATCTCTATTGTGATAACTAAAGTGCGATCAACATCTGTAAGAAACCTATTCAGCATTCTCGCACTAAACATATTAAAATTCGATATCACGTCATTCAGGAATTAGTTGAATCAAAGGAACTAGAGATTAATTACCTACCTGCTGATCTACAATTGGCTCATTTGTTTACAAAACCTTTTTAGTTTAAGCATTTTGAATCTTTACACAAATCAATTTGCATGATTTTAACTGAATAATTTGTATATCTATCTGCTTATAACTATATTATTTGATTCTTGCAGCCCTTTGTCCATTGGAGACAAAATGGGGGACAAATTTTAAGTCCACTTAGACACTATTGTACATTCTCAACTAATGAACTTGTTCTTAGGTATTTTATTACAGGATCAGATTTTGATAGGGTATTGGTTTGTATATAGTTGAGTTATGTAATTTTTCATTTATAGGAGATTGGGTAGATAAATTTTTTTATATAGGAATGGGATCTTTCTTATTTCTTGTTGGTATCCCTACGAGTCCTTGTTGACTCAAAGGAGATTTTGTCTCATATTTCCAAAGGGAGAAATTAAATCACCCTATATCCTTGACTCATTTGAATCTACATTATATAGGAGCTCATCTAGTTTGGAAATAGTGATAAAATTGTGTTTATTACTTGTTGAACCAAAAATCCTCA
This sequence comes from Sambucus nigra, assembly GCA_949130495.1. Classification (NCBI taxonomy): domain Eukaryota; kingdom Viridiplantae; phylum Streptophyta; class Magnoliopsida; order Dipsacales; family Adoxaceae; genus Sambucus; species Sambucus nigra. Next base: position 237,564,976 of record OX422220.1, on the reverse strand, counting down.
GAACTTCATAATCATCATTGCTATTCCTCTACAAGTTCATGAAAGTATAACACTACACCACTCACTAGGATTGCATACATTTAGTGTTTAATTCATAATATAATCTTGTGTGAGTTAAATCCCCTTAAAATAATTTTTAAATAATTTTTGGGATTTATTAAGAATTTTCTAAGAATTTTAAAATTATTTTTAGAAATTAAAATTTGAACTTTGTAAAGTTTTTCGGCTATTTTTTAATTAAAATTTGTCCTTCAAACAGGCTTGGGTAGAATCCAAAAGCGGCAGAAAATATTGTGGTGGAAAATGAGATTTTTTGGAAAAACAAAAACACGCGTGTGTAATTGAATCTAGAGCGTACACGTGTTACACACTGAACGGGTGGATTTGTGTTTCTTTGCATCACAAACTTAAAACCAATTTCTAACTATTGAATTGTTTTTATCTTGGGTCGGCATGTATTAGACTTGATCCAAGTGAAATGTTCTTGAAACAATCAGAGTATTTCATTCCCACTGCCAACTGTGAACCATTAGATCTCCATTGTTTTAATCTCAGCCTTTGATTTCAAACCCTTGTTAGAGACCCTTCGATGCCTAGTATAAATAGATGCCATTTGTGAGGCATTTGAAGACTTTGGCTATTTCCTCATTTGCGAGAAAAAAGAGAGAAGAGAGAGAAAAGATTAGAGAGAGAGTTGAAACCCTAATCCATCTTCGTCAAATCCAAACTCATAAACACTTTTTAGAGATTTAATAACCTTGAGTGTTGAGTGTTTAGATCGTAGTTTGAGAAATATTCCTCTCTTGTTCTTGATCATTGTTCCAACTTAGTCACGTTGGAAGAGGTCCTCAGTTTCTCTATATAGAAACCTGAGATCTCATCTTAGTGATATAAATCACGTAGATAGATTTTTGTTTTGATTTCTTATTTCAAGAAATCATATTATGTTGGTTATTTTAAACTGATTTCATGTTTTTAAACCGTATATCAATAATATTTATTCTGATTTCATTTTACTCAAACTATCAGGTTAAGACCTAGTTTTGATATCTTGATTGAGATTTTCACTTTCTAGATAATATTTTCAAAACCCGGAAGTGTTAGAATCTTGGATATTTTACAACAAGATTCCCTCTTTATCTACGGATAAATTGAAATGTTTAAAGTCTGATTTTGGTTTGACTAAACTGATTTTAGAAAACCTTGCATGTTTAGTGATTCTGTAATTTTATTAAGTCATTCTGTCTGTATTAAGTGTGACTGTGTTGTATGCATATGTTAGAGAGCACATCACCACTACAGTTTTACCACACTTAAAGTGTTGGTTATATGATCTTGAACTTCTTGGATTTGACGTAGACACTGGAATCGAGTAAAGTTACAAGGCTGGAGAGAACATCAACAACAACAACCTTCAGAGAAGTCAGACCTAATCCAGAGGAGTTGGTAATGATATTGAACATAGTTTAGGTGTGTTTGTTTTGTTTTGATTGTTGTATAGCTTGTAATTTGTTACTTTGATTTTAGTGAATTTTTTTTTGTGTCGTAGAGGACACCGTGGATGTTTCCCCAATTGGGTGGGGTTTTACGATGTAAAAAAACACTTGCGTTCTTCCTCATACTCTCATCACCTTCTCCTAAAGCTAAGTTGATATAATAATTTAAGTTTTGTTTTTCGAAACTAGTTTACTAGATCTAAAATAACTCGTTCACACTTATACAAACTATTTTGATAAGTTGTTAAACACATCTTGCGTTAAGTTTTGTTTTTATTAAAAGAGTTTCTTCAACAAACATTTCGGAGCCATTTTAATAGTTAACTCTGTTTTAAACGCCTTAAGTGGAATTTTTCATTATTTCCCTAAGGAAAGTAATTTATTCCTGTTTTAGAGAAGTAGATAATTTAGAACTGATTTGAGTGGTTCCTTTTGGCTTCTCATCGTCCAACACCACATCTTCAATTTCTTCCATGACCTTTCCCTTTACCAGTTGTTCTTCTTCCTGGGGATCTAGGGTGTCGATGTGGAAAGTAATTGTGCTCTTCATTTGCATCTCATGCTAGTCGACAGATATATGATAACACTCTCTGGCATCTTTCTCACTGTCATTTACTATGTCTACTCCTGATCTTCATGCACTAGTGCACTGTAGATGGAACGACTTCTAATTTCTTGATTCCCACTCTTCCCGGGATGAGGTTATAAGATGATGGGAAATTTTTTCTAACCAAAACAAGCATATTCTTTCTCTCCTTCTTACTGGATAGGTGCCGACCAATACTTATCTCTTTACAGTCCCTAGTGGGTATAACTTCTCTCCTGTAAATTCGATGAGAGTTCGATAGTATGATTCTAGCTTGTTGATCTTCAACCCTAGGTTGTTAAAGCAGTTATAGAACATTACATCTAATGAACTCTCATTGTCAACCAAAATACTTGCAATTCTTCCATGATGAACTCTGCATGTGATAATTAACGGATCATCATGAGGATAGAGAACCCCACTCAAATCATTTTTGGAGAACCCAATTACTAGTCAGTCTCTGTTAACTTTCCCCGATCGACTATCGCTAGATTCCATCATGTCAATTTATCTGACAATTGGGCAGGCTTTGACTTCATTCAGATAAGCTTTCCTTTATGCTATGGAATCTCCTCCTCCAGTGTCACTACCTTTAATAAAATGGCATCCAAAGGATATCATACCACCTTCAACTTCTAGTTCATTCGACTTCTTCGACAAGTCTGGATCTTTTTCAAAATTATCATTTCTCCCTCTCTTGTTATCATCCCTTTCTCGGGCCGGAGATTCTGACTTCTTTCGATCATTTTTGTTACCATTTTTATCAATAAACTTTCTCGACTTTCCATGATGAATAAGATTTTTAATCTCATTCTTTAGCGCAATGCAACTATTGGTGTTGTACCCATGATCCCGGTGGAAGTAACAGTGCTTGGACTTATAACTTTTGTTAGGGGGTTTTAGCATTCCAAGCCAATTTAAGTCTCTGTTTCTCTGATTTCTTCCAAGAAATGGTGAACACCTTTATTGAGCAGGGTATATTCATCATACTTCCTGATTCGATCGATCTTTTTGTCTTTCTGATCCTTTTTGAAAGGGCTGGAGTTATTTTTCTAACCTTCAACTTTGATCTTAGGAGCTCTTTTAGCTTTCTCGGCATTCATAATTTTCCCAGCTTTAGCCATTAGTTTTATCATGGTCTTAGGTAGATTTTTTGCTAAGGCATAGTAAAGATCTATAGCAAGTAAACCACTCATAAGTGTTGCTATGAATATTTTCTCCTCATAGTCTACCACCTCTAGCTTTTCATTATTAAAACGAGTAATATATTATCTAGTGCTTTTTCTAGGATTTTGTCGCACAATCAAGAGATGAGTGACACTCTTGATCGGCTTAACCCCGAAAATAAAATTTATCAATAAATAATTTAGCTAACTGGTGAAAACTAGAGATCTTACCTCTGGGAAGATTATTATACCAAATCTGAGCAGGCTCAGTGATAGAACTAGAGAAAGCTCCACATCTCATCTCGTCGGGCACTGAGTAGATGTTGGCAGCAACTTGATATTGCACTATATGCAAGATTGGATCAGTTATCCCATCATATTTGGGAGTAACCACTAATGTCTTAAACTTAGAAGGTGTTGCATATTCCCCAATTACTTGAATGAAAGGTCATGCTTTGATAAGACTCTTATGCAAGGGGTTCTTTGTCTTGGCCATTTCTCCTAGCCTATGTTCTAATCGTTGCATGGAGCCTTCCCATGAATAATCGTTTGGTTTAGACTTGGCCAAGGTAGATTTAGTATTTTGGTTATACTTATGTGTTGAACTCTCCTCCTGAGTTTCCTCAGCATGCATAGAGCCCCTCATACTGGCTTAGATCTTGTGGAGCCTTTTCTATATTCACAGTGATGATCCTGATCCCTATGATTCCCTCTGGTTACTCCGGGGACTAGCTGATCAAAAGAAGATTCCTTGCTAAGCCTTTACATGATACTGGGCCTTTCTTTAGAAAAAAGATCCACCATCATAATAATCAGTTGATCGAAATGAAGAAGTTGTGCCAAGATGATATGACATATCATGAGAAGAACGAGAATGATAATTTCTTTCGTGTCTAACTCATGGTGGTGGTGGCATGTCACTTCTATAATTAGAGGACTTGGAGTGTATAGTACGATCCAACTGCTTGACAGTCTCCTGCATGGCTTCTTGACCTTTAGAAAGGTTGAGAAGAATGCTTAGTAAATCTACTGCACTAGGAGGAGAAGGTGGAATGATGGTGTTTCCTTCATTGCGAGCGTTATTTTCAGGATCATTCATTTCTTTAGAGATAAAGAAACAAAACAGATGGTAGAGAACGATCATAGACAAAAATGTTCCCACAGGCCGCGTCAATCTGATGATGTCTAAAAATGGACTAACTCTAATTTTATAATCACAGATAAAAATAATAGAAATAAATCAAACCACAAGAGACAAAGATTTTAGAGTGGTTCAGCTGTAAAATAGCCTACATCCATTGTTGTTGTTATTCAGTAGGGTTTACAATAGCTCAGTATGGTGTGCATATGAGTGATTCGAGTTGTTCCTTGAGCTAAGGGATTAGTTTGTATTTATAGGGGCGTAAAACCATAAAAATGGAATGTCGTTATATTTCCAGGCATTTACATCTATGTACAATAAGTAAAACTCTTGGAATTAAGAGTTGGTTGGCATCTCATTCGAGTAACTGTTGATATTCTTGTTAGTTGGCCTTCTAATGTTGGTCAGCCTTCAAGCCTATTAAGTGTGTTTTAAGTCGAATAAATAGACTGGTCGTCCACATTAGATGAGAAGTGTGTATTCATCATTGGTCCATGTGGGAGTATAATTTTTACATACAACAGTCGTATTAACACATTTCACCACATGACCCATTTCTTGACATGTTACTTATTTCTTTTATCTTTTCTTGGAATCTTCCAATAGCACATACTTTAACAGGGTTCACCATATGATTTTTCCAGTAGTTTTGGGCTTTTCACCCAAGGGATCTAGGCCCTTCTTGCTTATCCTTGTGTCATCCTAGTTCCTTTTAATGTATTTTAATATTTTACAAATGGACACATTACCTCACTTTTGCTTTTTACCCGGCCGAAGCCAAAAACCGAGGTTACACCCCAACTTGTGTTACACTTTGAAATTTTACCATTTCATGTCCTTTACACTTTAACCTTAATTTTACTCCAAAAATTATATTTCACGTAGGACCACTTTGTGTAACACCTTTTCAACATTTTTATTTTATAAAAATATTTTACTTTAAGTAAATATACCATTTTACCCATTTGTTTTCAAAATCACATTTTACTCCATTTCTACAAGTGTTAATTTCTCTAAAACACTATTAAGTCATCCACATTAACTTCTTAAGTTTTTTTAACACATTAACACCCTTTTAAATTTTGGGTAATATTCTTCTTAATTGAAAACCTCTTTATTCCATCATTTCCTTTTCAATTTCACAAGTGTTAATTCTTTATAACATTACTAAGTTATACACACTAACTTTCTCATTTTTACCCATTAACACTTATTCCACAACTTTATTAACAATTTTCATAACCACATCTCTCTTTATTTTCTTCATTCAAGAACCCATTTACACTTAGGACTACCTTTATAAGAAAGTACCATTTTCATTATTTTACATGTTTTCTTACACTTTGTTCCTATTATATTTAACCCTTATTTCACACATTTGAATTTCCACTTTTTTTCATTCCATGTTTTAACCCAGCTAATTTTTCTTTAAACTTGTTTATACACTTAGTACCAAATTACTACAGGTTTATATGCATGAGAAGATGGATTTTAAACCTTAAAATCCAATTAAATGGGAACACATTTTTCATTCTAGAAATTCATTATACATGCAAAATTACATTTTCGAGAGATAGAAGACATTTAATTTCTTCAAACTCAATAATAAAAAAAAATTGTAAAATCTTCATTTTTGCTAGAAACATTATTTCACCAATGTTTACAAAAAATAAATCATTATTTTCAAACATTTTATTTCATAATATTTTTAGCACCAATCTTTCTAGAAAATACACTATTTTCATAAATACCAACTTTTAATATTTCAAAACTTTGAAATATTTATTCATTCACAATTTTCAACAATATATAATTTTTCCAATATTTTTATTTCATAAAAATGTTTATTAATTTTACACATTAATTTTCTTATTTATTTAAATGCACCCTACCAATGGTGGTAGAAATGCTAGCATAGGAGGAGAAACCCCCACCTCCAAAGGTGGCCTCAAGGGGTTACTAAATGCATCCTCCAAAATGCTCCATTTGTGCTCCAAGCTAAGAACCCCTCTTCAAATCCACTTCATACTCCATGAAAGCTCCATGTTCATCTCCAAAAATCCCCTAACACGTCACCAAAATTCATAGTTGTTTTTCTACCAAGGTGAAAATGAATGTATATGGTTCAAATATGGTGGAATATACCATAAAAATGGTATTTTGAGGTTTTAGCACGGTAGAGGGGCGGTGGTTCATGGTGGGGAAGAGGTGGAAGACGACCCCCACCCCCTCTCTCTCTTCTTCCATTTTCCTACCAAATAACCCCAAATAAACTAAACAATCCCTTATAAAAACCCTCCTAAAGACCAAAAATCCCATTTTCCCCTTATAGGCTTATCTGAGCTCGACAGCTCAAAGATCCAATGGCTAAAATCGTGACAGTGCACAAGGACAACCCAAATTTAAAATTTTGATTTACGTCGTTCGAACAACATCTTAAGTCGTTCGACAAATTCTTCATCTCATTCGAACTATGAATCGCGCAACCTACAACGGTAAAGAAGTGGCATGTTGTTTGATGCCCTTCTTCTTGCGAGATCTATCTCTCTTCTAATGACGCTAGGATGTCATTCGAACGACCCCTTACAGTCATTTCAATGGCCCTTAATATTTTCCAATATTTTGTTTTCTTCAATTTTCAATCCACAATTCCTTTCTAATTATCATCAATCCTCATTCCATCATAATTTATACAAAATATAATTGAATCACTAGGACAAGGTATTATAGAATACGAATCTCCTTTTAAGGAAATATGTTTAGAGAATGACATTATTCACCAAACTACCGATCCTTACTCTCCTCAATCCAATTGAATTGTGGAATGAAAAAACCAAACTTTAAAAGAAATGATGAATGCAATGTTAATAAGTTTGGGTTTACCCCCCAAAATATATGGGGGGGGGGGGGGGATTACTTTCATTTAACTGCATTCTCAACAAGTAGATTCATAAAAAAACGAGTAAGATATCCTATGAATTGAGGAAAGAGTGCAAGCCTTCCTATAAATACTTAAAAGTTTGGGGGTGTTTTTCAAAAGTACTAGTTCCGGAACCTAAAAAGGTAAAAATTGGTCCTAAGACTATTGAGTACATATTCACTGGTTATGCACATAATAGTAGTGCATATCGGTTCCTTATGCTTAAGTATGACATTTCTAAAATTCATGAAAATACAGTTATAGAATTTAGGAATTCGTCATTCTTTGAAAATATATTTCCTTGTAAGAATTCACAAGAAATAAGTTTTAATAAAAGAATGCTTGAAGTTACAAATGGTGAACCTCAAAATATTATTGAGGAGGAACTTAGACGTAGTAAAAGATCTAAGATTTTAAATCTTTCAGTTCCAATTTTCTAACATATATGATATAAAGTGAACCTGAAACGGTAAAGGAAGCTTCATCCACTGTGGAATCTAAATTTATTGCTTTAGACAAAGTTAGGTAAGAAGTCAAATGGCTTAGAAACTTGTTAGAGGATATTCCAATATGGATAAAGCCCTACCACTTTTCATAATACATTGTGACAGTAAATTAAGAATTACTAGGCTGAAAATAGTAACTATAACGGTAAGTCATGACATATACATCGTTGACACCAAACCACTAGACATTTGCTCTCAAATGGAATTATTTATGTTGACTATGTAAAGTCAAAGGAAAATATTACAGATCCACTAACTAAAGGTATGGCTGGAGAGAAAGTTGCAAGTTCATCACATGGAATGGGCCTAAAGCCTATACAGTTCTAAAGAGTCGTCTTAATGGAAACCAAACGTAAACAACTGGAAATCCCAAGAAATAAGTTCAAAAAGATAACCTAATTATAATGACTCGGTTAGCACTGAATAGTAATACTTTAATTGCTTCCGCCTATTCTGAAGATGAGTCAGTGCATAAACAACCATGTGTATGAGGATAAACTATGTTTTTAATGATTTATATATCTTTAATATATAGGTCAAGTGCGGTATTAGCAAGACACTATTTATAAAAATCACCTATAAGAGTGAGAAGGGGCCGCTTCTATGACAATAACTAAGGCTATTTCTCTAACACACTTTCCAAAATCGACACAACAATGAGAACCAATTGGAAAGACATCATGTGAATACTATTGTCTTAATTTACACAAACGGTCGATCAATTCAAAACATCACGTTCATTGATTGTCTAGTAAACTTACTAGTATCTCACTAAGAAAGATTCAAAGCCACACGCTATCTTTTCAATGCAATATTTTTCCTAGAGAATCTCTATATTTGCATCTATATTCATTTGATTCTTCCAAATTTCATTCATGTGGATGATTGTTGGATATTTTGATAAATATTCAGCTCATTTGGTCAATCTTTGGAGTCAATTTTATATGAAGAACATATGTTACAAGTCACGTGTCTTTTTACCAATGTGTTACTTATCGTAAGGAGATTAATTTCGTATACTAATTTATTCAAAATATTGAAGTAATGAATGAGAAATTTGGACTTAAAATGACGCATTTGAATTTAAGCTAGTTGGTGTGGTTTAGTTAAGTGGGTTTGTCCCACATTGAAAAAGTGGTAGAAGTAATTGGAGTTGATATACCTAAGTTATTACACTAAGGCTTGGATGCCTTGGGGTATCCGTACTCTTTGAAGGGGAGATGCCCTATACTATGCATGTATTGGAAATGGGCATTAGGCCCACACACATGAGCGCCACCAACGCAGTCCATTTATTCGATCCGGCTCGTGTCGGGAATCGGATCATGGGTCGTGGATCTTTCTTAAGCAAGTACTAAATTTTTTGGACAAAATTTTAAATGACCTTTGGGCATTAAAATTTATTTTTGGACCGAAAAATTTGTTTTCCCCAAATGAATTAAATAATTATTTAATTATTTTTGTGTTATTTATAAATAGTCACTTTAATTAATGAATTAAAACATTGTTTGCAAAAGCATTATTAATAAGTCATATCCTATCCTGGAAAAAATCAACATCCACAAACTTGTACCCCTTCACCACCTATATAATGGATCATATGAAGTCCATTTTAAACACCAAAAAATCAACCTGAATTCCACACTCTTGTCTTTGATCCCTTCGTCCTACTTGAAAGGAATTCGGCATTGTTGGTTCGTGGGACTGTTCCACTGAAGTGCTTCATGCAACACTCGGTGACCGTTTTATCCTGGGAGGCAAATGCCCATTGAATTTGTCATCAGCACCATAGCACGGGCGTGTTCTCTCTTAAGGAGAGACAGTTAAATTTTCGACTCGGTCAAATTTATTCAAGTGATTGTTTCAATCACGCACTGTATATTCTTTGCTTTCTTTATACTTACTTTAATTATGATTAATTATTTATCTTTAATTATTGTTTATTTATTTAGTGAAATATTGTTTTCTTAACTCAAAAAACAATAGCTCTAAGAAAGGCCTCCATAATGGGATGCTTCAAAAAATCTAAATCAACATCGGATTCTATAATGGGATTGTGTAAAAAAGTAATTGGGATCGAAAGTGTTCCCTCCATAAATGGGAACCACAAAAGCATCTGTTTACTCAACAAGTCAACAACCCCCCTCTGTTCATTCTTCTAAAAAATTTAGGATCAAATATCAAAAAGTTCCTCAAACATTTTTTAATACACATTTAGTCCAACCCTTTTATTTTGTACCAAAAAGTCCCTTATTCTCTTATCTTTAAAGGTCCGCGCCAACGGCATGGTAAAGCCTTTTTGGCATGGTGAAGGACTTTTTGGTGCAAAATAAAAAGTCTTGGTATATACATGTATTAAAAGAAGTTCAAGGTACTATTTGGTATATGCCCCAAAAATTTAACCCCATTCAAAACGGTACAAAAAATTCTACAATAATATTTTCCATGGATAGAGGATTGTGGAATCGACGGTTGTAACATATCGTGAAGGTTGTGAAATCATACTTGAATGACAGGTGGAATAATCCCCATCGAAGGATATCTATGGTTCTCCAAGTTGTGCATGTATTCATAGTTTATGTACTTAGTTTGTTACTTTTCCCGAGTGGCCGTATCGATTGATTGTGAAATTTCATTATAATCCCAAAAAATTCACTTCACCAAATGCCATACATTCCCCGTATATATTTTTTCAATGTGTTGGGCATTGGGAACTAGTAGTTAGGCACATCACGGTTAGTAGTCAAAGGGAATAGAAAAATTATTGGAAACCAATCTCCAAGGGTGCGATCCTATTTCCTATATTTAAATGGAGGAACCACAATGAAATTGGGATTTCTTATATTGCCCCAGATGATTTTCATATATCATCAGCCCCACTAGAGATGTGGGAACCCCCTTATCCATACAACACTCAGGGTGCTACGTCTTCACCAAGTTTGCTTCCTTTGCATTTGGAGGTCGAGGTAGCCAGTTTTAGTTTACATGAAGCTATGATGATTACTCCTCCTCGTGTACCACAGCTAAGCCAAGCCCCACCAAGCACATTTTACTCATGCAATCAATGGTGTGAAATGTATTCAATGGAATATGAATATTATTGTTAAATGGTATATGAATTATTGCAACAAACATTGGAATGGCAATGTCTTGAGCAAGATCAAATCAAGCAAAATTCCTAAGGTAGGGGAAAGGGTAATAGTATCCTGGCCCCGCAAAACCCGATTTCTCTTAAAACCACACTGTACATGCACATGGATGATTACCTCATCTCATCGCCATCAACGGAATGTCATCCAAATGTGTACATTTCATCGCTAGTTCAACAACTTGACGACAACCTCCATTCATTGGCAGAAATAATATTTAGGATATTTGGTAACTACTCTTCTGATGATATTTTAAACAATACATTGGGAAAAAATGACCTATCGAAATGATATATTTATTTAACTACTCTTTTTTATGATACTTAGTAACTACTCTTTTGATGATATTTTAAACAATACATTGGGAAAAAAGGACCTCTCTAAATGATGTATTTATTTAACTACACTTTTTTTATGATATTTAGCGACTACTCTTTTGATGTATTTATATAGGTTAATGTATGGTTGAGTTTTATTTAAATCTTGTCAATCATCCTTGATGTCACAAAAGGAATAACCCATTGCACAAATGGAAAATTGAATTAAACTTAACATCCATCACATCAATCAAATCAAATCATGCGGTTCATAAAGAGTATATTATATAATATAGTATTAAGCATTGATTTTTATTTTCACTACAAGATTTCTCAGGCATATATCTTGTCAATCATTATTTATATCACAAAAGGAACAATCCATTGCACGGGGGGAAATTGAATTGCACAAGCATCCATTACTTAAATCAAATCAAATCATTTTTTGCAAGTTTATAAATATGGTTCACGTTAATTTAAAATATTATATATATATATAACATATTAATTAATTGGATTACCACAAAATGAGTAACCAAGATATGGATTGATTGATACTAGCTTCCATTTGTGACACCCCGCCTAATAAAATACCGGGCGATCACTCCTATATCAAATTAAAACAGGAGTCTCATATGGTTCATTCTTAGCATCACTGTCAAAAAAATAATTTTATTACTAATATCCTATTAGGATGGCGTCAAATTTTTAATTAACTAATCTTTTTTAACCAAACCATTCAGATAAAATAATTACAACAGTTTATATGCAGCAACTGAAATGAAATAAAATAAAATAACCGAACACTCGGTACAATAATACAACCAAATCGAATGCCGCAATAAAAAGCGATAAAAGAATAAATGAGTACAGTTGGGCCATAAGCTCGAATGTTGCTACAATACCTCCTATCTAGATCTCAATGATAGAAGCGTCTAATATAAACATGTTTGCATCCACAGCTGCTGCAGCAAACGTCTTACTCAAAATAATCATCATCCAGGCGTCCCTGTGTCTGGACACCTGTATATATATATAGATATAGCAAGATGGGAAAATAGAGAAACGGGTCAGAGCCCGAGTTTTGAAAACATTTTAGCAAGTACTTAAAATCCATATTTTAAAAATATGTTATTTCTCATATTTAAACTGGTATCGCTCTCACAACTATCGCATACCTTTTTAAACAACCTAGTTAAGCTACCCTGCCTAACTAATGTAACTACCCATCTTCTAATAATCCTCATCAATTCGATTACTAAGGACTAAACTTCTCCTCATTCCCAACATTACGTTACATTCGTGCGTGGGGTGTCTCACGAAGCGAAATCCAAACAAGGAACCCCCTGATACAGTACTACGTGACAATGTTGATCATCGGGATCCATTAGGCCTTCAGTACATACCATATTTATACCATCTCGTATTTATTAATAGTTCTCATTAGAATCTATGATCCATATTCATATAAATCCGGATATAAATCTACCGTAAGGAGTATATCACTTTATTCATTCTTCCTTTTTTTATACAGGGTTAGGTTATATGATATCTCATCTCATATATATACAATACACTATTCGCAACAAGTATATAAGTTATCCATATAGGACACCAAACAAGATTTCGGTATACACACATTATTCTCTTTATGCGTACACATTAATTTATATATCAATATATAACACTATTGCACCCTGGTTAAGATTTGTACCATTATAAAGTTCCCGTACACTTATAATAAAATTGAAGCATTTATTTCTTACTTATCTACTTATACACACAGTAGAAAGTTCCCATATAAATATACGTATATATATTAGACACACATATAATATATATACTAACGGCACCCCACATAAGATCTATGGTGCTGGCATACTCTGCTATCAAGTCTCCGTATCACACAAACTAAGAGAAATACTAGTTCGGAATCACTCTCAAACTGTATTAACACAAAACACATACAAATGGAGGCGAAACATAGTTCCAAGTCACTAAGAGGTCAGCACATACCCTCACGTCTCTTAGGACCGTCTGACTATCAATCAGATAGCCTGTACCAAGGAGTCCTATATTTTAGGGTACAAGTCAATATCCCCCATAAAGGTCCCATCGAGATAAGATTGTCCCGGCACAGTAACCTCCGTGATAGCAAGTAGCGCGGGCATGATTTTTACACATATATAATATAAGGGCATACTCATAGCCCATATAATACATCCCATACATAGTATATTTATATCTTGGATATCCTACGCATTTATCAATTTTATCAGTCCCCAATATTTTATTTTCTGAGCTTTTCTCACCACACAATGATTATATCAACAACATCAATATATATTATTTATATCTATTCTCAATCTTTCATGGCTATAATTTTCAAACTCCTATAGCGATAGCAAATAGCCTCGAATATTCTCATTCACAATAATATAAGCCATCACACAATTAAAGTACCCCAATACGTATTCCCTTATTTAATATTCAAATCACACCTAAATATCTCTTTAAGTATTATTCCTCACGAACACCCCTATTTGGGTAAATCTTGGATTTTACTTTCAACTAACCCAAAATACATGCCTTACTAAAAAAAATATTTAGAAGTCCCCACACTATTTTTAAGAACCCCAAATATTTATCTCCAAACAATTTTAGTCTTTTATTTTTCCAATTTTCGAGTTGGTGATTTCACCCCGAAACTGCCATCTTATAAAAATATAACAATTCGAAGAAAAATCAGAAAAATATGCGGTCAGCAACCACACGACCGTTTCGAAAAGATTTGCAAATTTTGTGTTTTGACCGAGAGTTGAATCAGTTGTCTTCCTATCCGAAACAGTCCGAAAGTGAGGCTGGTCACTATTCACCTTCTTCTTCAAAAATCCAAACCTCCATTAAAACACCTCCAAGTTTTTTATCTCCTCTCTCATCATCAACCAACCTCAAACAACCATAAATACACATATAGAAAGGGTTCTAATCATCCTCGTGGATTAAATCCGATGACCACGAGTCGAATCCCGCGAATTTTGGCCGAAAATCTCTTCTTTTCTTCTCTTTTCTTTCTTCTCTTCTTTCTCTCTTCTCTCTCTCTCTCTCTCTTAGGGATGATATTTGGGGGAAATGAGGGCTGACACCTCTTTAAATCCGAAATTGGGTATATACCCAATTGTTAAATGACTCGTGTACTCATTTACGAGTCCCTACTAGTCCAAAAATGTCCGGAACTCAAATACAACCCCCGGGTACTCTATTTTGACTATCTTGACCATTCCGAACCCAATGGCGCAGTCAAAATCTCCATTTGAGTCACTTAACGAAAATTCACTATTTTGACCCAATACGTTCAATACACGTATTGTCCAATTTAAAATATTTCCTTTGTCACTTTACCCAACTTGCGACATGTAATTAAAAATAATTCACTCATATATTTAGTCTCGTTAGAAAATATAATCCATGTAAATATTAATCCGACACTCAAAAGTTAATATTTACTATTCACTTTATAATATTGAATTTATTTAATTTCACTCATTAATCCCAGAATTAATATTCATAATAATTCCTCAAATTACCAAATTAAATCCACAGTGTAATTTAAATACCTTTAAAAGTGCGGGGTATTACACCATTGCCCAAAATTATGACTTCGATGAAGATGATAAGGCTATTGCAATCTGTGTGTACCTCTAACAATCCATCTACCAATCCTTGATCCTACTTAATTGTCGGGAGATTCATGAAAGTAATGTATTTTATGATTGAGAAATGGCACACCAAAACCTGTAGAATGAATACTTCAATGTCAATCCTAATTATAACAATGATATGTTTCGGCGGATAGTTAGAATGAGTAGGCCCATATTTGATTGTGTCCTTAAGGCGATATGTGAAAAAATGATTATTTTGTACAAAAACCAGACTGCCCTGGTAGGATGGGATTCAACACACATCAAAAGGTTACATGCGCATTAAGGATACCGGCATATGGAGGTTGTGCATATTTTTAAGATGGATATCTTAAAATTTCTTAGACAATTGACAATTGAGACTTTAAAACAATTTGCACACACTGTTGGCATGGTTTTGCATCGAGAGTATTGCCGAAAACAACAACGACTAACGTTACACGAATGCAACTTAAGAATTAACATCGATGTTTTTCGAGAATGATTAGTAGTATCTTTTGTATGCACTGGGAATAAAAGTTTATTCGCGTGCATGGAATGGACAATATCAAGGGAATCATCATGAAAAATTGTAATATTTAGGCGTCGCCTCATACGACATTTAGATATGGCATTCGTTCTTTGGAGTTCCAAGGGCGTGCAATGACCTTAATGCTCTTTTAAAATATCATGTATTCAAAGGTGGATCCAAGGGGGGGCGGGGGGGCCTTAGCCACCCCAAACTTCTGAGAAATTTTAATTTTAACCCTTTACTTTTTAAATTTTGTGAATTTTATTTATATTTGTATAGTTTTGGCCCCCATAAAACTCGATATATATTCTTTGGCCCCCTATTTTCCCATACTTCTGGATCCTCCATTGCATGTATTTGAAGAGATACTAGAGGCTAACATGACCCTTATCCATTACGAAGTACATGGAAACATATACGACATAATTTATTGCCTAGATGGCAGAATTTGTCCACCTTTGTAATGATTGTTAAGAGTAAAAAGATACCCACCAGATATAAATAAATTGTATTCTCCATATCGCAAAAATGGGCATGAAATCAAGTCATATGTGCATTTGGCATTCTCTAACAAAGATTTCATTTTATTAGAAAGCCCACAATTTTTTTAAAATACAAGAACTAATTGTAATGATGAAAACATGTGTTATTTTACATAATATGGTCGTTTAGGATGAACTTTGGGAATGGAGTTAGCATCCCGACCACCCATTGGGGCCTTGTGGTGGTGTCATTGGTTGAGACAGAGACAAAGAGAGTTCATGGGTAAGAGAGAGAAGAGAGAGAGAGAGAGAGAGAGAGATGGGGATACAAATTTCAAAATATGGTGTTTGAATGTAAAATTGAGATTTTATAGCACAACTTTTGAGGCACCGATGAAATTATATCGAGACAGACAACTTTTGAGGTAGAAATTACCATATTGACATAAAACCCATATTATTCATTTCAATTTATTTCACCATAAGATGTAACTCCCTCACATTTAATCAGAGCCACCAATTATCCTGGACCAATATCCCCTCCTCCTTTATATATATATATACTAGCGGAATGCTCGTACCTGAAGGCACATAAAAAATTTCCAAAGTATGTAATTATAAAAGGGCAAAAATTTCCAAAGTACATAATTGCAAAACGGGAAAAATTTCATTCCTCATAAAAACAAAGTGTAATTTTAAAAACATGGCAATAATATCCTTTGTTTAAAGGACTATCCACCCTTCTTCACAAATAACAAATAGTCCAACAAAATTCAAATAGTCTAAATTCGTCAAACAAATAACATGAAATATATTATAATCATCAACCGAATTCACATTGTTCTTTAAATACACAAAGTGTCGATTTAAAAAAACAAATTAGACATAGACTCCTTTGTATATTGGACTATCCACCCTGATTATGGTATAACAACCAATCCAACAATATTCAAAGAGTCGAAATTCATCAAACAAATTCTTTTTAAAAAACAAGCTTCCTTAAAAAATCACATTTATATCAATTGAGGTCGTCCCACATATTAAACTATAATGATTGTCTATAGCTTTCAAAATGTGACCTCATATATTAAAAAAATACAGTTAGTTATTTGAAATAGCTAGTCAAATATTATATAAACCATGTAAATTAGTCAGACATTCGTCTTCAAATTTCAAACGTTGACACTATTGCTTATGTATGAACCGACTAATCCCGAACTCCATCATTCATATAAATCTACTAATTTCACATCCAAAGTAACCAAACAAACATAAATCCAATGTATATCTAAACACTAAATGACTCCTCGGTGATGACTTCAACTTTTTAAACAAAAATAAATATAGTCTAGTCATAAGCGCTTGCACATAGCTCATATATTCGATGCACCTGTGCTCCACTTTTAGTGTGGTCGCAAAACTTGAAGCGACATGGTGGAAAACTCTTTTTATACACAGGTCATTGAGTTTGAAGCTTCAGTGTGAAGTTTAGTATTTCCAATACTCCGCGTGAAGTTTTCAACATAAACATGTCAATGAGTTGGGTAAAAAAATATGGAAATTTTGGTATATTCAATTCAACGTGGAGGTTTTTTTCAGTAAGTTCATATACAAGACTCAAACATCAATTTAATAACCATTAAACAAAACTTACATATAAATGGATGATATACTAATAGTATACAATGTTCCAATGACACCGAATTACGCCAATGTGCAATAAACTCGTACCTTTGTTTTTTAAGCTGAAATAGTTCCAACTAAGATAAAAGAAAAAATATTAGATGAAGCTGACTCCCAAAAAATATATACCATTATAAGAATAAAAGTAGATGTATCCTCACATTTGCCAATGTGTCAGAATCCATCGATGCTTAGATGTTGGAGTGTAGTAAGGGTGAATATTCTGAAGAAAAAGAAAAGAAAACCATATCAACAAAAATAACCTATAAAGAAATATTCAACCTAAGTTTAGTTCCAAACCACAACTAATTCTATCAAACGCTAAGGTGGCTAGTTTAAATCAACATAGAGAACTAGCTGATTTTATTCAAATTAACAAACTCATAGACACATTCAACTAAATCAAATATGAGTTAGATAATATAAATTCAATTCAAATAAATAAGTAATGAGTTAAATAGCAAAAAGTAAGCAAACTCATTTAGTTCAATAATAAAAAACATTTAAATCCCCCATAAACCAATTCAAAATGACTTTATATTGGGGTATCCCTACCTAAATACTCATTAGGGCAGCCATGCCTATGTACTAAAATTGGTCGTGCCACAAAGAGTATAAATCCTCACCAATAAATATCCTTTTTCATAGATCATGCACGTTTGGACTGCAATAAAATTACAAATAAATACGATTCAGCAATAATATGTAACAGAAAATCATTTGGTACAATGTTTTGGTCTCATGGACTTCTTCTCAAATGATACCATTCCAATCTTGTAGTTTATAATCATCATTAATATCCATAAAACCAATCACTAACTGCTATGGTAAAGTACTCAACCAACAAATCAATAAAAAGAAGAAAAAAGAGGAAAAAGGGAAAAAGGGAAAAAGGGAGAAAAAACAGAACAACACAATAACGAAAGGAGAAAAAGCTACCAAGTTGTAAAAGAAAAATATAACAAACTTTATCTAGGTATAAAAATCAACACTCATAAAGTTAACTGAAATAGGCAACATTCCGCATGTATGTGTTCTGCAATTATATACTTTATAATTGTTGATTTTTACTGGTGTACTCCAGATTCATGATCTCAAGGGTCTCTTGTTTGTGTCAAAAATGTATTTGGTTGTAATTATCCAAGATATCAATAAGAATACTAAAGAAACAAAGTAAAAAATAGTTACAAAAATATCAACTTAATATGGTAAAAGGATCAAAGTTTTCAAAAAAAAATGGTTAGGGATGTTACACAAATAAATAAGAGAGATTATGAAAATATATCGCTCACTTTAAAGTTCTGAAAAATATTTCACGTCACCAAACAGACCACTCTCATCCGCCATTGGTTTATCCATCATTATTGTAATATGCATTAGAAAGTTTTGTATGAGAGTTGCTTCTTAAGATCCTATGTCTGTTTGGACACAAAAGGAAAATGAATTTGGCAACAAGAATAGGTTGTTGATTGAGAGGAAGCATGATTTTGATTATATGGGAGCCGAATAAAAGAGGACCGCTAAAGACAAGTCCGTAGTCATGATGTTTAATTAGTGTGTGAGGTTCTTCCATATGATATTCGACATGAATTGTTGGTAAGGGTTAAATTCTAGATGCAGTAGGAGTATTTAGCTACAATGCATCACTACATCAAACTTGCCATTAGAAATTCAGTCTGGCCAATTCGTGTTACTATGGTTGGTATCCATGAATGTTTTACTCGTGAAAAGATTTACACAAACAGTGTGGATTGCATTATGAATGATGAGACAACTCGCAAGTACTTTTAATCACCCAAAATATTGATGATGTTTTGTTAATGACAACATCCAACTATGTCATCTAAAGTAGTTAAGTTTAATAACTTGACAAAAAGGAGTGACTTGCAGTCACCATTAGCTGAAGAAGAGGCTTCTAAGTGGAATGATGATGATGATGCAGAGGAAATGTGTATGCTGATGCCTGATTCAAATGATAGTTAGCTTAACAAAAGATTATTGTGGTGACAATTATTATGCAACACAAATAAATATGAAATAGGTAATAACCAAGAAAAGATAAATAAAATGCCAATCGCACAACAACGGGTATACGTGGTTCAGCAAAGATGTGCCTACGTCCACGGTGGTTCAGTCAGTGTTATTTCTCTATATTCTGAAGAATAAGTACAGAGAATACAACTTGTCCTTTGCCCCGGACTTAGGGTTTGATTTATACATGTATATGTTGGTTAGTGGGGGTGATGGGTTCCTCCTTATTAGCCATCTCCCCTCTATATGGGATCGCGCTCCTCCACAACTTCTCCTCATGGGATCGTGGAGTAATTGGATCAATACAAAAGGTGATGGGCCTGGGCTTTGGGCCTCTAAGGCGGGGATACTCGTCCAGGCCTATAATGCTAAATTCAGGGTACCCACAATTGCCCCTAAATTTTTTGGGCCATTTTTATGGGTCCAATGAATTTAAATGATCAGCTGTTATGGTTGATTTCTTTGAAAATTGTGAAGTTGCTTTGGCGGCACCCGCTTCGCTATCCGTGTGCTATGATTAGAATTGAAGGCTTGTTGGAATAAGGCACATTTCTCTTCATCGCTTCAGCTTTTTTCAGCAACCTTCTATCTTCTGAGAACTCTTATGCTTTGTACCTTCTGTTTTCGATCTTTACTCTTGTTTCTTCTTCGCCATTTGACCTGATCTTTTGTCTTATAAGTCTCTCGTGCTCTTTGCATTTTCTCTTTGGTTTGTAGTTTTTCTTGTATTTTTCCAATGGCGAAGATTGGAAATAGGTCAGTAACTGAGTTTAGAAAGTTCTACAGTATTCCTGAGTGGGTAGAGATTGAGTGTTGTGCCTCGCCTCCTAGGAAAGTTAGGGATATAGAGGATGCACATTGGATTCACGTCCTGTTTCTCTCCCAGGGAGGACTTACCTTTCCCCCTAATGATCTGTTTCTGCACTTCTTTAGCTATTTTAGTATTGTTCCTGCACAATGTTCGCCCAACGTATGGAAAATAGTGAACGGCGTGCATAGGATAAATCAATTGTATGGCACAAGGTTAGGGTTTGCCGAGGTCTGCTTTTGTTACTCCTTTTCTCGAACGAGTTCAGGTGTTCTGTACCTTAAGGCTAGGAGCCCTGATAGGGTATTGGTAGTAAATTTACCTGATTCCCATAAGGACTACTGGCAAGAAGGTTTTCTTGTTAGGAATTGGCAACACTCCCCCCAATTTGAAGGGTCGAGGTCTGAGAGGTTCTCTGTTCCCTTTTATGGGGAAGAATATATAGGTAGATGTTATATTATTGTTTCAACCTTTACTGACTTGTGATATTTCTAACCTCTCCTTGCTTTCTCTTTCGCAGCGAGAACAAAGAACTTGGAGCCTGCTCTCAGCGAGGTTCGCATCTCGGAACTGGTGAAAGCTTGGAACATCAGGGAACCTTTGGGTGACGGCGAGCATCCTAGGTCTGCTACTTTTCTGCTTGAATACAAGAACACGGGCTCTAGCTTCATAGCCCGACCTGTGGATAGTGTTCCAGACTTTGACTCTTCCGAAGAGATTTCGGCTGAGCCCATCCATTTGGATGAAGAAGAGAGAATCTAGGAGAGTGAGCCTGCAAGCGTTGTGAGTAATTTGGGTGCAGGCAGTGTTGACAGTAGTAGTTCTTCTGAAGGGGATTCCAAGGCTCGAGACTCGTCGAGCACTACCAGCAGTTCTGGTGAAGAGATGCCTCCTAGGAAGAATTTGATCAGAGATGACGATGATGATGATGACGTGCTTCTTGCACAGAGGTCCAAGAAATCGAAGACTGCCTCCGGGGCCATAGCTACTGGTTCTCGGCCTTCTTCTCGAGAGCAAGAGAAGAAGAAGAGAGAGGAGGAGCAGGTGAGAGAGAGAGAGAGAAAAAAAGGAGGAGGAGAGGAAGAAGGTGGAAGAGAAGAAGAAGGTGGAGGAGAGAAAGAGAAGGGAGAGAGAAAAGGAGGAGGAGAGGAGGAAGATGGAATTGAGGACCAAAACTGGTCAAGCCCTGGTCCCAGTGTCTGCCTTGCCTGAGGGGGCTTTGGTGGCCACCTCTCCTCAGCTTGCCCCTGCGCTGCTCGAGAGAGCAGTCCTCCCTGCAGATCGTGAGAGGGCGTTGGGGTCCGATCAACTGGCTTTGCAAGATAGCCAGAGGCTTGCCTTGGTAAGGTTCCCTTCTAATTCTTAATTTTTTTTTAACAAATTTTGATGGTTTCTTCTTCTTGATCCCTTCCTTGTTCTTTATAGTTTGTGACCGACTTCGCTGTGCTTTATCGCTCTCGCGATGAGCTGATGAGAAGGAATGGTGATCTGGAGCAGTAAAAATCTATCCTGGTGGCTAGGGGGTCTCAACTGGAGGACGGTCTGAAGGCTGCTGATGCAGCTCGAGCTTCATCTGCCTTGGCTCTTGTTAATTTTACTCGCGAGAGAGATGATGCTGTCAGGGAGCTTAGCGAGCTGAGGAAGGCGTATGACCTGGTATGCTCGAGCAAGCTAGACCTTGCAAAGAAGAACAGGGTTCTGGCCGAGAAGCTGGAGGCGGAGAAAGCCCAAGCAGCCACTCTTAAGGAAGATTCGTACAACTCTGGCTGGGCTGCTGTGTATGAGGATGCTGAGGTTCAGATAGGCTATATCAGCCGTTTGAACTTTAAGAAAGGGTGGAATAAGGCTATCGTGGCTGCTGGGGTGGACGTTGCATCCCCCCTCTTTGACGAGCACGATCCAGGGCCAAAGCCAGTCGTAGATGAGGAGCCAGCCCCAACTGCTGAAGGCACCAATCCTGTCTCTCAGGCGACTTCTACTGATGCTCCTTTGGTTGAGAGGGCAGTGGACACCCCTGCAGAGGGTAATGCCCCTGCTGATGCTGATAAGGACAAGGGTCCATCCACCTCTGGGCCACCCGAGGTTGCTAATTGATAGGGCTTCTTTTTAATTTTTTTCTTTTTCTGATCTGATGTAACCTCGTTCATTATCAATGAAAAGACTTCATTTTTTTTATGCTGATCTCTTTCTTTACTTTTTATTTTACTTGTAGTTGGTTGATGTGGATGACTATATTCCTGTTACCTCCCAACTAGGTAGGACTCTTGGACCTAATGCAAGCCCTGCAGTTCGCCAAGCTTTTGCTAGGCTTTGCAGGTTTGCTAAGTCAAGGAACCAGAAATACAAGGATCAGTCCGAGCTAGTGGCCAAGTTGAAGGACAGGCTCCAGGAAATGGAAGAGATCGGTGCTTCAGTGCAAGAAGAAGTTAGCGAGCTGAGAGCAAAGTTACTGGAGGCCACCAAGATCAACCAAGTAGGGGAGTTTCTGCAGCGGGAGAATGAAGACCTGAGGCGGGAGGCCTCGAATCTTCAGGAGCATTCGCCGAGCACCGTTTCGGCAGTCCTACAGGGCTCTTCTTCGTCGCGAGCTGCTCGGCCTCCCCTCCCGCGTGCTGGTAGGAGTGCCAGGGGTAGGAATAGGGGAGTCGAGGAACAGCCTGAGAGGGAAATGGAGGAGCTGCGCAACAATGTTCGGCGAGCTTACGTGACTGCTGTTGGGCTCCAGAGGGACGTCACCCGTCTCCGGCATTTGTTCAAGAACGGTCCTCGATAAGTGTGGTCTGACGGCTATGATCAAGGCTGGCTGGAAGCTCCGACGAGACTATCAGAGTTTGAAGAGTTATCCTTCATCAGGGGGTGGTTGAGTGCCCTCAAAGAGCTGCGGGTCCTGAGGAACTCGACGCTGTGGTATCGACACGAGATGTCCTCCTCTACTCTGATGCCCAACCCATTCAGGCGGGATGATCGATGGATACCCATTGATGCTATTCCCCGGCGACTATTGGAATTGGATGAAAATGAGGTCGTGGAGGAGTTCGCCCCTGCTCTTGATGATGGAAGGAGAGCTAAAGTTGTTGATTATCTTTCTCGGAGGCTTCCACCCCCTTGAGATTTTGTTTTTAATTATTGTAAATGCTTTGGGCGAGCTTCGCCGACTAAACATGTACTATCATTGTTTGTAAATATAAAAGATTAATGAGAAGTTCGAGTTTTGGGAAATTTTGCCGACTAAACGTGTTCATTCAATCCTTTTATATTTTTGCAGCTTCACAATCCTTTTTATTTTGTCATGTGAGTGTCCACCCAGTCCAGTATAAGAATACCATTGTGCCCTCCCTTTACCTTTTAGG
Organism: Sambucus nigra; assembly: GCA_949130495.1. Taxonomy (NCBI): domain Eukaryota; kingdom Viridiplantae; phylum Streptophyta; class Magnoliopsida; order Dipsacales; family Adoxaceae; genus Sambucus; species Sambucus nigra. The sequence goes on along the minus strand of OX422220.1, from coordinate 237,541,129 downwards.
TCGTGTGGTCACACTCCCTTAGGCCTAAGTAGGGCAATTGGCGAGGACACACCTGGTATTGGATGTCTTCATCCGGTCAGGATTTTGTTTAACCAAAGTAGGTTTGATGCCTAAGAATACTCTGTAGGGCTTCATATATTGCCATGGGCAAAGCTAAGAGGTCTGTCGTGCTTCATGACGATGACCTGAGGAGGGGTGTTCCCCTGCTATGTCGACCATTGTGCCTGTGACTTGAAAGGGATGTGCAATAAGATATAATTGTTACTTTTTAGAGAGTGATCAACTAAGAGATTTTCATTGGTGAATTGAGAAATAAACTGTTCTTTCCCATAATGAGTACAATAAAAAATCTAACAATTATATCTCCTAAAAATAGAATTTCTCGAGATTAGCTGCGTTCCATGCTCGTGGTATCTCTCTGCCCTCCATCGTTTTCAAATGATAGGCACCTTGCAGGTCGTCTCTAATTATCTTATAAGGTCCTTCCCAGTTCGGGCCCAGTTTATCGTCTGATGGCTTCACTGTGTTGCCCAGGACCTTTCTTAGAACATAGTCCCCAACTTCGAATTTCCTCGAATTGACCCTTTTGCTGTAGTGCTTCGCGACCTGTTGCTGATAGCTCCCTAGTTTTACTAGGGAAAGTTCCCTGCGCTCGTCGGCCAAGTCGAGTTCAGCGAGCAAAGCCTGATCGTTCTGACCCTTCTCGACAAGGTCGGATCTCATTGTAGGCAATCCTGCTTCTAGTGGGATGACTGCCTCCATACCATATGCTAGTGAGAATGGCGTTTCTCCTGTGGCTCGCCTAGGAGTCGTTCTGTACGCCCATAGGATATGCGGTAGCTCAGTTGTCCACGCGCCTTTGGCTCGCTCTAACCGTTTCTTCAATCCAGCGATCACTGTCTTGTTGGAATCCTCAGCTTGTCCGTTGCTTTGAGGGTAGGCCACCGAGCTGAAGTGGTGCCTGATCCCGTGTTTGTCACAGAAGTCCAGAAAAGGGACACTCTCGAACTGTGTTCCATTGTCAATGATGATGGTTCTAGGGATCCCGAATCGAGTGATTATATTTCTCCATATGAACCTCATCATGTCAGCATCTCGGATGTTCGCCAGTGGTTCCGCCTCGATACACTTGGTAAAGTAATCAGTTGCAACCAACAGGTATTTGCGATTGCCGGCAGCGGTGGTCAGTGGTCCCACGATGTCCATTCCCCACTGGGTGAAGGGCCAGGGACTGGTCAGGGATTTTAACTCGCTGGCGGGCTGGTGGACCATGGGGGCGTGAAGTTGGCATTTTAGGCATTTACGGACATATACTGCAGAGTCCTTTTGCATATATGGCCACCAATAACCTTCCTTCATTGCTCGGAAAGCTAGAGACCTTCCTCCGACGTGACTCCCGCAGATTCCTTCGTAAAGCTCGTGAAGCACTGCTTTGACATCGCCTGGGTGGACGCATCTAAGGTAGGGGCCGGAGAAAGATCTTTTATACAAGTCGCCTCCTGTGGATAAGTGAAAGCGAGCAGCTTTGACTCTTATCTGGCGGGCAGTCCTCTTATCCTCTGGGAGCGTTCCGCTCTTTAAATAGTCTCTCAAGGGATCCATCCAGCTTGGGGCTGACTCTAATTGGAGTATTGGTTTTGCCTTTGTCAGCTCGCATTTGGGGTAAATGCTTTGGTAACTGAGGAAATCTATAGGGATGATCCTTTTAAGGCTAGAATCAACTGCCGAGCTCAGGGCTGCTAAGGCGTCAGCGTGGCTGTTTTGCCCCCTGGGAAACTGTTGGATGTTGATCTTTTCAAAGTTCGTCATTAAGTTTTTTACTAAGGAGAGGTAGGCTGCCATTCTCTCATCCTTCGCGTTATAGTCTCCACTTATCTGATTGGAAACTAGTTGCGAATCTCCGAATACCTGCAAATGCTTTACTCCCAGAGTTTGCGCCTTTTGGAGACCTGCTATTAAGGCTTCGTATTCTGCTTTATTGTTGGAGGCTGCAAATCCCAACCTGATTCCTTGCTCGAGAAATATATTTTCTGGAGTGATGAGAACAATTCCTACTCCTTCCCCCTTTGAGTTGGAGGCTCCATCAACGAATAGTTTCCAGCTTTCCCCTGCAGCCTGGTTGTTTTGTTCTGTTGGCTTAGGCTGGTCGAAGAGTTCTTCACCTGTGAATTCAGCTATGAAATCAGTAAGGATTTGACCCTTGATAGCTGTCCTTGGTTGAAATTGGATGTCAAATCGGTCGAGCTCGACTGACCATTTAGACAGTCTGCCCGATAAATCCACCTTCCATAGGACAACCTTGAGGGGGTGTGATGTAAGGACGATGATCGTATGAGCTTCGAAGTAATGCTTCAGTTTCCTCGAGGACATTACTAGGGCAAATGCGAGCTTTTCCAATGGTAGGTAGCGCTGCTCGGCGTCTAGTAAGGTTTTGCTCGCATAATAGACTGGATGTTGGATCCCTGTAACTTCACACATTAGCACTGAGCTGACAGTATGGATGGATACAGAGAGGTAGAGGTACAAAGAGTCCATTTGCTGTGGTATGACAAGCAGCGGTGGGGATCTTAGGTAGGACTTGAGCTCTTCTAACGCTTGTGTGCAACCTGGGGTCCATTCTACTGTTTTGCTACCTTTTAAGAGTTGGAAGAAGGGCTTGCATCTCTCGGAGGATTTAGAAATGAAACGATTTAGAGTAGCGAGCATTCCAGTGAGCTTCTGCACATCTCGAATTGTGCGAGGAGGTTGCACTCTTTTGATTGCATCGATCTGGTCCGGATTAGCCTCTATGCCTCGCTTGCTGACCAAATACCCAAGAAACTTTCCTGACTGGACACCGAAGGAACACTTGCTCGCGTTGAGTTTCATTCGGTACTTCCTGAGGATTTTGAAGGTACTTGATAGGTCCGAGAGGTGATTTTCCTTTTTCTTGCTCTTGACGAACATGTCGTCAATGTAGACCTCCCATTTGATTCTTGAACATTTTAGTAACTAGCCGCTGATAGGTTGCCCCTGCATTTTTTAGCCCAAAAGGCATGACCTTGTAACAGTATAAACCAACCGTCGTGATAAACGCCGTTTTGTCCTGATCTGGGGCATACAGGGGGATCTGGTGATATCCTGAGTATGCATCCAGAAAACTCATTCGTTCGTGAGTTGCGGTGGCGTCTACTAGTTGGTCTATTTTCGGGAAGAGGGAAGCTATCCTTGGGGCAGGCTTTGTTGAGGTCAGTGAAGTCTATGCAAACTCTCCACTTCCGGTTACTTTTCAGAACTACCACTGGGTTGGATAACCATTTGGGGAATTGCACTTCCCGTATGGACCCTGCATCCAGGAGTTTTTCGACTTCTTTTTCTATTGCTCTGGCCTTCTCGGGAGCAGTTCGTCATGCCTTCTGCGCTATCGGCTTGAATGTGGGATTGACGTGCAACCGATGGCAAACCATATTGGGATCGATTCCTGGCAGCTCATAGGGTTCCCAAGCGAAAACATTTGTGTTACTTCTGAGTAAGGTTAACAAATCCTTTTTCTCTTGGTCAGTGAGTGAGGTCTCGATCAGGAAGACTCTGTTGTTGTCGCCTTCTTTAGCCATCACTTCTACCAGGTCCTCTACAACACGCTCGGAGGGGAGGCGCCTGGTCTCTTCCACTCCGGGCCTTCCATATTTTAATTGCTATTTGGAAGGGATTGCACCTTCCTCCACTTTCTCGCTGGTTTGAACGGCTTTTTTCTCTGGCTTTGGTCGGATGGCCGCTATGAAGCACTTTCTCGCCATCGCCTGGTCTCCATGTATCTCCATTACTCCCCGCTCGGTGACATATTTGAGTTTCTGGTGGTAGGTCGAGGAGACTGCCTTCATTGCATGAAGCCATCCCGTACCGAGGATGGCTTGATATGGTGAATCGATGTCGACCACCAAGAATTCGATCATTTTGGGAACATTTCCAGCGAGCACTGGCAGTACTATCTTGCCCAGAGGCATGGTCATCTTCCCAGCGAAGCCGACCAGAGGGACAATGGTTCCCTTTAGGTCGGCGATGTTCAACTTCAATTTCCTGAACAGGTCGATGTACATTACTTCGGATGAGCTCCCTTGATCGACGAGCAGCCTATCGATATCAAAGTTGGCTATCCTGAGTGTAATGACTAAGGCATCGTGATGTGGGGTCCTTACTCCCACAAGATCTTCATCCGTGAAAACAATATGCTTGTTGTAGTTGATGTCCTCTGCTCGCCGACGTTTTCCTGCCTGTGATTTTACTGGATCAATCTGAAAATCTTGCATCACCGTTGTCAGCTTCTTTACCTCCATCCGAGATGAGTTTCCCTGGATTTGCTTAACATCGGATACTCCATGGATTACTGGGAATTCATGTCCGGTGTTGTCTTCCAACACGTTATCGGGTTTTGCCTCCTTGTGGGCAATCACTCTCTCTACCTTCCTTTCCACAAAGTCATTCAAATGTCCGGATTGGGCCAGCTCCTCGAGGTGGGACTTAAGAGCCTTGCACTGCTCGGTCTTATGTCCTCCTTCTTTGTGAAAGGTGCATCTCAGCGCATTGTTTCTTTTCGATGTGTCTCCTCCCATTTTTCGGGGCCATTTGACGAACGGCTCATCCTTGATTTTAGCGAGAATTTTGTAAATTGGTTCTTTGAAGATGATGTTGACCGCCTGGAACGACTTTGCAACGTCATGGCTTCCTCCGTTCTTGGGGCCATTCTTGCTCCCATTCTTTCCTCCTTTTTTCTGGTTATCGACTTTCTCGCTTCCCTTCGTGATAAGCTTGGCTCGACCGTTCTCTCCTACGTTAAGGCGGGTGACATCTTCCACCTTTGCGTATTTCTCAATCCGGGCCATCAGGTCATCAATGGTGGTTACTTCCTTCTTTGTCAAGGACTGGTAAAGGAGGGAAGAGCTAGGTAACCCAATTTTGAATGAAGCCACTGCTACCTCTTCCGCGCAGTCTTCGACTTCGTTGAATAACTCCCAGTACCTCTTCGCGTAGTCTCGAAGTGTCTCCTGAGGAGTTTTCTTCATCGTCAATAGAGCATCCATCCTTTTGGGATGGGAGCTGCTGGTGATGAACCGGGCCGTAAAGAGCTCGGCCAGGGATTTGAAATTCCTGATGGATCGGTGAGGGAGTTTCTCGAACCATTTTTGGGCCACATCATGAAGGCTCGAGGGAAAAATACGGCACATCAGTACATCTCGGTGATTCCAGAGAGTCATAGCCTGCCGGTACTGCCTGACATGATCAATGGGATCAGTCTTCCCGTCGTAAATCTTGAACCTTGGAATGGAAAACTTTTTGGGAGCCTCTTTTTCTTCAATTTCCCTCGTGAAGGGTGATTTCGTCTGGGTCTTGAGGGCTCTCCTGGAGAGTTCTCTGGTCGACCTGGTGCCGCGGTGAGCTGGATGTTGGTCCATTTCTCTGCGGACCAAGTTCCGTATGTTATCGTCGCTGCGAGCTGGGCTCTGGTAGCGGCGAGCTTTTCTTAGTTGTTCACGAAGGTCGTCGTCTGAGTCTCCACCTTCGTACCCTTGATATTGCCGCCTAGGGCTAGGAGTGCGATAGGGGCGTCTCCTGGTATCAGGACGTAGTTCCTTCTCCAGTTTTTTCAGTCTTCTTTTCAGGCGAGCATTCTCAGCCTCATATCTGCGAGAAGACTCCCTCTGCTCGTGGAGCCTTGCTTCGTATGCATCGATCAACCGGGATATCTGTGTGGACCTTGCTGGTCCTTGACTCTCTTCTGAGGCTGGCCTTTCTAAGTGAGCACCTTGATCTGAACGTCGGACTTCAGACCTAATCCTGCGAGGACCAGGTGGCTCCTGAATATCTCCTGCTTGAGGAGCGTTGCTGCTGTGACCAGACATCTTAGATTTTTTCTTGGCGTGGGATCTTCTCAGGGAAAGATGAACGTTTCCCACAGACGGCGCCAATTGTGGTGACAATTATTATGCAACACAAATAAATATGAAAGAGGTAATAACCAAGAAAAGATAAATAAAATGCCAATCGCACAACAACGGGTATACGTGGTTCAGCAAAGATGTGCCTACGTCCATGGTGGTTCAGTCAGTGTCATTTCTCTATATTCTGAAGAATAAGTACAGAGAATACAACTTGTCCTTTGCCCCGGACTTAGGGTTTGATTTATACATGTATATGTTGGTTAGTGGGGGTGATAGGTTCCTCCTTATTAGCCATCTCCCCTCTATATTGGATCGCGCTCCTCCACAACTTCTCCTCATGGGATCGTGGAGTAATTGGATCAATACAAAAGGTGATGGGCCTGGGCTTTGGGCCTCTAAGGCGGGGCTACTCGTCCAGGCCTATAATGCTAAATTCAGGGTACCCAAAATTACCATTAGACTTTCTTAAATTATTATGAACCTATCAAAAGAGGTTTTAAGTTCCATTAAACAAAATCATTATTTCATCAACAAATTTATCATTATAAGCTACATTAAACAAAATCATTGTTTAAAACACTTATAATTCAATCCTCAACTTTGGGCATCCAACAACCGTAGATAATAAAGGAATCAAAGAATACAAAAAATCTACAAATCAAAGCACCTTACTAAAAAGATGTAGGAAAACTTCCTCCAAGAACTTCATTCATCAAAGCACCCTACAAAAAGAAATGAACTTTAAAAATGACAATAATGAAATCTAGAATCCTAAATTTCAAGAATAAGTTTATTTGGGTGCCAAATTGGCAAGAAAATCTTAAAGACAACAAATAATAATAAATCAACAAAAGAGAAACAATGTATGAATACAAGAGCTATGAAAGAAAAAAGCAGTGTACAAAGAATACATTGACTCATTATATCTTAGACCAAAGCACGATGCTTGAATCATACTTTAGAAGGATCTTATTGTAATTCAACCATCATAAATGCCCTAATCCTATGATATTTCCCATAATTTCAATGCAACTATGTGGCCTTATTGTATTTAACATATTAGAATACCCAAATAAATGATGATGTGAATAAAATTTAAAATTCACATTAACTGGAAGATTTAACTATATGTAACGCATGAACATAAGGAAGAATAATCTTAAATGATGAAAGATGTTATTGTAAAGGGTAGGGACTTGTGTATGGCTGGTTTATTGTAACGTTCCTTCCAAATATTGAATATGTTTAACATCACACGAATTAAGTGAAACCTAAATTCCACACCTTAGCAACACATAAACACAATTAATGAGTAGTTATGGACGAAATATGTGAAAAATAACCACATAGGTCTAGAAACAAAACAAAACAAAATAGTTGCAAGCCTAAGATATATTGTATACTTACAGGAGCCCACATTCAGATGGTACGTCGTGGCCTATACGTCTCAATTTATAATTTTTATGGAAATAGGACCAATAAATATTTTATATGCATGTGTTAATGGAGAAAAAGTTTCACTAAATGCTCTGAATGCTGAGATTTCATATGTAAACTCAAATTGATTTAATCTCAAATCATTTCTTATTGATCGAATAAATAGCAAAAAAATATATGAATTTACATAAAAGTATAACTGGACCAAATCACAAATGCATATAATATTTTTCAACTTCAAAATCCCAAATTTTATTTTCTTTTCATAAATATAATTATGTAAATATTAATGGCACAAGATTCTGACACGATCATATATGTGAAATCTTAGCAAACATATAGGACATCAAATAGAACCACGGGCCCAAGATGTGTCACAAGAATATTATATATTATGTGTCGCAAGAAACCCCGTAGATTTTGTAATGTTAGAAATCCCGACATTTATGGAATATTTAATGGGTTATTGAATATTTGATGAGTTATAATCATCAAATTCTTTCCACCGTTGTACTTTTTACAAAAATGGAGGATAGTAAACTAATGGGTGGCAAACCAAAACTTGAGCTATAGTGGAGTTAATGGATCTCGAAGAGAAGTTTAATATGAACTATCATGTTCCTTTCCATTCAATAATAATCCTGAAATAAAGATTAAAATAGAATAAAGCAAAATTAGTACTTTGGTGCAATGAGTGAAAACTCTTGTGCATATCTAGCGAGAAAATGTAAAATACATTTCAATATAAATGTGTATGGGTTTGATTGATAGGTAAACAATTCAATAAAAAATGTGAGAAAATAAATAATCTATAAAGAACCACAATATGTATTCAAATGAATTTGTATACAACTAACAAGTCTATAGAAGCCAAGAATTATGTGATTCCAAAAGGAGTGTAAGAGAGAATTAACATAATTTTTTATCGAACGATATGTATTGCAACTCTAACGAACTGTTTTGAGTATTTTGCAATAGAACCACAACAATTAGGAAACGGACATGGAAATAAATGTAAGAGAACTCATAGATATTGTACCATTATTGATGAAAGCAACAATGTAGAACAAAATACATTTGATTAATAGATGCATCCATTGAGCACCATCAAGCAAAAGTTTGATTTTTTTTATAATATTAAAACACCAAAATAATAATAGTGTTAGAAATTATTCTGACCCATCCTTTGTTTTGACAAATTAAGGAAATTGTGTAATAAAAACTGTGAGTATAAAGAACTTTTAAGATTAATATCTTCCACTGCCTCTAATCTGAGAAGGAAAAATAAATGACAAATAGTACATAAGTTAGGCAGAGTTCAAACCTAAATTAAATTCCTCATTTTTAAAACAACAAACAATTTGATATAGTGTGGGATCATACGTGATAGATTCAAGAACCAAAAATAAGAACACAAAAAGGGTGAGAGATCATATTTGAGATCTACACAAAAAAGCCTAAATTTCAAAACAAAAAACTCAAATATAAATCTAGAAGTAGAGAGAGTGTGTGTATACCTAGTCTAAGTACCACATATCCAAATTACCAATAGAAGAGAATAGTTATTGTTCTTAGATCTGCAAACACAAAACATATTAGATCTATAAAAAACATATTAGATCTGCAAACACAAAACATATTAGATCGGTAAAAAAATAAAATAAATTATATCATAAAATAAAAACAAATCCCAAAATATGAACCTAAAAATAAAAACCCCAATTTAGATCTCCAATTTAAACTTTCAATTTTGATCTAAAAAAATCGTTGTTAAATTTAAACGACCCAAAATCAAGAAAAGTAGCCAAAACTAAAATCGAAAAAGCCCTAATTTCAAAAAAATCAAATCATTTGTGTTAATTGTGTCCTATCCTGGAGCAAGACACCAAAAAATCTATATATATATATATAAATCTTTACGAATTACCTATCCCTAGAGGGGATAAGAAAAAAAGCCGTAGTTCGGAGAAGAGCTGGGAGGTGAGGAGCTGTAGTGTTGTGGCCGGCAGCGTGGATAAGAGCGGTCGGGCTGAAGGAGGGTTTTTTGTTTGTTGTCCAAACGTAAGAATGAGGGATGGGAGAGAAAGAGAGGAAAGTAGGTATTTTTCTCAATTTTGCCATGTCATAAACCTCCTCTTATGACATGGCATAATGTGACACCCTTAAATCACACCAGGAGAACAATTTCTAACCGTTGGATCGTTCAAATAGTAAAACACCCTCCTTTCATATATATATATATATATATATATACCCACCATTTATATCTCATCTATAGAGAAAGAGAAGTAATCGATATTTATTTTTCAATGCAAAGGGAGAGAGAGAAAGAAAAGTAATTAACAAGTTATTTTTCATCTTTAAAAAGTGAAAGAGATGTAACCTCAATACAGAGAGAAAGAGAGAGAGTGTGTGTGTAATGACTCCACTTTTATATGCTCATATATAGTTTGTTTTTACAATTGCTTCTCACTTACTATCTAATAATGTTATATTGTTACATATGTGGTATTGTGAGTTCTTAATATGATACAATCCATTTTTAAATACGAAGAATCAACTGTAAATATGGTCAAATCCAAGTCTTATTACATATCCTAATCTAAATGATAAGTTTCGAAACATAAAATGTAATTTTATGAAACTTTAGGGACTCGATTCTAATTAAGAAAGTTTCAGGGACTAAAATAAAAAATAAAAAAGGATATTTTAATAAATAAAATATTTTCAAGGACCTATAAGAAATATTAAAAATATAGTGTGAAATTATTAAAATACCCCTTATGTGTAAAATGACCCTTCTTCCCTTTATAACTTTCCACCTCGTGCTTGGCACATCGTGCTTTATTTTTCCACCACCACCTTACACATGTCGTACATACAGATAAAGCTCAAACATGTGTTGTCTTTAGAGAGAAAGGTAAAACAAATGTTGTCATTTGGTAAAATAAGACTGGAAGATGCCTCCATTACGCGACTCCTCGACGTTGACACATCAAAATAAAATCTTGGTCACCTAGACACGTGTCAACACCATAATATTTTTGGAAAACTATAAATAAGGCATTAAGGATCATTTGAAATCACACTGAATATTTGAGAAATAGTGAGAAAAAACTATGGGAAAGTTTAATAAGAAGTTTCATCTTAAGATTAACGAGTGATCCAAGACTCCATATATGTAATTTTGAACCTCTATTTTAGATGAGTACTCTATGACATTCCTTATGCATTTTGATTATAAGATCTTATGAAAAGTATATATATTTTGTGAAATTCTTTTATTCTCAAAATACATCTAATATCGATGATTCTATCACTTATTATATGTGTATATCGCTTGATATAAACATCTGATTTGAATTCTGAAATTTTGTATTCAGCCTATGAAGTTGGCCTTGACTATTGGGTGGAAATATTTAGGTTGTACCTTCCCAAGTGCTTTATCGTTGGTGTGCCCTAAATAAGGTGTTGTTCTAGAAATCATGATTTTCTATCTGTAATGTTACCGGGTGGGAACATTTGGTAACACTATATGTCTGGGTATTAGAGCGTACATGGCCATTGAAATAAAATTGAATAATTGACATATTGCTCAATTATTTTATCTATTCTATTCTGAACTATTTATTCTGAAAATATATATATATACTATCAATTACTTTCTATATATTACTGCAAATTCCTATCTTTATATATATGCCTTTTGTTCTAAATTGAATAGGTATCTATTTTTTTAAAAACCTTAGAATGTCTAGAGATTAAATTCGGCTTTTTGCCGATATTGTATAAATAACTATTTTTTATGAAATAATTAAGCTTATGGATGGAACGTAAAAGGACTATGTTGAAGATTTAGCTTTTAGAGCTCTTTTTGTTACTTTAAGTAACTTGTTTGGCTCTCTTGTAATAAGTTTTAAATTTTGACTTAAGTTGTAACTCATTGTTAATTTTAATATAAATGAAGTTTCCTTTAGAAAGCTCTGATGATGTAATTCCACCACTTTCAGTATTTTACGATTCATAACCATCTGATTGTATTTTTGTTTCATTTATTTAAAGAAACAATTTAAGTCGAAATAATTATTGCTTTGGTGGCATGTCAAGACACTCGTTCCCTACTACTATTTTGGGTTGGGGTCATGACAGAGGTGGTATCATAGCATAAGTTATGAACCCGTAGACTACTTAACATAAGTTTTGAATGTTATCGATTTTAAGTTTTCATACATAGGATATAGGATTAAATATCTGACTTATGTGATAACCCTCCATATGTCTTATATTATATATAATTGTTCTTCTAATTTGCAATCTCAAGATAGTATAATACATCTTATGTTTGGCCATAACTATAGAAAATGACCAAGACAAGATCAACTAAGGGAACTAGTGGTTTAAGTGTGGAAGGACTGGAAGGTGCATACAAGGCGATTGAAAGTCTTGCAAAGATTATGGGAAATCAGGTGAATAATGGAGCACCAAGGAATCCTGAACTAAGTAAATGTACTACTGAACAGTTTAAAAAGTTGAATCCACCATATTTTAAATGTACTCCTAACCCCACTGAAGCAGAAAGTTGGGTGATGCAAATGGAAAAGATACTCGATGTTTTGAAGTGTACAGATGAATAAAGGGTTTCATTTGGAACGTTTATGTTAGGGTGAAGCCAAATATTGGTCGAGAATGACTTAGAGAATACACGAGGAAAGGAATAATCCCATAGGTTGAAATAACTTATTAGTGATCTTCTACGATAAATACTTTTTATAAATGGTGCAAGACCAAAAAGGAGCTGGCTCTATGAGTCTGGTTCAAAGAAATATTACGCTTAGTCAATATGAAGCACATTTTACCGCGTTATCCTGTTTTGCACCTAATGTTGTGATAACCAATGTTTTAAAAGCCAAGAAGTTTGAACGTGGGTTAAGGTTGAATATTCATAGTCAAATTTCTATCCTAAATTTGACATCATATATTGATGTGGTGACTAGGGCAATGACAGCTCAGAAGGATAGTGAAGAATATAATCAGGTTAGAGTGGGGACGAGGAAGTTTGGGGAATAAAGAGGAGGTAACCTCAATAACAAACCGTTCAGGACTATATCCAACATAGGGAAACCTTTTATAAACTTACCCTTTAATGTTGATAGATGCCAACGATGTGGTAATATTCGTAAAGGGAAAATATATTACCTGGAGATAGGAAGTTGCTCTGGGTATGGACAAAAGGGACATATAATGAGTGATTGCCCTAAAAAAGGGAAGGTGCCAACAAAGCCTTTTAATGATAATAAGGATCATGGAAGACAAGGTAGAATTTTTAATCTTTCCGATGCAAAGGTTTCTAATACGGTAGTGTCAGGTATACTTTCTATATGTGCACAACCTTTTCAAGTTTTAATAGACCTTGGTTCGACCTATTAATTTGTGTCTGTAAGTTTTATTAATCGCTTTCCTGATATACATAAACCCTTGAATCATAGCATACATGTTTCTACTCCTTCTGGTGATTTATTAATTGGTACATTAGTGTACAAGGCTTGCCCCTGATTTGATAGTTTTAGACATAAGAGATTTTGAAGTGACTTTAGGAATGGAATGGTTAGCATCATATCATGCTAAGGTAGATTGTTTTGAGAAGACTGTTACTTTTCAAATTCCTCACCAACCAAAATTTAATTTTGAAGGAACTAGCATCATATCTCCAATGTGTATTATTTCTGCAATGCATGACTATAGTTTTCTTAAGAAGGGATGTCAAGTATTTTTAGCAAATGTTACCAACTTGCAGACATTAGAGCCTAGCTTAAAAGATATTCCTATAGCTAAACATTTTCCAAATGTTTTTTCCGATGATTTTCCCAGTTTACCTCCTAGCAGAGAAATAAAGTTTACAATTGACCTTATTCTTAGAACTATACCAATCTCAAAACCACCATATCGTATGTCACCTTTAGAACCAATAGAGTTAAAAGTTAAATTAGAATACCTTTTAGACAAAGGTTTTATCAGACCAAGTGTATCGTCTTGGGGTGCTCCATGGTAATTTGTTAAAAAGAAGGATGGGACAATGAGACTATGTATAGATTATCTTGAACTAAATAAGGTAACCATTAAGAATAAATACCCCAACCTCGTATAAATGATTTGTGTGACGTACTATAAGGTGCACAAGTATTTTCTAAGATTGACCTTAGGTTCAGGCTATCACCAATTAAAGATTAAGGAAGATGACATTTCGAAATTAGCTTTTCGTACTAGATATGGTCACTATGAATTTCTTGTGATACCATTTGGACTTACTAATACACCAACCATTTTTATGGATATGATGAATAGAGTGTTTAGGAAATATTTAGATCAATGTGTGGTTATTTTCATTGATGACATTATTATTTAGTTTAAGAGTATCGAAGAACACGAGAAGCATTTAAAGTTAGTATTACAAATCCTTAGGAAGGAGAGATAATATGCGAAATTAAAGAAGTATGATTTTTGGTTGTCTAGTGTTTCTTTTCTAGGACATGTCATTTCTAAGGAGGGAGTGTCGATTGACCCTAAAAATATCGAGGTTATACTAGATTGGCCAAGACCAACTAATGTGACAGAGATTCGTAGTTTCCTTAGATTAGTCGGTTATTATTGAAAATCTGTTGAAGGATTTTCTAGTATTACCAAACTTCTATTTATATTAACACAAAATAAGTTTAAATAGAAATGGTTTGAGGAAGTTAAGAATAGTTTTTAAGAACTGAAGAATCGATTAGTAACTGCTCTAATTTTGATTATTCCTTTCGAGACAGGGGGTTTGTGATTTATAGTAATGCTTCTAAAAATGGTTTGGGATGTCTGCTAACAAAAAATGGAAAAGTGGTAGCTTATGCCTAATGACAGTTAAAACCAGATTGGCAGAATTATCCAATCCATGCCCTAGAATTAACATCTGTAATTTTTGTCCTTAAGATTTGGAGACATTAGTTGTATGGTGAGACTTGTGAGATTTATACCGATCATAAGAGTTTGAAATATATATTTACTCTGAAAGAATTGAACATGATATAAAGGAGCTAGTTAGAATTGATGAAGGATTAAGATTTAAATATTCATTATGACCCAGGGAAAGCTAATGTAATAGCTGACGCTTTAAGTAGGAAGTCTACAACAAATTTAGCATGTCTCATTACAAATCACAAACCTTTGTTAAGGTATTTAAGAAGTATAGAAGTAGATGTTCGTATTTATAATAAAGAAGGAAAAAGCCCAAACTTACAAGTACAACCCATGTTTATGGAAATGATCAAAATTGTACAAGTAAATAACCCACAATTGAAGAAGATTAGAGAAGAAGTCATCTAAGGGAAGAGAAATGAATTTACGATACAAGATAATATATTGAGGTTTAAAAATAGAGTGCGCGTGCCACATGATGCCCAATTAAAGAGGCAAAGTTTAGAGGGAAGTCATTACTTGAGATTCACATTTCATCCCGAATGTATAAAGATATATAGGGATATTCGAGAAGTATTTTGGTGGAATAATAGGAAAATGGAGATAACAAAATTTGTATCTCAGTGTTTGGTTTGTCAACAAGTAAAAGCTGAACATCAGAAACCATCCGAATTATTACATCCCCCACCTATCCATGAGTGAAAATGGGAACATATTACCATGAATTTTGTGACAAGTTTACCAAGGAGTTCAAATGGTAATGATTTTATTTGGGTAATTATTGATAGGTTAACTAAATTTTCTCATTTTCTTACCATTAAGATAACCCATTCTTTAGAAAAGTTAGCTATATTGTACGTGAGAAAAATTACTAGGCTTCATGGAACCCTAGTTTCAAGTATCTTTAACCATGATCCTAGATTCGTGTCTCGCTTTTGGAAAATCCTACAAGCATCTATAGGAACAACATTGAATTTCAGCATCGCTTTTCACCCTTAAATGGATGGACAATTTGAGAGAACCATTCAAACCTTAGAGGATATGCTTAGGGAATGTGTACTTGATTTGAAGGGGATTTAAGATAATAATTTACACTACATCAAAAATAGCAATTGGGCACACCCTGATATTAAAAATCTGGCAAAGTTTAAAACTGTGCCAAATTTTGGCACGGTTTGATAGCAATTTGGCACACTTTAAAGCAGTTCCAAAATTTGGCACTGTTTTAAAGTGTGCCTAAATTGAGTACACTTACTAAAATATATAATACCCCAAAAAAATATTACACTAACACATTCATTCCCTCTCTCAGCGCCCGCACTCTTTCTCCTCATTCTCGCTCCGTGATCTCTCTCAACGGTAGGCATTCACTCTTTCTCTACGGTCGGCGCTCACTCTCTATCTATGGCCAGCACACTCATTCATGTTCTATCTCCGGCGCACTCTCTCTATAATCGGCGCTCTCTCTTTACGGTCAACGCTCTCTCTCTCTCTCCGGCCGACTCTCTCTTTCTCCTATCAATGCATTGTTCTCTCTCTCCTCTCAGCTCTATCTCTCTTCGCTCATATCCCTCACTCCACTCATCCCAATTAGGTAATTGTTTAAAGCATCTGTATTTTTTTAACCTAAGTTAGGTATAATATTTGATCCTAGAGTTTATGCAATGCGTGATTTGATTCGTGTTTGCATTTTTAGGGTTTAATATATACATTTTTAAATATTTATTGTGTTTTTTTTAATGTGTGAGTTTTTTGTGCAAATTGAATGTTGATAATGAAAAAAAAAATCACTTATTTTTGGACGGTGCTTGGAATCTTTTAGTGGTAATCTATGTTTTTATGTTCTTACCCTTCTATTTAAAATGCATATTTGATCTGATTCGTAGAGGTTATGGAGTTTTAAGAAAATTTAAGTGCTAAATATTCAATAATAATGTAAAAATAACAAATTGAAAAGTAGGCAACCCACTAATTAAATTGTTAAATGAGATTTTGTGCTGAAAATTTAAGAAAAAGAAAAAAAAATATTTATATAGTAAATAGATTTAATACTAAACATTGAATAATGATGTTACACATGTAGAAAAACCTTAGACTCGTTCAAGAGGTCTCACTATGACTGTGGTGAGAACTCTTGAATTTTTCCATTTTTGGACAGTTTGGAAATGCAAAAGTTTGTATTGTACATAGTGTTTATGCATGTCCTATTTTGGAAAATTCGATGGTATCTCTTTATGTTCTTTGGGTTCATACTAGATTGATGTAGTGTTTTGTGTTTTCTTAGTTGAAAAATTTAAGTAACACATGAGCACTCCCAATTTAAGTTGTGTACTTGAAGAACTGTAGGGAGATGCTGGCAAAAAATTTCAGATTAGGACTTGGCATAAGACATTATGAACAATCCAAAATATGCATTTTCGAATGGGATAGGACCCTTACCCTGTAGAGGAGATGGAGGAAATATAGGAGCTCAAATATATACATATTTACACTTGAATAAACTTAAATATATTTACAGTAAGCATTTATATTATAATGTGTGTTCTTTAAACTTATCAGGATGTCGTCGGGAATCAACAAAGAGTGGATAAATGAGAAAAATATCGAGACCGATACATATAGAGATGGGGTGTTACAGTTTCTACATTACGTGCGTAGTAATAGTTCGAATGTTAAACATTCATGTACCTGTAGACGCTGTCTAAATGGGAAAGGACATGTTGTTATAGATGATATATTCGTTCATTTAATGACATATGGTATGGACGTGAACTATACCTTATGGCATTTTTATGGTGAGACATTAGTTACTGATCAAGTCCAGCCACCCCCTCACTCTTTAACACCGATCGAACACGCTGATGTGCATAATATTTCAATTTTGAATGATCTTGTGAATGATGCTTGTGAGATGTTTATGGGTGAAGCGAAACCTAGTGAACCTAATTGTGTAGGCAGTTATGAAGCCCCCCCCCCCCCCCCAACTTTTGAGGTTCCCAATGATTCTCACACACATAAATACAAAGGCAAGAAGTATGATCGTTTACATCAACTCGCACAAGAGCCATCGCATCCAACTACAGGTTCTTCGCATCATACCACAATGTATACTATTATAAAGTTGAATGATTTGAAAACACAATTCAATTTATCGGATGGTTCTACAGGTGGAATTCTTAGATTGTTAAATAAACTACTTCCTGAAGGGAACAACTTGACAACTAGTTATACAGAAATGAAAAACATCGTTAGAGATCTCAGTATGGATTATGTTATGTATGATGTATGCATTAACAACTTTATGCTATTTTGGAAAGAGCATGAAAAATCTACTAGATGTATAAAATATGGTTCTTTACGCTGCAAGTTTACTTGTCTAGATGAGGACGGGGCAAAAATTCAGAATACTAATGGAAAAAAAAGTACTTTAGGGTTCCTAAGAAGGTAATGCGACATTTCCCTCTAATCCCTAGGCTAAAACGGTTGTATACCATAAAATGGATAGCAGAGAAAATGACTTGGCACGCTCGTGCAAGCTCTTGTATGGAATTCTTACATTATCCCTGAGATTCAGCAGAATGGGTAAATTCAAACATTATGTGGAGAGATTTTGCAAAATATCCGCGAAATATTCGACTTGCAATAGAAATTGATGGTTTCAGCCCGAATAACATGTTTGGACATAAGTATAGTTGTTGGCCAGTGATAATTCAACCTCTCTACCCACCTCCATCAATGTGTATGAAAAGTGAGTTTTCAATGTTGTCTGTATTTTTTTCTCGGACCAAAGTCACCATCAAGTAATATTGATGTCTTCCTCCAACCATTATCGATGAGTTAAAGATGTTATGGTCTGGAGTTGAGGCTTGGGATGCTTACAAAAATGAGAAATTTCAATTAAAGGCGATGTTGATGTGGGGTATACATAATTTTCCAAATTATAATGGGTGTCCTATTTGTTCTACAAATACACCTTCTTAATATCTTCCAAAGTCAACGAAATGTTGTTACCAACGATCTCGTATGCTCCTTCCTAAAGACCATTCTTACAGGTTTGACACATCAAAGCAAATATTTAATGGTAAAATAGAGGATGCTATGGCTCCAAGAAAGTTAACAAGTATAGAAGCTGAGTAGATAGTGTCACTTATCGCTCGAGATGGTGATCAAAGAGAGGGAGAGGGAGAGGGAGAGGGAGACAAAAAGGGAAAGGGAAAGGGAAAGGGAAAGGGAAAGGAGAAGGAGAAGGAGAAGGAGAAGGAGAAGGAGGATGTCATAATGGAAGACGATGATTATCCAAGTGAGGGTAACGATGAGAATCTAGCAGGTACCGAGGGTTTTTCAAAGAGGTCAATTTTCTTTGACTTAGAGTATTGGAAGGATCGTGATATTAGACATAATTTAGATGTTATGCATGTTGAAAATAATATCACAAAGACTCTTTTAGGTATAATACTTTCGATGAAAGGTTCGTCAAATAAAGATACGGTCAAAGCCCGTGAAGAGTTGAAAGTTTATTTGAACCTTAAAAGGAAATTATGGATGAAAGATGTTGAAGGCAATAACAAAAGGCGGATGCCAAAGGCACCTTTCTCATTAAGAAAGGAAGAAAAAGAAGCCTTTTTTTGTATACTAAAACATTAAAGGTACCGATTGGATTTTCATCAAATTTTAGCAATAATGTTAACCTCGATCCACCTGGATTTACTAATCTTCAATCCCACGATTATCATGTCATTATGCAACGGTTGCATCCTGCATTGCTTATGCATTTATTTTCGGATCATAAGCCTTTGTTTAAAGCTATACAACGGATAAGCATATTCTTTAATGTGTTGTGTGCCAAAGTGATATTTAGGAAACATCTTTTGAAGGATAAAAACTCATTGATAGAGGCACTTTGTGTCTTTGAAATTTATTTTCCACCTGCCTTTTTTGTGGTGATGATCCACCTCATGCACCGTTTAGCCGGTGAAACTTTGACAGCTGGGCCACTAAGATATCGGGCGATGTGGTTGTTTGAGAGAGAAATGGAAAGATATAAAAAGTGGTCACGAAATAAGAGGTACATTGAAGGGAGCATTGCTAATGCATATTTGTTACATGAAGCTTATTTGTATGCCATGGAGTACATATCCAAAAGACGTGAAGGAACTCATAAGAGGAATCTTGAGGATTTTCTTAATGATGAGTTTGATGAATTAGAATGCCAACCACCATTGGGTAAAAATAAAGAATTGATCTTAAATAATGTACAATATGAGAAAGTGCGAAGATGGGTTTTATCTCAATGAGACGGTGTTGATGAATCGAGAAGGTACCCACTTAGTTCAATGTTAATTCATATTAATTGATTGTAATGTGATATTTCTTAATTTTGAAACTAATTTTTTGTAGGAAATTTGTGGTAACTGGGATACAATCGAGGCATAGAATTGATGATTTCATCTTTTGGTTAAGGAACGAGGCAAGTCTTTATTTATACATGTACTTTTTTATCAATTGTAATTATTTTTAATGAAATTTTAAAAACATTATCAATTCCTTACAGGCCTCAAGATTTAATGATAAGGGAATTTTGCCATATGCCAATGGTCATCTCCATAGGGTTACCAGTTATGAGAAATTTCAATGCAATGGGTACCAGTTATGAGAAATTTCAATACAATGGGTACACCTTTTATACTTATGGACATGAAGAGAATCATAACTTTCAGAGTAGTGGTATATCCACTAAGGCCTTTAATAAGAAGGGGATTATGACAACCTTTTATGGAGTTATTAGACAAATACTCGACCTTAATTACATTGAGTTCACACATACAGTCTTTTATTGTGATTGGGTGGATGTTGATGATAAGAATGCTTGCAAAGTTGAACCCACCTCAAAATTGGTGATGGCAAATCTTAGTAAGCTCGTGAGTAAAAATACCATTCACAGTGATCCGTTCATCCTTACATCTCAAGCAAGTCAAGTATTTTATTATCAAGATGTAAAGCTGAAGGGGTGGTCAGTTGTTTTACACTCTCCCAAGAGACTGGCAAAAGAAATAAATGCGATTGATATTGACCGTATGATGTATGACTCCATTCTCGAGGAAAATGATAAATTGCTGAAGCATTTGGACACAGATTTCTAGTGCAATGATTTAGTTCTGAACTTGTTTTTGAATATGCAATATTATATTTTTTGTTATTTTGAAAGGGTAATATTCTATTTATTGCGTTTGTTGTTGTTGTTATTGTTGTAAACATTTATTAGTTTACTGTTGTTTGAACATTTAATACATGTATGGTTGTTCGAACTTGTAATTCTATGTTTACTATTGTTTAAACATGTAATATACTGGTGTCTATTTGAACATATAATCTTCTTTATATTGCTATTTGAACATGTAATATTCTTGTAAATGCTTATTCTGATTATTTTGGTGTCCAATAGTCACTTTTTTCGATAAATGTCTCATATGGTTGATACTTTGCAACCGTCAATAAATGGGGTGAAGCCTATATCTACCTCCTGTTTGAAGGTTGCTTCAGGTGATTCAAGAGTAGGTGATGACTCTTCCGCTAAGAAATTAAAATTTAATGAGCAGGGCCTTCGAGTTGGTGAAGATTCATATGCACTCTCAACCAGGTTGGGAGATTTAGCAAGGACACATGTTCCCATTTCTTGTACGAGTTGGAAATAAGTGGATGTACGATATAAGAACTCAGTTTGGTCATCATTAATGGTGTACTATTCCTTTATATTCCAAAGAATGTAATAGTTAGTAAATTCAATTATGTGATGTTTTAATTTTATTTCTTCATATATTATAGAAAGAGTTCCCAGATGTGCGCAAAAGTAAGAAGATTATTTTTATGAAAAAAGCGAATGATGCCTGGAAAAAGTTCAAGTCAGAGCTCAGGGTTAATTTAAAGGATGGTGATGTTTGAAAGTGGAAGGAGAAAGTGACACGAAATGTCAAATCTGAGGACTGGGAGGTGTTTTGCAATAATGAAACTTTAGAGGTTCAAAAAACTTTGCGAAAAAAGAACAAAGAAACTAAACAAAATTGTGTGAGAATGACGACTCATAACACTAGTCGTCATGGTTATGCCTGAGCGTCAGAGAATTGGAGAAAGAAGCATGGGCGTGCACCCACTCATGCTGAATTGTGGTTGGCAACTCATATAGTCAAAGGAGGTGGTTATGCCCCTTATGATAAAATATTTGCAGTAATTTAAATTTTTTAATGTTCGTTTTGTCTCAAAAAGTATCATATAATCAAACCTAATGTTAATATATTTTTCTATAGGACCAAATTCAATTACTTTTGCATGTATACAAAGCGAGTGGTCAGGAGGAGACCTTGGATGTCGGGCCTATTTTTGAGGTTTTCGAAAAGGATACGCGAGGATGTGTTCGTTGTGTTAGGTCCACAATTTCGAGAACCATTATATTAGGATCGAAATTTGCTAGAGAAGTGCTTGAAGAGGTGAAAGAGGACACCAAAAATTGGAAGGATCATATTGATCACCTTAGGAGTGACATAGAGGGGATAAATTCCTCATTATCAGAATTTATTACTAACTTCAAAATCGGGAAATTTTCATGTGTTGGACACAACGTTCAGGAGTTACCTACTTTAGGCACTGGAACTCCTTCATGTTCCCTTTCCTCCCCTGCATTTGAGGTTCTAAATTTCACCTCTATAATTGGATACAAAATACTATCCCACACATGTGAACTTATTGGTTATGGGAGGAAAATGCAACCAAGAGCCATCTCGACCGTTCACTTCTATACGTTGAGAAAGAATGAAGTGCGAGTTTTACTCGATGACATCAAAGTGCCCAAGTATCCAGTTTGGGGTGGAAAACAAGCTCATTGTGAGAACTTGGAAGATGTTGGTAAAAATGGAATTATGTATTAGCTTGACGACCTTTGTCCTCCCATTGGTGACACCGACGAATGATGTAGTTGAGTCAACTTTTGTAACTTTTGTTACTTTTATGGTATTGTGTTTGATGAATATGGAGCTCTTACATCGTTAAAATAGTTGTCTTGGTGCTAATTAGGTATTACATCCACTTTTGTAGTCCCAAGTGTAAAAGTAACTATCAATTCTGACAATATAACTGTTGTCTTTGTTTTTTGTTTGTTTGCATATTATATTTGCTTTTGTGGTGTTAGGATAAAATATTATTATCACATCCTTTATTTCTTTGCACCAAATATTTTTGTCATGGATGATGATTATAGCTTCAGTAAAATGAGCATTCGGGACTCGATTATGGATCACTTAAAGAAAGGTTAGTGTAATTTATGTTGGACGCTAACATCTATATTTCCAATTTAATAATTAGTTATTAATTATTAATTATATTTTTTGTGAGTACAAATATACGGTTAGGAAGGAAGTGGACAAGAGGATTCTCCACAAGATCCTCTTCCACCTACGCCACCTTGCTTCGAAGTACTTCCCTCTAAGGTACAAATCTGCTAATATAATAGTTATTTCTTGTGAGGTACACATATAAGGACGGTTAGGCTCATATAAACTTTTTGACGATAATTTAACGGGTATTAACAGTTATATGTACATTTATATGACTGTTATATATATTGTTATCTATAACAGTTATATAGCATTTTCCCAAGGCGATGGAATGCTAGTTATATAACTGTTGAGGAAAATAGTCGTTATAGCAGACATTACAGAGATCTGCTTATGGATGGTCCTCCTTTTCACAAAAGTCCAAATGTTTTTCATAATTATGGATGGTCCTACTTTCCCTCAGAGCGTATGAGGTCCATGTTAGCTGCTTAGTTTAGATATTATTATGTTTCTTCATTTTTAGTTTTGTTGTTTTAATTATTGTTCTTATTTCGTGTTCTTTTTTTTTACAGGGCAATACAACCAAAAATGTTGGAATCGTGGATTCTGAGTATGTGGTTCATTATGGTCTACCTACACTTGGGGGTTCAACGGTACTCTATATACACATAGATCGATCAAAGGAGCATAGAAATTCTCATATTTGTGCTTATATTTCAACTTGAATTAGTGCCTCATTTGTTATCATAACACATAGCACCCAAAATAATATGTTATTTTTTCATTTCTACAAGATAACATAATTGTATTTAGATTTTCTTAGGGATGGTCTATAAACCCTATATCATTACTCAAAATTCCATTTATTATATCACACAAGGTCTCGCGATTTAAGAACAAGCCGTTTGAGGGTGAAAATCCAAACTAGCCCCCAAATGGCCCCGTAAGAGGCACGAACACCTTGCACAAGACCAATGTAACTTGTACGAACTGATCGTGTAGTCACGGGTCTTCCGATTTGAAAATATGATGATAATTGAAAAATATCTAGATTGGGGTTAAAAACAAGCCGTTTGAGGGTGAAAACCCAAACCAGCACCCAAACGGTCCCGTAAGAGGCACGAACACCTCGCATGGGACCAATGTAACTTGTATGAACTGATCGCATAGTCACAAGTCTCTCGAATTGAGAATATGACGATAATTTGAAAATATCTAGATTAGGCTTAAAAATAAGCCATTTGAGGGTGAAAACATAAACTATCCCCCAAACGGTCCCATAAGAGGCACACACACCTCGCACGGGACCAATGTAACTTGTAGGAACTGACCATGTAGTCGAGGTTCTCCCAGTTAGGGAATATGATGATAATTTGAAAATATCTAGATTAGGCTTAAAAACAAGTCGTTTGAGGGTGAAAACCCAAACCAGCCCCCAAACGGCCCCATAAGAGGCACGAACACCTCGCACGGGACCAATGTAACTTGTATGAACTGATCGCGTAGTCACGGGTCTCTCGGTTTGAGAATATGACTATAATTTGAAAATATCTAGCCGTTTGAGGGTGAAAACCCAAACGGCCCCATAAGAGGCCTAGACACCTCGCATGGGACCAATATAACTTGTAGGAACTAACCGCATAGTCGCGGGTCTCCCAGTTAGGGAATATGACAATAATTTGAAAATATCTAGATTAGGCTTAAAAATAAGTCGTTTGAGGATGAAAACCCAAACCAACCCCCAAACGGCCTCGTAAGAGGTACGGACACCTCGCACGGGACCAATGTCACTTGTAGGAACTCACCGCGTAGTCACAAGAATTTCGATTTGTGAATACAATAATAATTTCAATTCGTATATGCAAATTTTCATCTTGAATAAGATTTGTTTTTTAAAATTACTCGGTTACTAATATCATCTCCTTTTATATCTTATTTTTTAGAGGATTACATTTTGTCGTTAGCTTTTATCTGCGTGGAAGACATGAAGTCAATGGTCTGCAACAAGGGGATTATTTACTTAATGTCGTTAATATTCAGGATTCTATTTTTTTGTGTTATGGTCATGCAGGCTTTTGTAGTTTTATTGTTAGATTGTTTTGCCGTGCGGGCTTTTGTAATTTTATTGTTCTATTTTATGGTCGTGCGAGCTTTACATTACGCTGGTATTATATTAGCAGGTTTTAAAATGTGCAGAAAATAGAGAAAACTCTACCCAATTTTTTTTGTCTGTGAACTATTATTACTTGTAATATTTTGAAGTTTGTATGTACATTAGTTTATTAATAACTTTCGAGATTCGTAATTTCTGAATTTTATTGTATTCAAATAATTAATTTTTTTTATCCAAAAAAATTGGCACAGTTCAAAACCATGGCAAAAGTGTATCAATTTTTGTCACGGTTTTTAACTGTGCCAAAAGAGAATCAAAATGTACTCGATCTGGCACAGTTATAAAGTGTGCCAAAAGTGTGCCAGAAATATCAAATTCTGGTACAGTTTTAAAGTGTGCAAGAAGTATTCCTGTTTAGTCAAATCTGACACACTTTTGAGCTGTGCCAGAAAAACCTGACCACTTTGGAACACCTGATTCTGGCATAGTTCAAAATCGTGCCAGATTTGATCTGCCATAGTTTTAAACCGTGTCAGATTGCTGTTTTTGGTGTAGTGTTACTATTAATGGAATTTCCATATAATAATATTTATCAAGCAAGTATTCAAATGGCTCCGTATGAAGCACTCTATGGTAGAAGGTGTCGTTCTCCTACATGCTGGGTAGAAGTCAGAGAAAGAAAATTATTGGGAACATAATTAATTTAGGTCACAACAAAGAAAGTGAAATTGATACAAGATCGACTTTGAATCGCTCAAAGCCTTCAAAAGCGTTATGTTGACAATCGACATCGACAATTAGAATTCTAAAAAAGAGATTATGTTTTCTTGCGAGTATCACGAGAGAATGGAGTAATCCGATTTGGAAGAAAGGGAAGTTGAGTCCAAGATACATAGAACCTTTTGAAATCCTTGAAAAGATAGGAGATGTTGTGTATAGAATATCTTTACCGCCTAAACTCTTAAGTGTACATAATGTCTCATGTATCAATGATGAAGAAATACATCCCAGATTTAACACATATCTTAAGCCATGAACCTCTTCAAGTGAGAGAATATTTGACATACATTGATCATTTGATAGAAATTTTGGACCATAAGGATTAAATATTACGAACCAAGATAATTCCACTAGTCAAAGTATTATGGCGTAATCATTCCGTTGAAGAAGTAACATAGGAGTGGGAAGATGAAATAAAGGAGAGATATCCATACCTATTTGAAAATTAATGTAAGTCAAGTTTAGGGACTAAACTTTTTATAAGGAGGGTAGGATGTAATGACCCCACTTTTATATACTCATATATAGTTTATTTTTATAATTGCTTATCACTTACTATCTAATAATGCTATATTATTACATATGTGATATTCTGGGTTCTTAATATGACAAAATTCGTTTTTAAATATGAAGAATCAACTATAAATGGGGTCAAATCCAAGTCTTATGGCATATCCTAAGCTAAATAATAAGTTTCGGGATAAAAAATGTAATTTTATGAAACTTTAGGGACTTAATTTTAATTAAGAATTCCAAGGGAAAAAAATAAAAAATAAAAAAGGACCTTTTATAAATAAAATATTTTTAAGGATCTCTACAAAATATTGAAAATATATAGTGTGAAATTACCAAAATACCCCTTATGTGTAAAATGACCCTTATACCCTTAATAAATCTCCACCTCGTTCTTGACACCTCATGCTTTATTTTTCCACTACCACCTTACACATGTTGTCCATATAGATAAAGCTTAAACACATGATGTCTCTAGAGAGAAATCTAAACCACATGTCGTCGTTTGGTGAAATAAAACTGCAAGACCTCCTCCATTACGCGACACCTCAACGTTGACTCACCAAAATAAAGCTTGGTCGCCTAAACACGTGTCAACACCGTAATATCTTTAGGAAAATATAAATAAGGCCTTTATGATCATTTTAAATTACACCAATTCCTTGAGAGATAGTGAGAAAAAAAAGTATGGGAAAGTTAAAGAGTGACCCAACACTCCATATCTATAAATTTCAAACCTATATTTTAGGTGAGTACTCTATGCCATTACTTATGCATTTTGATTATATGATATTATGCAAACTATATATTTTTTGTGAAATGCTTTTATTCTCAAAATACATATGATACCCATGGTTCCGTCGTTTGTTATATGTGTATATCTCTCTCGATATAAACATCTGATTTGAATTCTAGAATTTTTGATTCGGCCTATGAAAACCCTCTTACTATGTTGGCCTTGACTACAGGGTGAAAATATTTGAGTGGTACCTTCCCAGCTGGTTTATCGCTAGTGTGTCCTAAATAAGGCGTTGTTCCAGAAATCATGATTTTATGTCTGTGATGTTACTGGGTGGAAACATTTGGTAACACTATCTATTTGGGTATTAGATCGTGCATGGCCATTAAAAAAAATAATTGACATATTGTTCCATTTTTTTATATCTTCTGTTCTGAACTATTTATTTTAAAAATATATATTGCCAGTTACTTTATATATATTAATGAAAATTACTATCTCTATATATATGCCTTCTGTTCTAAATTGAATAGGTATCCATTTTCTTAAAAACCCTGGAATATCTGGAGATTGAATCTCATTTGACTTTTAGTTGATGTTGTATAAATAATCACTTTTATAAAATAATTAAGCTCGCGGATGGAACGTAAAAAGGACTATGTTGAAGATTTATCTTTTAGAGCTCTTTTTGTTACTTTAAGTAAAATACTCGTTTTATCATATAGAGCGTGTGTTGGCTATATTGTAATAAGTTTTAGATTTATTCTTAAGTTGTAACTTGTTGTACTTTTAATATAAATGAAGTTTTCTTTAAAAAGCTCTGAAGATGAAATTCCTTCACTCTTAGTATTTTACGATTCATAACCATGTGAATGTATTTTCATTGCATTTATTTAAGAAAATAATTTAAGTCAGAATATTTGTTGCCTTGGTGTCATGTCAGGACACGTTCCTTACTACTATTTTGGGTCGGGATCGTGACAGATAGAGAGATAGTTAACACATAATATTTTTCATGGATAGATAGATTGATTGATTGATTGAGAGAGAGAGAGGGAGAGAGAGAGAGGCGTACTTGTAAAAAGGAGGCAGTGAGTGATATATGTAGGGTTAAAATTTAAGATAAGAGGATAGGAAAACAAGTTAAAAATTAACCTGTCTTAATACTTCGCCAACCCATGAGGACTCGCAAATAAATATTATTCGGTAGGGATGAAAATGAGGCGGGGAGGGTGGGGTGCGATTAGGGGAGACACCCACATCCTCATCCCTACCTCCATCCCTATTTTTTTTCCGGGGGGGGGGGGGGGGGGTGTAATTCGTGCCGGGAATTTTTTGGGGATTAGATTCTTTGCGAGGATCCATTTTGGTACAATAGTTATTTTTGAATCTTTACCTATTTAATTATAATTAAAAAAAATTAATTATATGTACAAAAAATTATATGTAACACGGTTTTATATTAAAATTTATTAGAAAGTCTTTATACTTATAAAGTGTAATATGAATAATAATATTTAAATATATTTTTAATTAAGACTGATATTGAGAAATTAGGTAAACAAATTTTAGGTGAGACTAAAGAAAAAAAGATTCGTTAAAAAAGAGGCTTGGTGGTGGAGTGAGAAAGTTCAACAGATAATACAAAATATACAAATAACTTTTAAGAAATGGCAAAAGAGTAAAAATCAAGAAGACTTAAAAAGGTATAAGAAATTAAAAATGAAGCAAAAAATATTGTTAGAAATGTGCAACAAAACGCATTGATAATCTGTATAATACATTAGATACTATGGAAGGAGAGAAGGAAATATATAAATTGACATTGAATAATGGCAGATTGACAAAGGTTATAAGTCCAGTTAAGGGTATAAAAGACATAAATCAAAATATATTAATTAATAATAAAGAAATTCTAGATAGATGGGAAGAGTATTTTCAATGATTATTGAATAAAGAATATTCTAAAAAAAGATGTTGAGAACATAGAACCAAATATAGAGATGGTGTGTTCGGTTACTGAAAAGGAAGCAGATATATTATTAAGAAAATGAGGAGGAATAAAGAGATTGGCCCAGATAGAATACCAATAGAGGTCTGGAGAACCCTTGGAAGTCTAGGGGTAGAGTGTTTAACATATTTATTTAATAAAATTTTAAAAGAAGGAACTATGCATAAGTGGAGGAAAAGCACCATAATACCTTTGTATAAAAAAAAAGGGGGATATACAAAACTGTGATAATTATAGATGAATTAAACTGATGAATCATACTATGAAATTATGAGAAAAGGTTATAAAAGAAAGGTTAAGCAAGGAATCACCTATTAACAACCAATTTGGAATTATTTGAGGATGATCCACAATGGAAGTTGTATAATTATTAAGACAACTAATGAAAAAAATTAGAAGTAAGAATAAAAATCTACACATGGTCTTTATAGACTTAGAGAAGGCATATGATAGAATATGTAGGGATATAATATGGTGGGCTTTAAGGAGTAAAAGAATTTAAATTAGTTATATTAATTTATTGAAAATATGTATTATAACACAAAGATTAGACTAAGAACTGTTTGTGGAGAAACTAATGATTTTATGAAAAAAGTGGGTCTACATTTAGGATCGACTTTAAGTCTTTACTTATTTGTTGTAGTATTTGATGAGATTACTAAGGACATACAAGTAGATGTTCCCTGGTGTATTTTGTTTGTGGATGATATAATTTTAATACACTTCAAATAAGGCAATAGAGTAAGAGTATATACTTGAAGAAATTTTTTATAGTCTAAAGGACTGAAAATCAGTATAAATAAAACAGAATATATGGAATGCAAATTTAATAATGAGACATTTGATAGCATAATGTTAAGAATTGAAGAAAAAGTGATATACCAGACTAATAATTTTCATTATTTAGGTTCAATGATATATATTTATGGAGATATTGATGAGTATGTTACGAGTACAATAGCAACGAGATGGATGAAATGGATACGAGTGAGTGGGGTGTTATGCGATAAGAGAATAACTAATAAATTGAAAGAAAATTTTTATAGAATGGTTATTAGGTCAGCAACCCTATATGGAGTTGAGTGCTAGGCTTTAAAAAAAATCATGACCAAAATATCTATGTTAGTGAGATGAGGATACTCTGATGGATTATAGGAATTACTAAAAAGGACAAGATTAAAAACTATTATATGAGAGATAAGTTAGGAGCATCTCTCATTATTGATAAATTAAGAGAAAGTATATTTAAATAGTACAAACATGTATTACGTAGACCATTAGATTCACCTATAATAAGAGAAAGACTACTGAAAATAGAGGTTAAAAGACAAAGGGCACGTTCTAAGCTATCTTGGGAAGAAATTATTATGAGAGGTCTTAAGGAATTATATTTGAATGATAATATCGCATATAATAGATTAGAATATAAAAGGAGAATCCACGTGATCGATCCCATGTAATGAGATTAAGGTAAGGATGATGGTGATGATGATGATATTGGAGAATCTCCGTAAGGAATTTAACTATAAGAATATCATATACACATGTTCTCCACGACATTATGAATTGTCTTATTAAGTGCTACAAAATACATTTTGAGTAAGTGTAACACCCCGCCCGCCCGGGGAGAGCGAACGGAGCACCACTTCGATAAAATAACTAAATCCACAAATCACAAGGTATAGAGCATCTAAATAAACCCACAACAACAATAGAGGAAACCACTAATCTCAAATCTCTTCAAATAAAATACAACGTCTCTCGAATAATAAAATACAACTATCTAACTCGAATAATAAATACAAATCTCCAAAGCTCTATACATAAAAATAATACAAATCTTTCCCAAACAATCCTCACTAAAATCAATCTCTATAGTGCCCCAAAATCCGCGCTAACCTGCCACTAAAAGAAAATATGGGGAAGTACACAATACGACAGGAAAGATGCTCAATAAATATATTAACGATGAATAAAGCGTAACAACGCGAGTAAGAATATTCAAATCAAATGAAAATCTCAATAGCATTTTATTAATAAATTTCTCAACAACACTTTAACCGTGTCACCAGGCCTCACCACATCCGTATATTCTTTATCAAGCCATAGTCCGGGAAACAGGAATTTTGGCGGGTGCCCAACATCCGTGCCATATTAAAATCTCATGACAACCTGCTCATCAATAATATAATGATACCACATGATTCAAAATAATTTCAACAATTATTTTCCAGATTTCAATGAATTTATCAATTCAAATATGAGTTCAATTAATAAGAAATCAAAGAGAATGACACTCCCGAGATTTAAGGAGCATATTGTGTAAAACCCCATACCTCAAACCATGATGAGAAACCAACGACCACATCCTCAAGATCAACACAAAAGGTTTACAAAATCTCCTCGAAGAACATCCTCAAAAATAGCCCCAAGAACACCTCTAATCTATGGTTGGAACTCACAAATCTAGAGGGCCAATGTGTATATAAAAAGAAGAGGAATATAAAATATATTTACTGCCAAAATTTGTGCCAAAAGTAGGTTAAAAGGGTTGCCCACGACTTCCTTTTATAATGCAAAGAAATGAAGAGTTGGAATCCAAAAGACTCCTTTAAATAAGGCAAAGAAATGAAGAGTTGGAAGTTAAAACAACTCCAAGAGTTAAAAACATTTAAAAAATCATTTTAAAATCCGTTTTCGAAACCGTTTGAAATTCTCGCCTTTAAAAATAATAACAAACATATTTGAGTAATAAAAATAATTTTATCAAAAACTTTATTTTCCTCCATTTTCCAAAAATTAATTAAAATAGCCCAAAATTACGCGAGTTATTACAGTAAGTCCAATAATTCTCCTTAAACATTTTGTAACAACCCAGGCTTTCGAGCGACTAGTTTATATTATTTTGCCTGATGGGATAATTTTATAAAATAGGGAAAGTTGGAGTAAATATTGTTTCCCGTGATATTAAGGGATAATATTTACTATGGTTTGTCTATTTACCATTATGAGAAGGTAAATAGCATTATATTGTGTTTTATTGCATCGTTATATGATATGCGATGGTTATGACTCATATTTAAATTGGAGCCTAATTAATGAAATATAATGAATTTGGAACAAAAAAATGTTTCACGTTATTCCGAATGCCAAAATAGGGGGTGAGGCTGTTTTTAGAATAGTCGAGATAGTCAAAATAAGTGCCAAGTTGTATTTTTGAGTTTCGGGCTCTTTTAACAGGTTATGACTCAATTATGTGATTACGAGTCATTTTAATGGTGTATTAGCAATTAAAAGAGGGACATTTATGTTTTAGACCCGTATAAGTATCCCAAACCCCTTTTATTCCCTCATTCTTATGTTAGAGGCGAAGAGATAGAGAGAGGGAGAAGAGAGAGTTGGGAGAAATGGAGAAAAATAGAGAAAAATGGAAGATTGGGGCTGAAATCCGTGACTACCGGAAGAGGATCCGAGACTATGAACTCGAGGCAAGTTTCTTACTTACTAGATATTGATTTAATGTGATAATTTTCATGTATAGTTAGTTGTTTGGAGATTTAAACCATTTTTGGGTATTGGGGGTTTTTGTTGTTTAATCCCTTAATCTTTGATTTAATTTGATTTGAGGAATATATATTAGTTATTAATTGTGTAGAAGTGATTTGGGAGAATAAATTGTGGTCGTTGTTGAAAGAAATTGGAAGATTAGGGTTTTGGGGATTTTCCGTAGCCCAAATTGGGCAAATTCGATAGGGCCGAATCGATTCCCCCCTAGAGAATCGATTTTGTAATGGGGAAGATGTCAGGTTTGAGTTGACCGAAATGATTTAAACCATCCGAATCGATTCAGGGTTATACAGAATGGTTGGGTACTCTTGATCGAATCGATTCGGACTAACCGAATCGATTCGCTTTCAAGACCAAATCGATTCGCTTTCAAGACCGAATCGATTCGGCTAGGGCGAATCGATTTGGAATGGCTGCATTTTTAGGATGTTTTTTCCAGCTTAGTTTTTAGTCCTTTTCTTTTAGGTTCGAGGTTTAAGAACCTTCCTTTGGGCAGTAATTAATAGTCCTAGAGGGTTGGGTTGGGTAGACAAATACCCTAGGCTAGCATGTGATTAATTGGGCATACCCCGAGAGCTAGTTTATGTAGGTTAATATTCGAATGATATAGGAAGTTAACCTAAAGTTTATAGAAGGTAAAAATATTGTCGAGACTTTTGGGAGACAATTATTGAGGGAGACTCACTTTGATGATTTATGGTATTGTGTGGACTTTTGGAGAGTAGTTTGAGGATAATTACACTTCGAGTCTTAGGTCATTAATAAAATATGACGCTAAGAATAAGAAATGCATATTATAAATTGTGGTACTAAATGAATAAGTACAAATGAATGGTTTTTGAGAGTGTACAAGTGAATGATTTCAAAATGGAAACATGACTTTCATAAATGTTAATTTATGATTACACACCTCTCTAAATCGCTATCATAAGGGAAGTTCGTGCGTGTGGTGAAGCCCCCTGGCTAATGAATGCAGGGTGGATATATCCCTTGGCCATATGAGAGTTTATTGTATGTTTATGCAATGGTGAGGTAATTCTGGGTGTGGTTATGACTCTCCCGCATGCATATGGCCGCTTCCCGACGTTTTGGTAGGATCCCAGGTTATCTTGATGATAGGCCCTGGAAGATGATAGCCATTTAGGGGGCGCACACAGTGGGAAAACCCGGATGGGCTGTCTTAGATGCGTTATATAATATGATATATATATATATATATATATATATATATATATATATATATACTCTGTACAATAATGTGGGACATTATTGGTGATTAAAGCATTTTATGATAACAAAATGGCTGTAAATACATTTCCCGGATGGAAGATGGAAAATGGGACGTTAAATACATTTTCCGAATGGAAGAAGGAAAATGGAAGATATGAAATGAAATGAAAAGATAAAGAATTTTTATGTTAATAGAACTTGCTTTAAATATGTATTTTTCCTGGATGGAAGAAAGAAAATAAAATTGGTAAGGAAAGTTTTGAGAAATATGAAATTAATTTGGTAAACATTCCATAAAGTGAATTCTCATTCCGGGAGATATATCCGGAAGCGTAAAATGACACTTATATGAAAGATAAAGATGAATTTGTTATGTGTACTTACTTAGACGAATATGCATATATTGATTATGTGCTGAGGGTCTAATGGATCTCGACGATCAACCTTGCCTAGTAGTAGTGTATCGGGGGGGTCCTTGTTTGGATTTCGCTTCGTGAGACACCCATGCACGAACAGGGCATAGCATTGTGAGTGGGGAGAAGTTAGCCCTTGGTACTTGGGTTAACTAGAGCATTTCATTGATATTGCGCTAGGTTGTGCTTTTAGATGTGAGAGGTGAGAAATATTATGTTAATTGCGAGATAATTACGCACTTAACTGTCATGCATTTTAGTCACATGGTAATCATATCAAACCGGGCCCTGACCCGTCTATATTTATTTATTTTGCATGCAACTCTTTGTCCGTTCATGTGCTCTACCGCAAGGACACCCGTATTGACTTTCCATTCCAGTTGTCATGGTGCTATAGCATATTACGGATGTTGTAGAATCTTTGTTAGAGACGCTTCTTTCCAATGTACTCTAGTTATGTTCAGTTATTTATTCGGGTGTGTTTCCCTTGATTTGTACTCATTTATTATACTGTGATATTTAAATTATAATACTCGGTGTAACTATTTGTATTGGTCTGTTAACCGACAGCTTATTAGGTTATTATTTATTATATTGTCATTCTGTTATCTGTTGATTTTTGGTATCCACCGTTTTTGCAAATTGGATTGTCTAAGTATTTTTCTTTTACTTACAAAATTTTAAATTTGACAGTCCGTTTTCTAAAATGAATGGTGGTTATCTCGTACTATTATTTTAATCGACAGTGATGCTGAGGATGGACCATCTATGATTCCTGTGATTATTAGAGTATTGGGTTGGCCACCTATTATTTTAGTAGGTGGGTTGTCACAGATGGTATCAGAGCATTAGGTTCTAGAGTCCTTAGGAATCTGTTCGGACGTATTTCGCTTTCAACGTTACTTTTGATTTGATATAGAGCCTTAAGATTAAGATCGTTGATTTCTCTTGTGAGATTTCGTTCTCCTGCTATGATATGAGAACCCCAAAAATCTTTTGCGTGTTCGTGTGAGACTCGTAAGTCGAGAGATGAAGGGCGTCAAGGAAGGCCGTTGTGAAGGCGTCACGGTATGGGATTACTAAGAGCTGTAAGTGGTAGTCGGGGATGAGGGACGCTTTAGAGGTTGCTCCCTTCGTAGCATTATCTTATATTGCTACCGCAACTACTAAGTACAGTAGATATAGTTTTTCAAGTACCGCTACAAGTAGAGAATCGTACTAAGCTTGGGATTCCAAGCGACATTAAGTTGAAGTTGAGAGGTCCTTGACGAGGACCACATGTTGACGTTCGGTCGGATGGAGGAAAATCTTTCACCCGCAGGAGTAAGGTTGAAGTGGCAAAAATGGTAGTCTCCATATGTTAGTGGAGCAGGAAGTTTTGCCCATAGAGAAACCCGGTAGATATTTTCAACAACGAGTTTCTCTGGGATATCAGGAATGATGAGAAACTAGATTCTCAAATATTCACTTGAGATTCGGGCAGAGGGAGATCGTAAATAAAGAGCTATAGGGTTAAGGAAACCTTGAATCGAAGTGGGATGATACAAGGGAGAGAGAGCCCTTCAGTGGAAATGATAGGCTCACAAAAAAGTGTTGTTAACACTTCTAGAGAAGTAGTGTTCGAGAGACCCCATTGGTGGACATCCACTCGGGGAAGACTCATTGAACTAAGGCCGGGGAGTCTAGTAGAATATTCTCTTTGTTGAAGAAGGTAAGGGAACTACGTGTTTTGATCTTGTCGATTGGAGAACAAGGACAAGAATAGGGTGCCTAGTTGGGGCATAAATGCAAGTAGTTTGGTTCGAATAAGACTAGAATAATGTGTCTAGGAACCATTAGTAGTGGCCAAAGAGATTGGCAAGAATGTTGGCGGGGATTCCACCTTAGTAGAGGGTGGTGCATTCCTTAAGATAAGATGGAGTATTATGGAATTAACCCTATATTCGAGTGTGTAAATCGAGCTTGTGGTATTATCGATATTACTATCGTGAGTATATCTATATGACTTCCATGGTAGGGGAGTTCTATATTTTTTTCCCCTTCACTCGTTATAAGGTGAGTGATGATATTTTAAAATTATATGTGTGGTATGTGCTACTCGTATTATATGTAATATACGAGTGGAAATACTCTTGGTTTGGTTGGTGCGATAGCAAGCGAATAAATCGCGAGGCTATCATATGTCTAGTTTCAAAGAGGAACTAGTTGTTCTATAGACTTTATAAATGTGGTTTAAGGTATGTGAGGATTTTCTTTTCATTTTATTTCATTCATTTTGCATGCATGATTGTTGCCTTATCTCCACGACCAACAAAGTTAAGTAGTAATGTATAGGAGGGGTTCCTTGTTTGGATTTTGCTTTGCGTGACGCTCCACGCATGAACCTTAACGACGTTGGGAGTGGAGAGATGTCTCATATCTTTTTCTTCTTTTCTTTCTTTATTTTTGTTGGTAAGATGTTATGTTGGAAAGTTTAGCCAAGAATCATGTGATTAAGTGATTAGAGGGCTAAGTTGATGGGTGATATAGGAGCACTATAATAGTTTTTCCTCTGATCGATGTGAGGAAGACTAAGATATGAAATTAGGATTGAGACTTATGGTTATGCCTTAATGAGAAGTCCATATAAAAAGATGTATGTATGTATATTGGGATAAAGCATTTGTGGCATCTTACAGAAAGTAAATGCCAGATTAGTTAAATTTTCAGTTAATTGAGATAGTAGGTCATAGAAGTAGAAGTGCAGTAGTAGAGTTACAAGTTAGAATTTTAGAGGTCCCGATTATGTGTCTTCGACCGTCACATCTCAACGACCGATGATGCGAGGTAGTAGTGTAACAGGAGGGTTCTTTGTTTGGATTTCTCCTTGGCGAGACGTCCCACGCATGAAACCGAGCGAATGTCGAAAGTCGGGAAAGGTCTTGGACACTAGGGATATAATTAGTATAATATTTATACGACTTGAGTAGGATGTAGATTAACTTTAGGATTATTAGGACGTAAGGCCCTTAGGGCAAGTAACATTGTTTTAGGAAGGCAGTAGGGACTTGACCACAATAGGTTTGTGGGTTAACTCTAAGTAGTATTAGGTCTCTATGACGGAGAAGCACAGGATCTCGAGTGATGCGGAATGTTAGGCCAAAGGAGGTGGAGCCTCTCTTAGATAGAGCGTGGCGTCGGTAACTTAGTTTTTGAGGAGTTGAAGTATGAGTTGACTTTTACTCCTACACTCGTGTTGTTAAGATCGAGAGTGGATTTAACGAACGAGTCTCTGCCAGGAACGGGAAGTATTAATACTGGAGTATGGACCCATTGTTTATGCGTCTCACAAACTTAAATTTTGTGACAAGTATTATCCCCCGCTTGATTTAGAGTTCGTAGCGGTAGTATTCACCTTAAAGAAATAGAGGCACTACTTCCTGGGCAGGAAATTTCATTATTTTACGAGCAACAGGGTGTTGTAATATGTGTCGAGGAGGCAGATTTGGTGTTTAAAGTTCGTAAAGGACTATCAATTGGATATTCCCTTTCGCTAAGGAAACGCGGATGGGGTAGTAGATGCACCGAGTATAAAATCGTCGGAGAGATTAGTTGAGGCTTGGAATGCCAAGTGGAACGAGCTTAACCGAGGGGACGCTATAGTAAGAGAGTTCATGTCCGTGATTGACCAATTCACCTCCTAGTGTGAAGAGACTAGTGGCGGGACGAGGAAGGATGGGAGTATTAGCTTTTATGGATCGAAATTTATGTACAATAGTTCAGATCATTTTCTATAAGTATGGTGCCATGTGTGTGGCCTAGTGTAGTCGGCTGAGTACCTTGCCTGTTCATTGGGATGGAACCAGTGGATAATATATTCCTTGGGCTTGGAGTGTTCCGAGGATATTTTTTTAATGATTGGGCTCATTAAGCCGCATACTTTAAAGGGCTACGCCAATGCGAATAGAAGTAAGTAGTGTTGGGGTGAGCGATTAAGTGTTAGTGTAGTTATTCCCTAACAAGGGTATAACGTGATTCGGGAAGAAAGGCAATTTGTGACGAGATGTGTAGCTATCTCCTTCCATAGTAGAAAGGTAGGATCGATAGTTCATGAGGAACGTTTTATTGCTATGTTAGAGCACGAAGAAGGTGGACTGAGATCGAATAGTGATGACCTTAGTCCGAGTCCAATGGGGACGCCGCACTGTCGAGGGGTTTGCTAAAGAATGATAGAACGATAGTTTGGAATAGTATACCCTTTGTTTGATTATGGAGTATGCCTGAATTTTGAGGGAAAAATTCCCTTCTAAGGGGGGGAGTATGTAACAACCCAGGCTTTTGAGTGACTAGTTTATATTATTTTGCCTGATGGGCTAATTTTATAAAATAGGGGAAGTTGGAGTAAATATTATTTCCCGTGATATTAAGGGATAATATTTACTATGTTTTGTCTATTTACCATTATGAGAAGGTAAATAGCATTATATTGTGTTTTATTGTGTCGTTATACGATATGCGACGGTTATGACTCATATTTAAATTGGAGCCTAATTAATGAAATAAAATGAATTTGGAACACAAAAATGGTTCAAGTTATTCCAAATGCCAAAATAGGGGGTGCAGTTGTTTTTAGAATAGTCGAGATAGTCAAAATAAGTGCCAAGTTGTATTTTTGAATTTCGGGCGCTTTTAAAAGGTTATGACTCAATTATGTGGTTACGAGTCATTTTAATGGTGTATTATCAATTAAAAGAGGGGCATTTATGTTTTAGACCCGTATAAGTCTCCCAAACCCCTTTTATTCCCTCATTCTTATGTTAGAAGCCAAGAGAGAGAGAGAGAGAAGAGAGAGTTGGGAGAAATGGAGAAAAAAGAGAAAAATGGAAGATTGGGGCCGAAATCCGTGACTACCGGAAGAGGATCCAAGAC
Organism: Sambucus nigra; assembly: GCA_949130495.1. Taxonomy (NCBI): domain Eukaryota; kingdom Viridiplantae; phylum Streptophyta; class Magnoliopsida; order Dipsacales; family Adoxaceae; genus Sambucus; species Sambucus nigra. The sequence continues at coordinate 237,502,228 of OX422220.1, read as the reverse complement.
TACGAACTCGAGGCAAGTTTCTTACTTGCTAGATATTGATTTAATGTGATAATTTGCATGTATAGTTAGTTGTTGGGAGATTTAAACCATTTTTGGGTTTTGGGGTTTTTTGGCGTTTAATCCCTTAATCTTTGATTTAATTTGATTTGAGGAATATATATTAGTTATTAATTGTGTAGAAGTGATTTAGGAGAATAAATTTTGGCTGTTGTTGAAAGAAATTGGAAGATTAGGGTTTTGGTGATTTTAGGGTTCTTAAACCCGTAGCCCAAACTGGGTAAATTCTGCAGGGCCGAATCGATTCGGTAATGGGGAAGATGTCTGGTCTGAGTTGACCGAATCCATTCAGACCATACGAATCGATCCGGGGATATGAATAATGGTTGGGTCCTCTTGACCGAATCAATTTGGATTAACCGAATCGATTCGCTTTCAAGACCGAATCAATTCGGCCAGGGCGAATCGATTCGGAATGCCTGCATTTTTAGTATGTTTTTTCCAGCTTAGTTTTCAGTCCTTTTCTTTTAGGTTCGAGGTTTAGGAACCTTCCTTTGGGAAGTAATTAAAAGTCCTAGAGGGTTGTGTTGGGTGTACAAATACCCTAGGCTAGCATGTGATTAATTGGGCTTACCCCGAGAGTTAGTTTATGTACGTTAATATTCGAATGATATAGGAAGTTAACCAAAAGTTTATAGAAGGTAAAAATGTTAATGTCGAGACTTTTGGGAGACAATTATTGAGGGAGACTCACTTTGATGATTTATGGTATTGTGTGGACTTTTGGAGACTAGTTTGAGGATAATTACACTTCGGGTCTTAAGTCATTAATAAAATATGACGCTAAGAATAAGAAATGCATATTATAAAATGTGGTACTAAATGAATAAGTACAAATGAATGGTTTTTGAGAATGTACAAGTGAATGATTTCAAAATGGAAAAATGATTTTCATAAATGTTAATTTATGATTACATACCTCTCTAAATCACTATCATAAGGGAAGTTCGCGCGTGTGGTGAAGCCCCCTGGCTAATGAATGCAGGGTGGATATATCCCTAGGCCATATGAGTGTTTATGTATGTTTCTGCAATGGTGAGGTAATTCTGGGTGTGGTTATGACTCTCCCGCAGGCATATGGCCACTTCCCGACATTTCGGTAGGATCCCAGGTTGTCTTGATGATAGGCCCTGGAAGATGATAGCCATTTAGGGGCGCGCACAGTGGGGAAACCCGGACGGATGGTCTTAGATGTGTTATATAATATGATATATATATATATATATATATATATATATATATAACTCTGTACAATAATGTGGGACATTATTGGTGATTAAAGCATTTTATGATAATAAAATGGCTTTAAATACATTTTTCGGATGGAAGAAGGGAAATGGGATGTTAAATACATTTTCCGGATGGAAGAAGGAAAATGGAAGATATGAAATGAAAAGGTAAAGTATTTTTATGTTAATAAAACTTGCTTTAAATATGTATTTTTCCTGGATGGAAGAAAGGAAATAAAATTGGTAAGGAAAGTTTTGAGAAATATGAAAATAATTTGGTAAACATTCCATAAAGTGAATTCTCATTCCAGGAGATATATCCGTAAGCGTAAAATGACACTTATAAGAAAGATAAAGATGAATTTGTTATGTGTGCTTATTTGGATGAATATGCATATATTGATTATGTGATGATGGTCTAATGGATCTCGACGATCAACCTTGCCTAGTAGTAATGTATCGGGGGGTTCCTTGTTTGGATTTCGCTTCACGAGACACCCCATGCACGAACAGGGCATAGCGTTGAGACTGGGGAGAAGTTAGCCCTTGGTACTTGGGTTATGAAAGTGTGTTTGACCCCCGATTTTAATTTTCTCAATTAAAATATTATTTCCTTTTATATATATTCAAGATGCGGAAGTGTAAAGATGTGTAAACTCATTTTCACTTAAACCAAGTTAATTCATTCAAGTCTTAGAATTTGCCTAAGTCATATTTTGCAATTTTATCAAATTAGGCCAAACCAATTTTAACAATTAAATTAAATGACTTGAATTAATTGACTACACATTACCCAAATTAAACACGTAGAGATTAAATTAAACAAATTTTTATCTTTTTACCTAAGCATGTGTTCTAGGTGATTTTGCAAAAGATAAAATAAACAATCAATCCACTACGCCGCGATGTACGAGGAAAAACCCAAGACGGGAAATAACCTCGGACGGCCCTAGCCTCAAATCCACTAAGTACGGAATTTACAAATACAAGACAGAAAGGCTTACAACATACGACTCGATCCCTCTCAAGCCCCGATGCTTCTTCTTGTAGATACCTCTTCCTAGCGGATAACCACGGAGCTCCACCGCGGTCTCGGAGTCCACCGATCGGACTTTGTATGGTTACCGTCACCCGAACAAGGAGCCTTTCTCCAAGTGGGTAATGCCGCAACAAACAGCTTCTTCTTTCTTTGATGGATGTTGAAGCAAACCCAAAACTTCTCTTTGAACGGAAGAGATGAACCCGGTGCCAAAACTTCAAGCAAGATATATGAATATGGGAACTTAGAAGAAACTAATTTGGGTGTAAACTAGAGTGGTGTATATTTTTCTCTTTGATAAAAACTCACTCAAAACATGATCTTTTTCCCTCTTTGATTTTACTCTCAAAACACTCTCTTGGAGTTAGTAGGATATGAAAAAGATATCTATTCAAAAGTAATTCCCGCACATAGTTATGCTGTGAAAAGTTGGTTAAGAAACAAGTGGGGAAGTGGGTGAAAAACTGTTTAAAATTTCCAAAAACTGTTCCCGCCTGGCATCTCGTTCGAACGACATTTCGTTCGAACAAAATCTCGTTCGAACGAGTCTTCTAATGAAGTTCCAGTATGACTTCGTTAGAAACTCGTTGAAAATCTCGTTAGAATGATAATCTCGTTTGAACGACATTTCGAATGAAGTTCCAGTATGCCATAATGGGAAGTCGTTGGCAATCTCGTTCGAACGACATCTGGTTTGAACGACAATCTCGTTTGAACGACATATCGAACGAACTTCCAGAAACTTTAGAATATTCGATTTTAGCCCAAAAAACTTTATAAACTTATTTTAAAGTTTTAATTAAATCTTTCTGAAAATAAAACACGGTTTTAATTAAACCTAACACCCAATTAAACTTATTCCAAGCTCCTATATATATAATATTGCATTCATACCTTGGGAGCATGGAACCATAGTTGATGATGTAGAAACGAGACAAGCAAACTGACATATTGATGAAGCTTTATACTCTTTGCCGCTACATTTTCAACAAACTCTTCATAGGCTTGAGAATATTATAATTAAATACAATCCTATGAATAAATGTTTTTGTCCGGAATTGAGCCAAAACAATATATGGACTCAATTAAAAATTTGTATCCTTACAAATCTCCCCCTTTGGCTATTCCGGGACAAAAACCAAACAAAAATCCTAAAGGGCCGTCAAGCTCTACTAGACTCAAAACATAACCCACCCAAACTTGAATCAACCCAAGGATCAAATGCTTTGCCATTGAAAGTTGCCGCTTTAGAAGAATTCATGCACACTTAAGCAAACTATCAAATTCATAGGGAATATCAAAGTATGTAATGCAATTAAAATAAATACTCCTCCAAAATTAATTCTCCCCTTTATCAAAATGATCAACCCAAGAAGTTAGCTACTCCCCCTAAGTTAAATCTCCTAAACTTAGATAAGATTATTATAGGATAAGATACCATTTCTCCCCCTATCATTCTCCCCCTTTTTGTTCAGGAATAGGCAAAAGATAAAGAACAAATATAAAAGCATGTTGAAGCTTAAAGTGATACCAAAACTAAAGTATAAGCATAGAAGGACTAGAAAGCAAGGCAAAGGCAAAAAAATATCATATATATATGTACTAGAAATATATCAATAATGCACACGCACATATATATATATATATATATATATATATATATATATATATATATATATATATATATATATATATATATATATATATATATATATATATATATAAACACATGACACAAAATACAATAAGTTTGCACACTCGTATGGCAAAAATGTGTCATATGGAAACGGAAGTGTTGGGGTGTGAACTAGTAACGATTAAATTTAGACCCAATTACTTAAAACATGTTCACGGAGTTCTCAATTGATTGCAAACTTCAGCACATTTGAATATAACCTCATGTGACAAAATAAATTGAACTCAATGAACAAACATACACAATGCATACAAGCCTAGCATATTGATGATTCTACAAACCAATAGAGTCATGACATGAAATACACAACTAGGATACATGGACATTGTGCCAACCGTTGATATACCATCCGATCTCCCTCACTAAGCATTTATATTAATTTTGAATGAATATATCAATCAAACATAGGCCTTGGCAAATTATTTCTCTTTTTAATGCCATATTTTCTGTTTTTAGGCCTTTAGACCACGTATTTCTTTTAGGTCCATTCAAAACAGTGGCTTACAATCGCAAAGGATCACTTAGTCCTTTCGAAGCCCTTCCCCGTGCACATTTATTTTATAATGTTTTCATTTTTCACACAAATCTCACGTGCAATGGATTTTGACATGCACTAGTCCTCCTAAGTCACAAATATGTAGATGACAAGATTGGAAGGAGAACACCTCACATAGCTCAAATATACATTTGAAGTTAAAATTTCAAAAGAGCTCGTGCATGTGTGAATAGAGGCAGATAAAAATAGAATCCATTTAAAACAACACAAAATCCAACTACTCCATGTAAGCATGGTAAACAACATAATAAGGATTGATAATCTACACTAAAATTTCTAGCCACATGAGAGCGTTAAAGGAGGGATTCAAACACAAGTATATGCCACATAAAGTGTGTCAAACCAAAATACACACAAAATAAAATCTTTTTGAGTTTTTGACATTTATATCCAAAAATAAAAATATATACTCAAAAGATAAACCAAAATCATTTGAATTTTTCTTTAAGCTTAAATTATCAAGAGATAAAAACTTCAAATGATAAACAAAAATCATTATTCTAGCATGTGATATGATATAAAGTAAGGACTAGAAATTGATTAAACAAGCATACATTTATCATGTGAATATAGCATAAAGTACAAAAGCTAAAGTATGCAAGCACTAACACATTCATCCTTTAGATTTAGCAAGGGAGGAAGCATGTGAAAGTAAATGAGAATCAAAAATCCGATTTTGCAAGGCAACCAATTTAGATTTCCTAACCCAAATTAATGAAGAATGACTATCTTGGGGTGTAGGAATTTTAAATATATTGGTTTCTTTACGTTGGGATTTTCTAGGAATTCGTTTAAGATCAAAATAAAATTTCTTAAGATGACCTTTTCAACCACAATGTGTACAAGTAAAAACATGTCGAAAAGATTTACCTAAGGAGTGATCTTTAAAATCTTTCCTAGTAGATTCTCCTAAAACTTTGGTTTTGGATTTATGAGAAGATTCATTACAAGTATTGAAGCCTAAACCACACATGTCATTTTTAATTTGGACAGTTCCTAAGTTTTATCTAATTTTTCCGAACGACACTCCAAATCAAATTTGACATTACTAGATTCTTTTAATTTATTTTTCAATTCTAAAATGTTAGACTCTAATAAAACATTTCGCTCTTCAAAAGCAAGAAGGTCCTTTTTCAAGGATTCCATTAAACCCCTAAGGATATCTCTCTCGCCTTCTACATAATCAAGCTTCTCTTGAAGAGTCCTCTCACGTGTCTTAAGGTCTTCTACCAACATGCTATCATCAATGACCTTGACACGCTCTTTTAAACTAGCTTCTAACTTCAAATTAGATCTTTTCAATTTAATAGATTCTTTATAAAGTTCTTGAAAAGCATTTTGAGGTTCACTCACATTAACCTCTTCTTCATTTTCACTCTCTCTTTCTTCTCCACTCTCACTATCATCAAAAACAAGAGAATCATAAACAATGACCTTGGAAGTGTCATGTGTTAACGTTTCATCAATCGATGAGTTCTCACTATCACTCACATGACTAGCCATAAAAGCCACATAATTAGGCTTAGTGGGGGAATCGGGTCCCTCTTCCATATCACTATCACTAAGGGTCGCATTATATGCAATGGGTCATTTACCCTCTTTCCTTAGTTTAGTGTGGCACTCAGAAGCCCTATGGCCATAACCCTCACAACCAAAACACCTATTAGACTCGTCCCTATTTAAATTTTCATTAATAGGTTTAGGGATCTTCTCGGCTTTAGGGATCTTCTCGGCTTTGTCATGCTTAGAAGTTTCAAATTTCTTAAAATCATTTTTAAATTTATCTTTGTTAAATTTAAGAAAATTTCTAAATTTACGAGCAAACAAAGCCATGTCTTCCGAGTCATTATCACTCTCGCTCTCTACTACTTATTTGACCTCTTTCCGGGATTTTAAAGCAACACCCTTTTCAATTTTCTTTTCAATTATAGAGGGAAACATATCTAGTTCATAGGTTTGTAAATCACCTACAAGCTCTTCTAATTTCGTAGAGGCTAAAGTTGGTAAAGAGTTTAAAACGGTCACTTTTGAAATAAATCTATCGGGTAGGGACCTTAAAATTTTCTTTACAACTCGGTTGTCGGGTATTTTCTCTCCCAAATTAAAAGATGAATTAACAATATCGGAAAGTCTAGCATAAAATTCATCAAAAGTTTCATTATCGTTCATTTTGATAGTTTCAAATTGAGTGGTGAGGTTTTGGAGTTTCGAAGCTTTAAAGACACTAGTTCCTTAATGAGTTAGTTGCAAAATATCCCAAGCTTCTTTAGCGGTTTCACACGTCATAATACGTCAGAATTCATCCGGTGTGACAGCGTTAAACAAGGCATTCAAACCACAGGAATTAAAATTAGAAAGTTTAAACTCATTCTCAGTCCATCTATCGGCCGGTTTGGGAACACGTTCATTTTCAACTAAGTGAGTTTGTGGGTACCACCCGTTAACAACAGACATCCAAACTCTCTCGTCGATATATTTTAGTGTCGATTTCATTCGCGCTTTCTAATACGCGTAGTTAGAACCATCGAAAATAAGAAATTTAGAAAATGGGGAAAATTCCATTTGAGCCAAAAATATTTAAAGGATCTTAACGAAATAATTTATCGCTTTGGCTCTGATACCAATTTGAAAGTGCGTTTCACCCCCGATTTTAATTTTCTCAATTAAAATATTATTTCCTTTTATATATATTCAAGATGCGGAAGCGTAAAGATGTGTAAACTCATTTTCACTTAAACCAAGTTAATTCATTCAAGTCTTAGAATTTTCCTAAGTCATATTTTGCAATTTTATCAAATTAGGCCAAACCAATTTTAACAATTAAATTAAATGACTTGAATTAATTGACTACGCATTACCCAAATTAAACACGTAGAGATTAAATTAAACCAATTTTTATCTTTTTACCTAAGCATGTGTTCTAGGTGATTTTGCAAAAGATGAAATAAACAATCAATCCACTACGCCGCGATGTACGAGGAAAAACCCAAGACGGGAAACAACCTCGGACGGCCCTAGCCTCAAATCCACTAAGTACGAAATTTACAAATACAAGACAAAAAGGCTTGCAACACACGACTCGATCCCTCTCAAGCCCCGACGCTTCTTCTTGTAGATACCTCTTCCTAATCCACGGAGCTCCACCGCGGTCTCGGAGTCCACCGATCGGACTTTGTATGGTTACCGTCACCCGAACAAGGAGCCTTTCTCCAAGTGGGTAATGCCACAACAAACAGCTTCTTCTTTCTTTGATGGATGTAGAAGGAAACCCAAAACTTCTCTTTTAACGGAAGAGATGAACCCGGTGCCAAAACTTCAAGCAAGATATATGAATATGGGAATTTGGAAGAAACTAATTTGGGTGTAAACTAGAGTGGTATATATTTTTCTCTTTGATAAAAACTCACTCAAAACATGATCTTTTTCCCTCTTTGATTTTACTCTCAAAACACTCTCTTGGAGTTAGTAGGATATGAAAAAGATATCTATTCAAAAGTAATTCCCGCACATAGTTATGCTGTGAAAAGTTGGTTAAGAAACAAGTGGGTAAGTGGGTGAAAAACTGTTTAAAACTGCCAAAAACTGTTCCCGCCTGGCATCTCGTTCGAACGACATTTCGTTCGAACGAAATCTCTTTCGAACGAGTCTTCTAACGAAGTTCTAGTATGACTTCGTTAGAAACTCGTTGGAAATCTCGTTAAAATGACAATCTCGTTTGAACGATATTTCGAACGAAGTTCCAGTATGCCATAATGGGAAGTCGTTGGAAATCTCGTTCGAACGACAATCTCGTTCGAACGACATATCGAACGAACTTCCAAAAACTTTGGAATATTCGATTTTAGCCCAAAAAACTTTATAAACTTATTTTAAAGTTTTAATTAAATCTTTCTGAAAATAAAACACAGTTTTAATTAAACCTAACACTCAATTAAACTTGTTCCAAGCTCCTATATATATAATATTGCATTCATACCTTGGGAGCATGGTACCATAGTTGATGACATATAAACGAGGCACGCAAACCAACATATTGATGAAGCTTTATACTCTTTACCGCTACGTTTTCAACAAACTCTTCATAGGCTTGAGAATATTACAATTAAATACAATCCTCTGAATAAATGTTTTTGTCCGGAATTGAGCCAAAACAATACATGGACTCAATTGGAAATTTGTGTCCTTACAGGTTAACTAGAGCATTTCATTGATATTGCTCTAAGTTGTGCTTTTAGATGTGAGGGGTGAGAAATATTATGTTAATTGCAAGAGAATTACGCACTTAACTGTCATGCATTTTAGTCACATGGTAATCATATCAAACCGGGCCCTGATCTGTCTATATTTCTTTGTTTTGCATGCAACTCTTTGTCCGTTTAGGTGCTCTACTGCAAGGACACTCGTATCGACTTTCCATTCCAGTTGTCATGGAGCTATAGCATATTGTGGATGTTGTAGAATCTTTGTTAGAGACGCTTCTTTCCATTGTACTCTAGTTATGTTCAGTTATTTATTCGGGCGTATTGCCCATGCTTTGTACTCATTTATTATACTATGATATTTAAATTGTAATACTCGGCATAACTATTTGTATTGGTCTATTAACCGACAACTTATTCGGTTATTATTTATTATATTGTCATTCTGTTATCCGTTGATTTTTGGTTTCCACCGTTTTTGCAAATTGGAATGTCTAAGTTTTTTTCTTTTACTTACAAAATTTTAAATTTGACAGCCCATTTTCTAAAATGATTGGTGGTTATCTCGTACTATTATTTTAATCGACAGTGATGCTGAGGATGGACCATCTATGATTCATGTGATTATTAGAGTATTGGGCTGGCCGCCTATTATTTTAGTAGGCGGGTTGTCACACCTTTATCAAACTCATACCAGATCATGTATGTCATTTGACCTAAGTTAATCACGTAGGATAAAGGTATATGCATAAAGGACTTAGATTCACCATTGGTTAAACAAATTTTCATACTTCAAAAATCTTTGTTTTTAACCTTATAGTTCTTTTGACTTTAGATTGCCAAATCCCAAGAAGTTATATTCTTTGTATACAAAAGCTATGTTTTGAATGTATCTTTGTATTTAGAATTTATCTTATCCTTAGTTGAACAAGTTAAAATTCTTTGTTTTATAAAATTGGCAAAATAAGGTAATTTAAATTTTCATCCGCGACCTTGCTTGTTGGAGGTTCACTGCAGAGAAACAAATACTTTGCATCAGTGAAGGTTTGGTTCGTTGGTCGCGACTATATAGAAACTAAGTTGGTGTAAAAGTTAGGAACATCTCGCGATCCTTATCGCTAGTGTCTTGCATCAGCAAAATAGGATTGGTGTTGATGTAAAAAATTAGATCATATCTAATTATTCAATCACAGATAAATAAATGAGACAAAGAATTTTTAAAGTGGTTTAGCCTTATAAGAATGGCCTACGTCCACTGTTATGGTATTGCTGTTTGTATGGGAATTCTCAATTACAAATTATCTCAAGAAATTTAGGTCCCCTTACAATGAGGATTGTACAATGTATTTATAGCCCTGAGGCTGTAATGTGAAAGGGTAATACATTAAATGATGTACATATGAAAGGGTGATACATTCAATGCTCCTTAAGCGTATGCGTCTGAATGATAAGCATTTAATGAACAGTCAAACTGTTGGTTATCTCGCTATTAATGCTTTGTTTGAGGTGCAGCTCGGACCACCTAAGCTTCTTGGTGCTCAAGAGTTCCTCGGAGCGTATGAGTTCCTCGGGGAAATAGTGTTCCTCGTTGTAGTATGGTTCCTCGGAGCGTGTGAGTTCCTCGGAAGTATTTGTTGTTGCCACGTAGACTGCCATGTGTCTTCACTTTATTGATCCATGTCAGCAGACTAAATTTGGTATCAATAGAAGCCCCCAATGTTTCATAGTTCGAATTTTAAGGAGTATGGAACATTCTTTCTCGGAATATGATAGCTTTAAATAGTCCTCCTGATTTTTAGGAGTGTTTCCCTTGTATTTATTTCTCTTTCCAAATTCGTAGAATCGGGCTTTTTGAATTTTCACAACCGCCTCGATCTCTACGTACTTTTTGTCCTTTTAGCCGCCGGTAGCGTAATTGTTTCTTCTCGCTTCGATTGTCGCGCCCTTTTTGTTTCCCTAGCCGCCGGTAGCGTAATTATTTATTTTTGTAATCATTACTTTACCATTTCCCAAGGCAAGGTATTTAAACTTCACAGACACACCCATCATCTTCTACCTTTTCAAATTTGTATTTTTGAGTTTCCATTGTCCTCTACTCTATTGTGCGTTCATCCTTTTCATCGTTCGTTGTCAACAGCTCCACTCTTTCTCTGTAAGATCTTCTTCCTTCTTCTTCATTTCCTTTATTCATCATGGTTTACCCTGTTGAATCTCTTGATAAATTTCGCTCTGATTTTTCCATTCCCTCCTGGGTTGTTTCAGAAGAGCTTTCTGAGCCTTCAGATTATTTCCGCTTGGCTGAGGGACATGTAATACCCCGTAATTTTAAATGACTTTTAAAATGGGTTATATTTTAAATTAATGGATTAATTGGATTTTATTATTAATTAATTCATTCGGGTTCTATCCGGACGGTGGATATTAAAATGGATGATTTTGAATATTACTTAAAGATATTTAGGTAATATATGAATGTGATGTCATTGATATGACTGTATGATATAAATTCGGTAATTTATATTTTTAGTCAGACGCGGTATGGGACGTGTCGGGACTAATTTATTAAATTAAAAAAAGAAATTTATTTTCTATCGACCTTATAGTCATTTCGAATGCGCCGTTGCGTCCGGAAGGTTCGAAATAGTCAGAAAAGTCTATTTGGATGTTAATTTTGAGTCTCGGGTCATTTGGAAATGAATAGACAACCCGAAAGGGCATTTTAGTCATTTTTCTAAGGGGGATGAATAGTGATTTCGGATTTGGTACTATTATAAGTATTAGTAGATTAAGTGTATGTGGGTTATTCATCTCCTCTACACAAAATAGAGAAGCCATCTTCCTAGAGAGAGTGTAAGAGTGCTTGGGAAGGGAAAAGCCTACTTGGGAAGGAGAAGAACAAGAACCAAGGTTCACCACCACCAATCACCACCGGAGTTTGACCGGAGAAGGGACAACCAATTGAGATATACTACACCAAAGGATCAGACCTTCAGTAAAGTCAAGTGTTTGATAATTGCAACTTAAGTTCGTATATTGTCCATGTTAGAATAATTATGAAAAGAGATGATTTTCTTCTTTGGAAGACATAATGGAGTTGTTATAGGGATTTATAGAAACTGAAATAATTTGGGAAGTAAACTTATATTGTAGGATGATAATAATCCACTAAATGATCATGAATATGTTGAAGAAAAATCTGAAAAACCATTGTAGTGTTCTTGAAGTTAATTTGTTGATGATTTTCTAGAAATAAGGAGAGAAACGTGCTTTTAATCCAATCCCTTGATGATTCTAGGATGTTTAGAGTATTGGAAATCGTTCATATATGTTGATATATCATGTAGAAATAATTATAACTCATTTTGGAGGTTAATATGAACGTTTGAATGAGTAAAAATGGTGAAACCCGTAGTTGCAGAAAATGCAGAAAACTAGGCTTGGACCTGAGGGATCGATCGATCGACCCCTGCCTTCGATCGATCGACCTCCCCAGAATATGTAAAGTTGTTTTTTTTTAAATGTTGATTCTTAACCCAAACCTTTTGTGGATCTTTGGTGATTATTATTTGGATATTATGAGACTTAGAAAATATCAGTAAACCCTAGATAATATTTGAATTAATTTGATTTGGATTCAAGTGATTAAAATGTTGAAAATTATATCGAATGGAATTTCGGTTGCTAGATTCATTTGTTAAATTCTAAATGGAAATGTATGAGGATTAAAGATAGGACCAGTAGGGGTGATTTAATATAACACCCGGGTATCCTTAAGTTTACAAGAGGGTCTAATCCTAAGTGAAAGAAGATGTGTTTATAAGAGATTTGAAACTATCGATTTTAACCTTAATTAAAAGAAGAACTAAACTCGTAGTAATTCGAGAGAAATGATGTTATGGACCAGTAGGATATTAGTGACTTCTTACTGAATATATGTTGAGGAAAAAACCTATTTGAATCTTGTGTATTGAGTGAGGGTAGCCTTAGGGTTACAATTTGAACATCAAGGACTGAGTTTAAACTCATTATTGATTACGCAAGGACTGAGTGTAGTACAAGAGCGTAGTGGTGTGTCTCCTGGATAGAGATGGAGTTTAGAACACATTTGGTTGAAAGAGGTATGAGTTATCCCGATCGCATAGTTGAAGTTGTCGGACCTCCTCGATCGACAAAGTTAAGTAGTAGTGTATTGGAGGGGTTCCTTGTTTGGATTTCGCTTTGCGAGACGCTCCGTGCAAGAACCTTAACGACGTTGGGAGTGGAGAGATGTTATAGGATGCGAGGATAATTAAATTATGAAGTAAAGATATCATATGTTAATACGTGGGATTTAAAAGAGATATAATGCTACGTATGGGAAATATCTTAGGGTAGTGATAATTACCTTATTGATATTATATTATAGGTATGATAATACCTATTTGATTGATTGATGATTTATGTGTATGACATACCTAGCTTACTTGCTATCGGTGGGAGGTTTGCGCGTGAGGGTAGTCATATCCTGATGAATCCATGGGATCTTTGATTTGTCGCTCGAGAACATAGGTCTATGAAAGACTTATCGGGGAGTTGATAAGTCCGCTGACTGTGGGTACGTAGGTATGTGCGTGACCCATGGATACGAGAACTATGTTTGCCTCTAATTTGTTTGTTGTTGATTGTGGTTCGTGGAATCTTACCGAACCTGTAGTCCCCTATTCGGCGACCTGCGATGATGGGACATGATAGCAAAGTAATGCATTGCACCGCAGCTGTGACGCGGGGTGCTGTATTATATATGAATATATATATAATGGATTAAATGATTGAATGGATATATTGAGGTTAAATCTATCTACGATGATAATTGTAGATAACGGTGAATAGAGAAAGATAATGGAATTAAGTTAATGAATGTTTATGCTCATAGAATTGAAAAACTTAACTCATGTTAATGAGAAACGATTCATATTAATGAGTAATGATTCATGTTAATGAGAAACTATTCATATTAAAGAGTAATGATTCATGTTAATGAGAAACGATTCATATTAATGAGTAATGATTCATGTTAATGAGAAACTAATCATATAAAGGAGAAATGTAAATGAATAATAATGTGACGTATGGTATGGGACATACGGGGATTATGATATGGGAATGGAATTATAATATGGAGACTAGAAAAGAGGAACCATTAACTAAGAGGTTAATAGGAAACGTTAAGTGTGCACTCTAGTTGAGAGGTGAGAATAGCAAGTGAGAGTTGGATCTAACATGTACATAATAAATGCTTTATTGCACATGTTAAATACTTGTTGTTTTAAAAATCATCTACACATTCGGGCTCTGACCCGTTTCCTTGCATATTTTCTCTTCTATTGTATCTCTATATCAGGTGTCCAGCAACAGGGACGCCAACCTTAGCGGATGATGATTGAATTATGGATTTATGGAGTTTTGCTTAGACGCCTATATTCATTTGACTCACAGTATTCTTAGTTAGGGCATGTCGCCCAAAGGATTCAGTTATCTTTTCTATCGAGGTCAAATACTATTGTATTCGGGACTTTTTAATACATTTAACATTGTTGGGATTATTGTAAAGGATTTATATTATTTGGGAATGTTTATTCCAATTGCATTTAAATTCTTTTGTGTTATTTATTGGGTTATCAGTGTTGTAGAATAAAATGTGTTGTGTTATTCTTAAACTAGAAATGGTTTTGTTGAAATTTAAATTTGGAAAGTTTTTAACACCGGCTTAATTGGGTATTGGGTGAGTTGTAAATGTTTTCGACAGTGATGCTAAGAATGAGCCAACTGTATATTCTGTTTTAATTTGGTATGGGACTGGACACACGGTATTTAATTAGGCGGGGTGGTATAGGTGGTATCAGAGCATCAGGTTCTAGTGTCCTTTAGGATCTGTACGGCTTACTGTGTTTTCATCTTAGCGTTCTTTGATGTAGAGCCCTATGAGTAGGATTATTGCTTTTCTATTTACGCCTACAAAGGTACGATGACTGCGGCCGAAGTTGATGCAATTGTCGCTCAGACAGTCAATGCTGCTTTAGCTGCTGTTCAGCAGGCTCCCGCACCGGCACCGATTGTTCCACCCGCGCAAGGGCAAGTGTTTCTCACTGCATGGGAACGAGCGAGGGATGCCTTTCAGAAAGCGCACCCACCTGAGTTTCAGGGAGGATCAGATGTTGTGACTGCTAGCCAATGGAAGAAAGATATCCAACGGCACTTGAGAATGATTGAATGTACTGAGGTTCAACGTCAAATACTAGCCACATTCAAGCTAGTAGGGACAGCTTTGCAATGGTGGGAAGCTACGACCACTATGGAGGAGAGGGACACAATGACTATCCAAGACTTTTAGATACGGTTTGATGGGAAGTATTTTCCTTCCGCCATCCATACAGAGATGAGGAGGAAGTTACTTGATTTGAAACAGGAAGAGAAAACTGTGGCGGAATATGAGGAAGAGTTTACGAGATTAACTAATTTGGTACCAGCTGAAGTACCTACTGAGGAGAGGAGAGTCCTAATGTTCACTGATGGGTTGAACTATAAAATTCGACAACATTTATTGGGGAATCTTTCATTACGTACGTATGGCAGATGAGGGCCATTGGACGAATAGCGGAGATCGTACTTAGGAGGTTATGAAGTATGTTCGAGTATGATGATCGTAGTCGAGGTCACCCCTATTATGAAAAAAAAAAATTTAAGGAGAGTTATCAGTAGAAGTTCTTGAAATGCGTGAATTGTGTATGTTCCCTAACGGAGGCAATATATTGAAAGGCTTGGGTATATAGTGGAGTGTGGTTAACTAGAACTAAAAATTTGAGGTAAAATTTTTCTTGACTCATCAGAGAAAAGTTATAATATTGGGATTCAACAACCATCACCCGCAAATGAGGGTATGTTTTCCTATCTAAGGAAGTATGAGGCGTATTGATCTTTGTAGTGATTGATATTGTGTGGGCAAAAGGGTTGTTAAAATTAGCCTATGGCATCGTTATTTACGTAGATTCACTGAGGGGTGTGGGACACCTATATATATTACATGTTATCACGTGGGTTTGATTTTTATCATGGGATTACTTACCTTGGGCATGTCCGAGCGTGATTTGACTATCGGCATGCATTGACTTGTGGTATATGAGAGCATATGTCTGCATCTTGTCTTCTATAAGAGAGTAGATGCGTAGAATCTATTTGAAATTTAAAAAAAAATAAACCAAATTTTTGTTTTAAATCGATAAACCTGATTTTTTTATAAACCAAATTTTTATACACTATTGACTAAGGACCTTAGGAGTGTCGATGATCGACTACTTTAGGAAGTAGTGTATCGGGTGGTTCCTTGTTTGGATTTCTCTTGCGAGACACCCCGCGCATGAAACTAATAATCGTTGGGAGTCGAAATAAGTTAGGTCGTTGGGAAATGAGTTTATAACCTTTGCGAAACTTTTAATATTGAAAGCGGTACGAGAGGGTGTATGGGCGCCCTGGATGATTGGATTGTAGTATTTTTCATAATTATGAAAAAGCTAAGTAATTGTGACTTCAGGATTTATTTGTTCACTACGAGAGGATCATTTTTCCCAAAGTTTGTCACGAGGACGGTATAGGGAAGATTAGGTAAAATCTAAATTTGATTCAGTTGAAACTATATGGTGAGGCTTGGCGTATAACATCGATAGGGATTTTGTTAATGTACTGTATGGGCGGTACATCTTGGATTTCTTGCGATGTGAGATTTATACTCGGAGTTGACCTTACCGGTATGACTTATATTCCTGAATTTCGGGATGAAATTCTGTTATAAGGGAGGAAGTATGTAATACCCCGTAATTTTAAATGACTTTTAAAATGGGTTATATTTTAAATTAATGGATTAATTGGATTTTATTATTAATTAATTCATTCAGGTTTTATCCGGACGGTGGATATTAAAATGGATGATTTTGAATATTACTTAAAGATATTTAGGTAATATATGAATGTGATGTCATTGATATGACTGTATGATATAAATTCGGTAATTTATATTTTTAGTCAGACACGGTATGGGACGTGTCGGGACTAGTTTATTAAATTAAAAAAAGAAATTTATTTTCTATCGACCTTATAGTCATTTCGACTGCGCCGTTGCGTCCGAAAGGTTCGAAATAGTCAGAAAAGTCTATTTGGATGTTAATTTTGAGTCTCGGATCATTTGGAAATGAATAGACAACCCGAAAGGGCATTTTGGTCATTTTTCTAAGGGGATGAATAGTGATTTCGGATTTGGTACTATTATAAGTATTAGTAGATTAAGTGTATGTGGGTTATTCATCTCCTCTACACAAAATAGAGAAGCCATCTTCCTAGAGAGAGTGTAAGAGTGCTTGGGAAGGGAAAAGCCTACTTGGGAAGGAGAAGAACAAGAACCAAGGTTCACCACCACCAATCACCATCGGAGTTTGACCGGAGAAGGGACAACCAACTGAGATATACTACACCAAAGGATCAGACCTTCAGTAAAGGCAAGTGTTTGATAATTGCAACTTAAGTTCGTATATTGTCCATGTTAGAATAATTATGAAAAGAGATGATTTTCTTCTTTGGAAGACATAATGGAGTTGTTATATGGATTTATAGAAACTGAAATAATTTGGGAAGTAAACTTATATTGTAGGATGATAATAATCCAAGAAATGATCATGAATATGTTGAAGAAAAATCTGAAAAACCATTGTAGTGTTCTTGAAGTTAATATGTTGATGATTTTCTAGAAATAAGGAGAGAAACATGCTTTTAATCCAATCCCTTGATGATTCTAGGATGTTTAGAGTATTGGAAATCGTTCATATATGTTGACATATCATGTAGAAATAATTATAACTCATTTTGGAGGTTAATATGAAGGTTTGAATGAGTAAAAATGGTGAAACCCGTAGTTGCAGAAAATGCAGAAAACCAGGCTTAGACCTGAGGGATCGATCGATCGACCCCTGCCTTCGATCGATCGACCTCCCCAGAATATGTAAAGTTGTTGTTTTTTTAAATGTTGATTCTTATCCCAAACCTTTTGTGGATCTTTGGTGATTATTATTTGGATATTATGAGACTTAGAAAATATCAGTAAACCCTTGATAATATTTGAATTAATTTGATTTGGATTCAAGTGATTAAAATGATGAAAATTATATCGAATGGAATTTCGGTTGCTAGATTCATTTGTTAAATTCTAAATGGAGATGTATGAGGATTAAAGATAGGACCAGTAGGGGTGATTTAATATAACACCCGGGTATCCTTAAGTTTACAAGAGGGTCTAATCCTAAGTGAAAGAAGATGTGTTTATAAGAGATTTGAAACTATCGATTTTAACCTTAATTAAAAGGAGAACTAAACTCGTAGTAATTCGGGAGAAATGATGTTATGGACCAGTAGGATATTAGTGACTTCTTACTGAATATATGTTGAGGAAAAAACCTATTTGAATCTTGTGTATTGAGTGAGGGTAGCCTTAGGGTTACAATTTGAACATCAAGGACTGAGTTTAAACTCATTATTGATTACGCAAGGACTGAGTGTAGTACAAGAGCGTAGTGGTGTGTCTCCTGGATAGAGATGGAGTTTAGAACACATTTGGTTGAAAGAGGTATGAGGTTATCCCGATCGCATAGTTGAAGTTGTCGGACCTCCTCGATCGGCAAAGTTAAGTAGTAGTGTATTGGAGGGGTTCCTTGCTTGGATTTCGCTTTGCGAGACGCTCCGCGCATGAACCTTAACAACGTCGGGAGTGGAGGGATGTTATAGGATGCGAGGATAATTAAATTATGAAGTAAAGATATGATATGTTAATACGTGGGATTTAAAAGAGATATAATGCTACGTATGGGAAATATCTTAGGGTAGTGATAATTACCTTATTGATATTATATTATAGGTATGATAATACCTATTTGATTGATTGATGATTTATGTGTATGACATACCTAGCTTACTTGCTATCGGTGGGAGGTTTGCGCGTGAGGGCAGTCATATCCTGATGAATCCATGGGATCTTTGATTTGTCGCTCGAGAACATAGGTCTATGAAAGACTTATCGGGGAGTTGATAAGTCCGCTGACTGTGGGTACGTAGGTATGTGCGTGACCCATGGATACGAGAACTATGTTTGCCTCCAATTTGTTTGTTGTTGATTGTGGTTCGTGGAATCTTACCGAACCTGTAGTCCCCTATTCGGCGACCTGCGATGATGGGACATGATAGCAAAGTAATGCATTGCACCGCAGCTGTGACGCGGGGTGCTGTATTATATATGAATATATATATATAATGGATTAAATGATTGAATGGATATATTGTGGTTAAATCTATCTACGGTGATAATTGTAGATAACGGTGAATAGAGAAAGATAATGGAATTAAGTTAATGAATGTTTATGCTTATAGAATTGAAAATCTTAACTCATGTTAATGGGAAACGATTCATATTAATGAGTAATGATTCATGTTAATGAGAAACTATTCATATTAAAGAGTAATGATTCATGTTAATGAGAAACGATTCATATTAATGAGTAATGATTCATGTTAATGAGAAACTAATCATATAAAGGAGAAATGTAAATGAATAATAATGTGACGTATGGTATGGGACATATGGGGATTATGATATGGGAATGGAATTATAATTTGGAGACTAGAAAAGAGGAACCATTAACTAGGAGGTTAATAGGAAACGTTAAGTGTGCACTCTAGTTGAGAGGTGAGAATAGCAAGTGAGAGTTGGATCTAACATGTACATAATAAATGCTTTATTGCACTTGTTAAATACTTGTTGTTTTAAAAATCATCTACACATTCGGGCTCTGACCCGTTTCCTTGCATATTTTCTCTTTTATTGTATCTCTATATCAGGTGTCCAGCAACAGGGACGCCAACCTTAGCGGATGATGATTGAATTATGGATTTATGGAGTTTTGCTTAGACGCCTATCCTCATTTGACTCACAGTATTCTTAGTTAGGGCATGTCGCCCAAAGGATTCAGTTATCTTTTCTATCGAGGTCAAATACTATTGTATTCGGGACTTTTTAATACATTTAACATTGTTGGGATTATTGTAAAGGATTTATATTATTTGGGAATGTTTATTCCAATTGCATTTAAATTCTTTTGTGTTATTTATTGGGTTATCAGTGTTGTAGAATAAAATGTGTTGTGTTATTCTTAAACTAGAAATGGTTTTGTTGAAATTTAAATTTGGAAAGTTTTTAACACCGGCTTAATTGGGTATTGGGTGAGTTTTAAATGTTTTCGACAGTGATGCTAAGAATGAGCCAACTGTATATTCTGTTTTAATTTGGTATGGGACTGGACACACGGTATTTAATTAGGCGGGGTGTTATAGGTGGTATCAGAGCATCAGGTTCTAGTGTCCTTTAGGATCTGTACGGCTTACTGTGTTTTCAGCTTAGCGTTCTTTGATGTAGAGCCCTATGAGTAGGATTATTGCTTTTCTATTTACGCCTACAAAGGTACGATGACTGCGGCCGAAGTTGATGCAATTGTCGCTCAGACAGTCAATGCTGCTTTAGCTGCTGTTCAGCAGGCTCCCGCACCGGCACCGATTGTTCCACCCGCGCAAGGGCAAGTGTTTCCCACTGCATGGGAACGAGCGAGGGATGCCTTTCAGAAAGCGCACCCACCTGAGTTTCAGGGAGGATCAGATGTTGTGACTGCTAGCCAATGGAAGAAAGATATCCAACGGCACTTGAGAATGATTGAATGTACTGAGGTTCAACGTCAAATACTAGCCACATTCAAGCTAGTAGGGACAGCTTTGCAATGGTGGGAAGCTACGACCACTATGGAGGAGAGGGACACAATGACTATCCAAGACTTTTAGATACGGTTTTATGGGAAGTATTTTCCTTCCGCCATCCATACAGAGATGAGGAGGAAGTTACTTGATTTGAAACAGGAAGAGAAAACTGTGGCGGAATATGAGGAAGAGTTTACGAGATTAACTAATTTGGTACCAGCTGAAGTACCTACTGAGGAGAGGAGAGTCCTAATGTTCACTGATGGGTTGAACTATAAAATTCGACAACATTTATTGGGGAATCTTTCATTACGTACGTATGGCAGATGAGGGCCATTGGACGAATAGCGGAGATCGTACTTAGGAGGTTATGAAGTATGTTCGAGTATGATGATCGTAGTCGAGGTCACCCCTATTATGAAAAAAAAAATTTAAGGAGAGTTATCAGTAGAAGTTCTTGAAATGCGTGAATTGTGTATGTTCCCTAACGGAGGCAATATATTGAAAGGCTTGGGTATATAGTGGAGTGTGGTTAACTAGAACTAAAAATTTGAGGTAAAATTTTTCTTGACTCATCAGAGAAAAGTTATAATATTGGGATTCAACAACCATCACCCGCAAATGAGGGTATGTTTTACTATCTAAGGAAGTATGAGGCGTATTGATCTTTGTAGTGATTGATATTGTGTGGGCAAAAGGGTTGTTAAAATTAGCCTATGGCATCGTTATTTACGTAGATTCACTGAGGGGTGTGGGACACCTATATATATTACATGTTATCACGTGGGTTTGATTTTTATCATGGGATTACTTACCTTGGGCATGTCCGAGCGTGATTTGACTATCGGCATGCATTAACTTGTGGTATATGAGAGCATATGTCTGCATCTTGTCTTCTATAAGAGAGTAGATGCGTAGAATCTATTTGAAATTAAAAAAAAAATAAACCAAATTTTTGTTTTAAATCGATAAACCTGATTTTTTTATAAACCAAATTTTTATACACTATTGACTAAGGACCTTAGGAGTGTCGATGATCGACTACTTTAGGAAGTAGTGTATCGGGTGGTTCCTTGTTTAGATTTCTCTTGCGAGACACCCCGCGCATGAAACTAATAATCGTTGGGAGTCGAAATAAGTTAGGTCGTTGGGAAATGAGTTTATAACCTTTGCGAAACTTTTAATATTGAAAGCGGTACGAGAGGGTGTATGGGCGCCCTGGATGATTAGATTGTAGTATTTTTCATAATTATGAAAAAGCTAAGTAATTGTGACTTCAGGATTTATTTGTTCACTACGAGAGGATCATTTTTCCCAAAGTTTGTCACGAGGACGGTATAGGGAAGATTAGGTAAAATCTAAATTTGATTCAGTTGAAACTATATGGTGAGGCTTGGCGTATAACATCGATAGGGATTTTGTTAATGTACTGTATGGGCGGTACATCTTGGATTTCTTGCGATGTGAGATTTATACTCGGAGTTGACCTTACCGGTATGACTTATATTCCTGAATTTCGGGATGAAATTCTGTTATAAGGGAGGAAGTATGTAATACCCCGTAATTTTAAATGACTTTTAAAATGGGTTATATTTTAAATTAATGGATTAATTGGATTTTATTATTAATTAATTCATTCAGGTTTTATCCGGACGGTGGATATTAAAATGGATGATTTTGAATATTACTTAAAGATATTTAGGTAATATATGAATGTGATGTCATTGATATGACTGTATGATATAAATTCGGTAATTTATATTTTTAGTCAGACACGGTATGGGACGTGTCGGGACTAGTTTATTAAATTAAAAAAAGAAATTTATTTTCTATCGACCTTATAGTCATTTCGACTGCGCCGTTGCGTCCGAAAGGTTCGAAATAGTCAGAAAAGTCTATTTGGATGTTAATTTTGAGTCTCGGATCATTTGGAAATGAATAGACAACCCGAAAGGGCATTTTGGTCATTTTTCTAAGGGGATGAATAGTGATTTCGGATTTGGTACTATTATAAGTATTAGTAGATTAAGTGTATGTGGGTTATTCATCTCCTCTACACAAAATAGAGAAGCCATCTTCCTAGAGAGAGTGTAAGAGTGCTTGGGAAGGGAAAAGCCTACTTGGGAAGGAGAAGAACAAGAACCAAGGTTCACCACCACCAATCACCATCGGAGTTTGACCGGAGAAGGGACAACCAACTGAGATATACTACACCAAAGGATCAGACCTTCAGTAAAGGCAAGTGTTTGATAATTGCAACTTAAGTTCGTATATTGTCCATGTTAGAATAATTATGAAAAGAGATGATTTTCTTCTTTGGAAGACATAATGGAGTTGTTATATGGATTTATAGAAACTGAAATAATTTGGGAAGTAAACTTATATTGTAGGATGATAATAATCCAAGAAATGATCATGAATATGTTGAAGAAAAATCTGAAAAACCATTGTAGTGTTCTTGAAGTTAATATGTTGATGATTTTCTAGAAATAAGGAGAGAAACATGCTTTTAATCCAATCCCTTGATGATTCTAGGATGTTTAGAGTATTGGAAATCGTTCATATATGTTGATATATCATGTAGAAATAATTATAACTCATTTTGGAGGTTAATATGAAGGTTTGAATGAGTAAAAATGGTGAAACCCGTAGTTGCAGAAAATGCAGAAAACCAGGCTTAGACCTGAGGGATCGATCGATCGACCCCTGCCTTCGATCGATCGACCTCCCCAGAATATGTAAAGTTGTTTTTTTTTTAAATGTTGATTCTTATCCCAAACCTTTTGTGGATCTTTGGTGATTATTATTTGGATATTATGAGACTTAGAAAATATCAG
The DNA here is from genome assembly GCA_949130495.1 of Sambucus nigra. Lineage (NCBI taxonomy): Eukaryota > Viridiplantae > Streptophyta > Magnoliopsida > Dipsacales > Adoxaceae > Sambucus > Sambucus nigra. Next base: position 237,478,798 of record OX422220.1, on the reverse strand, counting down.
TAAACCCTTGATAATATTTGAATTAATTTGATTTGGATTCAAGTGATTAAAATGATGAAAATTATATCGAATGGAATTTCGGTTGCTAGATTCATTTGTTAAATTCTAAATGGAGATGTATGAGGATTAAAGATAGGACCAGTAGGGGTGATTTAATATAACACCCGGGTATCCTTAAGTTTACAAGAGGGTCTAATCCTAAGTGAAAGAAGATGTGTTTATAAGAGATTTGAAACTATCGATTTTAACCTTAATTAAAAGGAGAACTAAACTCGTAGTAATTCGGGAGAAATGATGTTATGGACCAGTAGGATATTAGTGACTTCTTACTGAATATATGTTGAGGAAAAAACCTATTTGAATCTTGTGTATTGAGTGAGGGTAGCCTTAGGGTTACAATTTGAACATCAAGGACTGAGTTTAAACTCATTATTGATTACGCAAGGACTGAGTGTAGTACAAGAGCGTAGTGGTGTGTCTCCTGGATAGAGATGGAGTTTAGAACACATTTGGTTGAAAGAGGTATGAGGTTATCCCGATCGCATAGTTGAAGTTGTCGGACCTCCTCGATCGACAAAGTTAAGTAGTAGTGTATTGGAGGGGTTCCTTGCTTGGATTTCGCTTTGCGAGACGCTCCGCGCATGAACCTTAACAACGTCGGGAGTGGAGGGATGTTATAGGATGCGAGGATAATTAAATTATGAAGTAAAGATATGATATGTTAATACGTGGGATTTAAAAGAGATATAATGCTACGTATGGGAAATAGCTTAGGGTAGTGATAATTACCTTATTGATATTATATTATAGGTATGATAATACCTATTTGATTGATTGATGATTTATGTGTATGACATACCTAGCTTACTTGCTATCGGTGGGAGGTTTGCGCGTGAGGGCAGTCATATCCTGATGAATCCATGGGATCTTTGATTTGTCGCTCGAGAACATAGGTCTATGAACGACTTATCGGGGAGTTTATAAGTCCGCTGACTGTGGGTACGTAGGTATGTGCGTGACCCATGGATACGAGAACTATGTTTGCCTCCAATTTTTTTGTGGTTGATTGTGGTTCGTGGAATCTTACCGAACCTGTAGTCCCCTATTCGGCGACCTGCGATGATGGGACATGATAGCAAAGTAATGCATTGCACCGCAGCTGTGACGCGGGGTGCTGTATTATATATGAATATATATATATAATGGATTAAATGATTGAATGGATATATTGTGGTTAAATCTATCTACGGTGATAATTATAGATAACGGTGAATAGAGAAAGATAATGGAATTAAGTTAATGAATGTTTATGCTTATAGAATTGAAAATCTTAACTCATGTTAATGGGAAACGATTCATATTAATGAAAAATGATTCATGTTAATGAGAAACTATTCATATTAAAGAGTAATGATTCATGTTAATAAGAAACGATTCATATTAATGAGTAATGATTCATGTTAATGAGAAACTAATCATATAAAGGAGAAATGTAAATGAATAATAATGTGACGTATGGTATGGGACATATGGGGATTATGATATGGGAATGGAATTATAATTTGGAGACTAGAAAAGAGGAACCATTAACTAGGAGGTTAATAGGAAACGTTAAGTGTGCACTCTAGTTGAGAGGTGAGAATAGCAAGTGAGAGTTGGATCTAACATGTACATAATAAATGCTTTATTGCACTTTTTTAAATACTTGTTGTTTTAAAAATCATCTACACATTCGGGCTCTGACCCGTTTCCTTGCATATTTTCTCTTCTATTGTATCTCTATATCAGGTGTCCAGCAACAGGGACGCCAACCTTAGCGGATGATGATTGAATTATGGATTTATGGAGTTTTGCTTAGACGCCTATCTTCATTTGACTCACAGTATTCTTAGTTAGGGCATGTCGCCCAAAGGATTCAGTTATCTTTTCTATCGAGGTCAAATACTATTGTATTCGGGACTTTTTAATACATTTAACATTGTTGGGATTATTGTAAAGGATTTATATTATTTGGGAATGTTTATTCCAATTGCATTTAAATTCTTTTGTGTTATTTATTGGGTTATCAGTGTTGTAGAATAAAATGTGTTGTGTTATTTTTAAACTAGAAATGGTTTTGTTGAAATTTAAATTTGGAAAGTTTTTAACACCAGCTTAATTGAGTATTGGGTGAGTTGTAAATGTTTTTGACAGTGATGCTAAGAATGAGCCAACTGTATATTCTGTTTTAATTTGGTATGGGACTGGCCACACGGTATTTAATTAGGCGGGGTGTTACAGGACATTGGTTCCCCAGTCTCTTTATTGTTGAGTGTGGATTTTCTTTTCCACCAAATCCTTTGTGTCTGGAATTATGTTAGTACTTTGACGTTGTTCCTACAAGAATAGCCCCCAACACATGGAGAATAGTTAATGGGGTGTATAGATTAAATCAAATCCATGGAACTCGCATAGGAATTCCTGAGATTATGTTTTGTTATAGATGGGTAGTTGGTGATAACACCTTTTATTTAAAAACTAGATTTTTGAATAGGGCCTTAGTAGTCAATCTCCCGAATGCTAATAGGGATTATTTTGAGCACGGGGTTGTCATAAAAAATTGGCAACATGCTCCTTTATCTAGAGATGAAGTTTATCAGGGTCCCATATGCCCTCCCTATGGCAATGGGATAGGTTATTTTTATTTTATTTTACTTATTTTGAAATCATGCTTCTTTTGTGTTTGATAAAATGTGCTACTGATATTTTGTTGTTTATTTATTTATTTGCAGTTGATAGTAAAAGAAAGTGTCCAAAGGAAGCAGACGTTAACATAAGACACTTGAAACTTATCTGGAGTCTGCATCAATCCGTTGCCGACGAGCATATTAGGTCGGCTTCATATCTACTGCAATACAAGAGCTACACCACCTCTTTTACTGCTCGTCCAGTAATAAGTGAATCAGAGCCAGTACCATCTTCCACAAGTTCTTCGCCTGAATCTCACGTCCCTTTAAGCGAAAGGATGAAGAAGAGAAGACCTCCCACCCTTTTTGAGAAGCCTGCCTCTGGTGCTGGAGAGGCAAAAAGAAATAAGGTTGGTGTCCCAGAAGGGACAAAAAAGACTAATGCGCCTTCCTCGGCTGCTGTTGTTGTGAAGGTTGTTGAGAAGCCCGCAGTGGCTCCGAGCAGGTCTGCTGCTCCTGGAGAGGTGATTGTAATATCACCGACCAAGGGTTCTTCCTTGGTTGAATCTATTCCTATTCCCCAGAGGAGGCTGGAGAAGAGCTCCTCGGTCAATTTGGCTGACACCCTCACCAGCCCCCAGCTACTGGAACTGGTGTTCCAACTTTTGTTCCCCCGAGCTCTGCCATGAGCTCGGTAAAGTCTTGGATCATTCCCGAGGTGCAAGGTACTGAGGAAAACCTTTCTCGGGACTTGGTTAATTCGTTAGCTGCTCGCCACCTTGCTTCTGTAAGTCTTCTTACTTTGAACTTTTCATATTTCCTTTGTCATTTCTATTTCTGACTTGCTTTATTTTTATTTTCACAGTTGACGAGCTGCTTCAATATAATTTTGAAGAAGGATGAACCAATTAAAGCTTCGAGCTCCTCATCTGGTGTGGAGGAGGCTCTGGTGGGTCTGACGAGGTCTTTGGAAGATTCTCACCAGAAATATGCTACTGATAAGGCGATATGGGAGAAGAAGCTTGCCTCCACAGAGCAGGAGAAAGCACAGGTCGTTGAAGTCTCCAAGGAGTTGGAGAAGAGAATAAAGGATTTGGGGGGGAAAAATAAAGAGCTCGACGAGAAGCTCAAGAATGATGGAGAGCTAGAGAATAAGATCAATGTTGCTGAAGAGGAGTTGTCTCAACTTCGGGAGGTAAATCGGCAGAAAGAGGAGGTTAAGAGAAAACTGAAAACTGCAGATGACCTGCTGTCCGAGAAGCTTTCCTCGAAAAAATTGAAAAGGAAACTGGCTGTGAAGAATTCCTTCAGCGCTGGCCGGGACAAGGGGTGGAACAAGGGATTGGCTGCCATGGTGTCGCAAGTGGACTATGGCAGCCTCAAATACTTTAGGGATAGATGGGTTGCTGCTCTTCAGGAGATGAAAGTGGATGAAAATTCTGAGCTCTTTCAGCAACACATCCCTTGTCCCCCTCCAACTCCTGAAGACTTAGAAGAGGATGAAGCTGCCTCCGAAGAGTCTTCTATGGTGATGGGAGATCATCCCTCAGCCATTCAGCCTACTACCGAGTAACTTCAGCAAATTGTTACTTCCTCCGAGCAATTTCCAGTGCTCCCCGAGCAACTATCCATTCCCTCCGAGCAACCTACTTCCTCGTCCCAGCCTCCCGAGAAGGTTTTGGGAGATAAGGAAAAGGTTTAGAGTTGTTAGGGTTTATCTTTACATTTTATTTTTCTTTTATCAAATGTAACCCAGAACTTGTAACTCTGAACTATGATATAATAAAACTTGGACTTTTTACATACTGTTGTCTATCTTTTATTCATACTCTGCTTGTACTTATTATTGATGATTGCTCTTTATTTCTCTGCTAGTTTCTGGCCAGGATGGAATTACTATCTGCCCATGATACAAAGCTACTGCAACAATGTAATGAATACTTTAAGGCTGGTCACACAGACCTGAGTGCAGCACAAGTCGTCGACATCCTCGGCCAGGATGCTTCAGAACAGGCAGTTGAAGCATATTAATATCTGAAGTGTCTACTTGATCGAGCAGTGGCCAATAATGTGGCCTATTATGATATGATCGAGGATCTCCAAGGAACCCTCGAAGACCTTCAGCTACAATACAAAGAATCCACTGCCCTGTTGCATGAGGGGTACGAGAAGAAGTATCAGCAACTCAATGCTGACAAGGGGTACGAGAAGCGTTTTGCTGACTACGAAGTGAGGGAGAGAACTTTGAGGGGCGAGGTCGAGGAATGAAGACAAATAACCGAGTTGCTGGAGCAAGAAAACAACTTGCAAAGAGAGCTGTCACAGTTGAAGTTTGCGAATTCCACTTCAAAAGCCTTGATCCCAGTGACTGATGAGGGATTTTCGTTCTTAGAAGTCGAGAACGCCAACTTGAGGGACGAGTTGGAAACCTTGAAGAGGTCTAGCCCATCTACATCTTCTCGTGGTCGAGCAAGAGCTCCTCGAGGACGAGCAAGAGCAGCTCGAACTCCTATCGAGGAACAGAGGACTCAGTCTGCCTTAGAAAACCAGGCCTTCCAATTAATGACGAAGAACCAGGCTTTGGCTAAAATGTCGAAGAAGATCAGGGACCTGGAAGAGCAGCTCTCCACTCAGAAGTCTACCTTGGAGAATAAAGAGATCTTCATCAAAAATTTCCACGAGCAGCTGGATAGATTAATATATCAATTCCACAAACAGCCCAGGGAGTTCTGGATGGCTGGATACAACGAAGCTCTCTTTCACTTGGATGATCGTATCGAGAATGCCAATAATGAGGGCTACAAGCAAGGCTGGTTGAATGCCTTAGGTGTGCTGCAGCTCGAACAGGGTCATTACCTGTGGGACTACCATGATCCCGGGCTGCTCGACCTACCCGTGCCTCCATTCAAACTGGATATGAGTTGGATCCCTGCTCGAGCCATTACTCGATGCTTAATTTCCAAATATCTCGGCGACTACAATCTCCATTCAATTGTTGAAGTATCTCGTCCCGAGCACCTTCTAGATCGACCATCTGTGATGAATATCAGGATGTTAAAGGATCTCAACTTCATAAATTCTCCTCTGGCTTTAAATGATCCGCCTGCTGGCGAGGAACTTGTGTCAAAAGCAGAGGGAAAAAAACCAGTGGAGTAGGAATTTTGATGTATTTGTTAGTATACATTTTAATATCAATGTAACTTTCATTTCATTATCAATGTAATTTGTTTTGGATTTAATGAAAGACTTTCATTTCTATTTGCTATTGTCTTATAACACTTTATATTTGTGCATGCATATCTGATAAAAAGATAACAATATTGTGTAGTTTGTCAATCAACTTTTTGTCGAGTAGTTTGAACTTGTTATAGTCATTTGGCAAAAATAATATTTTTTTTCTCGACGAACTTAGTAATAATTAAAAAGTTACGAGTATCAAAAATGTTGCTCGATCACTTAATAATAAAGTTTTGTTTCTCGACCAACTTAGTAATAAAGTTACGAGTATCAAAAATGTTTAAAAATATTTCCGACCAACCAAAGTCGTTAAATTCTCCATGTCGACGAACTACAGTTAGTGGGTTTTTATACCCGACCAGCCATAGTTAGTAGATTTTTCTCTTAAATGTTTCCGACCAACCAAGGTCATTAAATTTTCGTTGTCGACCAACTACAGTTGGTGGGTTTCTATCCCCGACCAGCCATAGTTAGTCTTTTTGAAATAATTTTACCTCCCGACCAACTCAAGTTGGCATTTTCGAGAATATATTTACTTCCTAACCGACATAAGTTGGCATTTTTAGGAATACTTTTATTTCACGAGAAACATATAGTTTTATTTCCCTTAGGAATACAAATTTTACATCCCGGAGGAATACAAGTAGCTTTACTTCCCGGAGGAATATTGGTAGCTTTACTTCTCGGAGGAATATTGGTAGCTTTACTTCCCGGAGGAATATAGGTAGCTTTACTTCCCGGAGGAATATTGGTAGCTTTACTTTCCGGAGGAATATTGGTAGCTTTACTTCCCGGAGGAATATAGGTTTCTCGACCAACCTTAGTTGGCATTTTTGAGAAACAAATTGAGTAGCCTGAGCTTTGCCGAGTAGTGTGTAGCACTAGTATTCCTCGAAAAACTTTCAATAAAAAGAAAGAATTCGGCAGAATATCTTCATTTTATTCATCACTGATAATATTTGCGCAGGTGATCTGCGTTCCATGCATTCTTAAACTCCTCCCCTTCTAGAGTTGTTATTCGGTAAGTTCCTGGTCGAACAACTTCTGTAACTCGGTATGGTCCATGCCAGTTTGCCTCCAGCTTATTGTGATTTTGAATTACTTTCTTCAGTACATAGTCTCCTTCTTTCAGGTCGCACTTCTTTACCCTCTTGTTGTAGAACAAAGTTGTTCGCTGCTGGTAAGCAGCAATTCTAATGGTTGTTTCTTCTCTAACTTCCTCGAGCATGTTTAAATCCAATCTTCTCATTAAGTCGCTGACAGGGGAGTTGAAATTTAGTACCCTGTGTGTTGGGAGGCCCAACTCGGCAGGTATAACAGTTTCACTTCCAAACGCTAGCATATAGGGAGATTTTCCAGTCGCTACTCGGGGAGTAGTTCGGTAAGCCCACAGTACTGACTGTAACTCGTGGATCCAATTTGCTTTGGCATCGTCCAGTCTTTTCTTCAAACCATTCAACAGTGTTCTGTTTGTCACTTCTGTTTGCCCATTGCTTTGAGGATGGCCTGGTGCTGAGTGGACCTTCAAAATGTTTGACTGATGGCAATAGGCAGCGAACTCTTCGTTATCGAATTGTATTCCATGGTCTGTGATGAAAGCATGAGGAAGACCATATCGATAAATTATGTTCTTCCAAATAAATTGGTACACCTTCTCGTACGTCATATCAATGAGAGGCTCAGCTTCCACCCACTTAGTAAAATAGTCCACTACGACGACGAGGTATTTGAACCTTCCTCTAGTCGCTGGCAGTGGTCCAACCAAATATATTCCCCACATGGCAAATGGCCAAGGGGAAGTGATGGGTGTCAATAATGCTTGTGGAGTTCTTCGTATGGAGGAAAAGCGCTGGCACTTGTCACATTTCTTGGCATAGGCTACACAATCAGCCCTCATCGTCAGCCAGTAATATCCCTGCGTCATCGTCCTTTGCAAAAGCATCCGACCTGCTACATGGGCTCCACAGGACCCTTCATGGATCTCTTCAATTAATTCTTTCACCTCGGAGGGATGTACGCATCTTTGCAAACCTGCCATAATTCCTCGTCTATATAAAATACCGTTAGTTAATACATACCGAGCAACTTTAAACTTTAATTTCTTGGCTGCGAGCTTATCAATTGGTAATTTTCCCTCCTCAATATATTCCCTGATAGGATCCATCCAAGATGGTCCTAAATCAAGGGTGATAAAGTTCATCGCCAAATCTTCATCTATACTCCGACCAGCCAAAACTTCAATTGGGATTGTTCTTCGTAGCTCGGTACGAGTAGCTGATGCTAATCGAGCTAAGGCATCTCCTCTTGCATTCTCCATTCTTAGTATTCAGACCAGCTAAATAGCAGCAAATTCTGATACCAACTCCATCACCTTTGCATGGTATTTGATCATTAATTCTCCTTTGGCTACATATATTCCCAACATTTTATTTACGATTAATTGAGAATCACTGAAGACAATTATTTGCTGCGCCTCCATAATTTTCGCCAAATTAAGACCTGCAATCATGGCCTCATACTCAGCCTCATTATTAGAAGCTTTGAATTGGAAACGTAGGGCGTATTCCATGTCGACCTCGTTCGGAGTGCTCAAAACTATCCCTGCCCCACTGACTGTTGTGCAAGATGAGCCATCTACATATAGCCTCCATATAAGTAACTCGTCTTCAAACTTCTGATCTGACAGAGTTCCTCGGCGAAATATTTGTTGCTTCCTTTCATCTTCCCCTGAAGTTTCTCGCTCTTCGTCGACCATCTTTTCTTGCCCTTTTACCAACCGGAGTTGATCTGAGCTCGAATTTGATGATCCTGTAACATCCACTTGCCCTTTTACCAATCGGAGTTGGTCTGAGCTTGTGTTTGTTAATCCAGTAAAATCCACACGTTGATCAGCGAGTAACTTTTGCTCCTCGAGGGTATTAGGATAAGTGAACTCCGCTATGAAATCTTCGACAGCCTGCCCTTTTAGCGATGATCTGGGTTCATAGACTCTATCGTATTCTCCGAGCTCTATTGCCCAGTACATCAATCTCCCTAATTTTTCTGGTTTATGAAGGGCTTGCCTCAACGGCATACCAGTATATACGACTATAGTATGAGCTTGGAAGTATGGCCTCATTCTCCTACTCGCCTCAATCAGTGCCAGTGCTAACTTTTCCAGCCTCGGATATCTGATCTCTGATCCTCGGAAGGCCTTACTTGTGTAGTAGATTGGTTTTTGTACTCCATTCTCCACTCTTATCAACTCCGAGCTAACTTCATTCTCCGATACTTCTAGGTACAAGTACAATTTTTCTCCCATCATCGGCCTGGACAACAGTGGAGGTGCTCCCAAGTATTTCTTCAAATTTTAAAAAGCATTCTCACATTCATCATTCCACTCAAAATTCTTTCGGAGTGTCTTGAAGAATGGGAGACATCGATCAGTTGCTCGTGATACAAATCTGTTGAGTGTTGTTACTCGTCTGTAATACCCCGTATTTTTATGCTATATTAATTTGGGGATTTATTAAATTTAATGTGAGTGAATTATTTAATAAAAATCCGAAAATTTATTATGTTATAATTATTAACGTGACGAGAGTTAGTAATTATGAGAAATTTGTTGAATATTACTAATGAGCAAAGTAATATATTATATTGGTTATATTGAATGTCATGAGTGGAAATTTAAGTCGGAACGTGCTCGTGTCGCGTCGGGACTAAATTTTGATAAATAAAAAGTGAATATTTTATAAGTTGCCCGTATGGTCGTTTTGAGTGCACCAACGCGTCCGGAAGGGTCGAGATAGTCAGAAAAGTGTACCCGAGGGTGTAGTTTGGGTCTCGGGGCGTTTTTAGGCCTAATTAGTAACCCGGGAGGGCATTTTGGTCATTTTACCTTTTTGGGTCATTAAACCCACGAAAATACTAAGGGTTATATCAGATATCTGGATTGTCATCTAGGTTTAGAAACTCTAAACACAAGTGACGGCCATAGGAGAGGGAAGAAGAAAGCTCCAAGTCAATCCAAGGCCCTAAAAGTCATCCGTTTGCACCACAACCACCACCACCGCGTAGATCGCGCAACGGGCTACGCAACCACACCAAAAACATATGCAAATCAGAACGTCGAAAATCCGAGGCAAGTGTTTATCTTGCTATTTTCGTTGGTGCAATTTCCCTATTAGTTTAGGAATGATTAGGGATGAAAAATGTGGAAGAAAACCCAATTTGTGTTAGGACAATCCATGTAGTATTGGTTTATATGATGATTCTGGAAACCTTGCCATGTAGAGGACTATAACCACGAAATTTGGATGATATTAAGAAAGGAATTCTGGAGAAAGATTTGTTAGAAAACTGTTTAAGAAAATTCTAGGGTTCTTGTTAATTAGATGAAATTTTGGGTGGAAATTCCATGTTTAAATGATGAATATGTACATGCCTTACGTTAGGAGCGTCTGGTATATTGTTATAATGTTAGTAGTAGAATTCTTGGGACGTTTTGGGTTGGAAAACATGTATTTGGATGAAGAAAAGTGGTAGAACCCGTAACTGCAATTCTGCAGAAATCAAAATACCTGCTTGATCGATCGATCGAGCATAGAGCTTCGATCGATCGAAGGTTCGATCGATCGAGTCCCAGACCTCGATCGATCGACCCCTCCTGGAAGACTCCTATTTCCCTTGTTTAATTAGTTAAACTAAATTTATCGTGAAATAATTCTTGGGTATTCTTAATAAAATGTTTTGGGAGATAGGAAAGACCAGTAGGACATGTGAATAAGTGTTGGGGACTTTATTATAAGACGAGAAGTTTACTTTTGGGGTAATTATATAATGAACGATGAAACTACGTATTTCAAGTGAGAGATTACGCGAATAGCTACGATAGTGAATAGAGTTATACCTACTGAGTTTTCTACTTGGAAGGATAGAGTCCACGAGTGTCACGTAATAAGTGAGAAAACTCTTCGGGTTAAGGTTAGAGATGAAACCTTATACGTAATACTAATAATGTGAAATTAAGGATAAATGTTGTAATTATGGGTGACGAGAGGAACCTATATTAATATGATGAAAGTGGTATATTTATATGATTGTGTGTACATATATTGTATACATGTGAAAAACATACCGCGCTACTTACTATCCTTGAGGTTACCGCGCTGGGATAGTCTTATCTCGATGGGACCTTTATGGGGGATATTTACTTGTACCCTAGAAGATAGATATCCTTGGTACAGGCTATCGAATTGATAGTTCAGACGGTCCTAAGAGACGCGAGTATGTGCCATCCTCTTAGAGACTTGGAATCTATGCTTCGACTCCATATTGTTTGTGTATGTGTTAATACAGTTTGAGAGTGATTCCGAATTTGTATTCCCCTTGATATGAGTGGTATAGGGTTTGGATAGTAGAAGTATGCACGCAACATAGTTTTATTTGGGGTGCTGTTATTTTATATATATTATACGAGTAGTTAATATATATATGAGATTTGGAAACTGAAACTGCCTACTGTTATTTGATAAGTAGGACATGGTTGATGACTCAAATAATAAATACTTGTTTTGAGAAAGTATAATATGACACTGGAAAACTTTATTGATTTTATAAAGTTAAAATGGAGAACTTTGATTACTAATTGAAATACCCTTTTCGAAATGGAATCTCTAAATGTTGAATCTTATGATAAATCTAAGATAAGTTAAATCATTGGGAAGATTCGTGCGGTAAATGATAAGATAAAAGGTTGGGAAGGTTAGTACGATAGGCGTGCACATTAGAAGAGAGGTGAGAATTTCTCAAGAGAGTGTCGCTCTAATATGTTGTTGCATTGGCCTGTATCAATTTAAATACTTGCTAAACGTATTTTAAATCAAACACACTTTCGGGCTCTGACCCGTTTTTCTCTCTCTATCTCTCTCTCTTGTATATATATGTATGTATTACAGGTGCCCAGCCACAGGGGCGTCTTGCTTAGGATCTCTTGGAAGGAACGCGCTGCAGCTTAGGTGGGAGTTGCAGGTCTCTTGATTAGACGACTTCGTTCATTCGGATCCACTCTTAGTATTTTCATTTAGTTGAGCATGTGTAGCTCTTTCCATTATTCCGTTGTTATTGGACATTTGTATTTCAGTTATTTCTAGTATTGTCACTATGGGATTTATTCAGTTTGAATTGTGTTACTTTATATTTCGCATATTGACATTCGATTGACGAATGTTTTAAATTAATTGGACTATGTTGCAGATATTTAATGTGGTGTGATTCTTACTTATTGAATGTTGTTAATAAAATAAATGATTTTATTTAAATAAAATTTGGAAAGTATGTATGAAAATGGTTTTGACACTTAGCTTAATTATTTAGGGTGATAAATTGGAAAATTTATTTTTATCGACAGTGATGCTGAGAATGAACCAACTGTTTACCTTGATTTAATTTAATAAAGGAGTGATCGCCCGGTATTTAATTAGGCGGGGTGTCACAGGTGGTATCAGAGCATCAGGTTCTAGTGTCCTTTAGGATCTGTGCGGCCTATTATGCTTTCAGCGTTGCTTTCTTTGATATAGAGCCCTAAATACTAGGAATGTTGTATTCATCTCTATACATTGGGAATTCGTGCTCCTGCAATTTGTTTATTTGAATGATGAACTCATCCAAATTTACTTAAATTTTCAGATGGATCGTCAAGAAGAACTAGCTTAGACGGTTAAGGGAGTCAACGAGCAAGATCGACTCACACCTCAGGTATCCCCAGGGAGAATATCAACCATCGAGTTAGCAGGTATCATGGCACAAGCAGTTACCACTGCAGTTCTACAATACCAAGAACGCATCCTACAACGTAAAGGAGGTAAAAGATCTAGAGAGGTTAACCAAATGCATGTGACTAACATTGAGAATTGTGCGAAGGCACCGAATCTGCGACAACAAAACAATCAAGATCGATTCAGTTCCAGAAGTAACGAGATTTATGTACAGGGACAAAAGTGTCAGAGCCAACGAAGTCAGGTTCAGAATGAAATCACCAAGAGGTGTTTCGGTTGTGGAATGGACGATCACAAACGTAAATCTTGTCCGAATCAGACTGGGGATAAACTACAATCTGACCAGGGAAGAATTTCAAAACTCTGCTATAAATGTGTTCAACCGGGTCACAAGTGGATGGATTGTCCTCCCCCTGACATAGTTTTTCTGCAGATATCCACTCAAGACCAGGGAAAAAGTGAGACTAGTCAATACCGTAAGGAAGGGAAGCAGTTTCGAGGGAGGTGCTTCCAATGTGGCAGGAATGGCCATAGGCGTCAAGATTGTCCAGAGAAGGATAGGGCCCCACAACAGGAATGTGCTAAGAATGAACCCCAGAAGCCAGCTCCACCACCCTTTCCAACAGCCTCAGTTTAGCAGAAAAAGCTATAGGGCGGACGTGTCTATAACTTCCCACAGGCAGTAGCTCCGCAGGCATCACCCGCGATTGAAGGTATGTTTTTTTTATCCATGTTACTATGAGTCGAGTTTTGTTTGATACTGGGGCAATGCACTATTTGATAGTTACCTATTTTGTGAAAGCCTTAGGGTTATTAGCCACAGCAGAGAACACTGTGACATATGTAGACTCACCACTAGGGAGTGAGTCGCTTATTTTCTTTATATGCCGGGAAGTGGGGGTAGAGATTGGTAGCTTAGTATTACCTACAGACATGTTAGTTTTAGACATGCACGAGCATGATGTGATTATTGGTATGGATTGGCTCGCAGCTTATAGAGCCATAATTGATTGCTTCGGTGGGAGCATTGTTTTTGCCATTCCGGGGCAAGAGATGTTTGTAGTGGCGATGCCTCGCCCAGAGGGAGGCTCGACTGCTCATTTGTATTACATAGAGGAGGATACCTCTAAGGAGGTTATGATTCCCTTAGATTCGATCCCAGTTGTCAAGGAGTATTCCGATGTGTTTCAGGAGATACCAGGCCTACCCCCAGTCGAGAGATAGACTTTGTCATAGATGTATTGCCAGATACGAGACCTATAGCACGCGCACCGTACCGTATGGCTCCGGCAGAGATGCGAGAGCTACGAGATTAGATAGAGCAGCTATAGGTCAGGGCTTCATTCGTAGGAGTACCTCACCTTGGGGCGCTCCAGTTTTATTTGTGAAGAAGAGAGATGGTTCACTGAGATTGTGTGTGGACTACAGGGAGCTGAACAAGGTCACGATACAGAATAAATATCCGTTACCTCGAATCGATGACCTGTTCGACCAGTTGAGGGGAGCAACTTTCTTTTCGAAGATAGATCTGAGGTCGGGGTACCATCAGTTACGTATTAGAGAGCAGGATGTTTCAAAGACTGCCTTCTTGACGAGATATGAGTCCTATGAGTTCAGGGTGATGCCGTTCGGACTCACAAATGCTCCAACCGTTTTCATGGACTTGATAAACCGAGTATTCAGAGAGTTCTTGGATCAGTTTGTCATCATTTTCAAAGATGACATTTTGATATATTCACACTCCGAGGAGGATCATGCCGAGCACTTGAGGCAGGTTCTTCAGACTCTACGAGAGCATCAGTTATATGATAAGTACGAGAAGTGCGGATTTTGGTTACGAGAGGTACAGTTCTTGGGGCATGTTGTTTCTGAGCAGGGGATAGCAGTTGACCCGAGTAAATTATCAGCGGTAAGGGAGTGGGGACAGCCCACGACACCGACGGAAGTGCGTAGTTTCTTGGGGTTAGCTGGTTACTACAGGAGATTCATTCGGGGATTCTCTAAAATAGCGGGTCCATTGACGAATCTGACTCGCAAGGGGGTACCATATGTTTGGGATGACGCTTGTCAGTTGGCTTTCGATGAGCTAAAAGACAAGCTTACTTCAGCGCCAGTCCTTGCGTTACCAAAGTCGGGTGTAGAGTACCTGGTCTACACCGATTCGTCCTTACGGGGACTTGGGGGAGTACTCCAGCAGGAAGAGAAGGTTATAGCTTTTGCTTCCCGCAAGCTTAAGCCGCATGAGAAGAATTACCCCACCCACGACCTGGAGTTAGCAGCGGTCGTCTTTGCATTGAGGATATGGAGGCACTATTTGTTGGGGGAGAAATTCCGTTTGTTCACAGACCACAAGTCGTTGCAGTACCTGTTCACTCAGCGAGAGCTGAATATGCGTCAGCGCAGATGACTAGAGTTTGTGAAGGACTATCAGTTCGAAATACAGTATCATCCGGGAAAGGCCAACGTAGTTGCTGATGCGTTGAGCCGTAGACCAGTAGACGATGTAGCGGACGTCTGGAAAGCAAAGTGGAAGGAGTTGGGTCACCAGGACGCAGTAGCACGTTCTTTCATATCTGTGATGTCAGTCACACCCGAGATTGTTACAAGGGTGATACAGGCACAGACCACAGACCCATTTTGCCAGGAGCAGATTGTGCGACTTCTAGCCGAGGGTGCTGAGTCCTATTCTGTTAGTTCTGATGGAGGTTTGCGATTTAATGGGAGATTGGTAGTTCTAGAAGGAGCAGAATTACATCATGCAGTGATGACTCATTCTCATGGGTCCCGATTTACAGTACATCCGGGAGGCGATAAGATGTACCAGGATATGAGGAGGCAATACTGGTGGAGTGGGATGAAGAAGGACATTGTCGAGTTCGTGTCCAAGTGTTCTACCTGCCAGCTGGTAAAGGTGGACCATCAGAAATCGTCAGGATTGCTTCAGCCATTGGAAGTACCCGCGTGGAAGTGGGAAAGTATTTCCATGAATTTTATTACAGGGTTGCCTACATCACAGCGGGGCCACGATTCTATCTAGGTGATTGTAGACTGTTTGACCTAGGTGGCTCATTTTTTGCCGGTGCGGATAGATTACACCACGGGTCAGTATGCTCAGTTGTTCATCGCTGAAATTGTCAGATTACACGGGGTGCCCCTCAATATTGTGTCAGATAGGGACAAGATTTTCGTGTCACGTTTTTAGGAAAGCTTTCAGGAGGCTATGGGCACTGAGTTGAGGTTGAGTTCAGCTTACCACCCACAGACAGACAGAGCGTACTAATCAGATGTTAGAGGATATGCTACGCATGTGTGTTCTCGATTTTGGGGGAGGTTGGGATCCACATCTTCCACTGGTAGAGTTTGCTTATAATAACTCTTATCAGTTCACGATTGGCATGGCTCCATTTGAGGCTTTGTATGGCAGGCCTTGTCGTTCTCCAACTTGTTGGCTCGAGGTGGGGGATAACAAGTTGCTAGGACCAGAGGTGATTCAGGAGACCTCCGCGAGGATTGAGATGATCAGGAGTCGCATTCGGATAGCCCAGGACAGGCAGAAGAGCTACGCCGATGCAAAACGGTTCTTCCGGGAGTTTAGTGTGGGGGACCAAGTGTTATTGCGTGTATATCCTATGAAGGGAGTGATGAGGTTCGATAAGAAGGGGAAGTTGGCTCCGAGGTATGTGGGACCATTTCCCATCATCGAGAGGATTGGGTCGGTTGCATACAGGTTGGGACTGCCAGAACATTTACATCGCATCCACGATGTATTCCACATCTCATCGTTGAGACGATATCTTCGGGATGATATGGACCATACTCACATTGCGATAGATGAGATCGACTTACAGCCTGATAGCTCTTACGAGGAGAGATCGATGGCTATCCTAGACTATAGTGAGAGGAGATTGAGGTCGAAGATTGTTCCACTTGTACGGGTCCAGTGGGAGCATCATAATGTGGAGGAATCCACTTGGGAGCGCGAGGCAGATATACGCGAGAGATATCTAGAGTTGGTTTTACCAGGTATGCCTTATTTTCCGAATTTCGGGACGAAATTCCGTTATTAGGGGGGGAGTATGTAATACCCCATATTTTTATGCTATATTAATTTGGGGATTTATTAAATTTAATGTGAGTGAATTATTTAATAAAAATCCGAAAATTTATTATGTTATAATTATTAACGTGACGAGAGTTAGTAATTATGATAAATTTGTTGAATATTACTAATGAGCAAAGTAATATATTATATTGGTTATATTGAATGTCATGAGTGAGTTAAATGACAATTTCGGAAATTTAAGTCGGAACGTGCTCGTGTCGCGTCGGGACTAAATTTTGATAAATAAAAAGTGAATATTTTATAAGTTGCCCGTATGGTCATTTTGAGTGCGCCAACGCGTCCGGAAGGGTCGAGATAGTCAGAAAAGTGTACCCGGGGGTGTAGTTTGGGTCTCGAGGCGTTTTTAGGCCTAATTAGTAACCCGGGAGGGCATTTTGGTCATTTTACCTTTTTGGGTAATTAAACCCACGAAAATACTAAGGGTTATATCAGATATCTGGATTGTCATCTAGTTTTAGAAACTCTAAACACAAGTGACGGCCATAGGAGAGGGAAGAAGAAAGTTCCAAGTCAATCCAAGGCCCCAAAAGTCATCCGTTTGCACCACAACCACCACCACCGCGTAGATCGCGTAACGGGCTACGCAACCACACCAAAAACATATGCAAATCAGAACGTCGAAAATCCCAGGCAAGTGTTTATCTTGCTATTTTCGTTAGTGCAATTTCCATATTAGTTTAGGAATGATTAGGGATGAAAAATGTGGAAGAAAACCCAATTTGTGTTAGGAAAATCCATGTAGTATTGGTTTATATGATGATTCTGGAAACCTTGCCATGTAGAGGAATATAACCACGAAATTTGGATGATATTAAGAAAGGAATTCTGGAGAAAGATTTGTTAGAAAACTGTTTAAGAAAATTCTAGGGTTCTTGTTAATTAGATGAAATTTTGGGTGGAAATTCCATGTTTAAATGATGAATATGTACATGCCTTACGTTAGGAGCGTCTGGTATATTGTTATAATGTTAGTAGTAGAATTCTTGGGACGTTTTGGGTTGGAAAACATGTATTTGGATGAAGAAAAGTGGTAGAACCCATAACTGCAATTCTGCAGAAATCAAAATACCTGCTTGATCGATCGATCGAGCATAGAGCTTCGATCGATCGAAGGTTCGATCGATCGAGTCCCAGACCTCGATCGATCGACCCCTCCTGGCAGACTCCTATTTCCCTTGTTTAATTAGTTAAACTAAATTTATCGTGAAATAATTCTTGGGTATTCTTAATAAAATGTTTTGGGAGATAGGAAAGACCAGTAGGACATGTGAATAAGTGTTGGGGACTTTATTATAAGACGAGAAGTTTACTTTTGGGGTAATTATATAATGAACGATGAAACTACGTATTTCAAGTGAGAGATTAGGCGAATAGCTACGATAGTGAATAGAGTTATACCTACTGAATTTTCTACTTGGAAGGATAGAGTCCACGAGTGTCACGTAATAAGTGAGAAAACTCTTCGGGTTAAGGTTAGAGATGAAACCTTATACGTAATACTAATAATGTGAAATTAAGGATAAATGTTGTAATTATGGGTGACGAGAGGAACCTATATTAATATGATGAAAGTGGTATATTTATATGATTGTGTGTACATATATTATATACATGTGAAAAACATACCGCGCTACTTGCTATCCTTGAGGTTACCGCGCTAGGACAGTCTTATCTCGATGGGACCTTTATGGGGGGATATTGACTTGTACCCTAGAAGATAGATATCCTTGGTACAGGCTATCGAATTTATAGTTCAGACGGTCCTAAGAGATGCGAGTATGTGCCATCCTCTTAGAGACTTGGAATCTATGCTTCGCCTCGATATTGTTTGTGTATGTGTTAATATAGTTCGAGAGTGATTCTGAATTTGTATTCCCCTTGATATGAGTGGTATGGGGTTTGGATAGTAGAAGTATGCACGCACCATAGTTTTATTTGGGGTGCTGTTATTTTATATATATTATACGAGTAGTTAATATATATATGAGATTTGGAAATTGAAACTGCCTACTGTGATTTGATAAGTAGGACATGGTTGATGACTCAAATAATAAATACTTGTTTTAAGAAAGTATAATATGACACTGGAAAACTTTATTGATTTTATAAAGTTAAAATGGAGAACTTTGATTACTAATTGAAATACCCTTTTCGAAATGGAATCGTTAAATGTTGAATCTTACGAGTAATCTAAGATAAGTTAAATCATTGGGAAGATTCAGGCGATAAATGATAAGATAAAAGGTTGGGAAGGTTAGTATGATAGGCGTGCACATTAGAAGAGAGGTGAGAATTTCTCAAGAGAGTGTCGCTCTAATATGTTGTTGCATTGGCCTGTATCAATTTAAATACTTGCTAAACGTATTTTAAATCAAACACACTTTCGGGCTCTGACCCGTTTTTCTCTCTCCGTCTCTCTCTCTTGTATATATATGTATGTATTATAGGTGCCCAGCCACAGGGGCGTCTTGCTTAGGATCTCTTGGAAGGAATGCGCTGCAGCTTAGGTGGGAGTTGCAGGTCTCTTGATTAGACGACTTCGTTCATTCGGATCCACTCTTAGTATTTTCATTTAGTTGAGCATGTGTAGCTCTTTCCATTATTCCGTTGTTATTGGACATTTGTATTTCAGTTATTTCTAGTATTATCACTATGGGAATTATTCAGTTTGAATTGTGTTACTTTATATTTCGCATGTTGACATTCGATTGATGAATGTTTTAAATTAATTGGACTATGTTGCAGATATTTAATGTGGTGTGATTCTTACTTATTGAATGTTGATAATAAAATAAATGATTTTCTTTAAATAAAATTTGGAAAGTATGTATGAAAATGGTTTTGACACTTAGCTTAATTATTTAGGGTGATAAATTGGAAAATTTATTTTTATCGACAGTGATGCTGAGAATGAACCAACTGTTTACCTTGATTTAATTTAATAAAGGAGTGATCGCCCGGTATTTAATTAGGCGGGGTGTCACATCGTCCTGTAAGACTTTGCACCTCTTTCTTTGTCGATGGAGATCGCAGCCCTAACAGAGCTTTGATCTGTTTAGGATTCGCCTCAATGCCTCGTTGATTGACAATGTACCCGAGGAACATGCCTTCTCGTACTCCAAATATGCACTTCGTCGGGTTCAGCTTCATTTGGTATTTATCTAGTTGATCAAAAGTCTGACTTAAGTCAACTAGTTGATCAGCAGCTTTTTTGCTCTTCGTCAGTATGTCGTCAACATAAACTTCCATATTGCAACTGATTTGTTCAGCAAAGACTTTGTTCATCAGCCTCTAATATGTCACACCTGCATTTTGCAAACCAAAAGGCATAACATTATAACAATAAGTTCCCCTAGGGGTAATGAAAGAAGTACTCTCCCTGTCTTCAGGTTTCATTTTAATCTGATTGTAGCCAGAATAAGCATCCATGAAGCTTAGCAGCTCGTGTCCCAAGGTAGCATCGACTAGTTAATCAATTCGGGGCAGTGGAAAGTGATCCTTTGGGCATGCTTTGTTGAGGTCGGTGAAGTCTACACACATCCTCCATTTGTTGTTCTTCTTTTTCACCATCACTACATTTGCTAACCAGTCTGGATATTTAACATCTTCAATGAAGCAAGCTTTCTGGAGCTTCTCGACCTCCTCCTGTATAACTTGATTCTTCTCGGGACTGAATACTCTTCTTCTCTGCTTCACAGGCTTGATCTCCTTATTCACATTGAGCTCGTGACATAAGAAATTTGGATCTATCCCTGGCATATCTTCATGACTCCACGTAAATGTTTACTTTCTGCTTCTAAGGAAAGTTATCAATTCCTGTTTTAGTGATGCTTCTAACGAAGAACCTACTTGAGTAGTTCGCTCAGGGTGCTCGTCGTCCAGGATGATGTTTTTAGTAGCTTCCACCACTTGACCTTTCACGAGTTGTGACTCATCTCTAGGATCCAATGTTTCAATGTCGGTACCTTCATCCACTTGATAGGTGGTAGTCTTTTTCCTTGATTCCTGCATTTCTTCTTGCTCGGCGGATGAATAATATCATTCCCGAGCTACTTTCTGATCACCTTTAACAACTCCTACTCCAAAATTTATTGGAAATTTCAGGCATTGATGCATTGTAGATGGTACAGCTTCAAACTTTTTCAATCCTACTCTTCCCATGATGATATTTTACAATGACTGAACATTTTTATCCATCATGAAAAATTGTATTCTTTCTGTTCGACAAGCAGGCCACGTACCAATGAATATATCCAACTTGATCGTCCCAAGTGGAAATACTTTCTCGCGAGCAAAACCGATGAGGGGTCTATGATAAGGCTCCAATTGAGATAGCTTTAGATTTAAGCTATCGAAGCACGAGTAGAACATGATGTCGGCCGAGCTGCCATTGTCGACCAGTACTCTTAAAATTATAACCTCCTTCATTCTCATCTTGATCACCAATGGGTCATCATGAGGATACAGACACCTGCAAGTTTATTCTTTGAGAAACTAATGACCAATTTCTCTTTGTTCACCTTTCTCGGGCGATCCTCCTCAGCTAGATTTATTCGTTGAATGTACGAGCAAGCTTGAGCCTCATAGAGGTAAGCTTTTCTCTCGGCAGTAAGGTCTCCTCTTCCTGCATCTCCACCTGTTATAACATTACAGTCAAATGACCCAAAGCGTATTAAAAATACCTCTCGTTCTGGCTGCCTTGGTCGCTTGGGAAGATCGGGGTCATCCTCGGGATCAACTTTATGGTTTCTTTTCTTGTTCTCCTCTGCTCGACGAGGAGATCTAGACCTCTCTCTAGTTCGGTCATTTTTTCTTCTTTCGCTTCCACGATCAACATACTTTGACAGTTTTCCTCGTCTGATGAGTGTTTCAATCTCATTCTGAAGAGCTGTGCAGTTTTTGGTCATATGTCCATGATCTTTATAAAACTCGCAATACTTCGCCTTATTCCTCTTGTCAGGGTCTGTCTTCATTTTCTCTGGCCAGTTTAGTTCCTCGTTGTTCTTGATTTCCTCTAGAACATGGTTGATATCATTCTTCAAAGGAGTATAATTATCATATTTCTTCATCACGTCCCACACCGACCTGTTTTTTGAATGCTTGTCATTACGATTGTTCTTATGCTCTTTCTTCTTAGCTTTATCACCTTCCACCTTGGTTTATTTGGCATCCATGTTCTTCTTCGCAGCCATAGCCTCCTCGACATTCATAATTTTGGACGCTTTTCCCATCAGGTCTAACATGGTTCTAGGTGGATCTTTGGCCAAAGTGTAGTACAACTTATTGGGCAGTAGTCCACTCATTAAAGCAGTAATCGTTGTCTTTTCTTCATAATCAATGACTTCAAGTTTCTAGTTATTAAAACGAGTTATATAATCTCTGGTGCTCTCACCAGCCTTTTGTCTAACACTTAACAAATGTGCTACTCGTTTAACTGGCTTTGCCCCAAAATAGAAATTCCCAATGAATAACTCGGCCAGTTGAAGAAAAGTTGAAATCTTACCCCGAGGAAGATTATTATACCATATTTGAGCAGATCCAGTAAGAGTTCACGAGAATGCCCTGCATCTCATCTCATCTGGAACAGCATAGATGTCGGCTGCAGCCTGGTATTGTTCTATATGAAGGACAAGGTGAGTCTTTCCATCATATTTGGGGGTCACAACAAGTGCTTTGAACTTTGATGGTGTTGGAAAATCTACAATGGACTGGACAAAAGGTGTTCCTCGAACAAAGGTTCGTTTTAGGGGGTTCTTAGCTTTAACCATTTCCCCCAATCTATCCTCCAGCCTTTGAATAGAGCCTTTCCATGCATCATTTCCTTCCTCGGGCCTATTGGTTCGAGCAGCTGATCGTGTTGAGGTGGCTTCCTGGGATCTCTCTTGACGAGCAGCTGGTCGCGACTGGGCAGATCCTTCCCTTAAGTCTGATGGTCGTCGAAAACTCCTCGATGGGGCTCTAGGAGGACTTTTGCTCCTCCTAGGACCTAATCGATCGAAAGGAGATACTCTGCTTAATCTTTCTAGCGCACTGGCCCTTTCTGGGGAGAGAGTGATACGTTGTTCAGTATCTGTGGCTCGCACTGACGAAGTTCGTCCAGGTTGATAAGAAAAATCTTCAGACTCCTCATTGCGATATGAATTGGTATGCCTAGTACGCGAAGAAGATGCACGGGTATTTCTTTGAATACTTCGTGGTCTTGAATGGGTTGGCGCACCGCCATGGAGGGTTTGTATGAGTTGACGCATAGTTTCTTGCATGACGGTTTGGCCCTGAGCCAGATTTGTCATTATTCCAGCTAGATCTGGAATATTTGGCGGAGCAGATGGATTTGGAGGGCTTCCAGCGTTTCGATTGCTAGATTCTTGAATATCAACCATTTGTGATGGATTGTTTTTGATGGAAAACGATATTACCAGTCGTTCCCACAGACGGTGCCAATCTGTTGATGTAAAAAATTAGATCATATCTAATTATTCAATCACAGATAAATAAATGAGACAAAGAATTTTTAAAGTGGTCCATCCTTATAAGAATGGCCTACGTCCACTGTTATGGTATTGCTGTTTGTATGGGAATTCTCGATTACAAATTATCTCAAGAAATTTCGGTCCCCTTACAATGAGGATTGTACAATGTATTTATAGCCTTGAGGCTGTAATGTGAAAGGGTAATACATTAAATGATGTACATATGAAAGGGTGATACATTCGATGCTCCTTAAGCGTATGCATCTGAATGATAAGCATTTAATGAACAGTCAAACTGTTGGTTATCCCGCTATTATTGCTTTGTTCGAGGTACAGCTCGGACCACCTGAGTGGCTCGGACCGCCTAAGCTTCTTGGTGCTCAAGAGTTCCTCGGAGAGTTCTCGTTCCTCGGAGCGTATGAGTTCCTCGGGGAAACAGTGTTCCTCGTTGTAGTATGGTTCCTCGGAGCGTGTGAGTTCCTCGGAAGTGTTTGTTGTTACCACGTAGACTGCCACGTGTCTTCACTTTATTGATCCATGTCAGCAGACTAAATTTGGTATCAAAAATTGGTGTTAACAAATTAACTATCTCGATGGTCATAACCATAGTTCAAAATGCCTGGTTACATTCACGACCTGGTTAGCTAATGCGTTAGTAAAGAATATCTTTATTGCAACGGAGGTACCCGTAAGTTATAATTACCTTATTTACCTTTTGAGATCTTTTGAATAAGATTTCATTGAAGTTGTGCCTAAACACGATCTTTGCTTGCAGCGAACAAAGATTATTTCTTAGCTAATTGGAATGCTTCACTTCAGTGTGCACACTTGTCTTCATACACAAGTCCTAGACATTCTCTTGTAATGCTTCTTTTTCCTTGTTGATTTTAAGAGAGAGACTTTTAAAAGAAGAAAAATATATTCAGCATATTTCTTTTGTCCTTCTATTGTGTGATTTTCAATATATTCAATTCATCCCTGAAATCTTGAAAGTAATACTTTTGTAATCAAGCAGGGTTTGACAAATTATTTTCCAAATTTTATGTGTTCTTCAAGTTTGAAAAGCACACTTATTCACAATGTCAAGTTTCAAGATATAGTTAAATACGTTTTCACCTATTTAGAATTCTCATTTAAAGTTTCGTAATTATACGGTGTGCACTTATTGACAATGTCAAATAAAAAAAAATTAAATATGTGAAAAAATTATTTCACCATTTTATTTTTCGATGTGGTTAAAAGTATTTCGCCCCGAATCAAATGGCACATAAGTGTTAAATATTTCAATTAAAATTAGAGTGTTTGGTAGAACTATTTTTAATGATATCTTGTATTTAGGGGGTTAAATGAAATAGTGATTCTACATAGCCCGCCTGGGAACCGCATTCACCCCTATTTTTTTTTTTTTAAAAATTCTTACTTTCTTATTCTTTTGTGTTTAACAATTGATATAAAAATAGTTTTTTATATAAAAAAAAATAGTTTTTCACATAGAAAAACAGTTTTTTCTATTAATATAAAAAAAACAAAAACAAAATTGAAAGTAATTTTTTTATTAAAGTTAATATTTTTTATAAATAAAAAAAAAATTGTTTTTGGCATGATATAGCGATTGATTAGTGTCGCTGGCGCATACCCATAAAATATCGCGATTAATTAGTGACGATGGCGCGGACCCACATTCAACAAATGACGTGGACTCGGGAATGTGGGTCCGAGCCAGCGGCACTAATTAATTGCGATATTTTTTATTGAAAAAATATCGCGATTAATTAGTGCCACTGGCGTGTACCCACATTCAACAAATGATTTGGTCCGGGAATGTGGGTCCACGCCACCGACACTAGACGATTAATTAGTGTCGTTGGCGCGGACCAACATTCCCGAAGCCAAATCATTTGTTGAATGTAGGTTTGCGCCAACGGCACTAATTAATCGCGATATTTTTTATTGAAAAATATCACGATTAATTTGTGCTACTGACGCGGATCCACATTCAACAAATGATTTGGGTCTGGGAATGTTACACTAATTAATCGCGATATTTTTTTATTGAAAAATGATTATTTTGTAGATTTTTTTATTAATAAACATAGTTTTCTTTATTTATGGAAAAAATATTTTTTTAATTTAAATTAAAAATTGTTTAATTTTAATAAAAAAACAATTTTTTTATATTAATAGAAAAACTATTTTTTTCTAATATAAAAACTATTTTTTTTTAATTATAAAAACTATTTTTTTTTCATTTAAAAAACTATTTTTATATGAACAAAAGAATAAAAAGCTTTAAAAAAAAGAAGGTAAAATGCGGTCTTCAGGCGGGCTAGAAGGCGGTTCATCTAAAGTTTTCCTAAATGAAATTAATAAATAAAAAATTTCTAATAAATGTCTTAGAGTGTTAAAAAAAGGGTCATTCAGAATTAGATCCTATTAGATTTTCTTTTAGGCATTCTAGTCCCACCATGTTTTTCTCTTACATATAAGTCCTACTCCTAATTTTTTGAATTTTTTTTTCACAATTTTACCCTTTTAAAACCAACCATCCGTAACTTCCTTGAAGAAGTTACATAAGTGGTTGATTTTTTTTTTAATCTTCAAATGATCATAACTTTTGATTCACAAATCCGTTTTTCGTAAAATTACTATTTTTGAAATCTGCTCGACGAGATCTATCAAACAAGATCCATGAAAGCTATAAAATTCCAAAGAAAAAAATTTACACAAACATTAAACTTTACTATATGCACTAGAATATGAAATAGTATTATATATGTGACATTTTCACAAACAGACAGTAACATTTACTGTGGTAATATTACACAGTATATATATATATATATATATATATATATCCGGTGGATCCAAACCCTCTTTTTTCAAAATTATCTTATATTTAAAGGTCCGCGCTAGCGGTATCCAATCCTTACCACCATTGTTGACGCTTCAACGCCCTTCGTTAAAGCTCCGATTTGGGGTGGGTAAGGGTGGCATGTGGTGCCGCTGGCGCGGACCTTTGAAAATAAGAGACATTTGAATAAATGGGATTTGGATCCACCGGAGTATCATGGGGTGCCGCTGGCGTGAACCTTTGAAAACAAGATTGGATAAATGAGATCGGGATCCTCTGGACCGCCGATTTGGGGTGAGTAGGGGTGACATTAGGTGCCGGTGATACAAAACTTTAAAAATAGGAGCATATTGGATATATATATATATATATATATATATATATATATATATATATATATATATATATATATATATATATATATATATATATATATATATATATATAATGTGATAACACAGTAAATGCTATTATTTGTAAAAATGTCATAGATATTAAACTTTATTGTATACACCAGAAAATGAAATAGTTTTATATCTGTGATATTTTCACAAACAATAACATTTACTGTGTTAATATATTTATAAAATAGTTTTACATATATAATATTTTCACAAACACTAACATTTACTGAGTTAATATTACACAATATATATATATATATATATATATATATATATATATATATATATATATATATATATATATACACGGTAGATCCAAACCTCTTTTTTTTTCAAAATTACCATATTTTTAAGGGTTTACGCTAGCGACATTCAATCCCCACCACTACCCACCCCCATTGTCGGAGCTTCAACGACTTTCATCAGAGCTAGGATTTGGGTGGGTAGTAGTGGCATAGGGTGCCACTAGCGCGAACCTCTGAAATTAAGAGAATATTAGATAAATGGAGTTTGGATCTACCAGAGCGCTGATTTGGGGTGAGTAAGGGTGACATTGGATTAGGTTTATATCTATAATATTTTTACAAACGGTAACATTTACTGTGTTATAACACAGTATTGTGGTGACAATTAGTATGCAACACAAATAAATGTAAAAGAGGTGACAACCAAGAAAAAACAAATAAAAGGCCAATCACACAACAACGGGAGTACGTGGTTCAGCAAAGAAGTGCCTACGTCCACGGTGGTTCAGTCAGTGTTATTTCTCTATATTTTGAAGAGTAAGTACAGAGAATACAACTTGTCCTCTGCCCCGGACTTAGGGTTTAATTTATACATGTATCTGTTCGAGTGGTGGGGGTGAGGGATTCCTCCTTATTAGCCATCTCCCCTACTTGGAATCGTGTTTCCACACAACTCCTCTTCATGGGATCGTGGGATAATTGGATAAATACGAAGGTGATGGGCCTGGGCTTTGGGCCGCTACGGAGAGGCTACTCGTCCAGGCCTATGGTGCTAAATTCAGGGTACCCACAATTGCCCCTAAATTTGTTGGGCCATCTTTATAAGTCCAATGAATTTAAATAATCAACTATTATGGCTGATTTCTTTGAAAAACGTGAAGTTACTTTGGCAGCACCCGCTTCGTTGTTCGTGCGTTATGATTAGACTTGAAGGCTCGTTGGAATAAGGCGCATTTCTTTTTGCCGCTTCAGGCTTTTCCAGCAATCTTCCATCTTCTGAGAGCTCTTGTGCTTAGTACCTTCTGTTTTTTGATTTCAACTTTCGTTGCTTCTTCGCCATTTGACCTGATCTTCTGTCCTGTAAGTCTCTCGTGCTTTTTGCATTTTCTCTTTGGTTTGTAGTTTTTCTTGTATTTTTCCAATGGCGAAGATTGGAAATAGGTCAGTGGCTGAGTTTAGAAAATTCTATAGTATTCCTGAGTGGGTAGAGATTGAGTGCTGCGCCTCGCCGCCTAGGAGTGTTAGGGACATAGAGGATGCACATTGGATTCACGTCATGTTGCTCTCCCAGGGGGGTCTTACCTTTCCCCCTAATAGTTTGTTTCTGCACTTTTTTAGTTATGTTGGTATTGTGCCTGCACAATGTTCGCCTAATGTTTGGAAAATAGTGAACGGTGTGCATAGGATAAATCAATTGTACGGCATAAAGTTAGGGCTTGCCGAGGTCTGCTTTTGTTATTCTTTTTCTCGAACGAGTTCAGGAGTCCTGTACCTTAAAGCTAGGAGCCCTGATAGGGTATTGGTAGTAAATTTACCTGATTCCCATAAGGACTACTGGCAAGAAGGTTTTCTCGTTAGGAACTGGCAATACTCCCCTCAATTTGAAGGGTCGAGGTCTGAGAGGTTCACTATTCCCTTTTATGGGGAGGAATATATAGGTAGATGTTGTATTTTTGTTTCAACCTTTGCTGACTTTGTGACTTTTCTAACTTCTCCTTGCTTTCTTTTTTACAGCGAAGATAAAGAACTTGGAGCCAGCTCTCAGCGAGGTTCGTATCTCGGAACTGGTGAAAGCTTGGAACATCAGGGAACCTTTAGGTGACGGTGAGCATCCTAGGTCTGCTGCTTTTCTGCTTGAATACAAGAATACAGGCTCCAGCTTCATAGCCCGACCTGTGGAAAGTGTTCCGGACTTTGATTCTTCCGAGGAGGTTTCTGCTGAGCCCATCCAATTGGACGAGGAGGAGAGCAGCTCGGAGAGCGAGCCTGCAGGTGTTGTGAGTAATTTGGGTGGAGGTAGTGCTGATAGTAGCAGTTCTTCGAGTACTACCAGCGGTCCAGGTGAAGAAATGCCTCCCAGGAAGAATTTAATTCGAGATGATGATGATGATGATGATGATGTGCTTCTTGCACAGAGGTCCAAAAAATCGAAGACTGTCTCCGGGGCCATGGCTACTGGTTCTCGGCCTTCCTCTCAAGAGCAAGAGAAGAAGAAGAGAGAGGAGGAGCAGGCGAGGGAGAGGGAGAAGAAAAAAGAGGAGGAGAGGAAGAAGGTGGAAGAGAGAAAGAGGAGGGAGAAAGAGAAGGAGGAGGAGAGGAGGAAGATGGAACTGAGGACCAAGACCGGTCAAGCCTTGGTCCCGGTAGCTGCTTTGCCTGAGGGGGCTTCGGTGGCCATCTCTCCTCAACTCGCCCCTGCGCTGCTTGAGAGGGCAGTCCTCCCTGCAGATCGCGAGAGGGCGTCAGGGTCTGATCAACTGGCTTTGCAGGCTAGCCAGAGGCTTGCCTTGGTAAGGTTCCTTCTCTACATCTCAATTTCTTCTAATCCGTTGTGATGGTTTCTTCTTTCTGATCCTTCCCTTGTTTTTTTGCAGTTTGTGACTGACTTCGCTTTGCTCTATCGCTCTCGCGACGAGCTGTTGAGAAGGAACAGCGAGCTGGAGCAGCAGAATTCTATTCTGGTGGCCAGGGGTTCTCAGTTGGAGGCTGATCTGAAGGCTGCTGATGCGGCTCGAGCTTCTTCTGCCTCGGCCCTTGCTAATTCTGCTCGCGAGAGAGATAATGCTGTCAGGGAGCTCGGCGAGCTGAGGAAGTCGTATGATCAAGTCTGCTCTAGCAAGCTGGACTTTGTGGAGAAGAACAGGGTTCTTGTCGAGCAGCTGGAGGCGGAGAAAACCCAGGGAGCCACTGTTAAAGAAGATTCATACAATTCTGGCTGAGCTGCTGCGTATGAAGACGCCGAGGTTCAGATAGGCTATATTAGCCGTCTGAACTTCAAGAAGGGGTGGAACAAGGCCCTTGTGGCTGCTGGGGTGGATGTTGCATCCCCACTTTTTGACGAGCATGATCCAGGGCCCAAGCCAGTTGTGGATGAGGAGCCAGCCCCAACTGCTGAAGGGGTCAATCCTGCTTCTCAGGCTACTCTTGCTGATGCTTCCTTGGTCGAGGGGGCAGTGCACACCTCTGCAGAGGGTAACGCCCCTACTGATGCTGATAAGGACAAAGGTCCGTCCACCGAGGTTGCTAAGTGATAGGGATTCTTTGTAATTTTTTCCTTTTTTGTTCTGATGTAACCTCGCTCATTATCAATAAAAAGGCTTCGTTTTTGTTTATGCTGATTTCTTTTTATTTTCTTCCTTTCTTTTTTACTTGTAGTTGGTTGACGTTGATGAATATATCCCTGCCACTTCACATCTGGGTAGGACTCTCGGCCCAAATGCGAGTCCTGCTGTTCGCCAGGCCTTCGCTAGACTCTGCAGGTTTGCTAAGTTAAGTAACAAAAAATACAAGGATCAGTCTGAGCTGGTGGCCAAATTGAAGGACAGGCTCCAGGAAATGGAAGAGATCGGAGCTTCAGTGCAAGAAGAAATTAGCGAGCTGAGAGCCAAATTACTGGAGGCCACTGAGATCAATCAAGTTGTGGAGTTTCTTCAGCGGGAGAATGACGACCTGAGGCGGGAGGTCTCGAAGCTTAAGGAGCATTCGCCGAGCACCGCTTCGGCAGTCCTACAAGGTTCTTCCTCGTCGCGAGCTGCTCGACCTCCTCTCCCGCGTGCTGGTAGGAGTACACGGGGTGGGAGTAGGGAAGTTGAGGAGCAGCGTGAGAGGGAAATAGAGGAGCTGCGCGGTGATGTTCGGTGAGCTTACATAACCGCTGCTGGGCTCCAGAGGGACGTCACCCGACTGCGGCATCTATTCAAGAAGGGACCTCGCCAAGTGTGGACTGATGGCTATGATCAGGGCTGGTTGGATGCTCCCACGAGATTATCAGAGTTCGAGGAGCTTTCCTTCATCAGGGGGTGGTTGAGTGCTCTCAGAGAGCTGCAGGTCCCGAGGAATTCGATATTGTGGTATCGGCATGAGATGTCTCCGTCTGCTCTGATGCCCAATCCATTCAGGCGAGATGACCGATGGATTCCTATCGATGCTATTCCTCGGCGGCTACTGGAGTTGGACACAAATGAAGTTGTTGAGGAACTCAATCCTGCCCCTGATGACGGGAGGAGAGCTAAGGTTGCTGACTACCTTGCTCGGAGGCTTCCCCCTTCTTGATAATTTTTTTTTTTTTTTTAATAATTGTAAATGCTTTGGGCGAACCTTTGCCGACTAAACATGTACTATTATTATTTGTAAATATAAAAGATTAATGGAAAGTTTGAGTTTTGGGCGATTTTGTAGACTAAACGTGTTTATCCAATCTCTGTTATATTTTTGCAGCTTCACAATCTTTATCTTGTCATGTGAGTGTCCGCCCAGTCCAGTATTAAGAATACCATTGTGCTCCCTCTTTACCTTTTAGGTCGTGTCGTCACACTCCCTTAGGTCTAAGAGGGGCAATTGGCGAGGACACACCTATTTTTGGATGTCTTCATCCGGTCAGGATTTTATTTAACCAAAGTAGGTTTGATGCCTAAGAATACTCTGTAGGGCTTCGTATATTGCCATGGGCAATGCTAAGAGGTCTGTCGTGCTTCGTGACGATGACCTGAGGAGGGGTGTTCCCCTGCTATGTCAACTATTATACCTGTGATTTGAAAAGGATGTGCAATAGGATATAATTGTTACTTTTTTAGGGAGTAATCAACTGAGAGATTTTTATTGGTGAATAGAGAAATAAACTGTCTTTTCCCAAAATGAGTACAATAAAAGATCTAACAATAGAACTCCTAAAAGTAGAATTTCTTGAGATTAGATATGTTCCATGCTCGTGGTATATCTCTGCCCTCCATCGTTTTCAAATGATAGGCACCTTGCAGATCGTCTCTAATTATCTCATAAGGTCCTTCCCAGTTTGGGCCCAGTTTACCATCTGATGGCTTCACTGTGTTGCCCAGGACCTTTCTTAGGACATAGTCTCCAACTTCGAACTTCCTCGGATTGACCTTTTTGCTGTAGTGCTTCGCGAGCTGCTGCTGATAACTCGCTAGTTTTACTAGGGCAAGTTCCCTGTGCTCGTCGGCCAAGTCGAGTTCAGCGAGCAAAGCCTGATCGTTCTGATTCTTCTCGACAAGGTCGGATCTCATTGTAGGCAATCCTGCTTCTAATGGGATGACCGCTTCCATACCATATGCTAGTGAGAATGGCGTCTGTCCTGTGGCTCGTCTGGGAGTCGTTCTGTATGCCCATAGGACATGTGGTAGCACGGTAGTCCACGTGCCTTTTGCTCGTTCTAACCGCTTTTTCAATCCAACGATAACTGTTTTGTTGGAAGCCTCAGCTTGTCCGTTGCTCTGAGGATAAGCTACCGAGCTGAAGTGGTGCCTGATCCCGTGTTGGTCGCAGAAGTCCTGAAAGGGGCCACTCTCGAACTGTGTTCCATTGTCAGTGATGATGGTTAGTGATTATATTTCTCCATATGAACTTCATCATGTCAGCATCTCGGATGTTCGCCAGTGGTTCTGCCTCGATCCATTTTGTAAAGTAATCAGTTGCGACCAACAGGTATTTGCGATTGCCGGTAGCGGTGGGCAGTGGTCCCACGATGTCCATTCCCCACTGGGCGAAAGGCCAGGGGCTGGTCAGGGATTTCAATTCGCTGGCAGGCTGGTGGACCATGGGGGCGTGAAGCTGGCATTTTAGGCATTTGCAGACATAAACTGCGGAGTCCCTTTGCATATATGGCCACCAGTAACCTTCCTTCATTGCTCGGAAGGCTAGAGATCTTCCTCCGACGTGGCTTCCGCAGATTCCTTCGTGGAGCTCGTGAAGCACTGTCTTGACATCGCCTGGATGGACGCATCTAAGGTAGGGGCCGAAGAAAGATCTTTTATACAAGTCGCCTCCCGTGGATAAGTGAAAGCGAGC
This sequence comes from Sambucus nigra, assembly GCA_949130495.1. NCBI lineage: Eukaryota > Viridiplantae > Streptophyta > Magnoliopsida > Dipsacales > Adoxaceae > Sambucus > Sambucus nigra. Next base: position 237,446,020 of record OX422220.1, on the reverse strand, counting down.
AGCTTTGACTCTTATCTGGTGGGCAGTCCTCTTATCCTCTGGGAGCGTTCCGTTCTTCAAATAGTCTCTTAAGGGATCCATCCAACTAGGGGCTGGTTCCAATTGGAGTATTTGTTTCGCTTTTGTCAGCTCGCAGTTGGGGTGAATGCTCGGGCAGCTAAGGAAATCGATAGGGATTATCCTTTTAAGGCTGGAATCAACTGCCGAGCTTAGGGCTGCCAAGGCGTCGACGTGGCTGTTCTGCCCCCTGGGAAACTGTTGGATGTTGATTTCTTCAAAGTTCGTCATCAAGTTTCTTACCAAGGAGAGGTAGGCTGCCATCCTTTCATCCTTCGCGTTGTATTCTCCACTTATCTGATTGGAAACTAGTTGCGAGTCTGCGAATACCTGTAAATGCTTTGCTCCTAGAGTTTGCGCCCTTTGGAGACCTGCAATTAAGGCTTCGTATTCTGCTTCGTTGTTGGAGGCTACAAATCCCAGCCTGATTCCTTGCTCGAGGACTGCATTTTTTGGAGTGATGAGAACAATTCCTACTCCTGCCCCCTTTGAGTTGGAGGCTCCATCAACGAATAGCTTCCAGCTTCCCCCTGTAGCCTGGCTGTTTTGTTCTGTTGGCTTAGGCTGGTCGAGAGGTTCTTCGCCCGTGAATTCAGCTATGAAGTCAGTGAGGATTTGACCCTTGATAGCTATCCTTGGTTGAAATTGGATGTCAAACCGGCCGAGCTCGACTGACCACTTAGACAGTCTGCCTGACAAATCCGCCTTCCTTAGGACAGCCTTGAGGGGGTGTGATGTAAGGACAATGATCGTGTGAGCTTCGAAGTAATGCTTTAGTTTCCTCGAGGACATTACTAGGACGAATGCGAGCTTTTCCAATGGCAGGTAGCGCTGCTCGGCATATAGTAAGGTTTTGCTCGCGTAATAGACTGGATGTTGGATCCCTGTGACTTCACACATTAGCGCTGAGCTGATAGTATGGTTGGATACAGAGAGGTAGAGGTACAAAGGGTCCATTTGCTGTGGCATGACGAGCAGTGGTGGGGAGCTTAGGTAGGATTTGAGCTCGCCTAATGCTTGCGAGCAATCTGGGGTCCATTCTACCGTTTTGCTGCCTTTTAAGAGTTGGAAGAAGGGCTTGCATTTCTCGGAGGATTTAGAAATGAAACGATTTAGAGCAGCGAGCATTCCAGTGAGCTTCTGTACATCGCGGATTGTGCGAGGAGGTTGCACCCGTTTAATTGCCTCAATTTGGTCCGGATTTGCCTCTATGCCACGCTTGCTGACCAAATACCCAAGGAACTTTCCTGACTGGACACCGAAGGAACACTTGCTCGCGTTGAGTTTCATTCGGTATTTCCTGAGGATGTCGAAGGTACTTGTCAGGTCAGAAAGGTGGTTTTCTTTCTCCTTGCTCTTGACGAGCATGTCATCGATGTAGACCTCCATCGTGTCTCCCATCTGATTTTTGAACATTTTAGTAACTAGCCGCTGATAAGTTGCCCCTGCATTTTTTAGCCCAAAAGGCACGACCTTGTAACAGTATAAACCAACCGTCGTGATAAACGCCGTTTTATCCTGATCTGGGGCATATAGGGGGATCTGGTGATAGCCTGAGTATGCGTCCAGGAAACTCATTCGCTCGTGAGCTGCAGTGGCGTCTACTAGTTGGTCTATTTTTGGAAGAGGGAAGCTATCCTTGGGGCAGGCTTTGTTGAGGTCAGTGAAGTCTATGCAAACTCTCCACTTCCCGTTGCTTTTTGGAACTACCACTGGGTTGGATAACCATTTGGGGAATTGCACTTCCCGTATGGATCCTGCATCCAGCAGTTTTTCGACTTCTTGTTCTATTGCTTTGGCTTTCTCGGGAGCAGTTCGTCGTGCCTTCTGTGCTATCGGCTTGAATGTGGGATTGACGTGCAACCGATGGCAGACCATATTGGGATCGATTCCTGATAGCTCGTAGGGTTCCCAAGAGAAAACATCTATGTTTCTTCTGAGTAAGGTTAACAGATCATTTTGCTCTTCGTTAGTGAGCGAGGTCTCGATCAGGAAGACTCTGCTATTGTCGCCTTCCCTAGAAATTACTTCTACCAGGTCTTCTACAACCCGCTCGGAGGGGAGGAGCCTGGTCTCTTCCACTCCGGGCCTTCTATATTTTAATTGCTATTTGGAAGGGATTGCACCTTCCTCCACTTTCTCGCTGGTTCGAACGTCTTTTTTCTCTGGCTTCGGTCGGATGGCCGCTATGAAGCACTTTCTCGCCATCGCCTGGTCGCCATGTATCTCCATCACTCCTCGCTCGGTGATATATTTGAGTTTTTGGTGGTAGGTCGAGGAGACTGCCTTCATTGCATGAAGCCATCCCCTGCCGAGGATGGCTTGATACGGTGAATCGATGTCGACCACCAAGAATTCGATCATTTTCGAAACATTCCCAGCGAGCACTGGTAGTACTATCTTGCCCAAGGGCATGGTCATTTTTCCAGCGAAGCCGACCAGAGGAACAGTGGTTGCCTTCAGGTCGACGATGTTCAACTTCAATTTTCTGAACAGGTCGATGTACATTACTTCGGATGAGCTTCCTTGATCGACGAGCAGCCTATCGATATCAAAGTTGGCTATCCTGAGTGTAATAACTAGGGCATCGTGGTGTGGGGTCCTTACTCCCACAGGATCTTCATCCGTGAAAACAATATGTTTGTTGTAGTTGATGTCCTCTGCTCGCCGGCGTTTTCCTGCCTGTGATTTCGCTGGATCTATTTGAAAATCTTGCATTACTGCTGTCAGCTTCTTTACCTCCATCCGAGCTGAGTTGCCCTGGATTTGCTTAACATCGGATACTCCATGGATTACTGCGAATTCATGTCCGGTGTTGTCTTCCAACACGTTATCGGGTTTTGCCTCCTTGTGGGCAATCACTCTCTCTACCTTCCTTTCCACAAAGTCATTCAAATGTCCGGATTGGGCCAGCTCCTCGAGGTGGGACTTAAGAGCCTTGCAGTGCTCGGTCTTATGTCCTCATTCTTTGTGAAAGGTGCATCTCAGCGTATTGTTTCTTTTCGATGGGTCTCCTCCCATTTTTCGGGGCCATTTGACGAACGGCTCATCCTTGATTTTAGCGAGAATTTTGTAAATTGGTTCTTTGAAGATGGTGTTGACCGCCTGGAACGACTTTGCAACGTCATGGCTTCCTCCGTTCTTGGGGCCATTCTTGCTCCCATTCTTTCCTCCTTTTTTCTGGTTATCGACTTTCTCGCTTCCCTTCGTGATAAGCTTGGCTCGACCGTTCTCTCCTACGTTAAGGCGGGTGACATCTTCCACCTTTGCGTATTTCTCAATCCGGGCCATCAGGTCATTAATGGTGGTTGCTTCCTTCTTTGTCAAGGACTGGTAAAGGAGGGAAGAGCTAGGTAACCCAATTTTGAATGAAGCCACTGCTACCTCTTTCGCGCAGTCTTCGACTTCGTTGAATAACTCCCAGTACCTCTTCGCGTAGTCTCGAAGTGTCTCTTGAGGAGTTTTCTTCATCGTCAATAGAGCATCCATCCTTTTGGGATGGGAGCTGCTGGTGATGAACCGGGCTGTAAAGAGCTCGACCAGGGATTTGAAATTCCTGATGGATCGGTGAGGGAGTTTCTCGAACCATTTTTGGGCCACGTCATGAAGGCTCGAGGGAAAAATACGGCACATCAGTGCATCTCGGTGATTCCATAGGGTCATAGCCTGCCGGTACTGCCTGACATGATCAATGGGATCAGTCCTCCCGTCGTAAATCTTGAACCTTGGAATAGCAAACTTTTTGGGAGCTTCTTCTTCTTCAATTTCCCTCATGAAGGGCGATTTCATCTGGGTCTTGAGGGCTCTCCTGGCGAGTTCTCTGGTTGACCTGGTGCCGCGGTGAGCTGGATGTTGGTCCATTTCTCTGTGGACTAGGTTCCGTATGTTGTCGTCGCTGCGAGCAGGGCTCTGATAGCGGCGAGCTTTTCTCAGTTGCTCGCGGAGGTCGTCGTCTGAGTCGCCACCTTCGAACCCTTGATATTTTCGCCTAGGGCTCCTTCCTCGGCTGCGAGATTTGCTCGCCTGAGGGCTAGGAGTGCGATAGGGGCGTCTCCTGGTATCAGGACGTAGTTCTTTTTCCAGTTTTTCCAGTCTTCTTTTCAGGCGAGCATTCTCAGCCTCATACCTGCGAGAAGACTCCCTCTGCTCGTGGAGCCTTGCTTCGTATGCATCGATCAATCTGGATATCTGAGAGGACCTTGCTGGTCCTTGACTTTCTTCTGAGGCTGGCCTTTCTAAGCGAGCCCCGTGATCTGAACGTCGGACTTCAGACCTAATCCTGCGAGGAGTTGGTGGCTCCTGAATATCTCCTGCTTGAGGAGCGTTGCTGCTGTGACCAGACATCTTAGATTTTTTCTTCGGTGTGGGCTCTTCTCAAGGAAAGATAAACAGTTTCCCACAGACGGCGCCAATTGTGGTGACAATTAGTATGCAACACAAATAAATGTAAAAGAGGTGACAACCAAGAAAAAACAAATAAAAGGCCAATCACACAACAACGGGAGTACGTGGTTCAGCAAAGAAGTGCCTACGTCCACGGTGGTTCAGTCAGTGTTATTTCTCTATATTCTGAAGAGTAAGTACAGAGAATATAACTTGTCCTCTGCCCCCGGCTTAGGGTTTAATTTATACATGTATCTGTTCGAGTGGTGGGGGTGAGGGGTTCTTCCTTATTAGCCATCTCCCCTACATGGAATCGTGTTTCCCCACAACTCCTCTTCATGGGATCGTGGGATAATTGGATAAATACGAAGGTGATGGGCCTGGGCTTTGGGCCGCTACGGAGAGGCTACTTGTCCAGGCCTATGGTGCTAAATTCAGGGTACCCACAAGTATATATATATATATATATATATATAACCTCTTTTTTCTAATATGTCTTATTTTTAACGGCTCTTGCTAGCGGTATCTAATCCCGACCACCACCAATCCCAATTGTCGGAGCTCCAACAGCCTTCATCAGAGTTCTGATTTGGGGTGACATGGAGTGCCGCTAGCGCGGACCTTAGGAAATAAGAGAATATTGGATAAATGGGGTTTGGATCCACCAGAGCTCCAATTTGAGATGAGTAGGGGTAGCATTGGGTTAGGTTTATATCTGTTATATTTTCACAAATAATAAATGTTACCGTTTGTGAAAATGTTACATCGTCATCCCATGCCACCTTAAATCAGAGATGTGATGAAGGTTGTTGGAGCTCCGACAAAGGGGATGGGTGGTGTTGGGGATTGGATGCTGCTGGCGCGAACCATTAAAAACAAGATAATATATAAAAAAAAGAAAGAAAGGAGGTTTGGATATATATATATATATACATACTGTGTTATATGAATACAGTAAATGTTAATATTTGTGAAAATATTATAGATATAAACCTAACTCAATGTCACCCCTACTCATCCCAAATCAGAGCTCCGGTGGATCCAAACCCCATTTATCTAATATTCTCTTAATTTCAGAGGTCCGCGCCAAATGCACCCTATGCCACTACTATCCACCCAAATCATAGCTCTGATGAAAGTGGTTGAAGCTCAGCAATGGGGGTGGGTAGTGGTGGAGATTGAATGTCGCTAGCGTAAACCTTTAAAAATATGGTAATTTTGAAAAAAAAAGAGGTTTGGATCTACTGTGTGTGTATATATATATATATATATTGTAATATTAACTCAGTAAATGTTACTGTTTGTGAAAATGCTATATATATATATATTGTGTAATATTAACTCAGTAAATGTTACTGTTTGTGAAAATGTTATATATATAAAACTATTTCATAAATATATTAACACATTAAGTGTTATTGTTTGTGAAAATGTCACAGATATAAAACTATTTCATTTTGTGTTGTATACAATAAAGTTTAATCTACGACATTTTTACAAACAATAGCATTTACTGTGTTATCACATTATATATATATATATATATATATATATATATATATATATATATATACACACACAATATGCTCCTATTTTTCAAGCGCTTCGCCATCGGCACCTAATGCCACCCCTACTCACCCCAAATCGGTGCGCAAGAGGATCCAGATCTCATTTATTCAATCTTATTTTCAACGGTCCACGTCAGCGGCACCCCATGACACTCCGGTCGATCCAAAACCCATTTATTCAAAAGTCTCTTATTTTCAAAGGTCCGCGACAGCGGTACCACATGCCACCCTTACCCACCCCAAATCGGAGCTCTGACGAAGGTCGTTGAAGCTCCAACAATGGTGGTAAGGATTGGATGCCGCTAGCGCGAACCTTTAAATTTAAAGTAATTTTGAAAAAAGAGGATTTGGATCCACCGGATATATATATACACACACAATGTGTAATATTACCACAGTAAATGTTACTGTCTGTTTGTGAAAATGTCACATATATAAAATTATTTCATATTCTAGTGCATACGGTAAAGTTTACTGTTTGTGTAAATTTTTTTCTTTGAAATTTTATAGCCTTCATGGATCTTGTTTGATAGATCTCGTCGAGCAGATTTCAAAAATAGTAATTTTGCGAAAAACGGATTTGTGAATCAAAAGTTATGATCATTTAAAGATTAAAAAAAAATTCAACCACTTATGTAACTTCCTTGAAAAGTCAATAGAACTTATATGAATGTTGACCCGACAAATGGACTTAAATATAATTATCTCTTAAAAAAATTGGAAGCTATGTTAAAAGAGATTAGAGAAGTTGAGGTTTAAGTCATTAAACTTGGTGTTAATTAAAAATAAATAAATTTTAAAACTAAAAAAAAAACGAAAAAGAAAAACAAAAACCCAATTCATTTGTCTTTATTCTTATGTAATTCACACGCATCTACTTCCCCTACTCATAGCCGTTATATCGAAGTGTATCAACGAACATAAAAACCCATTCGAAAAATTCGACCGTTACTGATAACCATCTTGTCACACACCTAAACTCGTCTTTGAGCAACAAGAAACCTTATTCCTCAAACCATTCAAAAATGGTGAGTGAAGAAGAACCAAAACACAGCCCTGAAACCCAAAAACAGTCACCTCCTAAACAAGTCCAAAATGCCGATAGTATGCTCAGTCCCGGCTTCAGATCAGTGGCAGCAATGGCCGGTTGGGACGAAGAGACACTTTTAATTGCCAGCCTCGTTGTTGAAGACACACCCGATCGTGAGTCCACCATAAAGAAACGCTCCAATTTACAATTAAAAAGCCCATCAACTAATTCAAGAAGGTACACACACACATATACACACACACACACACACACACACACACACAGAGATTATAATTTGTTAATTTTTTGTGTTTCAGAAAACGAAGGGTTGAGAGAGCAAGTCCTGTTTCAATACCCGTGACAGTTCTTAACCTTGATGAGGATGAAAATGAACAACAAGGTAAATTGTTTTCTGGGTTTTGTTAATTATTTTCTTTTGGGTTTAGTGTAATTGATGATTATTTGGTTACATAGATGGGGCAGAGAGTGAGAAAAAGAAGAAAGGGAAGAAAAGTAGTGGGAAAATTGAGGAGAAAATGGGAGATGATAAATTGAATGGAATTGGGTCAAGTTCGGTTGTTCCTTGCATGGATCGACTTCGGGAAGAGCTTTCTTGTGCGGTAGGTTCTTATTTAATTTATTTGATTGCTGTTGATGTTGATAAATTTGGGTTTTGTGTATTTTCTTTAATTTGATATGATTTGTGTGGCAGATTTGTTTGGAGATTTGTTTTGAACCTAGTACTACTCCTTGTGGACACAGGTACCGTAAATATGAATATTTTTTCAATTGATTATTATGTATATGTTGCAATGATTCTGTCATTCTGAATTTGTATATGATGATATTTTTTTGTAGTTTTTGTAAGAAATGCTTGAGATCTGCTGCTGATAAATGTGGAAAACGATGCCCAAAATGCAGACAACTTATTAGGTATCTCTTACTCTACTGCTACACTAACACTATAATATATACATATATATATATACAATAATGCTCTTGTGCGGACTAATCTGCATATTAAGAATGTGGACCGAAAATATGTCACCTAATGGTGCACCTAGAAATTATCACCTAAATTATAATCTCTTAAATTTTTTGATCCGTTTTAAATTAACTTTCTGAGCTTTAATTATTAATTAATTACAAAATTAATTAATTAATTAATAAACTGTTGGCAGTTATTGCCAAAACAGTTAAATTCGTTTAATTGTTTTGACAGTTATTTTTTAACAGTCACATACTTTACTATAAATACAAATGCTTCCCTCCGTTTTTAAAACTAATGAAAAATTCCCTCTCCTACTTTCTTCCAACCCAAAATGCTATCAATTCTAGAAACATATTTCTGCCCTACTGCATTCCATTCATTTGATAATCATTTATCATTTTGTTTGGTTGAGTGAAAACACAGAAATTGTGTTTGTCGAAATTAATTATTGTCGTGCTACATAATTCATTTGAAAAATCCGTTCTATCTTGGGAGACAATATTCATCAACCTCAGAGCACATTGGAGGGAATAAATTGTCTTAAGACACTGTATTACACAGGGCTCGGATTATTTTCTAGTTATATTATTTTTCTGCAAATTCAAGTAAGTTATTACATTTTCTGTAATTCATTTTTATTTCTGTAATTATAATTTTATTCATAATTTTGTACTTTTGTATTATCAATATAGTAGACATAACAAGAATTAGATGCAGTGTGGGGGTGACAGAGTATGCTGTTAGGGCCGATGTAGGAGTGATGTTGTGTAGCAGCTGGTTGTGTGTGCGTAATGGCTGGTAAGGGAAACAATAGGTTGGTTTGTGTGTGTTTGGTTTTGGAAGTGTGGGTTATCAACAGTTGGGTTTTCTGGAATAAGGGGAAGTGGGTTTTGGGTATTATAGAAAAGTGAGGGAAATAGGTACCTGAGTGTGGCTATTCTAGTAGTGTGTGTGTGGTGGTGGGGGTGGGGGGTGGGGTAAGGGGATGTGTGTATATTAAAAAAAATGCGTGTGTGTCACACGCGTGTCCGTTGTCGCTGGCGGGCACTAATTACAACATAGGAATTAAAATTAATGGGTTGTTAGGTGTTTTTTGTTAATGTTCATCTTTTATGTTCACTTTTGAATCTCTCCCTATATATATATATAAGTTCATGAGCTAGTTAAATATAAGTATTACAAGTATTTAGTCTCACTTTTAAAAAAATTCATTTGTAATCACTCTCATGTTTTTATTTTTTTAATTTTGGTCATATTTTGACATCTATGTTGGTCATATTTTGACAACTACGGGACAAGTATCATTCTCTACGGAAAGGAAGAGAGACGGTTAAAAGGCGGTTGTGAGCGATTTCGAGTGTTTATGAGACTTAATACAATTTAAAAAATACATATGAGAGGAACTTATCAAAACTTTGGAAATGGGACAAAACCCAAAAAAAATTATTAAATATATGGTTTCTAAGTTTTTCGGTCTAGGCAAGACAAATGAACAGTGGATTTTTACTATTGGCTAGGGTTCTCAGATTAGGAGGACCTAGTTTAATCTATAATAAATCTAACAAAGGCTTCAATCCAGTGAAGGACAAAATATATAGAATTTATTATATAACTTAATTTGAGTTGTTTGTGATTCAGTTTTGCTCTATCATATCGTATATAAACATATTATCGAATCTAATTTGAATTTTGGCTTGTTTGTGTAGAGGTTCAGACTTGTTAAATAATAATAATAATAATAATAATAATAATAATAATAATAATTTGAATTATGCACCCTGGTTGTTCTAGCGGTAAGGGACGAGTTCAGATTGTGTGGGGTTAGGCGCACGGTTTCGAGTTCGATTCCCCCAAAGGATACCGGACTTTAATTGGGTGTGTGTGTGTTAGGCTGGCTCTAGCACTAGCACCCCCCTCTGTTTAGCTTGCACGAGAGAGTCCAAAGGGTTTGTTCGTGTGGAGGTTCAGGGTTATAAAAAAAAATAATAATAATAATAATTTGAATCGAATTGTGTGTGATATTTAAAGCACAACTTTTTTTTTTATTTTTGGTAAAATATGTGACGCTCTTGCTTCGTTTTGTGTGAGGAGTCAGATGTGATGTGGATTACAAAAGCACCATGCCTAAACTCTTTCCTTCTTACTTTTGTCATCAATCTCTTCATCATTTTTTTTTTATTTTAGTATGTCGATGTTTTCTCGCTTTGTTAAAAAATGTATTAGCATCTTCCATAAGGAGTTTGGTGTGTACCTAGGCAGTATATTGTGTCATATCCGGGTTCATATCAAAGATCGTTCCCCTTATACCCGATTTGTCGTGTCGTGTTTATATCGTGTATTTGCTATATATATATCGGATTCGTGTTGTATATGGTCGGATCCTCTATTTGTGTTAATGTTTCTAAGGGGTTAATCCATTATAACCCAAACTCTATTGAGGGTAATTGATACACGGTATTATGTTTCGTGTACCTACAACAAATTTGTGCCTAATGTCCATTGAATGCATGACATTGTAATAACACACATATAATTACGTTTTGTGTACCTACACACTATATACACCTAACACAATTATTGCATGGCTCCTACATGTCATGAACTGCAACGTTTCCGTGTCTAGTTTCTATGGGATGCATGGGATAATTATATGCATCTGACACAATTGTTGCAGGGTTCCTACACGTCACAACTATAATTAGAAAACTCATGTTTAAGGAATAGTAATGAATGAGATGAAATGTATCCGTGTGTCTATTGAATGCATGGCAATGTGCATTAACAATCATCCTCTATTTGTGTTAATGTTTCTAAGGGGTTAATCCATTATAACCCAAACTCTATTGAGGGTAACTGATACACGGTATTACGTTTTGTGTACCCACACACTATATATACACCTATCACAATTATTGCATGGCTCCTACATGTCATGAATTGCAACGTTTCCGTGTCTAGTTTCTATGGGATGTATGGGGCAATTATATACATCTGACACAGTTGTTGCAGGGTTCCTACACGTCACAACTATAATTAGAAAATTCATGTTTCAGGAATAGTAATGAATGAGATGAAATGTATCCGTGTGTCTATTGAATGCATGGCAATGTGCATTAACAATCATTTATCACCAAAATCTCAAGGCCAGCCCAATTGGTTGGTTAGAAGCAGTGGCGGAGCCACATAGGGCGGAAGGGGGGTGGTGGCCCCGGTTGAATTGTTCAATTTAATTTTTTGTATGTATGTGTAGTTTAATTTGAAGTTGTTCAATGTTCAATTTAAATATGTGGTGATATATGTAGTCTGAAATATGTGGTATTTTTAAATAGGAAGTCATGGAGAAATTAATTAGATATTGTTAATAATGATCGAGAGTAATTGTTAAAGCTATAATTTGTTTAAATTAGAAATAACCCAAAAAAAAAATCGCCTCGGGGGCTCCCGACCCCGAACCCCCCGCAACACTCGAAACATTCGCATATATAATTTTGAACCAATTTCGCCCCGGTTGGATTGTAATCCTGGATCCGCCACTAGTTAGAAGTTGAGCTCATCCATTCAGCAAGGTGCAGGCTGAGAGACACTTGGGGTGAATTTGATCGCAAAGAGGAAAAAATATAGAAATTGTTCATATTTATGAGAAGTTAGGAGTGGGAAAAGAGATGACCGGCGAGATGAGATGTTCTCTTACTTTTCAGCTTTTTCCCACCCCACTGGAAAATATAACAGAACATCACCCTTCACACTTTTACAACTTGTGATAAAAATGACTTGTTTTCATTATTATTTCCGACTTTGCAATTTATGGTACCAATAATTATGTTTGCTACTATTCTTATATTCTTCAATAAAAGAAAAAAAAACTTAGTGATCATAATTACTCGATTCTTCTTCGCTACTTAATAAATCTTCCTTCGTATTGAATATATGAATCCATATTCTAATTTATTAAGAATTAAATTTGAAGGAGATGTGTGATGTTTTGCTTCAATTAAGAAGAAAAGAGAAGTCGTTTCCATTTGATTGGTATTGGTTGAATCTTAATTGGTTTTTGTTTTTTTTCTTTATAAACCGCAAACATCCTATTTTTTAAGGAGGCCCAACTTAAAACTTAACTCGAAACTTAACTCGAAGAATCTAATCCATACTTTGATTTAAGTATAAGAAAGAATTCGATTTTTGTCTATAGTTAGATTGAACAAATGTTGCCATTATTTCCCAAGGCATCTTCTTTATCTTTGGGCCCGGAGAATCTATATGTTGCCACATTTGTATCCATATGATATGATAAACATGTATATATGTCTCTTTGTGTGGTGTGTTTGTATGATGCTTTTCTTCCGTTCTTATCTATTGTTGTAATTCAAGGGACTTTTCAACATTTTAAGTTGTAACACGTGTGATTGTAGTAATTCTTCCTGTTATGGTTGAATTTGTGCAGCAATGGAAGATCTTGCACAGTGAACACAATTCTTTGGAACACTATACAGCTTCTGTTTCCACAAGAAGTTGAAGCAAGGAAGGCAGCTGCACTCCCAAACAGTCGAGAAGCCAAGCGTCAAAGCCCTTCAGGAGGGAGTCGTTATAATGCACGAAATCGGACCATTTTAGCCTTAAATAGTCCTGAGAGTGAAAGCCGAAGCCTAGAGAGGAGAAGAGGTAATCACAATTTAAGAAACCGGAGTATTGGGACAAGCAGAGGAGATGTTAACGTGAGGAGGAGGGGCAGAGAGGTTCCAGTCCAAGATGAGGATGCTGCATTGGCTTTGAGGTTGCAAAGAGAAGAGTTTATGGAGGCTTTTAGGGGATCTGAAGAGCAACAACCTACAAGTTCTTTCACCTCGGCCAGAGAAAGCTTGAGGGCTATGGCATCAAGAGCCATTAATATACGCGTGAGAGGAGGTCGAGCAACCTAAGCTTAGTGTCTTTTTTCTGATCTCGTGATTCTACATCTTTTACTGACTGACTTGACATTGTTATCATTCTAATCTTATGTATCTTGCACTGAGATAGATAAATTTGTTCCTTTAAGATGAATAACTGAACTTTGAATACAAATGGAACCATATCAAGTAAGAAAGCCATTTAATTTTCTTATGGCATCTGTAAATATAATATGATAAAAGGGGTCTGGGAAACTGGGAATTACTTTGTCAGTTTAATTAATGCCTGCTCACATACAGAAAAGAATGTGGCTTTGATGGAAACATAAACCGTATTTGATACGGAGATCATATGTAAGGCATAATATGCCATAATTACAACAATTGAAATGGAAATTTTGGAAAAGTAAAGATGATGCTCTTATTGACCTCGTCAGATCTTAGTTGGAACCCATAGTTTTGACTTACATGGATAATATGCAAAACAAATTATAATGTCATAGGTTTGGGGAGTGGTGGGCATGTTTCATCTTGTTTTTACATTCCTCGTTTTCCCTTTATTTATATTGATTTCTTGTTCGCCAAAGTTTTGTTTGTAATTCTTCTTTTGGTATGCATTATTTATTTATAACATATATATATACTAGCGGATGCCCGTGCCCGAGGGCACGGTGATAAATTTCCCCCGTGATAAAATTCAACCGATAATAATCTGCCTTTTTTTTTAAAAAAAAACTTTTAAAAAACTTTAAAAAAATATAAAATATTTAATATATATATATATATATTTTTTTTTTAATATTTAAAAAAATATATATTTTAATAAAGAAAAATAATAAAATAATAATGTATGTATCTATGCATGCATACATGAATGTGTATGCATGCAACACATAAAATCATGCATGTTTATCATGCATGAGTTACTATTCATAACACCACTATCCCATATTATATAGATGTGAATAGTTATTACTACTGGAACCGGCCCGGACACTAACCCAATGAAGTGATCGAGTTAGTGGATAGACAGGTCATATAACTAATTAAATTAAATACACTTATAATTAAAAATTGCACAAAGATAAATTTCTCTATTATACTATATACTTTCTTAGTTTAATGTTAGGAATTAGTTCCATGATATTATTTTCCATTGCTATTACAAAATCTGTCATTTAACGACGCAGCGATTCTCTTATAAAAACAGAGAGCCTTAGAGGAATCATGTGATGTCAAAATCTCTCATTTAACAAGAGAGAGATTCTCTTTTGTCTAATTTGATCCCAAATCTTAGCAAGTTTAAGCTTCCAATCGGTAGAATTGGTCCAGATTAACTCAACATTTTTAATAACATAAATTCTGAGATTTTTGTAATTTCCTTCACTATACCCGCATGCACCACTTGGTTAACTTTATGAACATCCCAGCTATGACCATTCCGATAATTACAGACTAATTCTTCATATTGCTAAGTTTATGAAATTTTTAAGGGATTTCTTGCAACATTTAGTGAAAATTACAACATCATTTGCATATGACAAATGAGTGACATTGGTATTGTAAAGCCTTTTACCAGACCTCCTACTAATAAGGAGTTTAAACCCCTACCGAATATTTCAACGATTATGATAAACAAACTTGGAGACAAAGGATCTTCTTGCCTAAATCCCCTCCCTGATCTGAAGAAATCCTTGGATTCATCAGTAACAATGAATGAGAACCAACAATAACAATTAGAGAGATCCAGCAAAAATAGCCAAGATAATCTATCGTATACCTTAGAGAGATCCAGTTTAATCATTACATTTGACCCTCTAGTAACATGATTTAATTTTCGCAACATTTCTAGAGCCAACAATATATTCTGGATAATACCTCAATCTTCAACAAAACTAGTGTTCCTTTGAGTTAGTTTTTTGGGAGCACCTTGTCTAATCTAACATCCATGAGTTTAGTAAATATTTTTAGTAAAGTTACAAAGACTAATTGGTCTTAGACCACCAAAACAATTAGGAACAGTAGCAATAACGTGCGCATAATACCTCTTGGGACAGAGGAACTATATATGAATGCCTGGACATCTTCAAACAAATCATATCATACTATCTCCCAACAATGAGTGGAAAAATGACATCTTATATCCATCTAAGCCAGAGGTAATGGACCCATCAATATAAAAATACGTGTCTCTAACTTCCTCCAGATTTAAGACGCAACATAATTTTTCATTATCCTCATAAGAAATTGTCTTCGGATTGACATTAAGAATATTATCCTCTCCCGAATGTGAATGGGCTACCAATTGATCTTTGAAATGATTCAACAAATCTTCACCAATTTAAACAATGGATTCAATCCATTGGAAAGATTCATTTTTAATCGTATGAATCTTTAGCCATTTCCTCTCCATCTTTTTAGCTATATGAGAAATGTGGGTTTTTTTGTCACCATCTTTAACCATTTTATTTTGGATCTTTGTTTCCACAACTTCTCCTCCTTAGCTAACTCTTGATTGAGTTTAGCATTTGCAAGGTTAAGATCCAGTTTTTGCATAATGTTTTCAAAACGGACTTTATTCTATTGTCCAAGAACTCCCTTCAATGTATTGAAAGAGACACATGTGAGATTCAAGTCTAGATAGTGACAAAATTAGACTTGCACAATATCACACCATTTTCAAACGATGTATAAATTATTAATCCTGAGGACTGAGAGGATTGAAATGTACATACAATTATTGTTTTAATTATTATGGCTGTCACTCAATTTATTGGGTCTAAACTTCTGCAGTTTGGGCAATCGTTGTGTGTACATGTCTGAGATCACATTTCGGAGGAATCCGCGTCTGGGAGATATTGTGAATTGTGATAACCCTCTTGATAGACTTACAAGTTTTTATTTTACTCAGGTGGTAAATTATTTATAATCCAGTATAGTATCAAATAAGTTAGGTTTGAGATTAAGAAATAAATAAGATGCTTCTGAAAATCAATTAGCGACAAAATGGATTTCACTAAGCGAGTATTGTATGCTTTAAACGGGAAATTATTACATTATACATTATCAAACTTTATAGATAAAGACCTTATTATTCGAGTAATTATGAGATAATTAAATTATAGTGCAATTATAATTATTTAGAAGAATTAATTATAGTTAAACGGAAAAAAATATATTACGGGAAGTAATATCAGTTTTTCATATTTCTGTCTGGAATCCAATTTAATTATTACTTTTGGGTTCCTAATATATTCTTTTACTCAAGTAATAGGCCCAAACTCTATGAAAACCCTAATTATCCCAACCTAGTTTGAATGCCTATATATAGGTCGAATGCAGTGTTTTAAGCATAATAACACATCGTAAGGGCTAGGGAGAGAAAAAAAAATACTATTCACATTTTTGTGAAGGGGTGAGAAGAGAGAAAGTGATTTATCTCTCATTTCACCAAGTTTTCATCTCCAATTGTGTCCACATACAAGGTTTACTTTGGAGGATCATATACTAAAAGATCAAGGCTTTTAGGGAGTTCTACAAGCTTTTGGAAGGCAAAGAAAAGTAACATCTTCATCTTCTACAAATCACATTTCTCGTCATTTAGATCACCTACAAGATGTGCAAAGTTATCATGATTCATAACCCAAGGTTTATGATTTAAACCTAGTTCTTATTATTTATTTCTATTATATCGGGCAACAAAGTTTTTCTTAATATCAATCTCTATTAAATTTAACTCATATCACGTTTGCCTTATCATTACCCATCAAACCTATTTCTCAAGATCTCTAGTCTATAGGCAGAGTCACTATCACGAATAACTCAACTATCTAAGGCCTTTAGTCTCATCCCTTTAGAAGTGTTTCACACATTTTCCCGTGTTAGTCTTTTCAGTAAAGAATCAACTAAATCCTCCTCAGGTCGTATATGATCCACTCTTACAACACCACTAGAAAGAAACTCGATAATAATAGTGTTTTGTGATAAATTTGTCGCCTCTTGTCGTTATAATAATGGTTCTCTACTTTTGCGATAACCGTGGGGCTATCGCAATAGATAAGAATGACTACTATCAATTTTTCTCACAAAAGGGATATTTGACAGAATGTTTCTCAAACAACTTGCCTCTTCACTAGTTATAGCTAGTGATATCATCTCAGACTCTATCGCAGATTGATCTAAAATAGTTTATCTCTCAGACTTCCGTGAAACTGTGCAACCAGTGATAATAAAAATGGACCCACAAGTGGCCATAGAGTTATTTGATAGGGTATTCCAATCATCTTCATTAGATCCCTCAAGGATAGCGAAAAACTTTTGATACTGTAATTAGAGGTTCATCGTCCTTTTTAGGTACCACATGACCTTTTCAGTAGCATTCAATGCTCCATACGAGGTCTACTAGTAAATCTACATAATATTCCCATGCCATAAGTTATGTCTGGTCTTGTGCAACCAGTAGCGTAATGTAAGATGCCGATGATGCTTGTGTATTCAGTTTGTCCAACACTTTAACAAGTTTTCTTGAACAACTTTACACTAAGATCAAATGGAGTACTAACATGTTTACAGTTAAAGTAATTGTATTTCTTTAAAATTCTCTTAATATAATTAAATTGGTCTAAAGAAATGTTTTATGACCTAGTAATTTCAATTTCAAAGATTACACTAGCTTCACAAAAATCTTTAATATCAAAATTGGCACATAAAAAAGATTTAAAATTATCTACGGCATGAATATTATATCCAAAAATATGAGCAAGTAATCAATATAAATATATGTGATGGTACAAATATTATTTTGACATCTATAATAAATGCATTTGTCACTTTCATTAATTTTGAACCCATTATAAATGATTAAGCTATGAAATTTATCATGTCATTACTTAAGTGTTTGGTTTAATCCATAAAAAGATTTGTCGAATTTACACACTATATTTTCTTGACCATGTATAGTAAGACTTTGGGGTTGGTTCATGTGTAACAACCCGAATTTGTTATGGCTATTTTTAAATTAAAAAAATTGGAATATTCGAGAAAAATAAATTTTTGAATTTTATAAATTTTATTGGTTAAATATGTTGGTTATAATTTTAGAAGAATAGAACTTCAAGCAGAATAGAAATCAGATTTAAAACAAAATTTTAATAGAATTTTTAATATTTTGCCTTATGGCATTTTTAAGGGATACTGTCAGATTTTCGGCATGATCGATTGATCGATCATTTTCATAATAGATCAATCGATCCTCCCAGAAATTTTGCTCAGCCATTCGTCATTTTGACGAAATTTCTAATTTTTTTAAACCATTAAAGTTATATAAATACATGATTTCGGGGTTAAGTTTTTAAGACTCATCCTTACCAAACTTTGAGCATCCAACCCCCTACTTTTCCCATCATCTTCCATCCCCACACCTTAACCTCCATTAAAACAGGTTTTCAAGCTCATTTTTTAGGTCTAAACATAAATATTTCAAGGTGGTTCAAGAGGATTTTTCGATCAATTTTTCAAGGAGAACCCGAATCTCTCATCAATTTCTACATCTAAAAATCAGGCATGTTTATCCTATTCTTTTCCTTTAGTGTTATGTGTCTTGATTATAGCCTTCATTAAAACTCATGTGTTCTAAAATAAATTAAAGAACATAATATTTGGAAGAAATTAATTTGGGGGCTGTTTTGTGAAAATAATTAATAATACCAAATAATTATAGCTTTGTTGTTATTTGGATTGTATTTATGTAGTTGGTTATATTGTGGGCATATACATGTAGAGGAGCCCTTAACAATTTAATTTGGATGTTTTAGGTAGAAATTCCTAAATTAATTAAATTACTTGTGCTATAAAATAAATAGCTAATATGGAACTTGCGAGTAATAATGATTCGAAAAAATCATAATAATTACGTGGTCTTGATTTTCCCATATTTAGATTAAAAATCATTTATTTGGAATTTAGTGATATTGAGAATATTATCATAAATTGTAAATTGTCACTTATGAAATATTATAATATTAAATATCTCGAGAACGTTGGGTATTGTAGATAATTGGTTTTCACTCCTTGTTATAATACACTTGTTAGGTATGTGGCTAATAAGTGGGCCCTAGTTGCGATTTATACTAATTAGGTATTGGACTAGTTAGTATAAGTCTATGTGGGTTATATAAATTGGGGTGGGGGCGAATTCTCTATGTTTACCGTTGTGATAACCTAGGATTGATATCTAGGTGAAAGTAAAATTTTTATAATCATCATTTATTAATGATGGGAGGAAAATTTATTTTGGGGACCTTTAATTGGGACTAAGAAATATTTTGAGGATTTTCACATCGCTTTTAAGGGTGGAAAAAATTTATGTGAGTAACTAGTATGAGAAATCTTGAAAAATTAATACCGTAAGACTAAAACTGGTATTATAATTTATTGGCGACATAATGTGTCAAGGGCCAACAATTTAACCGGGTCAGAGGCGATTTATGTTGTGTCGTGTGTGGAACCTTGTCATATGTCGAGGATCGCAGGATTACAATGGGTCAAACGGCGAGTATGACACGGGGAAGGGTTTTTGGTGCAAAAATCACCCGTGGCGGGAGGACCGCTATTATAATGTCATTTTGGTGTAAATCACCAGTGGCGGGAGGACCGCTAAACCTAATAATAAAGTGAGAACAAATAATCCTGGTTAATTCAAACACATTAACATCGTGGGACTTGGGATACATTTAAAATAATACTGGTGTGGCACATTTAAACATTGCGGGTACTTAGAAATTTATCGTTAAAGATTATATACTTTCTTTTAACTAAAAGATTCTATTATTATGGTCTATATGTATAGCACTATTGTCTGGGTTCGAGGACCCTAATTGAAAGGAGTACCGGTATTCATGCTCAGAGCCTTGGCTCTCACACATGCGTTGACTAATATTTTCAGGGACTTAATTAGAGTAGATGCATAGAAATTATTGGAGATCCTTCGGAAGTGCAGCTGGAGCTATATTAATTTTTTAGTAGTTTATTTCTTCTTCTATTCAGTCGTATTTATTGTTGAGACTATATTTGGGTTTTATTGGGTCATTCGGTTCCAAAGTTGTCTTAAGATTTCAATTGGGTTTGATTTATTGTAATGATTGAGATTTTCGGAGATTGCATGTGACGGACTTTATATCGTACTTTGGCCAAAAATCAGTTGGATGTTCTTAATATTTGGGATTGATTTAAAATATTTATCTTGTGGATTAAAATTTAACATGTCTCACATCTGTCGCATGCGAAGGATGATATTTAATTTATTAACGTCCGGCTTAATTTTAGTGGCGGTCGACACCAGAATTTAGCGGGGTGTTACAGATGGTATCAAAGCATGGTCTTAGGTCTCGTAGGTTATAAATTCTTTTAGCTTCCGCGTTATCGATCATTGATTCCCTTTGTTGATTCGTACCTTCTAAAATAGTGGTCCTAGCATACGTGTTAGCAAAGTGTGAAAATAGGAATGCCGATGAAAATGATGTGTTAGCATTACAATGACTTGGAGTTTTGTGTTGATTGTGGTAATTGAGGTTATAATTAGTAATCTCTATGCCAATATCTTTAGAGGTTATTTGGAAGATGAAAGTTATGTTGGATATTGCTAGTGAAATTGTTGGTTATTGTAAGTATCGATTTTTGTGATGTGAAGAAATTTGAGGACCTTGGTGTTTAGATGACTTTTTGGAGATTTAATCGGGTGATGATTCGCGAGAGTGCATGGTACGCCGTTATTTTCATAGTTATGGATATATATAGGTGATATGCACTATATTTTTCGACCATGGATTTTGTGTGACTAGGATTGGGCGTATGGGCTCCCGATTTTTTTACTTTACGGGTAGGCATATGTGAGCCCTATTTTGTTTTAGGCGTTTGGGTTTTCGTCAAATTTCGAGGACTAAATTTCTTGTTAGTGGGGAAGTATGTAACAACCCGAATTTTTTATGGGTATTTTTAAATAAAAAAAATTGGAATATTCGAGAAAAATAAATTTTTGAATGTTATAAATTTTATTGGTTAAATATGTTGGTTATGATTTTAGAAGAATAGAACTTCAAGCGGAATTGAAATCGGATTTAAAACGAATTTTTAATATTTTGCCATATGACATTTTTAAGGGAAACTGCCAGATTTTCGGCATAATCGATCGATCGATCCTCCTAGAAATTGGGCTGAGCCATTCGTCATTTTGACGAAATTTTTAATTTTTTTAAACCATTAAAGTAATATAAATACATGATTTCGGGGTTAAGTTTTTAAGACCCATCCTTACCAAACTTTGAGTAGCCAACCCCTACTCTTCCCATCATCTTCCACCTCCAAACCTTAACCTCCATTAAAACAGGTTTTCAAGCTCAATTTTGAGGGTATAAACGTAAATATTTCAAGGTGGTTCAAGGGGGTTTTCGATCAATTTTTCAAAGAGACCCCGAATCTCTCTTCAATTTCTACATCTAAAAATCAGGCATGTTGATCCTATTCTTTTCCTTTAGTGTTATGTGTCTTCATTAAAAACTACATTAAAACTCATGTGTTCTAAAATAAATTAAAGAACATAATATTTGGAAGAAATTAATTTGGGGGTTGTTTTGTGAAAATAATTAATAATACCAAATAATTATAACTTTGTTGTTATTTGGATTGTATTTATGTAGTTGGTTATATTGTGGGCATATACATGTAGAGGAGCCCTTAGCAATTTAATTTGGATGTTTTAGGTAGAAATTCCTAAATTAATTAAATTACTTGTGCTAAAAAATAAATAGCTAATATGAAACTTGCAAGTAATAATGATTCGGAAAAATCATAATAATTACATGTTCTTGATTTCCCCATATTTAGATTAAAAATTATTTATTGGAAATTTAATGATGATGAGAATATTATCATAAATTGTAAATTGTGTCACTTATGAAATACTATAGTATTAAATATTTCGGGAACGTTGGTTATTTTGGATAATTATTTTTCACCCCTTGTTATAATACACTTGTTAGGTATGAGACTAGTAAGTGGACCTTAGTTGCGATTTATGCTAACTAGGTATGGGACTAGTTAGTATAAGTTTATGCGGGTTATATAAATTGGGGTGGGGGCGAATTCTCTATGTTTACCGTTGCTGCGATAACCTAGGATTGATATCTAGGTGAAAGTAAAAATTTTATAATCATCATTTATTAATGATGGGACGAAATTGTGTTTTGGGGAAATTTAATTGGGACTAAGGAATATTTTGAGGATTTTCACATCGCTTTTAAGGGTGGGGAAAATTTATGTGAATAACTAGTATGAGAAATTTGGAGAATCAATACCGCAAGACTAAAACTGGTATTAAAATTTAGTGGTGACATAATATGTCCAGGGCCAATAGTTTAACCGGGAAGAGGGCGATTTATGTCGTGTCGTGTGTGAAACCTTGTCATATGTTGAGGATCGCAGGATAACAACTGGTCAGACGGCGAGTATGAAAAGGGGAAATGTTTTTGGTGAAAATATCACCCGTGGCGGGAAGACCCCTATTATAATGTCATTTTGGTGTAAATCACCCGTGGCGGGAGGACCGCTATACCTAATAATAAAATGAGAACAAATAACCCTGGTTAATTAAAACACATTAACATCGTGGGACTTGGGTTAAATTTAAAATAATATTGGTGTGGCACATTTAAACATTGCGGGTACTTAGAAATTTATCGTTAAAGATTATAGACTTTCTTTTAATTTAAAGATTCTATTGTTATGGTCAATATGTATAGCACTATTGTCTGGGTTCAAGGACCCTAATTGAAATAAGTAACCGATATTCATGCTCAGGGCCTTATCTCTGACACATGCGTTGACTAATATTTTCAGGGATTTAATTAGAGTAGATATATAGAAATTATTGGAGATCCTTTGGAACTGCGGCTGGAGCTATATTATTATTTTAGTAGTTTATTTCTTCTTCTATTCAATCGTATTTATTGTGAGACTTTATTTGGGTTTTATTGGGCCATTCGATTCCAAAGTTGTCTTAAGATTTCAGTTGGGTTTTATTTATTGCAATAATTGAGATATTCGGAGATTGCATGTGACGAACTTTATATTGTACTTTGGTGATAAATCAGTTGGATGTTCTTAATATTTGAGATTGATTTAAAATATTTATCTTGTGGATTAAAATTTAACATGTCTCACATCTGTCGCATGCTAAGGATGATATTTAATTTATTAATGCCCGGCTTAATTTTGGTGGCGACCGACGCCAGAATTTAGTGAGGTGTTACACCATGTAAATCTTTTCTTCTAATTAACCATTTTACAAGGCAGTTTTAACATCCATTTGGTGTATAACAAGATTATTAAGGAAAATTATTGCAAATAATACACGTATAGATGTTATTATAGTCAAGGGTGAGAAAGTATCAAATAATTCAACATTTTCACATTCTTTAAATCCTTTAGCCACAAGACGGGCCTTAGAATTTTCAACATTTTAATCGAGTTTTTATTTATTTTGAGAATCCATTTGCAACCAATTATTTTACACCCTCGTAGAAGATCTACTAAATGCCAAGTCTTATTAGTTTATAAAGATTACATTTCATCATTAATAACTTCTTATCATAAATCGGCATCTAAAGATTACATGGCTTCTTGAATTGTGTTAGGGCCTTTCTTTAAAGTAAAATCATAAAAATCGGGTCCCAAATTTTTCTTAACATGTGGTTTTTTACTTTTTCTCGGTTCGAAAACAGATTCTTTAGGTTCAAATTTTTTTAGAATAGACATGCTAGTGGATGTTAAGACCCCACTATTTCTCAATTTAAAAGAAAATTATCTTGATAAAAATTAACATCGTTTGATTTAGTAATTAATTAATTTTTTAAATCACAAAATTTGTATGCTTTGATATAAACCGCGTAGCAAATAAAATCACAATCATAACCTCTAATAGTTAATTTAGACCTTTTAGGATTGCGAATACGTAAATAATCTAAATGCCCCATGTTTTAAAATATGACATGTTCGGTTTATTATTTTTTTCAAATTTCATAAGGGGAGATTTTGGTTTTATCTTTAGGAATTTCATTAAGCACGTGACACGCCGTTAAAATAGTTTATTTCCACCAATGTAAGGAAGTACCTCAACTTAATAAAATAGCAACTACAAATTCATTAGAAGTCTTATTTTTTCTTCCAACTTTAACATTCATTTAAGGAGAATATAAGATGCTTTTCATGAATCATACTGTGAGTTTTATAATATTCAATAAAAGGTCCAACATCAAAGTTGGTACCTCTATCAGTACGCAATCTTTAATTTTTTGATTAAATTGATTTTCTATTTCATTTCAGAAAATTTTGAACATTTCAAATGCTTTAGTTTTATTTTTTTATTAAGTAAACAAATGAGTAATCCAAAAAGTCATTGATAAAAATAATAAAAGAACGTTTGTCATTTCGAGTCATTATTCCATCCAATTTAGATATATCCGAGTGAGTTAAGTCAAGTGGTTCAGATAATAAAAGTAATACAACTTGAAATTATCCATCTAACTCCATTCCTTTATAAATATTTTGTGTGCAATTTTTGGTAAATCGTGAGTTTTAGCAACAACAAATTTGTCAACTGCCATCTAAAATTTCAGATAACGATTGATTGTATATTTTTTTTGTCCCAACCTCCTTGCTATTAATTTATTTTATGTAATGCTTCCTAATATTTTTTACAATTTTACAGTTAGCATAATAATCATAAGGATCAAATACCAAAAAGTCCCTCAAACATTTTTTAATACACATTTAGTCCAAGTCTTTTATTTTGTACCAAAAAGTCCCTTATTCTCTTATCTTGAAAGATCCGCGCCAGCGGCATAGTAAAGACTTTTTGGCATGGTAAATGACTTTTTAGTGCAAAATAAAAAGGCTTGGACTAAACATGTATTAAAAAAAATTCGAAGGACTATTTGGTATATGCCCATGCAATTTTTTTCACAAAAAATCATCTTTCTTAAGTTTTTGTGGCATTGAGTTCATCATCAGTCGGGGGTACTAATTCACCTAGTTTGACCAATTAAATAGATGATGCTAATTTCTTAGTGGTTATTTAAAATAGCACTTTCAGCCTCCATTGTTTAAAGTGCATACCTTCAAATTTAAAGAGTATTTTCAGAATAAATGATGCATAACCCTTTTCCTGATTCCATGGCATATATTGATCGTCTTGAAATTGTTACTGTGGAAAAACAAATGGGAACTAAATTACCAAATTAATAAAACTAAGAACAAAATTGGTAATATATCTTGCGATTCGTGGACAATGTCACTCTCTTTAAGACGTTTTGTGGGTTTGCCTAAATTTGTGCAAGACATTCCAACCTTCCCATAACATCCTCGGGATAACACAACCCAAATCCAACCTTTGTCTCCGATTGTTTATGCACAGTACCAACCCAAAATGATAATGCCCACTCGATTTTATATTGCTCGAAATCATCATAAATTTGTATGGGTAAATTTATTTCGGGTGAGGGAATTTTTCTAGAGAGGAAATTAGCAAAGAAAAATTTTAGAGGAAGAAATTTTTTCAAGTTAATAAAAAAATTAACACATCTCTTTATTTAATTAAAAAATTACGAACGTTGGAAATCGTTGTTTAGTGGGATTAAAATTCAAAATTAGTGGGCAAGTGGTAGGGAAAGTTAGTCTTAAATTAAAAACACGTTAGAATCAGATTTTTTTCAAATAATTTTTTTAATTCCTATCCAAAAAATTAAATTACAATCAGCCCAAGCCCAAGTCCCAGGACCTAGATCCGGACATGGATTGGGTCGGTCGTACGGATGGTAGCGGCGGTGCGCATGTGGTTGTACATAAGGGACTCCACCCAACTCACACAAAATTCTAATGCCCAAAAGGCTTGTACATAAGTGTCAAAACTTTTGTAAATATACTATTTCAATGAAGTGTTGGTGCAAAAGGTTTAGAAACTAAAAGTCAAACATGGTAACCACAAAAATTGCATTGTCCTTTTATCCCCTCTTCCTTTTTATTTAAAAAATTTACACAATGCCCAACACTTTTCTTAATTGTTCCTCTACTACTTTCCTCTCGAAAAAAATTTGGAACCCCTTGTTTAAATCAACTCAAATAATACTAAAGGACATTTTCATAATGAATTGTGTTCTGAAACCCTTTTTCATAAGCTCCCAATCCAATCCAGACTCTTTCAGATTTGGCTTTTGATAAATACAATTCAATTAAAATTATATTCATATCATCATTAATGGCTTATTGCTAGAGATTATATAATATCAAAGATAAGGCTTCTTGGAGAATGTACGAACTTTATTCTAAGTTGAATGTGTAAAAGTAAAAGAATAAAATCTTTAGCAGTTTTGACATCTCTTATTCTTTAATTCAGAGTCACCAATCTCTACATACCTTGATCCTTATATTATAGGATTAGACACATTACTAGGTTGTGTACCCCCACTATTCATAGATTTAAACAAAAATTTATCTACACAGAAATCAATACCGTTAAATTCAATTATACCTTTAGTCTTTAAGTTTAATTGTTGAAAATGTAACTGTTGATACCAAATTTAATCTGCTGACGTGGACCAATCACTTGAAGACACGTGTCAACCTACATAGCAAATATGAATACGTTCTACGAGCAACTCATACGCTCTGAATAGCTCAAGCGTACCGAGAAACTTAGGCACCCCGAGCAACTCAGGGGTCTCGAGCAACTCAAGCGTGCCGAGCTACTTAGGCGGTCCGAGCAGCTTAAGCGGTCCGGGCTACTTAGCGTACAGAGCATCCAAATCAAGAGAATCAAAGAGACGACTACGCATTAAATGCTCATTATTATCGTACAGATGTATATGTCTACTAGATAACAACGCATTGTCCTTTCACATGTACAGACTCAAGGCTATAAATACATTGTAACCTCCTCATTAGAAGGGGACTCTAGATCTCTTGGTAAACCACTTATCGAGAATTCCAGGCAAACAGTCAACAATACAAAAAATAGTGGACATAGGCCATTCTCATAAGGCTGAACCACTTTAAAAGTCTATTGTCTCATATTTATTTATTTATTTATTTATTTATTTATTTATTTTTATCTGTGATTAAATAATTAGATCGAATTTAGTTTTTTACATCAATAGATTGGTGCTGTCTGTGGAAAACGTCTGTAATTAGCATTTTTCACCAAAATAATTCATTATCAATGGCCGATAATCCAGAATCCAGTAATCGAAACACTGGGATCCCTCCAAACCCTTCTATTCCCCCAAATGTTCAAGATTTGGCTGGTATAATGGCTAATCTGACCCAAGGCCAGACGACCTTGTAAGAAACCATGCGAAAACTTATACAAACTGTTCAAGGCGGAGTGCCAGCTCAATCAGGACAACGAAGTGTTCAGAGAAATACCCGTTTACCCTCTTCGTGAACTAGGCGAACGTTATTCCCATAGGAATCTCGATCCAGACGTACCGACTCATATCGTACTGAGAGATCTAATGATCCTTCTTATCAGCCTGGTCAAACTTCCTCAGTACGAGCTACAAACACTCAACAAAATGTCACTTTATCTCTAGAAAGGACCAGTGCTCTTGAAAGGTTGAGTAGAGTCTCTCCTTTTGATCATTTGGGCCCTAGGAGGAATAGAAGTCCCCCTAGGATTGTGTTGAGGAACTCTCAACGACCATTCGATCTAAGGGAAGGCTTTGCCCAATCACGACCAACTGCTCGTAATGAAAGATCCCAAAAGGCAAATTCAACGCGATCAGTTGCTCGAACCAATAGGCCCGAGGAGGGAAACGATGCATGGAAGGGCTCTATTTAGAGGTTGGAAGACAGATTAGGGGAAATGGCTAAGACCAAGAATCCTCTACAAAGAACTTTTGTCCAAGGGAAACCATTTGTACAGGTAATTGTGGATTTTCCCACACCATCAAAATTCAAAGCTCCTATGGTGACGCCTAAATATGATGGAAAAATTGACCCTGTCCTTCATATAGAATAATACCAAGCTGTTGCCGATATCTATGCAGTTCCAAATGAGATGAGATCCAGGGCATTTTCAAGAACTCTTACCAGATCTGCTAAGATATGGGTACAACAACCTTCCCCAGAGGAAAATTGCGACTTTCTTTCAACTAGCAGAACTCTTTATTGGGAACTTCTGTTTCGGAGCAAAACCAGTCAAACGAGTAGCACACTTGCTGAGTGTTAGACAAAAGACATGTGAAAGTACCTGGGATTATATTACTCGTTTCAATAACGAGAAACTTGAGGTAATTGATTACAAGGAGAAAATAGCAATTACTGCTCTGATGAGTGGACTATTGCCGGATAAATTATACTACACTTTAGCTAAGGATTCGCCTAGGACCATGGCTGAACTAATGGTAAAAGCAGCCAAATCATGAATACCGAGGAGGCCATGGCTACGAAGAAGAATGCAGATACTAAGGAAACCAAGGTCGAGGCTGACAAGACTGAGAAGAAGGATCAGAAGAATAATGGTGGCAACAGACAGTCGAAAGCAAAGCAAACACTGGAACAGTTGAAGGAATTCGGAAATTATACTCCTTTAAAAGTAGATATAAACCACATTCTGGAAGATATCAAGAACATCGAGGAGCTAAACTGGCCAGAAAAAATGAAGGTAGTCCTGACAAGAGGAATAAGTCCAAATATTGCGAGTTCCATAAAGACCATGGTCACACTACCAAGCATTGCATAGCTCTCCAGAATGAAATTGAAGCACTCATCAGGCAAAAAAAATTGACCAAGTATGTTGATTGCCGAAATGGTGAAAAGACCAACGACCGAAGAAGACAAAGATCTAAATCTCCTCGTCGAGCAAAAGAAGACATGAAGAGAAGTCACGAAGAAGATCCAGAAATGCAAAGTCTCACGGGGCGAGTTGTAACACAAAGAAGGAAATGCAAAGCCTCACAGGGCGAGTTGCAACACTTAATCGATTTGTGTCACGAGCAACAGACAGATGTCTCCCATTCTTCAAAAAACTTTTGAGTGGAATGATGAATGCGAGGAGGCCTTTCAAGAGTTGAAGAAGTATCTGGGGACACATCCACTATTATCTAGACCAGTGATAGGAGAAAGACTATACTTGTACCTGGAAGTTTCAGAAAATGAAGTGAGCTCGGCGTTGATAAGAGTGGAGGACGGAGTACAAAAACCAGTCTATTACACCAGTAAAGCTTTTCGAGGAGAGAAAATCAGATATCCAAGGCTAGAGAAGTTGGCTCTAACACTGATTGAAGCAAGCAGAATGATGACGCCATACTTCCAAGCCCATACTATAGTGGTGTACACTGATATGCCATTAAGACAAGCTCTGCATAAATTGGAGAAATCAGGAAGATTGATGTACTGGGCGGTAAAACTTGGTGAATATGATATAATTTATGAGCCTAGATCGTCGCTCAAAGGGCAGGCGGTAGCGGATTTTATCGCATAATTTACTCAGGAGGATTCCTCTGACGAGCAGGAGTTGAATACAGACCAAACTGTGGATGTTACAGGATCATCAAATTTAAACCCCGACCACCTTACGTCGGAGGGCGAGCAGCAAGAAGTACTGGAGGGGGACAAAAGGAAGCATCAAATATTCCACCGAGGAACTCTATGTGACCAAGAGTTTGATAATGGAGTACCTGTGTGGAATCTGTATGTAGATGGCTCTTCGTGCTCTACAGGTAGTGGAGCAAGGATTATTTTAAACAGTTCGGATGGGATTGATGTGGAATATGCTCCATGCTTTCAATTTAAGGCTTCTAATAATGAGTCCGAATATGAAGCAATGATCGTGGGTCTAAGTCTGGCCAAAACCATGAAGGCAGAGCAAGTTATGGTGTTCAGTGAAACCTAGTTTATCGTAAATCAAATTCTGGGGGTGTATGCAGCGAAAGGAGAATTAATGGTCAGGTACCATGCAAAAGCGATAGAGGTTGTATCAAGTTTTACTACAATTCAGTTGGTTAGAATACCAAGATTAGATAACGCAAGGGCAGACGTCCTAGCTCGGTTAGCATCATCCACACGCACTGAGCTACGAAGAATAATCCCAATAGAAATCCTAGCTGGTCGGAGCATCGATAAAGATCTGATGATAAACTTCATCGCCCTTGACTTGGGACCATCTTGGATGGACCCCAGCAGGGCCTATATTGAAGATGGGGCTTTACCAATTGATAAACTCGCATCCAAGAAAGTAAAGTTTAAAGATGCTCGTTATGTATTGACCAATGGCATTTTATATAGACGAGGAATTATAGCAGGGCTACAAAGATGTGTTCACCCCTCCGAAGTGAAAGATTTGATCAAAGAGGTTCATGAAGGGTCTTGTGGAGCCCATGTGGCAGGTCGGACACTTTTGCAAAGAATAACAACGCAGGGGTATTACAAGCCGACGATGAGAGTTGATTGTGTAGCTTATGCCAAGAAGTGTGATGAATGTCAACGCTTCTCTTCTATCCGAAGAACTCCCCAAGCATTATTAACACCCATCACGTCTCCTTGGCCATTCGCCATGTGGGGAATAGACTTGGTCGGGACACTTCCAACGACCAGGAGAGGTTTAAATACCTCGTGATTGCTGTGGATTACTTTACCAAATGGGTGGAAGCTGAGCCTCTCATTGATATGACATACGACAAAGTCTATCAATTTATTTGGAAGAATATTATCTGTAGATATGGTCTACCACATGCATTCATTATCGACCATGGAACCCAGTTTGATAACGAGGAGTTTACTGTGTATTGTCATTAATCCAATGTACTGAAGATCCACTTCGTACTAGGTCATCCCCAAAGCAATGGGCAAACTGAGGTGATAAACAGAACGCTGCTGAATGGTTTGAAAAAACGACAAGATGATGCAAAAGGAAATTGGATTAACGAGCTACATTCTGTGCTGTGGGCTTATCGTACCACACCACGAACAACAACTGGAGAGTCTCCATATATGCTGGCATTTGGGAGTGAGGCTGTCATACCTGCTGAATTGGGTTTACCCACACATAGGGTGCTTAATTTCAATTCTCCTATCAGTGATTTGATGAGAAGGTTAGACCTGGTTATGCTCGAAGAAGTTAGGGAAGAAGTAGCAATCAGGAATGCAGCTTATCAACAACAAACAACTTTGTTCTATAACAAAAGAGTGATGAAGTGTGATTTGAAGGAAGGGGATTATGTGCTGAAGAAAGTGATCTAAAAGAATAACAAACTGGAACCCAACTGGCATAGACCCTACAGAGTAACAGAAGTTGTTCGTCCAGGGGCATACAGGATTGAAACCTTGGAAGGAGAAGAATTCAAGAATGCATGGAATGCAGAGTATCTGCGCAAATATTATCAGTAATTGAAATTCGTATGTAATATAATTTCTTCAGTATGAATAAAGTGATGTTTCACCCAGTTTCTCTCTTTGTTGAAAATTTTCAGAATATTAGTGCTACACACTACACATTAATTACCACCAACTCCGGTTGGTCGGGAATCAATTACCACCGACTCCGATTGGTCGGGAATCAATTACCACCAACTCCGGTTGGTCGGGAATCAATAACCACTAACTCCGGTTGGTCGGAAAATCAATTACCACCAACTCCGATTGGTCGGGAACTAATTTCCACCAACTCCGATTGGTCGGCAAATTAATTACCACCAACTACGGTTGGTCGGCAAATCAATTACCACCAACTCCGATTGGTCGGGAACTAATTACCACCAACTCTGGTTGGTCGGCAAATCAATTACCACCAATTTTGGTTGGTCGGGAACTAATTACCAACTCCGGTTAGTCGGCAAATCAATTACCACCAACTCCGGTTGGTCAGTGACTAATTACCACCAACTCCGATTGGTCTGCAAATCAATTACCACCAACTCCCGTTGGTCGGCAAATCAATTATCACCAACTCCGGTTGGTCAGGAATCAATTACCACTAACTCTGGTTGGTCGGCAAATCAATTACCACCAACTCCGGTTGGTCAAGAACTAATTATCACCAACTCCGGTTAGTCGACAAATCAATTAGCACCAACTTCGGTTGGTCGATAACTAATTACCAACTCCGATTGGTCGGAAATCAATTACCAACTCTGGTTGGTCGGGAATCAGTTACCACCAACTCCGATTGGTCAGTAACTAATTACCAACTCCGGTTGGCCGAAAAATCAATTACAATCAAATCCAGTTGGTTAGTATCAAACTAAGCAGGAATATGGGCAAATTATTCCATTACTTAGGCCCAAAGAGTGACAAGTCACTATAATCAAACAATAAATATGACAAGTTCCATTATCCAAAAGAAAAACAGAATGTACATATATTCACAAACAAACAAGCAAGGACATTCTACAAATTATATAGAAGAAAATAAAATGGAAAAAGACTAAAAATTTCTTCATTCAAATCAAGTAGAATTACATATGCTGTGAAAAATATACTTTATACATAAAAAATCCTATTTATTGGTTTTTTCCCTTCTGCCTTTGAAACAGGTTCTACTCCAGCAGGAGGATCATCTAAGGCATAAGGAGAATTTATAAAAATTACATATCTCAGAATTCTAACATTCATTACAGAGGGCCGATCAAGCAAGTGCTCTGGGCGAGATATCTCGAAGTTTGCATGAAGACTGTAATCGCCAAGATACTTGGAGATCAAGCATTGAGGAATCGCACGAGAAGGAATCCAACTCATATCAAACTTAAAAGGAGGCACGAGCAAATCAAGCACACCAGGATCATAATAATCCCATAAGTAGTGGCTCTGCTCCAATTTTAGCACACACAGTGCATTCAACCACCCTTTCTTGTACCCCTCGTTATTCGACTGTTGGATCCGAGCATCAAGATGGTAAAGGGCTTCATTATATCCATCCATCAAAAACTCCCTGGGTTATTTATGGAACTGATAAGTTAACCTCTCTAGTTGCTCATGGAGCCTCTTCACAAGGATTTCTTTATTTTTAAGAACAAAATTCTGATTAGAGAGTTTCTCGGTAAAATTCAAAATTTTCTTAGACATTTCTGCCAAGGCTTGATTCTTCGCCATCAACTGGAAGGCTTGGTTCTCTAAATATGATTGAGTTCTCGCTTCTTCAATAGTGATTCGACCAGCCCTTGCTCGTCCACGAGAAGATCTTGCTCTGCCATGAGTAGATGTAGATGGTCCAGCTCACTTCAAAGTCGCTAACTCATCCCTTAAGTTAGCATTTTCTACTTTCAAAAATGAAAAACCTTCATCATTTACTGGGACCAAGGCGCCCGAAGAAGATGCAGCAGATTTGAGTTGTTTTATCTCTTCTTGTAAAGCCATGTTCTCCTGCTCCAATAACTTAGTGATAGGCCGGTGCTCTTCAACTTCAAGCTTCAGAACATTCTCTACGAGCAGAGATAAATTTATCATACCCTTTATCAGCACTCAATTTCTGATATTTCTTCTCGTATCCTTGATGCAAAAGTGTGGAGGACTCTTTGTACTGCTGCTAAAGTTCCTAGATTGTTCCTTGGATATCTTCAATCATCTCCTAGTAGGCCACATTATTGGCAACACCACGATTGAGGAAGCATTTCAGGTATTGGTAAACTTTGACTGCTCGTTCAGAAGTATCTGGACCAAGGATATCAATGATTTGAGCCTCATTAAGATCTGCATGACCAACTTTAAAATAGTCATTGCATTTCCTCATCAATTATGTGTTATGAGCTAATAAGAGCTCCATCCTGGCCATAAACTAACAAAGAGAAGAAATAAAAAGAATCAATAATGATGCAGACAGAACAAGTAAAAGAGAAAGTCAAGACGAATAACCAAAGTTCAAAATTTTATTTATCATAAGAAGAGATACATAGTCCAAGGTTATATTCAAGAAAGCAACAAAATAAAAAGACCAAACAACTTTACACCTTCTCCTTGTTTCCTATAACTTCCCCAGAGGGTTTGGAGGAAGTGAGTGGTTGCTCGGAGGATAAGGGTAGCTGCTCGGTAGAAGTGCTGGTTGGTTGGAGTTTCTCGGAGTAAGGTTGAACAACAGGAACAACAGGGACCTGATCTCCAATCATCATGGAAGATTCATCTGAAAAAGCTTCATCCTCTTCTTCTTCTCCAGGAGAGGGAGGACGGCCATGAGTGTGTTACTGGAATAACTCAGAATTCTCAGCAACTTTCAGTTCCTGCAAGGCCGCAACCCATCCATCCCTAAAATATTTAAGGCTGGCATACTCCATTTGAGAGGACATGGCAACCAGACCCTTGTTCCAGCCTTTGTCCCAACCAGCACTGAATGAGTTTTTAATTTCCTTCTTCCTTTTTTCCTTCTCCAAGGAGGTCCTTTCCCTAAGGAGCTCCTCGACAGCCTTCAACTTCTCTTCCACCTCCATTTTCTGTCGCTCAACATCTGGAAGTTTAACAACTTCCTCTTCAGCAGACTTGAACTTAACTTTTAGCTCCTTGTTGCTTTGTTCAAAGTCTTTGTTGCTCTACTCAAACTCCTTCAACTTCTTCTCCAATTCCTTGGAGGCATTCACAGCTTGATTTCTGTCCAGCTCAATGGACTTGAATTGTTTCTCCCAAGCAACTTTATCTTCCTCGTATTTTTGACGAGAATCTTTTAGAGATTGGGTCAGACCAAAAAAAGCTTCTTCTACTTCTCCTGAGGAGCTTGAAGCCTTGATAGCTTCATCCTTCTTTAAAATGTTGTTAAAACACGTCACCAGCTGAAAAAAGAAATCACTTTAAGTCAATACATAAACATAGCATTAAAAAAATAAAGGGGTTAAGCTAAAGATACTTACTGAGGCAATGTGTTGAGCATCCAGGGTAGTTATTCTATCATAAGAAAGAGTATCTTCGATGCCTTGGACTTTTGGGATAGTCCATGATTTTACCAAGCCCATAGTAGAGCTCGGAGGTACAAAAGTTGGAACACTACCTTCAACATTTAAAGGTCGAGAGATAGGTTCTGCAGGTCTCTCAGAAGAGAGTTTCTTTAACCTCCTCAGAGGAGCAGGAGCATTTTCAACTAAAGACGTTGTCTTTATTGATGATATGACAATAACCTCACTCGGAGGAGAGATAGCAACAATCTTGCTCACAGCCACAGGGGGCTTTTCGATAGCCTTCTTGGCAGCAATAGGAGGGGGTACATTAATGGGTTTTGTCCCTTCTTTTGGGGACATGTTTTTTTCTTTTCTTTGCCTCTACAACAGTAGATACAAACTTATCAAAAAAGGTAGGAGCTCTTCTTTTCTTCATTAGATCACTGATGGGAGTACTTGACTCAGAGGAAGAACCTTCCACACTAGTCTCAGAGGCTGGTACTTGGTCAAGGTTAACTACCACCGGACGAGGACGAGCAGTGAAAGATGAAGTATAGCTCTTGTATTGCAACAAGTAAGATGCAGATCTAATATGTTCCTCGACAACAGATTGATACAAATCCCAGATAAGTTTTAAATGCTTTAAGTTAACATCAGCCTCTTTTGGAGGTTTTCTTTTACTGTCAACTGTAACAAACAAAAACAAATGTCAGTGATGCATTTTATCGAATACAAAGAAAATAAGATTTCAAAAAATAAAAACAACCTATTCCATTGCCATAAGGGGGACATCTGGGACCTTGATATTCATCATCTCCATTTAATTGAGGGTTTTGCCAATTTTTCATAACAACCCCATGCTCAAAATAATCCCTATTGGCATCAGGAAGATTGACAACTGACGCTCTATTCAAAAACCTAGTTTTTAAATAAAAAGTGGTATCACTGACAACCCATCTATATCAGTACATAATCTCTGGAATCCCTAAATGGGTTCCATGAAGTTGATTCAATCTATGTACGCCACTAACTATCCTCCAGGTATTTAGAGCTATTCTTGCAGGTACAACATCAAAATATTGGCAGAATTCCAAACATAGGGGATTCGGCGGGAAAGAAAAGCCATATTCGGTCACAAAAAGACTTGGGAACCAATGTCCCTTAGCCAAAGAAAAATAATCAGAAGGTTCATAAAGTTCTTCCAAAATAACCCACGAAGGGATTGAAAATTCAGGCCGAAATTTTTCCAGCGACTCAACAAGATAAACCATGATGAACAAAGTAAATAAAAGAAAGGGAAGAAAATATAACAGAGAAAAAGTGATCAGGTGACAATGAACGACGAAATAAACGAAGGCACAAGACAGAGAGAAAATGAAGAGTTCAAAGATACAAATTTGAAAAGTGAAAGACGATAGAATTTCTATCGTGTTTAAATACTTTACCTCGGGAATAGCGAAAGGCAATTATTACAAAGAAAGACGTTTGCATGTTCGGCGGCTAAAAGAAGAAAAGGGCACAAATATCGAAGTGGTCATGAAAATTCAAAATATTTATGAGGCCTGATACTATGCACTCAAAAAGGAGTTATATACAATGAACGTTTTCCTAAAAACCATAAAAACTAATAATCTATGCAGTTTTCTAGAAGAATGTTCCATACTTTTCTTCAACATTAAACTATGAAACATTGGGGGCTTCTGTTGATACCAAATTTAATCTGCTGACGTGGACCAATCACTTGAAGACATATGTCAACCTACATGGCAAATACGAATACGTTCTATGAGCAACTCATATGCTCTGAACAGCTCAAGCGTACCGAGTAACTTAGGCGCCCCGAGCAACTCAAGCGTGCCGAGCTACTTAGGCGGTCCGAGTAGCTTAAGCGGCCCGAGCTACTTAGCATACAGAGCATCCAAATCAAGAGAATCAAAGAGACGACTGCGCATTAAATGCTCATTATTGTCGTACAGATGTATATGTCTACTAGATAATAACGCATTGTCCTTTAACATGTACAACCTCAAGGCTATAAATACATTGTAACCTCCTCATTAGAAGGGGACTTTGGATCTCTTGGTAAACCACTTATCGAGAATTCCAGACAAACAATCAACAATACAAAAAATAGTGTATGTAGGCCATTATCATAAGGCTGAACCACTTTAAAAGCCTATTGTCTCATATTTATTTATTTATTTATTTTTACCTGTGATTAAAATAATTAGATCGAATCTTATTTTTTACATCAACAGTAACCAACAAAAACTCATTCGTATACTTTACTAGACAATTTTGATCTTTTTGGGTCTGAAATATGAATGTAGGATACACAACCCCATACTCTAAAATAATATATATTGGGTTTCTGATTTTTCTCATAATTCATAATTTTAGTTTTAAAGTTAGGAACTCTATTTAAAACATACTAATTAGTCAATAAGACTTCCCCCACCAATGTTGAGTAGTGCCTAAGCTAATTAGATGTCTACAATTAATTCAACAGTGGTTTGATTTTTTATTTCTTCTTTTCCATTCATCTTAAGGGAATATGGAGTAGTTATCTCATGAACTATTCTTGTTGATTTTTGTAACTCTTTAAATTCTCCAGAATCATATATAGTCTGTGTATCACTATGAAATCTTTTAATTGTAGGATTGAATTGTTTTTCTACTTTAGCTAAAAATTTCTTCAACATTATAATTGATTCACTTGTATTCTTAGTTCATATTTCATTTCTATTTAAAACACCATCGAATTCACAAATATCCGAGTGAACAAGAGGTTCTAATTCTCAAACCACTAATTTATGACTTTTTGAGATTTAGCTATACTACAAGATTGGCATTTTAAAATCATTTAAATAAAGGTCAGATATGGACCCTAACATTCTCATGTTTCTAATTATTCTTTTGTTAATGTGACAGACTCTAGCACAAAAAATATTAATGGAACATATAATATAACAAGAAGGAGAAAACTTATTAACTTCAAGATATTGTGTACAAATTTCATCAGTAACATGTCCATTTCATCCAAAAAATTCATTTTTTTTTTATCAAAGTGTAGTGA
This sequence comes from Sambucus nigra, assembly GCA_949130495.1. NCBI lineage: Eukaryota > Viridiplantae > Streptophyta > Magnoliopsida > Dipsacales > Adoxaceae > Sambucus > Sambucus nigra. The sequence goes on along the minus strand of OX422220.1, from coordinate 237,408,130 downwards.
TTTGATCTTATGGTTTGAGTAAATTTAGCCTTACTAAATAGATATCAGAGACAATATTCTTTCTCATTTCTAGAGTATGCATGACTTCTTTGAAGGTAACAATCCCTTCATAAGGAAACATTAATTCTACCTCACCAGTTCTTGCAACCTTAGTCGTGTCGTAATCTCTTAACAACACTTTCTTATCATCCTCCTTCGAACAAATCTTGAACATTAAACATTCATAGAAAATATGGAAAGAGGCCCTAGTGTTGACACACCACCCTTTGGATCCACTTATGAGATTGAAATTTAATATCAATATTGTAAGTGCTTATTAGGTACACTAGACACCCTATTTTTGTACCCTTTTTACTCTATAAAGGTTCCCGTCGAGGATTTCCCTCTCTAAGACCTTTATTCGCTCTAAAACCTATAGTCTTAGCTGACTACACTGATTTTGGACTCAATTTGACTTTGATAATTTTTAATTCCATAAATTTCCATAAAATGAAGATTATAGGTCTCAGAATTACCTTTTTAGCCATCCTTGTTATGCACGATTCAATTTTTTCTAGTTAAAAGATATTCATGAAAATGTAGAATTTAAACTCATTCCTATGTCAATCGACCCTTGTTGACTTGTTGTGTTAATTGGAAGACCCTTGAGAGGATATTTGCCTTTGTACACTTTTAAGGTGTTTTAATAAACTGAAAGTTTTGACCTCATTTTCAAGTCCCTCAAAATGCGGTACAACTTTCACCCATATGTAAAATCCTTACACTCTCTTCCAAAATTATCACCATCCAAGCATCCCTTTCTTCAAATTTCATCATCCAAACACTATTTATTACATCATTAATGTAATAAACTTGTATTACTTTTGATTTGATAAACATAGAGTTATATACCACATTGCGTGGGTGGGTAACGGGCCATATAAATAATCATTTTCACTCTTTTAACGCTGAGGACTTTTCAGCTTAACTGGTAAGTTATATGGTTGTTGATACCAAATTAGAAGTTCAAACATCGTTGGTGCTAATTTTTTATATAAGTTGAAATAAAACCCCATAATATTGTTTGCGGTTGTTAAAGTGGGGACAACATCGGTGGTTGTAGAATGGGTATTCTAATTAAAATCATTAAAGAATTTTAGGAGGTCGTCCTCAAGGAAGATTATTTTTGAAGATCCATTAAAGGTTCAAAAGTGTTCATAACTCATGTTTCAGATACTTTTCCTTTTTTCTAGTTAATTATCTTCACTTCTACCTCATTTACATCTCATATTTCATGTTTGCTAATAGAGTAGCATTTTTACCACAAACTTTTTAATACTACTTAATTACCATATCTATTTTTGATATATATATATATATATATTCTTGAACTTATTTTTTTTATATATCTCGAAATTCAAAAAATAGAATTTTCCTTATATTAGACAATATAATGGTATTGCTTGGTTGATTTCTTCAAACAAAAGAGATCTCAACATTTCATTTTTTATATAAAGTTTAAGACCCATACCTTACAAATAAACCTATTTACTACTAAATTTTAAATATCATGTAAATCCACACCTTGAAATCCATTTAAACTACATTGGCTTTTTGTCTCTTCTAGCAAGGGTACATAGGCAATCTATATTTAATTCCAGGAGTGAAGTCCATTTTATACTTATTATTTATTTTTCTGTTTCTTTTCATATATTCACCATCTTTATTATATTCGTGTACTTTTATTTGTTCGTAATTCATAGCTAGTATATATAACAACCGAGATTTTTTAAATGGGATTTTTTTTAATTAATTTGGGAAATCGGAGAAAAATAAATTTTGGATTTTATGAATTTAATAATTTAAAATGTTGGTTTTTATATTTAAAAAATAAATTTTCAAACAGAATTGGAATCAGAATTAAATGCAGTTTTAATTGATTTTTTATTATATAGACGAGTCCTCAAAACATACAACTCTCTAAGAGTCCTCAAAACATAAAAAATCTCTAGAAAATATATTTAAAAATATTGGACGGTTCGATCGACTGACATTTTTATACACGTTCTTCTCGTGTTCAGCTAATTTTCCCAAAAATTGCATCTAATTCCAACGGTCCGATCATCCAGAATAAATTTTTTAGTGTTTGTATCTGATTAGAACTCTTTTCTTAATCAAACTCTTAATCCTTTATGTATCACCACTAATTCGTGGATGGACTTTTCAAATCACCTTTTCTTAAACTTTTCAACCAGAAGACCTCTCCAAAATTATTCCCTTTCATCTACAAACTTTAGCCCCAAACTTAATCAAGTGTTTGACTTGATATTTGAAGGCTTAATTGGTGTTTTCTCAAGATTGTTCAAGAACGACTCTTTGCAATTTTTTTTAGAGGAATCCAACCGTCTATTCAGAAGTTACAAACAATTTATACCCAAACATGAATACACTATTCCTTTCCTTTAGTATTATGCGTTTTAAGTGTTGCCTAAACCTAAATATCATGCTTTTCTTAAAATTAATTAGCAATTTAATTAGAGAAAGTGGACACATAAAACTTGGGGCTATTTTTATAAAATCTTTTAATATGAATAATATTCATAACCTTTGGGTACGTAGGATTTATGAGAGAATTTTGGGTTTTGTTGGTGTAGATTGCATGTAGAAAAATTCTAGTTTTGGAATCAATGGATTTGGGGGAGTTTAACTCACGTTAATTGTGTTGAGATTATGAAATTTGTAATATGATGATTTAATGAGGAATTTCAGTGTTTATTCTAAAAATAATTAATTGGGATCAATTTTGACGAAGTTAAGATTTAATTGAATTGGACTATCTTGCGTAGTTTTGTACGATGATTATTATGCTTGTTTGTGTGACTTGTTGGTATTATAATATTGTCATTGTGATGACGTGTTATTGGGTTTTTTTCTCTCCTTATATTTTAGGATGCCTTCTAGGTATGGGACTAGTGGGTAGCCCTTTTGATGATTTACGCCTTCTAGGTTGGGACTAGTGAGGGTAGATTATTGAGATTTTATTATGTCGGGGGTGGGTTAAATTTTGATACTTTATCGTCGTTACGCTAGTCTAAACATGAGACTAGGTTGAGGTTTATGTTAGAAATTCATCATATACATAGGGTATGACGTATTGATAACTTGTGGACCCTTAGATATGGGAGTGGGGGGGTATTTTGAGGATCTCTCATTGATAAAAGGGTGGGGTAATTTATAAATTGAGAAATTGAGAATTAATGTCTAAGATAAAAATGGGTATTAAAATTTGTGGTGACATAATGTGTCGGGGCTGACAGTTTAAATGGGTTAGAGAAAGATTTATGTCGTGTCGTGTGTGGAACATTGTCATGTGTTAGAGCCGACAGTTTAAATGGGTCAGAGGACGATTGACAAGGGGAAGTGTGATACTTTGGTGAAAATTACCACCCGAGACGGGAGGACCGTTATAATAAAAAGTGAGAACAATAATAAAATGGTCTAATTAAATAAAATTAGCATCGTGGGACTTGGGAACTTAAAATCGTATTGGTGTGCCTTTTTAAATGGGAATCTCTACGGGTAGTTAGTGATTATATTTATCGCGTTTAATTATCTCATTCATTTAAAATACTCTATTGTGATATTTATTACGTATAATGCTACTATCTGGATTCAAGGATCCTAATTTAGGAGACTAGTGTGTATTCATGCTCGGGCTCTGACCTCGTGCGTTGACTAACTTTTCAGGAAATATTATTTGGAGAAGCTGTATAGCATTATTTGGAGAATTGTTTGGAGGTCCGGTTGGAGTTGCTCTACCTTATGCGTATTGATTTAGTCTAGTTTTCTATTCATTTGCACTTTTATTGAGACTCAGTTTATGGTTGTGATTGGGCCATTCGGTTCCAAATGTGTATAGGTTTTTTTTAGTTATTTCACTGTATTCAGTTAGAGATTATTCAATATCATATTATGAGATATTGGAAATTCTTTGAGTTTAGCATGGAGATGGATCTTTTATCGCTTAGTTGGACGGTTTATCTTCTGGGATTAATTATCATTATCTTATGGATTAATTGTATATGTCTCAAATATGTCTCATGCTAACAATGGTATTTATTTACTCACGCCCGACTTAGTTTTGGTGGCGACCGACGCCAGAATTTAGCGGGGTGTGACAGTATATTTCTCTTTTCCTATCTTCCTTGTACTGGCTCGTCCATATTATTCTCACTTCCTTATAGTGATGTCATAATGAGTTAAAAATCATTTTTATATCTTCTTAGTCTCTCCAAGGATAGTATGCTCACCCTTTTTATGATGATGTTGTGATGGATCTTGAATTTCTCTTTAAACACATATATTATACATTTCTTTTTATAGTGATATTGTAAACTTTCAATGAACCATCACTTACTCTCACACTCATATAGCGTATTGACACGCCCCAACCCAGTCACTTATAATTAATTTTAAAAGTCAAAGTGAGTCAAACCATGATTAATTTAACCAAACCATAAACACAAGTTTTAATTTCAGAGTCATCATTGTAAAACGATATAACTGAAAACCTTTTTACAACATCAGAGTAGTCATTCCCATAAAAAATTTCTTGAAGGATAAGTTAACTTAATTACATCATTTACATTAAACCAAATCTTTGTTTCTCCCGTTCCTGGCAAATCCAACCCGACCTCCTAGATTTGGCAGTGACATCGCGTTACCTGAAAAAAAATGTGAACATAGGAACTGTGAGAAAAATATCCCAGTGAATGCATCACTACTATACTAATGCATGAATTTAAATGCAATAAATCATGTCCATATAATTATGTATTAACTTATCCGACTCATTCATAATAAATGACCAACTTTTACGAATCATGATTCACATATCCAGTCTAAATAAACAATTCTCTCCCATGCCTGGTCGAGGAGTAACCCCCTATCATTAATATACAAATCTCCCCCATTCCGGATCGGGGAGTAACCTCCCATTTCGATAAACCAAAATGAACAATTTTATATTCATAAAATTATAATCATATTTGTAACAGTATATAAATACATCATTCTAATGAGTACACTAACCTTGGGTTGTCAACTATATATTTATGTTTCCTTTGGGTGGAGCTAAACTGGGTTGATTAGACCTTACACATGTCAATCCAACTAAATAAGTACTGAATATCAATGATAAGTATTATACTAACATAATTATGTAACTTTTCATGACTATACAATAACAATATAATTCCACTTAAGTCACATTCCATGAAACATGAGTAAAGACAAAACAATGGTACACATGTAGATAAAGTTATGAACATTCAACCATAGGAAATACCTCATAAGGGATTTATAACTAAACCCAAGTAAATATTAAAACATACTTCTCAATGTATATACACATGAAACATGTACTCAAAATACTCTTTGGAAAGAGGAGATAACAATATTCTTTCATGGGGTATCCAGTATGACCTCAAATTATTGTCCTACATACTTAACCATCCTATATTCATAAATTGCACAACTACAAGTATCCAAGATTATCAATATGAAATCATATCTGAATATGATTTCCATTACAAGTGACGATGTAATTTTTCAAGTTTTCTAGAGCAAGTTATGACCATTTCTTTACAACACAAGAAATCTTCCCTACAGACTCCTCTATTGTTCCTTCAACTTCCAATAATTTTCATAATTGTTCTACATCATAACTTTCCATGATTTTCAACCTATTTTTAGTACACATACTGAATAGTACATAATTAAAGTTTCATAATTTTTTTGACTTAATTTTCTATGCAAAAGCTTGACCAAACTCAGGGTATACCAAAATGAAATATACAAACATCAATTATGTACCAACTTGAAATCATCATTAAGGCCTAAACACAAGGAGATAAATTCTAATTCTCGGATATGATATGAATATATCAGTCTACTTTCATATGCAATTGGAATTTCTCAATTCTAGTAAGAACACAAAGAGATATCCAAGTTTGAATATAAGGGGTTTCAATACAAAGCAATTTTAAGGGTTTGTGCATTCAACTTAACTTAAATTTGCATCTAACCATACATATATATAAAGGGCTGAAATTTTAGTAAACAAATGATGATTTCTATCATCTAAATCAGTAATATAAGAAAAATAACAAGATTTGCGATTAGGATTAACTTCGGGACTTTTACGTAATTTCTTCGAATTTCTCCTCACTTTTTCTCCTCACTTTTTCTCCCTAAACTCCCTAATTCTCTTTCCTCAAGGTAAAACTATTTCATAGCTTCTTTTGTCTGAAGGATAAGGTTATTTAAAAGGTATAAGGTCGTCCAAACCAGCCTACACCTCCAACCAATCACTTTAAGACACTTGTTGGGTATAAAGGACAAATTACCACTTAAACAGATGGACATATTTGCCCCTGCTTAGTAATTTTGGTATAACTTCTTACTTGGACCTCCGTTTCACAAACTGTTTGTTGTGTTACAACCCTAACTGACATGTCTACAACTATCTAGTTTTTACTTCAAGTCAGTTGATATTTCATAAAGGTCAAAACTAGTCTTAAACATGAACATTCCTACCGAAACTTAAAATTTTTATATTTGTAACTAACTCAATATTTCATGCTTTATGAAGGTAGGATTAGACTAAACATGATGACTTAACATTATATATACTAATAACATAGTATCCATATCACATAAGCTAATCATGATTTAAACATAATTTATCATAATTATATTCGGGTTGTCACACGTATACTCTCACTACCACTCACTCATATAAGAGCAAAAGAGAATATGTTGTTTTAACCCACTAGAGACCTAAAGGTTAGAGGGAGTTCCTAACACCCTCCATCTATGTAACGTAACCCGTGATCTTATTTTTTCTAGTCTTGTTTTTTATTTGCCTATAATTCATATTTTGGGGTTATTTATATTTATTTTGCATGTTTTTTTTTTATAAAACTAGACTGGTGACATTGAGTTCCCACTATTACATGCCTCAATCACCATTATCAACTAGTTATTAAATTTTCTTCCTCACCCTACATGATGAAATCCCTTATAATAGCCACGTGCCATAACCATCTATCAAATGTTAGCGAGTCTCCCTCAAGTTGCCATGCTGCTTTATAACATAAAGCCCATTAAATGGCATATTCGTTGCCCGGGATATCCATAGTGGCAACTATGTTAGAGACTTTTGATAACTCAACTCTATTTTTATGTGGATTTTTTTCTCTTATTACGTTCCTTATGTAATTAAATTTCATTTCACATCTTATCTATATGCACGTCTTGTATCATATGCATGTTCAGACACACATTTTCTTTTCATATATCAGTCACCGCATTCTCTTTATGCTTACATGTCTTATCACATGAGTTTTCTCATTATATGTTATTATATAATATATTTTTGACCATGTGCATCCATCATATACATGATTTTTGTACGTACATTCCTTTATGTCTTCTTCATACTTGTATATGTCTCTTTTTTTTATGAGATTCTTGAATAACATTGTGCATATATTTATAAAATTCATGTATTTTACACACTACATTCACGAGCATCTGAGTATTACCCTATTTTTTACTCTTATGAAAATATCGATTTGTGATGGGCTGTTAGTCCTACGGGGCACGACAAACCTAAATAATAGGCCTTTCACTCTTCTTTTGCCATATACCCTCAACGTATATTGGGCGGTTATTCTTCATTGTATAGCTTGACAAAACTCATGAGAGGAGGTATATCATAGGAACTCATCCATGTATGTCGAGTCTATTAAATTCGTTCTCGCATGTACAATCACCATTAGGTATATATTGAGGTTATCTAGGTACAATCGGGTATATCAAATGGCTTTCACAACTATTAATGAATGATTTTTTTTAGGCAATAGGTATATATTGGAGTCACACCAAAGGGGAAAACCATAGTTTTCCAACGAGATTATGTTTTGTTTGGAATCTTTAATTGTATTTTGCTTAGCTCTTACACTTTTGGTTATTCAATTCGAGAGACAAAATTTCTAAGAGATAAAAGACTTTTTTTAGAGCTTTTAAGATGTTTTCATATCCTTAAAATCTCCCAAGTGCTATTGGTTTTTTGGTTCTCAAATATGATTTAGTGAACTTTTTTTCCTCTATATTCAAACTTGAAGATGGTTTTAATGAATCTTGATATATGTTAAAATTGTAAGTGACTTTATACCCACGAGTGCTCCTCTCTAGACTTCAAACGGGTAAGAAAAGATCAATGTTAAAGTAAGAGATAAAGGTTTAAAGTGGTTCGAACCTTAGATGAGGGTCCTGCTATCAAAGGTGTTCCATTGGTTTATTAAATTGCAAATAAGGTATTACTGTCTAAGATACCTCTTAGGCTTTGGCCAAGAGAGTATGACGTCTTGATGCCTTCGTTACAAATATAAAGGACCATCGAAAGTAACCAAATGACTTATCTAAGGGTTCTAATGTACTGGTTTAGGGATCTACATGATATGTAAATGCTGTAAGTAATGGAACATGTTTAAGTTACAAATATAAGCTCACGACAATGGGTCATGATTATGGAACTGAGTGTAAACACTGGTGAAATGATAAAACTATTGTGAGTTTGATTATTTGAATGTCTTAATCTCTTTAAATGCTCAAGGTCGATCCCCTTCGGCCTTCTACCTATTTTTTTTTATTTATAAGAGAACTCTTAAAGATAAAATGAGTGGACTGTCATAACATGATTGGGTTGTTACCAAGGTCTTCCAGTGTCAGTAAGGTGGTGGAGTGCTAAAAAAATTAATTATATGTAGTGTAAATTGATTGTTGAGTACATTTAATGATGCTGATACAATTTAATACAAGTGGAGATAGGTAGTGAAAATAGGTGGAATAGTGTTCTACTTCTCACCTACTTTGTCAGACTATTTATGGGAGCTTTACCGGAGGTTCAAAAGGTCTGAAAGAGCCATGGATTTGTTTGAAACTGATTACTAAGTACCACGTACTGCCACATTCTATGATTGAGGCTTGGGTGGCCTTAGGAGGTCATTATCCTTCAATCTGAGGTTGGCTCTAAGCAAAAATCCTTATGGAACCTTGATGTTATGGTCTATGTGCTTTCTTGAGGAAGGATGCATGAATGAGGTCTTCAATAATACAATAAATCACGCATAAGGGTCGCGGAGGCTTGGTACCTCCGCCTTGCCTCGAGGGATGTTATGGAGTTGGAAGAGATTTAAACACTAATATTGAAATAGGGTATCATTAGTAGCCCTTTGTTGCTTTTTACAAATGTTATAAGGGGAAACACTTATTCTTTGTGCAAGATGGGGGTAGAGTCATAACTAACCACTTAGATTTCTGTCATCATTAGATTGTATTAGGAAGGAGATCGCATGTGGCTAAACACATGTGTTGGAAAATGAGATCTTTGATGTGATTGAGGCATGTTATTTTGGGAGATAGAAGTGGCCAAAACCCTAGGCCTTGGAGGTTATAAAAGAGACCCTTGAGCTGAGCACATTTCTCTACTGCTAACTTCCAATTATTCTCTATCTTTTTATAACATATTTGGGCAAGCAAACCCTTCTTTGAGTAAGAAAATAATGCCTTATAAAAATAATTCTCCCTCTAAGATCCTATACCTCAAGCCTTTATCATAGTTGTGCCCCACGTCTCTCTGCTTACCTTGGTGAAATCGAAAGTTGAGACCTCGGTTCACCTTTCCAGTATATCAGGTCCTCCTGTTACAATGGTGATGAGTTATAAGGGGGTATTTATAGACACCACATTTTAGGACCCCCTAAGTCTCTCTTTAGGTCCCCAGCATCTCCCTAATTCATTACAACACCTAGGTCATACTCCAAGTACCGATTTAGAGGCCATCGGGCGCTCCTAGGCCCCATCTGACTCCGATCAACTCTATTGTCAAAGAAAAAGCTCAATAAATCTTTGAATGGATCAGAATCATGTTTCCAACAGTCCACCCCATGCACAAATTGGCATAACGGTTAAGATGAATGGACCCTTTTACTATAAAAAATTGATAAAGGCCACTTGATGCTCCTAAGACCCCATTTGACCTCAATTAACTACGTTATCAGAGAAAATTCTCAATGAATCCTATAAGGGCACTAAAATACCTTTCCAACGGTCTACCCCATGCACAAAATTGCATAATCATTCAGATGAACGATCTGTTTTCCCCTGAAAATTGATTTGAAGGCGACTGAATACTCACGGGATCCGTTTGATCAAGGTCAAATTTTTAGCTCGACGGAGACTAAATAAATCTTTGAAGGGAACTAAATACCCTTTCCAATGGTCCGACTAGTTCATAAATTTGCCTTACAGTACGGACGAATGACCTATTTTACTTCGAAAGGTCACTGGGTGCTTTCGGGCCCCAGAGGACCAAAGTCAACTCTCTGAACTGAGTGAAGATCTGTGGAATGTCGAAGTACCTCGCATAACCTTTCCAATGGTCCACCCCGTGCGCGATTATGACTTACGTCTTAAACGAATGAACCATTACCGTCTGACGATCTCCTGTCCAAAGGACAGATGGGTGCTTTTGAGCCATGTTTGTCCCAAAGTCAACTCCCAGACCTAGGATCGACCCAAAGGACTCTTTAAAGTCTCTGAAATACCTTTCTAACATATTCCCCATGCGCAATTTGGATTTACGGAATTGATTCCTATGACCATTTTTCAAAAAAATCTGCACGAGACGACCGATTGGCAGGTCCATTTCCCTGCCTATCAGCAGTGTGTCTAGGGTTACCTACCGATTGGCAGGGTTGGAATCATGCTGATCAGCAATCCCCTTATCTTATAAAAGGAGGGCATGAGCTCATTCTCAAGGAATAACTTAGATCTATCAATATAAGTTATCTCAACAAGATTATCTTATGATTAGCGAAGTTTCCTTATCTGAAATTCCTTTTCATATTTCATTCCCATCATTTTCATACCCAATTTAGCAAAATCTTATTCTCTCTCATCCAACATTTAAAGGAGCTCATCAAGGATCAAGATCAAGCCTTAATTCTCTAAAGAAAGTCCAAATATTCTCCTCTCTCTTTAAATTTCTTTATTTTTGCATTAGTTATATAAATTCTTAATATATCTTTTACTTTAGATCATATGAATTAACATCACATCCTTTATTCGGTAATGCACATACTTTTTTTCTATAAAAAAACCAAAACAAAGAAAAAGAGATTTACGCCAATAAATTCCAAGAGGATTATTCACCAAATTTTCTTAAAACTAAAACAACTTTCTTACACACACACACACATATAATAAACTCCCGTTTTGAATCTATGGAATAAACCCCACCCTTATGCTGCACGCAAACTACGTGATTTTTTATGCCTTTATAGGCTACGTAGGCATTTCGGGCAAAAGCCTGTGACTCCAGTCCAATTTTCTAATTTTTCAATTTTCTCATTTTCATATTTCCATCCTTTTCTTATATAGTACTCATATATAATATTCTTGAGATTCATATTTGCATTTTATCTAACAAATATTATCGTTCCATCATAACGATCAATATCTTGATAAGCGCACAGATAATAATTTCTAATTATTACCTTGGGAACATTCCTTTAGATGGCCTCACTCTATCGTTTCCATGATATGAGTCGGGCAATTTTTATCTCCATTTATACATACATGCACACACACTTCATGGAGAAATAAAGAAAAATAGTAACATAAGCCCGTGAGAGACGAAAAGGGCGGGATGGGTGCCTAACACCTTCCCATTCCGTAACTAAGCCTCCAAACCTCTAAACTATTGATTTCGTAAGCGTCAGTTTTTCTTTGATGCCGCTCTCTCGAGGCGGAGACATGTTCTTTTGCCTATTATCTGCAAAATATATTGGGGAATCCATCTCTTTACATTCACCAAACATTGACGATGGTCGAAGCGCTCCTTGGAGAAAAGACGCGAGACCTTCATTCCCTTCCCCCGAGAGCGCGTGCAAGGGCCAGGAAATCCCCGAGATGGGAGAAAGGAACCCCGAAAAGGAAAGGATGTCCACAGTGGCGACTCTGTTGGGTACCTATCATAAGAGGGCTAGTCTCTGTTTGAATGAGTGTTATCATTTTCTATTTGTGTGTGTATGCACCTACCTATATGTTCCTTTTTTCTCCTCTATTATTTCTTGTACATATTTACCTCATGGTTATACCACTCACACACTTATGGATACTCTCCATGTACACTTCACATGACTTATACGTAGGATCACTTATATTCACATGTTACACACACCACTTAGAATATCCATGCTTAGGTGTCATTGACACACACCTTCACTTATCACACTTTTATATATCATGCTTACTCACACTTATCACACACCACTTGTAGTTGATCCATGCGTCGGTTCACTACCACACACTCACTTATAGGTAGTCACACATAAATCACTCTCACATATCGATGCTTAGTGTAATTTTCATATTCCATGCTAGATTTACTTTTTATGATGTTTGTACATTCTTCCCTATTAGTAAAGTGATCATCATGCTAAATAAATACCCTCTCCATAATATACTAATCAAGAATCATGCATTTTTCACATTACATCACCAAAGTGCATGGATCTTAACCAAAATGTTTTCCCGTACCGAGGGATCATTTTGTGATGGGTGCTGGTCTGGCAGGTCGCACTTCGCTTAAGCAATATGACTCTCACCTTCTAATGCCCAAGTACCTTCGATGTATATCGAACGGTTCCCCCCACATCGTGCCGCTTGACCAAAATCGTGACGGGAGGTATATCACAGAGAACTCATTCACTTACATCGACTATATCAGATTCTCTCTCTCACGTACTGTCCCCATGAGGTATATAGTGGGGCAATTCACGTACGCTCAGTTATATCAAATAGCTTATCCACTCGTACCAATTGCCTTGAAAAGTAAGATGTATATCGTATAAGTCATGCCAAAGGGGTAACCTTTCCACTAACCCAACAAATGCATACCCTCATATAGACGTCAAACCTAGGGCACTCATATTTAGTTTGTCGATTACTACTCAAAACTCTGTCGAAATGACCGGTCGGCATGCCGCCTAAATTTTCGTACGATTTCATCTTTTTTCAACATGGAATCATGTCCATGAGCTTGGTAACAACTCAAAATGTGTTTTACATATTTTTCAAACCAAATTTTCCCAGGCTCGGGTCCCGTTCGACATTTCTTTTGCATTTATTAAACCTAATACAAGTGAAAACATAATAATAATAATAATAATAATAATAATAATAATAATAATAATAATAATAATAATAATAACAACAACAACAACAACAACAACAACAACAACAACAACAACAGTAATAATAGTAATAATAATAATCATGTTGAGAGTCTCGTCTTTCCCGTTTTATTTACCAGAAGTGTCAAAAATATTTTTCATCCTTTTATAAAAAAAAAATACCGAAAATATTTTGTCCTTCCCTTTCCAAAATAAATATCAAAAATATTTTTCTCCTTTTTTTAAATAATAAGTCTCTCCCTCCTCTCTTTTAAAAATAAATTTGAATATTTTTCCTTTCAGGCGAGCGCATACCCGACCCTTAGTATGGATCCCTATTGGCTTCGATCTTCCGTCGAACCGCCCCAAAGATCTGTCAGTTCTCCTGCTACTTCTTCCGAGTCCTGAATCCACTTTCACCCATTTTCCATGGAGAACGCGGACAAAGTACCGAATGTGCAGCCTCATTTGAGGAAGGTTCTATCCCAACTTACTACCAAGATAGACAACCTTTAAATCGAGGTTCATGAGATACAACGAAATTGGGTCCCTGTTCCTAAAGAGCCCGAGGTCCTCTTCCCTCGCGTTATGGGTTTGCCCATACCTGAGCCTATTTAGGTCTCGAAGGAATACCAACATCCTCCACGTGCCCCTTCGGCTAATGGGCCTCCGCCAGCTCAGCTCCCTCTGCCGAATCTTGCCCAGTCAGGGGCTAACGTGCCCATGACCATTGATTCGAAGGAAGAAGAGTTGAGCAAGGTTAAAATGGACCTTAAGTTATTGACCAAGAAGTTTGACAAACTTTGAATCTCCCATAACTACATGGAACACACCCATATGTCTCCCTAACCTAAGGCAAGACAAAGTTTAAAATGGACAACATTGAGAAGTTCGAAGGTAGTGGGCCCCCAATTATTCATCTCCGAAGTTACCACCGAGTCATGACCCTCCTAGGCAACTCCGAGGAAATAATGACCTAAATGTTCCCATAACATGAACAAATATGAGGCGTGCACGGTAGGCATCAAAGTTGCTCTCGAGAAAAGAACCCAATGCCTAGATGTTTATGGGGATTCAACCCTCATTATCGGTCAGGTCCTCAGAATATGGAAAATCAAGGATGAGAAACTCTTACCCTTTTATGCCCACCTAGAAAAGTTGGCCTCCCAATTTCAAGATATCACATTTATTTTTCCCGAGCAAGGAATATCTTAGCCAATGCCCTTACTACCTTGGCCTCCATAGTCGCGATGCCAAAAGGAATAATGATGGCCCTTTTCCTAGTCCAAAAGCAAGATAAACCGACCCACTGCTACCACATTAAACTCATCAGAAAAAAAGATACTGATATGGATGAGTGGTGGTATAACAACATTTGGCGCCTCCTCAAGCATGGTAGGCATCCCCGGGATTTTAACAAGAAAGAATGAGCAACCCTTTGCTATGCCCAGTACATTATCTGCGATAAATCACTATTCAATAGAAACTTTGATGGAACCCACTTACACTACATCGTAGGGGCTGAAATTGAAGAGATAATGCAGAAGATCGACAATGGGGAATGCGGTTCCCACATGAATGTCCATATTCTTTCCAAGAAGATTATCTGACAGGGTTACTATTAGACTACCATGTTGAAGGATTGAACCACCGATGTTCGGAGTTGCCTTAAATACCAATAGTTTTCCAATCTCCAGCACTTGCCTTCGTAGGAATTATACAACAAGACATCTCCCTAAACGTTTTCCACATGGGGCATCGATATTATAGGGAAAGTTACACCTAAAGCCTCTAAAGAGCACGAATTCATAACTCTAAATGCCAAAATGGTAGTCAAGTTCATCTAAAAAACATCAACTGTCGATACGGGGTCCTTCATGATCTAGTCTCAGATAATGAGTTATATTTTGAGGCAGATGTCGCGAAATTGGTCAACGAGTATGGGATCCAAAGGCACAAATCTTCTCCCTACCGAACTCGAACCAACGGTGAAGTCAAAGCTACTAATAATAACCTTAAAGCAATCATCAGTAAGATGATTGAGAGTTGGCGAAATTGGGCCGATCGAATCCCTTATGCCCTCTGGGGTTATCGCACTTCAGTTTGATCATCTACTGGGGTACGCTTACTCTCTAGTATATAATATGGAAGCAGTCCTACTCATCGAGCTAGAAATACCTTCATTACGTGTCATGCTTAAAAGAAAATTTAGCAAAGAAGACTGGCATCAGAGCCATCTTGATGAGTTGTCACTCTTGGAAAAAAAAGGCTAAATTCTCTATATCATATACAAGGGTGCCATCGCCTAATAACATAATCATTCAATAGGAGAGTCAAGGACCGTGGTGTATGAGAAGGGGATTTGTCCCTCAAAGAAATAATAAAATCTGTCTGGGACCCCAGAGGGAAATTCAAGAAAAATTGAGTTGCCCCTACATTGTGAAGAAGATCCTATCAGGTGGCGCCACTATACTCATTGACCTTAACGGAGAAGAGATGGCCCATCCAGTCAACCTGGACCGTCTGAATAAATTATACCCCTACCCGAAATCTCGATGCGCTACGACTCCACTCAAAATTATGTGGGGCCTAATCCTTCAAAAACTTTTTCCTTTCAAAAATGAAACTCAAAAAAATTTCAAAACCCCCATAGCTAAGTAGGTAACTCCTACGCTTTACATGAGCACGGTCCCCTTTTTTCTCACAAATCTATTCTTTTCTTATCCTCGATAATGACAGTTCATTTTATCATTTACATTAACAAAAGGATAATGTATGACTTAGATATTAGTATTGATAATTCAAATGTAAAAATAATCAAGAGGCACAACAATATAATTGAAATACTTTTTTATTCCATTATGGAAAAACTCAACACGATTACATGAAATAGCAGCGTGGGGAGTTAAATAATTTCCTCCAACAACCTTAATTGTCCTAGAAACAGGACCAAACCAAGATACTCCTAAACAAACTAACCAAACAACCTTCGCACAATTAAAAATAACCAAAATCTTCACAAATAATCACCAGCTTCACAAAAGGCCCGACCCGCAGTTGCTAAAGTAACCAACCCCATCATCATCTACATCTTCGGGTCCCCAAACTTCCCCTGCTTTGATGGAATACTAAAGGCTCTCCATGGAATGGTAAGCCCGTACGACTTGTGGAAAACCACTAAGCCTCCCTCCATGGTGTCAAATATGGCAAGCCATCTCTGCTTGGTATCCTGGGCCAATATCTTATCCACTACCCTCCTCCACATCAATTTCATGTAGTCCTCAGAAATATGCCAAACTCTGTCAATAGACTGGTAAGTATGGGTTGAAGGCCGATGATTCTCCCACAAATAGCCTTACTGCATGCACATGCCTTCTGTCAAATCCTCCATAAGAAAGAAGTCCAGAATATAGGAAGGCACGATTTGTTCCCATCCAACTTGACGCAGGAGCCACTAAAGAAAGTATAAAGAAGTATAGCTAAGGCCAACCAACCGAACATACTGGTATTCCCTCACTTCCAGAATAGGCTGTAACTCCCCCACTAGGGTACCGACCAGTGCATACATCGAGTCTCGTGCTCCATAAATTAGTTTACCCGATCCTCGATATTTGGGTCAAAGATGATGAAATAATGGGTGAAGAAATTTGGCACAACTTCTAAAAGATATTGAAGTGGGATTGCCAAGTGGAATCTCTCAGACAACCACATGAACATCATAGCTGGCCTACCTCTCAGAAAATTTGAACGGCCTTCCCATCAAAGATCTAGAACATTCAGGGTCTCTGTCAATATCACCTTCGTAGGATTGCAATGATATGACATCTAATAAGTAATGGTAGTTATTTGAGGGTTCACCAATAGGTCCCCAGTCACCACCAGTAACTTCGACGTTAAGCCAAGGTCGATGGCTCTGGAGTAGCCCGCATCATTAACATCCCACAGACGCACCAAATACAGCATCACCAGGAGGGATATCATTCCTCCAATAACCAATGATCGATCCGCCAAGAGTGAAATATGGAGAGATTCTGCCAATAGTGCTTGAGAAGATTGAGAGAATTCGGGCATGGTCGCCTCCACGCGGGGATTTACCCCTAATATAGCAAAAAACTCCTTGTAAGTCAGGCAGACTTCGTCCAAGACAAAATGAAAAACATGATACTCATGGTACCAGAATTGTACCGCCACTATCAGTATGTTCTAGTCAATGGGCTGATTACACCAGAAGAAAACCCAACGTAGGTTAAAGGAATTGTATTCTACATTGTATGAGTACATAACCTCTAAATTCTCATGGTAAGAGGAAAATTAATCACTTATAGGAAGAACCATTTTTGAAAGAATACAAAAATAAAGAAACAAGTAAGAGGAAGAGGAAGAGGATGTGACCCTACCTCTCCACTTTCCCCCATTTATACTTGAAAAAATTAGCTAAAAACAAAGGGTCCTGCAAAATTTGGATGAAATCCTACCCCATAAAGGACAAAGTAGCTGAAGAAAGTGCAATCAAAACCTTAGGGTGATTAGACTGGAATGACCTGTCGATTGGCAGGACAAGGGGTATACCGATCGACATCCCCCCATTTTTAGAAATTTCCTTTTTTCCTTTTTTAACAAAACCAAAAAATCCAATAAAATAATTTTTATTCAAAAAAGAATTTAGAATTATCCTCTTCCTATATTTTTAACTTATTCTATTTTAGAATTAATTCTCCTTTTAAATAATACTAATCCTTTTTAGAAAGTGCATGTAGATTAAGTCATTTAAAGTAAGATAAATAAATAAAACCCCATTTATTCCACATACATTATTATCATTACACCTTTTTACGGAAAAGAAGAAAAACAACAAGACTCAGCCCAATCTCCCACACACTCTCTCTCACCTCTCTCTCTCTCTCTCTCTCTCTCTCTCTCTCTCTCTCTCTCTCTCTCTCTCTCTCTCTCTTTGATCCCCCATCCTTGCTACCCACGCAATTCCCTTGGCGACGAGCTGAGGAGCCGGTGCTACCAAATCCAGATCCCTCCTCAGACATAGAAGATGGCACAAAATAAGGTGGAACTAGGATTGACTCCTGAATATGAGATGTCATAGAAGCCACCCAATCCCAGATATCCCTCGACTAGGTAGTTGACACCCGGACGTGCTGCGAGAAAAATAAGAAAAGGGAAAATCAGTCAGTTGAAAGTAAAGAAAGAAATCAAAAAAGAAAAAAATAAAGGACAAGGATATACCTCTGGCTGGAGAACATCCTCAGTTAATCTCAATACCTCCGGGTCCATCGCATTGGGGTGATGCAACATATTTATCCAGGCAATCTGATGTTGTAGGAAGGAGGAGCAAGCAATAAAAATGGAAACTCTAACGTCGCCTCCACTGCTGATATCGATGCACCACCCATGTTGTGGGCAAACCCCACTGACCAACTAGTACCCTTGCCTGAAGATGTAGGAGGCGAAGTCACATTCACCATATTATAGATGCATGACGGCATCAACCAGCTCATCATGAAATCGAGGTAGTTGTTCACCAACATCAAGTCGGTGTACAGAGAATAGGGCTCACCGATCATCATTGCCACTCGAGCATCCTCCAATATCTCCTATGCCTGCCTCATATATCTCAGGGGCATTGCTAGTGGGACCGCCACCCTGTCCTCTATAATTTGTCATACTACTCTCTCCCCCGAATACCAGGAGTATCCAAACTCATGCTCCAGCGACCGGTGCCTCTGCGCATGCCCTCCATTCATTCTTGTATGTTGAATGGTCATCCCCCATGGATTGAAGGTCACCTACATTTTACCAAAATTAAGTCAATACTTGCACAAACAGAAAGAAAATACCAAAAAGAAAAATTCAAAAGA
Source organism: Sambucus nigra (assembly GCA_949130495.1). Classification (NCBI taxonomy): domain Eukaryota; kingdom Viridiplantae; phylum Streptophyta; class Magnoliopsida; order Dipsacales; family Adoxaceae; genus Sambucus; species Sambucus nigra. Next base: position 237,388,977 of record OX422220.1, on the reverse strand, counting down.
GAAAAGAAGAGATTACCCAATCGCTCGTTAGGTCATTCAAGACTTGACACGCTGCCGCCAAGGAAAAGGACCGCCTCGATTGCTAGTTGGATTTTCACCACCAGTACGTCCGACATAAGCCCCCCACTGACTCATCCTTCAAACCAACCAAACAGGCATTGATCCCGAACACCTTATAGAACCATCTCTGCAAAGGACAAGGGTCATCAATCAGAAGAAAGAAATCAAGAAATCAGAAAGGAAATAAAGGAAAATGCATAAAGGAAAAATGAAAGAAAAAAGAAGAACACATCCAAAAGATGCGTCGCTATAGTAAAAGTCTACCAGCAGCACCGGTTGAAAGCATCCAAATATGAATAAAGGGTCATCAAATTCAGGCTCCCCCATCAAAGAGAGGAATATTAAATAATACCCTCAAATAAAAACTATAAATGGACGACGTTGTCACTCGACACCACTAAAAATCCCTCAGCAACAAAATAATGAATAAACGAGCCATTTGACGAACCTAAAGCCTGTCTGTCTCATCAATCCTCCTGCTCAAAAGCGTCCTTCGCAAAGAAAAAATGCAAATCGAATCCCTAGATACTATCTTCCCGACACCGCCCAGGGCCACCTCCATCGTCGTTAGCATCACCCTTAGTGTGCGATCCACCACTATCTGGCCCCCTCATAGTCTATCCCCCACAAGTGTTGTTCATCAATGGGAGTCGCTATAATCTCCCCAAAACCAAAATGTATGGTGTGGGTGGTATCCCACCACCTCACTCCCAAAGCATATAGAACCGTCGTAGAACGTGGCATCTCATCCAACGCAGACGCTAGACTGTCGAAACTCGCTGAAAAAATCACCCAACGCACCACTGTAGGAAGGTTCTCCCCCACATATATAAACCCCATCATCCTTTGGAATTGAAGACTTGTCATAACAATATCAGTCTATCGAAAATTCAACGAAAAAATAAAATGCAAAAGAAAAATGCAAAAAGGAATGCCAAAAGTCATGCGATACTTACATAACCATCAGGGTTCCTCACCCGGCACAATCGGTGGTGCGCAGGCTCACGCAGAAGAGTCTGCTCATTGGTGACAGACTCAAATATATCAAAAGTGTTCTTATTGCCCAGTGCTAAAGGGACCTTGGCCCTCCACTTCAGGTGCGCTCAGTCACTAACACCCATTCACACCATGTGGACCTCGCTGCTTGAAAAATCTTCCATTTTCTAAACTCAAAAGAGGTCTGGACACACGAACGAATCGCAAAAAAAAGAGAAAGCTATAAGCTATGAAAAATGAGAAGAACTCGTCCTTTTTTATAGAAGGCCAAGGGGAATGCCGATCGACATCGGCACTGTCCCTTCCTCTTCCCTAGGTAGTCCAAAAAACCGTGCCACTTCCGTTTGGCAGCTTCCATAACCTGCCGTCCGACACCCCCCCTAAAATTTCGTACAAAAAATGCCACATTATTCCAAAATTTTCCTGAAAATTCCTAAAGTTGCCAAATAAATATTATAACACTTTTTCATAAAGAAAATCATTTTTCAAACGCCAATTCCCCAGTCAGATTAAAACCACATTTTAAAACCCTTAAAAATGGTGCGTCCATTACCACTTCCCAGCAAAAACCTAAAAACTTCATCTTCAGAAAAAAAATCAAGCACTAAAGAATTTCCAAAGTCCCCTAACCGGACATCTCTCTCCAGAAGCGTTTCCAAGCAACACATTCCCTAATGGAACCCCAAAACCTCAAGACATCAACTGTTTCCCCAACAAGATTTCTAGAATAAGAATTTATCCTCTCAAAGGGACAAAATTCCCCAAATAGATATCTCTTCCCAGAAAAGTGTTAAAAAAATGATGATCCAAAATTCCCAGGAAAGTTACTACCATGCCCCACTTAAAGTCCTCAGAATTAACCTTGGCCCTTAGACTTGGTTACTTAAACTTATGTTCCTTAGAATCTACCTCGACCCTCAAAATTGGTCACTCCCTACTTATGGTCCTCAGAATTGACCTCGACCCTCAGAATTGGTCGCTCCCTACTTGAGGTCCTCAGAATTGACCTCGGCCCTCAGAATTAGTTGTTCCCTACTTAAGGTCCTCAAAATTGACCTCGACCCTCAGAATTATTCGTTCCAACATAAGGTCTTCAGAATTTACCACCACCCTCAGAATTGGTTGCTCCCACTTAAGGTCCTCAGAATTGACCTCGACCCTCAGAATTGATCACGCTCCCACTTAAGGTCCTCAGAATAGACCTCAACCCGTAAATTGGCCGCTCTCATCTTTGGGTCTTCAGAATTAACCTCGGACCTCAGAATCGTCCATCCTTAGCATTACCTTAGGTCCTCAGAAATGGCCTCGACCCTCTAATTTGATTATCCTCATCCTTTTAGGTCCTCATAATTAACCTCCTTCCCAAAACATCATGTAGTGTTTATTCGATGGATTTCACTTGTTCCAAGCTCATCCATAGAGGGGATCTATAGACACCACATTCTAAGACCCCCTAAGTTTCTCCTTAGGTCCCTAGAACCCCCCCCCCCCCAATTCAATATAAAACCTAGGTCATACTCTAATTACCGATCTAGAGCCTATTGGGCGCTCTCGACCCCTATTTGACTCCGGCCAACTCTATCGTCAGAGTGAAATATCAATAAATATTTGAAGGGCTCTGAATCCCCTTTCCAATGGTCTACCCCATGCATTAATTGACATGATAGTTAAGACAAAAGGACCATCTTACTATCGAAAATTGATCTAGAGGCCATAGGGCCCTCCCGGGCCCTGTTTTGACTCCAATCAACTCCATCGTCAGAGAGAAAGCTAAATGAATCCTGGAAGGGAAATGAAACCCCTTTCCAATGTTCCACCTCATATATAAAATGACATAACCATTCAGGCAAATGATCTATTTTCCCCCAAAAATTGATCTGAAGGCCACTGGATGCCCCCGGGATCCGTTTGACCAAGATCAACTCTTCAGATTGATCGAGACTGAATGAATCTTTGAAGTTCATAGAATAACCTTTCCAACAGACTCTCTCGTGCATAAATCCACCTTATGGTATGGATGAATGACCTGTTTTACTCCGAAAGGTCACTGAGCGCTTTTGAGACCCGATTGACGAAAGTCTGCTCTCTGAACCGAGTGAGTCTCGTTGGAACATAGAAGTGCCTGGCATAACCTTTCCAATAGTTTGCCCCGTTCATGATTCTAACTTAAGGTGTGGATGAATGACCCATTATCGTCTGACGATCTCTCATTCAAAGAACCGATGGGCGCGTCTGAGCCCCGTTTGACCCAAAGTCAACTCTTGGACTCGGGAGAGGCCCAAAGGACTCTTGAATTTCTATGACCTATCTTTCTAATGGTATGTCAAGTGCACGATTTGGATTTATAAATTTTTCTCTACGATCATTTTTTTGAAAAAAATTTACACGAGACTGCCAATTGGTAGGTCAATTTCCCTGCCTATAGGCAGTGCGTCTAGGGTCACCTGCTGATTGGTTGGGCTAGGGGTATGCCAATTGGCAGTCCCCCTACCCTATAAAATGAGGTAATTATCTCACTCTCATGGCACACCTCAGATCCATCAATATCAGTGATCTCAGCAACATTTGCATACGATCTACGAAGTTTCCTTGTGTGAAATTCCTTTTCGTATTTCATTCCCATCATTTTCAAATCCAAATTAGCAAAATCTCATTACCTGTCATCCAACATTCAAGGGATCTCATCAAGGATCAAGATCAAGCCTCAATTCTCCAAAGAAGGTCCAAATATTCCCCTATCTCTTTAAATTTCTTTATTTTTGCATTAATTATATAAATTCTCAATCAAGCTTTTACTTTAGATCATACACATAACATCACTTCCTTTATTAGTTATATTTCATATTCTTTATTTTCTATATAAAACCCCAAAAAAAGAAAAAGAGGGTTACGCCTATAATTTCTAAGAGGATTATTCACCACATTTTCTTAAAACTAAAACAATTTTCTTACACACACATATAATAAACTCCTGTTTGAAATCTATAGGATAGAACCCACCCTTACTCCATATGCGAACTACATGGAGTTTGATGCCTTTATAGGCTACGTAGGCGTTTCGGGCTAAAGCCTGAGACTCGAGTCCAAATTTTCAAATTTGATAATTTTCCCATTTTCATATTTCAATCTTTTTCCTATATATTTCTCATATATATCATACTTGAAATTCATATTTACGTGTTATCTAACAAATATTGTTATTCGATCATAATGATCAATATATTAATAAGCAGATACATCATACTTTCTAATTATTACTTTGGGAACATTCCTTTGGATGACCTCTCTCTATCTTTTCCATTATATGAGTCGGGCGATTACGATCTCCATTTATATATACACGGACACACACTTCATAGAGAAATTAAGGAAAATAGTAACACAAGCCCATGAGAGAACGAAAGGTCAGGATGGGTTCCTAACACCTTCCCATTCCGTAACTTAGCCCCTGAACCTCGGAACTATTAGTTTTGTAAGCATCAGTTTGTCTTTTATATCGCACTATCGAGGCGACGACATGTTATTTTACCCGTTTTGTGCAAAATAAGTTGATGACTCCATCTCTTTACATTCACCGTACATCAATGACAACTGAAGAGCACTTAGGAGAAAGGGCATGAGATATTCACTCCCATCCCCTAAAGAGTGCACGCTAGCATCGAGAAACCCCAACGACTGAAGGAAGGAGTCCCGAAAGGGAAAGGATGGCCATAGTATTCAACCCTGATTTTGCTAGTACGGCTTAATACGGCTTATGAATTACAACGCACAATCTGATCGAGTTTTGTAAGACTTACTAAATTCTAAAGGATGTCGTTATGAGTATTGGGAAGCCTAATGAGAGGGCCTTGTCTATGGAGGCCAATCATATATGTTTTAATGTGTTATTTCTCCATTATGGGACCAGATTCCCCTTGTCCCTACCTATAGTCAAAATTTTAATGGTTATCAGCATAGCCTTGTCTCAACTGGTGCCCAACTCATGGAGGACTTTGATGTCCACAGTTCCGATCTCCAGTGAATTTAGTGGGGAAAAGTGTGATGTTTTCCCAACCCAGTTATTCAATCTCTATAGGGTTGAGGAGAAGAGTAGGCCGACTGACTAGGGTCTGAAGTACCTATCACCTAGGCCCAATGTGAAAAACTTTAGGAATGATAAGAATAATGCCCCCAAGAATTAGTGGGAGATATTATTCGTTGTTGGGGGCTTAGGCCACCCTAGACCCTGCTGAGTCCATTAGTTTCCCCACTCTTTAGTGTACTCCTCCCTTAGTGGGTAAGCTAAAGTTCTAGTTTTGTTTCATCATTTAAATTGACTTTTTATTTCATATTTAAATTTTGTGTTTACCTTTTCTTGTGGTTCCTAAGCCTACTATGTCTAGGTTCAACGGGATTGCTGAGGCTCAAAGGTTGGCCTCTACTCCCTTCGAGATATTTCTTACTGCCAGATACCTTTTTAACTATGGGATGGGAGCCTAGGCCTTTGGCCTTTGTTGGAGTTACTTAGGCTCTTATGATCATAGTGAGGTCATAGTGGATGTCTAACCTTGTGCATTGGCCTCTGTAGAGAAGAAAGTTCCATCTAGAGCCGAAGTAGATATTCCTGAGGCCTCTGAAGGTGAGGATGACCAAAACAATGGCAAAGCTGATCCTCCAAAGGTTAAAAGGGTCTCTAATTCAGCTAATGAGCCCATTCTGCTCTCTGATTATTCTCCTTGTAAGTATAATGGCCCTCTTTTTTTACCGTCTTCATTAGTTCTTTTATGGTTGACTCTGAGCTCTGTTTGATTCATAAGATGAGTACAAGGAAATGAGGATCCTTACTGAGTCCATGATCAATAAGAAGAGTAAGTCTAAGACCACCAAGTGCCTAAAATTCAGTGCCCTAATGGTTATTCCAATTCCTAGGGTCAATCCGATGGAGGAGGCCAACCTGGGGTCTGACTCCATTAAAGGCTTAGGTTAGGAGATCGATAGAACCTTACACTTATCGTAAGAGCAATGGGGGCATAGGTGGGACTCCTGAGGTAACCTAGAGATATTCTTCTATTCCAAGGGACTTTGAGCCCTTGGTCTCAAAGAATTAATCCGTAGAGAAGGTAGTACCCCTCAGGAGGAGGAGGATTTTTAAGGGGTAACTGAGGTTCCCAGTTCTCTAGGGGGAATAGACCTTTACATGTCAGCGATGGAAGCCCTTCATGCACTGGAAAAGACAAGTATCTCTGACATGGTGGCCACTTTAAGGGGTAGAGGTACCCCTGTTAATGCTGAGGAGATGATCTACTTGTTGGGGAAGGTACTTACCTATTTTCATAATTTCTTATTTAACCTTTTTATATTCTTCTCCTTGCACTAATATCCCTTTTTAACTATAGGCTTGGCACCAGACCGAGGCTCTCTTAGTTGATTCCCTTATGGTAGTCGGGCACTAATGAATGATATTAATATGGGGAGTAATTAAGACCTCACTCGTCAGCATTTGGACCCAATGATCATTGTAGATGGAGGCTTTTGAGAGGGAGAGGGATACTTGAAAGGCCCAGGTGGATTTTCTTGAACATGAGAAGCTTTTAAATGATAAGACCCTTAAAGATAGTGTTTCTTTATTATTATATGCCCGAGAGTCTCTAGACAAGGTCATGGAGTTGCACGCCCTTGGTCACGTTATGCTTATAATGACTACAGAGGCTATTTAAGGCTAGAAGGCTGAGCTCTAGAGATTTAAAGACAGAATTGTTTAACTTAATGGTGAGGTGGAGATGTTGAGGAAAAGCTTTAAATACTTGTTTATCAAAAAGGAAAAGTTGACCCCTCAAGGTCAGGATCTTAAAAATAGCTAAGTTAAGGTCCTAGTTCGACATGAAACACTTCAAGGATAGGTTTGTACTATGATTCAGATCTAGCTGGATGCTTATTAGGAGTTCGAGATCTTTAAGATGTACTTTTTTTAGAACTTCAGTGCTATATTTGAATCTTCATAAGCCAAGGTTCAAGTGTTTTTCCCTAAAGTGGATGTCTTTGCTCTGTTTCCTGAAGCCCATCAATTAAAGAAAGAGAAATTGAATAATGAAGGTAGCGCTATTGATGAAGCTGAAGATGCCTTTGCTCCTATAGTCTAAAAAGGAGAAACTCTTAAATTGAACTCTACATCTCTGCCCTCCACCAGTGAAGACCTTGTGAACCCCCAATAACTCAAGCCTTGATAGTCTTTCTTGTACCTTTTTTTTTGTAAATTGTTTATTGGTCATGGCACATTTTATTGTAATCTCCATATCTTCCCTTAATGAAGAGGTATTTTTGAATGGAATTGTGATGTTCTTCGCTCTTTACTTTGTACTTGTTTTACTTTTTGCTTCGTCGATGAATTTTTGTGTTGTCTTTATATTCTTAAGGTTTTCCTATCGTATAGTACACCTTTAGCATGTAATAAACCCTTAGCCCTTAAATTTCTTGGTAAAGCAAAAAATGGGGGATTCGAATTGTTAGAGCATCTTGAGGGTCCTAAGACCTGAAGGTACATGCTTTTTGAAGTTTCTAAAGTTAAGACTAAGATTCTGTATTGGATCTTTAGACCTTAGAACCATATAATACTTGATACTTGCTCTTTTTAGGACTGAAAGTCCATAATCTTTGTATAAATTCTTATGCCCCAAAATATTTTGGGAAAAATGATCAAAAACTAAACATTTAATAGTACTGAGACCTAAGCCTTAAAATTTGAATTTGAATGTTGAAAATATAAAGTACTTATAAGGGTCCTAAGACCTTCGGGCTTAGAAAATTTTTGACACAGAGTCCTATATAGGTTCCTAACACCTATGAACTTGGGTAAACTTAAATCCGAAGTCCCACTGGGGGTATTAAAACCTATGACCTTAGAAAGTTTGGAAATTTTTGAAGTCTTTATAAGGTTTTGGGACCTCCGGGTTGAAAAGTTTTGGAATATGAGTCCTTATAAGGGTTTGGGACCTTTGGGCTTAATAGAAATGTAACCTGAAGTCCCCTAAAGACTGATAAGACCTCTGAACTTAGGTAAGATTGAATTCTGAAATCCTTATAAGGATCCAAAGACCTTTGGTTTTAAGAAAATATTTGGAATTTTGGAAGTCCTTGTAAGGGTCTGATACCTACGAACTTTGGGCCTTTCATACTTGCTCTGTTTTTAAATGAGGTTTTCAACAATTTTTTGTACTTAAACACTTATCCCCCCAACCCCCCCAAAAAAATTGAAAAAAATAGTTTTTTTCTTAAACATTTTCTAAATTTATGTTTGAGGGGTGTAAGGTTTGTACAATTCTATGGCATAGAAAAGGTTTTAATGTAAGGAAATGGCCAGTTTATGGGTCCTTATACCTTAGCCTCTTGGAATTATGGATGAAAATATCAATAATCCCTTCAGTCTTTTATGGATCCGAAGACCTTTGTCTATGGTTTTGTAGGTTGTTTAAACTTAAGGACTATAGTATTAATCCAAGGATGAAATCCTTGTAACTTAAATATTGGGTCTTGAGACCTTAGATTAAACCTGAAGTCAAAGTTGAAATCATTAAAACTCCTTTTTGGTCCCTTAGGACTTAGTTTAAGTTTTAATACAAGTCTAAAGTCCTTGCAACTCGATTTGTGAGTCATAAGACCTTATTTTTGTATATCTACGATTGAAATCCGTGTAGCTCTTAAAGAATATTGATATTTAATTCGTCATGAGTACCAAAAAGGTTTCCTTTTCATTTAAAAACATAGTACATGGTTTACAGTTATTATTATGGGATGGCCTACATCTTCTGAGGGTTCTACTGCTTCTGACGTTCAACCATCATTTAGGATTATAGTTGTTAAGGAAACTACCCTCGTTTTGTGGAGCATAGATATGTAAAACTCATCATATCTATGCTTAAGCTTTCTGAAGGGAGCTCATACGTTAGTGGGGGTGGGGATAGTTCCTTTGATGAGACCTCCAAAATCTTCTAAAGCTTTGTTAATGCCTCCACCAAGCCCAGTGGAGGGTTAAATGACTTTTTTATGTCCTTCATGGAAGTAATGTAGCACTCCCAGCTTTTTTTAGTCTCTAAAGACCTCCCTCACTCCCTTGGAGGTTGGTAACCTCATCACCAACTCGCGGGTTGGGATCAAAGTGTCCAAGTTATTGAGATGTGATTTCCCCATGATAACATTGTAGGCTGGAGGGAGGTCCAACACTAAAAAATTATTCTAAATGGTGGTGCAAAAATCCTTAGAACAAGGGTGAGGGGGAGAGTGACATATCCCAAGGAGTAGGTTTGCTCTCCATTGAACCCAATGAGAAGGGTAGTGGTTGGATGCATGTGCTTGGCACCAAGGCCCATGGATTCAAAGGCATTTGGTAACAAAATGTCTACGAAGCTTCTCGTACTAATCAGGTTCCTCCTCATAGTGGCATTTCCCAAGATTGTTGTGATTACAAAAAGATTGTAATAAGGTAGTCGGATCCTTATGGGGACAACTTCTAGGAAGACCATCTTTTTAACTTCCTTGGGGGCTTCATGTAGGAAAGTGATAAGATAACTAAACACCTCGTGCTGGAGACTCATGAGGTAGGTCTTTTTGGTTGTGGCAGAAAGCCCACCTCTAGCAAAACCTCTAAAAATGCACCGGACATCAATAAGAGGGACATCATATTTGTTCTTATTATTGTGTAAACCCTTTTCTGCACCTTTTTCCACATACTCTTTGAGGTAGACTCTCTTTATCACCCCTCCCCTTAATGGCCTCCTTTACCTTAACAATTCGTTTGTATTTTGGTTATGATCCCTATGGAATCGATAATATTTGGTGTTTCTCTCTTATCATCCCCTATTCTCATTGGCAGTTAAGGCAAGATGGCTTAAGTTTCTACAGCTGCAAAGACCTCTTCCACTATGGTTGTGAGGGGCATAAAGTGGAGACCACCCCTAGAATAATAAATCACTGTATTCATGTACTTCTGGTCTCGTTCGAGAATCTCAATCATGGATTTTGGTGGCTTCTTTCTAAAGGACCTCAAAAAATCTTCTGAGGTGAGACTTGAAAGAAAGGATGCTACATAAATTGTATTATTCTAGTCATCAACTTAAAGAGCTTCCTGGTTGAACCTCTTGGCGTACTCCATAAGGGACTGTCTATCCTTATGTCTAAAGTGGAGAAGGGAAGTGACGGGCTTCCTCATCTTCCGAGCTCCGATAATATGACGGGTAAAGGATCTTATCATCTCTTTAAAGCTCGTGATGGTCCCTGGTTTGAGCTTAGAAAACTAGTACCTAACCATTCCTCTTAAGGTATCTGGAAAACCTCAACATAGGACGTTATTCGGGGGGTGGGGGGTGGAGGAGTATGAGTGACCTGTAGGTTTTCAAACGATCAATGGGGTTCTTGGATCCATTAAAAGGTTCGATATTGGGCATCTTCCACTTTGGTGGAAGATCGTAATGCCAAACATTATTAGACTAAAGAAATAACGTCTTTTGTAGGTCCAACTTGATGGTGTTGGGAGTGTGAGTTTTATACTGGTTGTGGAAGTTCCCTTATTGGTCTTTCAACTTTTTTATCTCCCTATCCCAGAGCCTTGTTTCCCTGGAGCCTCCTTAGTACTGATCCCCATAGAGTTATTACCTTCCCTTAATAGGAATGCGGGTGATTAACATGCTGGGAGGACCTAAGAATCTCCTCTAGATCATTTGCCTCATGTAACTGGGGCTCCTGGTTCTCCCCCGAACTGTTGAATTCTGGTACCACTCGTTCCTTTACCATGAGGGGTAAAGGGACCCTGTTGACAATGGGGCCAGTTTCTCCTAGAGAGTTTTCTACTGGACCTGCATTTCCCTTAAAAGAATGAGATAAAGGAACATTAGTCACCATTTTTAGGGAATAAAGGTGTGTATTTGAGAGAGATAGAACTTTTCATTTCGACATACTGTGCCAAACTAATGAGTGTTAAAATTGTAAATGACTTTAGACCCATAGGTGCTCCCCTCTTGACCTCAGTCGGGTAAGAAAAGAGTAGTGTCAAAGTAATATACCAAGGTTTAAAGTTGTTCGTACCTCAGATGAGGGTCCTACATCCACTATCAAAGGCGTTGTAATGGTTTATTAGATTTTAAATGAGGTATTACAGTCAAATAGACCTATTCGGATTTGGCCAAGAGAGTCTGAGGTTTAGAGGCCTGTGTTACCAATATAGAGGACCGTAGGAAGTAATTGAATGACTTTTTTAAGGGTTCCAAGGTAATGTTTTAGGGCTCTATAAAATATGCAAATGGTGTAAGTAATGGAACATGTCCAAATTACAAATATAAGCTCACGAAAGTGGGTCATGAGTATGGAACGGAGGGTAAACACTTGTGAAATTTAGAACTCTTATGAGTCTAATCGTTTGAATGCCTTAATCTCATTTAATGCTCGGGATCAATCCCCTTTCACCTTCTTCTAGTTTCTTATTTATATAGGAACTCTTGGAGAGAGAATAAACGGCCTATTATAACATGACTAGGGTGTCCGCAAGGTCTTCTGATGTCATCAAGGTGGTAGAGTGTTGGAAAAGTAATTACAAGTGGTGTAAGTCGCTTGTTGAGTGCATTTAAAGCAAGTGGATATGGGTAGTGGCAACGGGTGGAATAGTGTTATGTTACTCACCTACTCCATCAGACTGTTTACAGGAGCTTTACTAGAGGTTCAAGGGGATGGAAGATCCATAAAATTGCTCGAAACTGATCCTTAAGCACCACGTACTACTACATCTTATGACTGAGGATTGGGTGACCTCAGGAGGTCACTATCCTTCAATCTGAGGTCGTCTATGGGCACAAATCATGATGGAACCTTGATGATGTGGTCTCTGAGCTTGCTTGAGGGGGTATATTGGAACGACTAACCTTCTTGGGGGAGGATGTGCTACTGAGGTCTCTACAGTACCATATATCACCCTTAAGGGTAGAGGAGGCTTTATAAGAAAAGTAATGGTCTGTCTGAGGTCTAGGGCTAGTCTTAGAACCTCTTCCTTGCCTCAGTGGCATTTTGGGAATTAGAAGATCTTTTAAACACCAAGAGTGAAATACAGTATCATCAAATAATATTTGTAAGCACACAATTGGTTTTCAGAATCTTTCGCATGGTTCACATGATGTTTGTGTTCATTTATTTCAAGGTAAATCCATATGCACAGATGCTATGGAGCTTCGTTCTCATAACAACTTATTTTGGTTGACGAAATTGGTTACTACTTATTTCCATTTTCATGGATATATTTTTTGGGATTAATTTATTCGCATGACACTGTTCATTTTAAAATTTTGAAGGTCATTTACACAGATCCCCATTTCCCCCATTCATATGGATATTCACAGTGGTTGCCCGATTAGCTGATAAAAATCATTGTTTTAGACGATGCAGAGGTAGAAAGCGTATTTTGTTTCTTGTATTTACTAGTCGATTTAATCTTTCTTTACTTTTTTATGTTATGACTTAACTCGATTATACCCAATTTTACAGGTAAAACTATCATACTTATACCACATTAAGTTGACCACTGACAAAGATGCAGAAAAAATATATATTGCTATTACGAAATTTAACATTTTCTTAAACATGGCATTTACCCTCAAGTGGCTAACAAGAAATACCAAATCACTTTTTAGAGAGTAATATCATAATTCATCATCAGTGATAATGTTATCTTTAAGTTTAACTATAACGCAACTCATCTACATTGTATAGTATGTGCTGAGACTAAAAAAGTAATGTGTGAGATTTAAAGCGAAGAATGTGGACCCCATAGAAATAGTCAAATGCTTGCTAAGAAGATCATCCTTCATAGATAGCATTGGATTACCATGCTTCATAATGTATGTACAAAGGTTTTAGAATGTTAACAATGGATTATTCTTTGGTACCGGCCTCCTTATGAACTATATAAAATGACCTCTACGTGTCCTTTATCGATTTGGGAAATCAAAATATCGTGAAATTGAATCCCAAGGCATATAATGTGCATTAATGTATCCTTGTTGCCATCGACTACTTCACTAAGTGGGTCAAGGTTAAATCATATGTTGTCCTTAATACCAAGAATGTAGCAAAGTTCATATGTAACAATAATATCTACCGCTAAGGAACTACTATCGAGATCATATCAAATAATGTTCTTCACTTCGAGACTGAATTTACTTAGGTTGTATAAGAATATAACATTAAGCGAAACAAATATTCACCATACAGACCTTAGACAAATGGGGTTGTAAGGATACAAACAAGAGTTTAAAATCTATCATCAGCAAAATGATCAAAAACGGTAGAGATTTTATTAATATGATCATGTATGCACTCTAGGGGTAACCCATGTTAATTAGTATGCCCGTTGGATATCAAGTTGTATCTATGTTATATAATATGGAAGTTGTATAACTTGTTGTGCTTGAAGTAGCTTTTCTACGTGTTATTCTTGAAATTCAAGTTGGTGAGGTAGATTGGTTCCCGAACCTCTATGAAGAATTATATGTGAAGTTACTTTACCAAATTCATAGTTATCATTCCTTCAATAAAAAGATTAAACATCGTGGTGTGCATAAGGGAGAGCATGCTTGAAAGAGATTTTTGAGCCAATCTAGGACCCTAGGAGGAATCTCAAGCCAAATTGGAGTGCACCCAATCTTATTTAGAAAATCTCATTATGTGGTACTATAATTTTAGCCAATCTTATTGGTAATAATTGGCTTGAATCGTCAACCCTGGTTACCTAAAGAAATTCTACCCTTGAAAATCCACGCTCTCTTACTCATTATCTTCTATTTTCCTTTAAAAAAATCAATCTCTCTTAGAAGAATTACGTAGGAACTTATCCTCTTAAAAAACTTCTAAATACAATATTTTTTCTCCTTGAAGGGTGAAAAGGTAAATGCATATGAATCTAAGTCAAATTAATTTAACCCAATTAATAAGCATGTTTTAAAAATAAAATTGATGTTCAATTGAACTAAATTTTAAATTTATTGAATAAAATTCATAGTCCAATTTCATGTGGATGATGTAATAAATATATGCGGAAAGAAAAAAGCATGCAACCATAAGAACGCGGTATTTTGAGTGGAATCCCTCAAGGGAAAATCATAATTAGTCCTAGACCAATAATTTCACTAACGCAAAGATGTTTTAATAAGACTTATAAAGAGATAGATATGTCTTAAATATATGGCCATGGTTACATCCACGAAGTCACTCCTTAGCATTATGCTACTCTGATGCCTTTGCTCGTACTCGTAATCAAGTACTTTCGATGAACACAGCTTACATAGACCTTATGCCTCAGTATCCAACGATCTATTACTAATGAACAATTACCCCGTATGTGTAATTATACTATCAACCCATACGATTGCTCGTGATTAAATTTATCAATGGTAGATTGTAAGGACATTCTATTTTCACTCGTTTGGGCAAAGCACATGGGTTACATAGATATTTTAGGTCTTTTATTTATTGAGTTTTTAATGGCTTTATTTTTGGGGCTCGATTTAGTATAAGGATTTCAAGGATGATGGGTGGAATGGTGAAGGTTTAGAGTGTATATAATAATAAAAGACAAATGATTTATATAATAAAGAAAATTAGCGTGTTTATTTAACCACCCACGTAACAATTGGTTCGAAACATTTATAAAGAGAGCAAATGTTGGAATAAATACCACTGAAATCCAAATGGGATGGTTAGAAAATTCAAATATAGATTGATAGCCAACTATTGGAAGTCCACTCCGAAGAGCTATAAATTCAAACAAATTGTGATTTTGAAGGGGTTCAAATAATTAACCAAATTACATTTACATTTCATTTTCTTCTAATCTAATAGTTACTTGTAATCTTCTTCCTCCCCTAATAACCATTGAATCTTTAAAGGTTAGTATTTTTTATATTTTGTAACCATATCAATACATTCAGTATTTTTTTCTATTTAATTTTTGTATTGTATTTTACTTTTATTTTTCCCGTCACCTTAATTTTGTAGTTTATCATTGCGCACTTTTCTTGTACACTTTTTTCAATACTTTCACAATATATACACTTAGAAAGACAAATAAAAAGTAGTCCTCACGAAGGGAATAATAATGGATTACATAATTTCCTAATTGTTAGTGAATTATTTACAATATCATGTTTGTCAAATGAATTTTTGTTTGGTTTTTTCACAATTTAAAAATTACTAAATTTAATAAAATAATAATTTAGCTAAGACAATAAGGTATGTTAGGTGCCAATAGTCTATTTTAATTAACACACAAATTAAGGATATACAATCGATGATAATGTTCCATGCACTTTAATTTTGTTGTTTCTCACTATCCACTCTTCTCTTATGCACCATTTATACACTTTGACACACATACAAAAATTTGTCTTCATAGGTAAATTAAAATGGATGACATAATTGTGCAATTACGACGAATTATTTCCAGTATCATTTTCATTAAATAAATATTTGTTTGGCATGTTCATAATTTAATGATCATAATATAAAATAAGAAAACAAATCAAACCAAACAATAAGGTACTTTGGGTTTCTTTTTGTTCGATTGTAAATTTTGAGGGAAATTAAATTATAAGGGTCGAGTTTGTAACATCTTGTTCTTTTTAAATTAATTTTGGAAACTCTTCAAGGTGAATTACTAATCTTGAGAGTTTTAAGGATTGTTTTTAATGTTTAAACAGTTTTGGGGTACACATAGATTTTTTGAAAAAATTACAAAAAGTTTAAATGTCGATCGCATGAGTTTTAGGTCATTCGCCCCACCTTCTCCAAATAAGTCATTAATTGAGTAAACAAAGCATGTTGTGTGTAGTCATGACATAGTTGTACTTACAGGGTGGTTAACTGCCAACGCTCACTAGTTGTTTAATTTTTTAAAGCTCCTTCACATGATTCAATGGTCATTCTTATGACCTGTTACTATATGTTTGTTTTAACTCCCTATATTTATCTTTATCTCTATTAAAATTATTTCTCACTTCTTTTTAAACTGTCATATTAGAACTTCATCGTATGTGTATTTTAATTATGGATACTTGTAGTCCATTACTCTCTTAAACCTTAGAATAAGGTATCTCAAAACATGGATGTTTTTCTCGAAAATCAAGTTTCATAAATCTATATAAATCTAACTGATATAGAGTTCCACAAACATAATTCTCGATAAAAAAGGGATTTCATTTGAATCAGTGAATATCTCATTCGAACGAGGTATTCGTAAGAGGGGACCTCTTGTAAAGTTTCTTTACGAGGGGTTTTGGAAGCAATTCAGGATGCTTATGTGAAATCAGATTCTCACGAGCATTTCTCGTGTGAAGTCAATTTCTATACAAGGTCCTCTGTTTTTAAAAAAATCTGCCATGCGCATAAGACTTCTTACGATAGAGTCCCTCATTCAAACGAGATTCATAAAATAGAAATCCCATATAAAAAATGTAAAAATTAAAATAAATCTTTTCATCTTTATAATATAGTTTTATTTTGTTACTTCCTTTGAAACTAAACTTTTAGGAAACACACAACCATAATGAATTACTAAACCACCTATTATAATTAAGTAGTTCGGTCTGGAATGCAATGTCACGATACTTTGCCTTTGTCTTTAATTCTTCAACTATAATTGAAAGGTGACTGAAAAAAGACCCCTTGACTTTTGTTCCATAATAAAGTCAAAACAAAAACATGAGAAGTGTAAAAAATATGCTTACAAATGTTCCCATTTTCTAATTCGAGACAAAACAAGAATTGGAAAAGATCCAAAAAAAATTACTGGATTAAAATCGTATACATCATATCTACTTGTTCCCAAAACATTATAAGATATAATTGATACAGTAGTTACATAGAAGGGTAAATAGAGAAAAATATCAACAATTAATACAGTAGTTACACAAAATATAGCAGTCAAATAAAAATGGAATCTAGACTGAGTGCATACTTTGTACATAAGCGTAACATGGACATACACATAGTTACACAAAGAAATGACATGTTTTAAATCCAAACTAAATAATTGAATGGTCAAAACAAATATTAAATACAATGAATATTACAAAAAAGAACTTATATGGCTATTGATACCAAATTTAGTCTGCTGACATGGATCAATAAAGTGAAGACATGTGGCAGTCTACGTGGCAACAACAAACACTTTCGAGGAACTCACAGGCTCCGAGAAACCATACTACAACGAGGAACAATGTTTCCCCGAGGAACTCATACACTCCGAGGAACGAGAACTCTCCGAGGAACTCTAGAGCACCAAGAAACTCAGGCGGTCCGAGCTGCACCTCGAACAAAGCATTAATAGCTGGATAACCAACAGTCTGACTGTTCATTAAATGCTTATCATTCAGACGCATACGCTTAAGAAGCAATGAATGTATCACCCATTCTTATGGACATCATTTAATGTATTACCCTTTCACATTACAGCCCCAGGGCTATAAATACATTGTACAATCCTCATTGTAAAGGGACTAGAATTTCTTGATAGAACTTGTAATTGAGAATTCCCAAACACTCAGCAATAACATAACAGTGGACGTAGGCCATTCTTATAAGGCTGAACCACTTTAAAAATTCTTTGTCTCATTTATTTATCTGTGATTGAATAATTAGATATAATCTAATTTTTTACATCAACAGATTGGCGCCGTCTGTGGGAAACGACTGGTAATATCATTTTCCATAAAAAATAATCCATCACAAATGGCTGATATTCCATAATCTAGCAATCAAAACGCTGGAAGCCCTCCAAATCCATCTGCTCCGCCAAGTATTCCAGATCTGGCTAGAATAATGACAAATCTGGCTCAGGGCCAGACCGTCATGCAAGAAACTATGCGTCAACTCATACAAACCCTCCATGGCGGTGCACCAACCCATTCAAGACCATAAAGTATTCAAAGAAATACCCGTGCATCTTCTTCGCGTACAAGGCGTACCAATTCATATCGCAATGAGGAGTCTGAAGATTTTTCTTATCAACCTGGACGAACTTCGTCAGTGCGAGCCACAGATACTGAACAACGTATCACTCTCTCCCCAGAAAGGACCAGTGCACTAGAAAGATTAAGCAGAGTATCACCTTTCGATCGATTAGGTCCTAGGAGGAGCAAAAGTCCTCCTAGAGCCCCATCAAGGAGTTTTCGACGACCATCAGACTTAAGGGAAGGATCTGCCCAGTCGCGACCAGCTGCTCGTCAAGAGAGATCCCAGGAAGCCACATCAACGCGATCAGTTGCTCGAACCAACAGGACCGAGGAAGGAAATGATGCATGGAAAGTCTCTATTCAAAGGCTGGAGGATAGGTTGGGGGAAATGGTTAAACCTAAGAACCCTCTACAATGAACCTTTGTTCGAGGAACACCTTTTGTCCAAGCTATTGTAGATTTTCCAACACCATCAAAGTTCAAAGCACCTGTTGTGACACCTAAATATGATGGAAAGACAGTCCCTGTCCTTCATATAGAACAATACCAGGCTGCAGCCGATATCTATGATGTTCAAGATAAGATGAGATGCAGAGCATTCTAGAGAACTCTTACTGGATCTGCTCAAATATGGTATAATAATCTTCCTCGGGGTAAGATTTCAACTTTTCTTCAACTGGCCGAGTTATTTATTGGGAATTTTTGTTTTGGGGCAAAGCCAGTTAAACGAGTAGCACATTTGTTAAGTGTTAGACAAAAGCCTGGTGAAAGTACCTGAGATTATATAACTCATTTTAATAACGAGAAACTCGAAGTCATTGATTATGAGGCGAAGACAGCGATTACCGCCTTGATGAGTGGACTACTGCCCAACAAGTTGTACTATACTTTGACCAAAGATCCACCTAGAACCATCTCAGACCTGATGGGAAAAGCGTCCAAGATTATGAATGCCGAGGAGGCTATGGCTGCGAAGAAGAATATGGATGCCAAAGAAACCAAAGTGGAAGGCGATAAAACTAAGAAGAAAGAGCATAAGAACAATGGTAATGACAAACATTCAAAAAACAGGTCGGTGTGGGACGTGATAAAGAAATATGAGAATTATACTCCTTTAAAGAAGGATATCAACCATGTTATGGAGGAAATCAAGAACAATGAGGAACTAAACTGGCCAGAGAAAATAAAGGTAGACCCTAATAAGAGGAATAAGGCGAAGTATTGCGAGTTTCATAAAGATCATGGCCATTTGACCAAAAATTGCATAGCTCTTCAGAATGAGATTGAAACACTCATCAGACGAGGAAAGCTATCAAAGTATGTTGATCGTGGAAATGAAAGAAGGAACAACGACCGAACAAGAGAGAGGTCTAGATATCCTCGTCGAGCAGAGGATACTAATAAAAGAAACCATGAAGTTGATCCTGAAGATGACCCTGATCTTCCCAAGAGACCAAGGCAGCCAGAACGTGAGGTATTTTCAATACGCTTTGGGTCATTTGACTGTAATGTTATAACAAGTGGAGGTGCAGGAGGAGGAGACCTTACTGCGGAGAGAAAAGCTTACCTCTGTGAGGCTCAAGCTTGCTCGTACATTCAACGAATAAATCTAGCTGAGGAGGATCACCCGAGAAAGGTGAATAAAGAGAAATTGGTCATTGGTTTCTCAAAGAATGACCTTACAGGTGTTCTATATCCTCATGACAACACATTGGTGATCAATATGAGAATCAAGGAGGTAATGATTTCAAGAGTACTCGTAGACAATGGTAGCTCGACAGACATCATGTTCTACTTGTGCTTCGATAGTTTAAATCTAAAGCTATCTCAACTGGAGCCTTATCATAGACCCCTCCTCGGTTTCGCTGGCGAGAAAGTATTTTCACTTGGGATGATCAAGTTGGATATATTCATTGGTACGTGGCCTGCTTGTCGAACAGAAAGAATACGCTTCTTCGTGATGGATAAGAATGTTCAGTCATCATACAATATCATCATGGGAAGAGTAGGATTGAAGAAGTTCGAGGATGTACCATCTACGGTCCATCAATGCCTGAAATTTCCAATAAATTTTGGAGTAGGAGTTGTTAAAGGTGATCAGAAAGTATCTCGGGAATGTTATTATTCATCCGCCGAGCAAGAAGAAAAGGAGGAATCAAGGAAAAAGACTACTACCTATTAAGTGGATAAAGGTGCCGAAATTGAAACATTGGATCCTAGAGATGAGTCGCAACTCGTGAAGGGTCAAGTGGTCGAAGTTATTAAAAACATCATTCTGGACGACGAGCACCCTGAGCGAATTACTCAAGTAGGTTCATCGTTGGAAGCCTCACTAAAATAGGAATTGATAACTTTCCTAAGAAGCAGAAAACAAACTTTTGCGTGGAGTCATGAGGATGTGCCTAGGATAGACCCAAATTTCTTATGTCACTATCTTAATGTGAATAAGGAGATTAATCCTGTGAAGCAGAGAAGAAGAGTATTCAGTCCCGAGAAGAATCAAGCTATACAGGAGGAAGTCGAGAAGCTCCAGAAGGCTTGTTTTATTGAAGATGTTAAATATCCAGACTGGTTAGCCAATGTGGTGATGGTAAAGAAGAAGAACAACAAAGGGAGGGTGTGTGTAGACTTCACCGACCTCAACAAAGCATGCCCAAAGGATCACTTTCCACTGTCCCGAATTGATCAACTAGTCGATGCTACCTCGGGACACGAGCTTTTGAGTTTCATGGATGCTTATTCTGGCTACAATCAAATTAAAATGAAACATAAAGACAGGGAGAGTACTTCTTTCATTACCCCTAGGGGAACTTATTGTTATAATGTTATGCCTTTTGGTTTAAAAAATGCAGGTACGACATATCAGAGGCTGATGAACAAAGTCTTTGCTGAACAAATGAGTTGTAATATGGAAGTCTATGTCGACGATATGCTGACGAAGTGCAAAAGAGCTGCTGATCATCTAGTTGACTTAAGTCAGACTTTTGATCAACTAGATAAATATCAAATGAAGCTGAACCCGACGAAGTGCATATTTGGAGTACGAGAAGGCATGTTTCTCGAATACATGGTCAACCAATGAGGCATTGAAGAAAATCCTGAAAAGATCAAAGCTCTATTAGGGCTGCGATCTCCAACGACGAAGAAAGAGGTGCAAAGTCTTGCAGGACGAGTAGCAGCACTCAACAGATTTGTATCACGAGCAACTGATCGATGTCTCCCATTCTTCAAGACACTTCGAAAGACTTCTGAGTGGAATGATGAATGTGAGAATGCTTTTCAAGACTTGAAGAAATACTTGGGAGCACCTCCACTATTGTCCAGGCCGGTGATAGGAGAAAAATTGTGCTTGTACCTAGCAGTATCGAAGAATGCAGTTATCTCGGCGTTGATAAGAGTGGAGAATGGAGTACAAAAACCAATCTATTACACAAGTAAGGCCTTCCGAGGAGCAGAGATCAGATATCTAAGGCTGGAAAAGTTAGCACTGGCGCTGATTGAGGCGAGTAGAAGAATGAGGCCATACTTCTAGGCCCATACTATAGTCGTATATACTGACATGCCGTTGAGACAATCCCTTCATAAACCAAAAAAATCAGGGAGATTGATGTACTGGGCAATAGAGCTTGGTGAATACGATATAGTCTATGAACCCAGATCATCGCTTAAAGGGAAAGCTGTAGAGGATTTTATTGCAGAGTTCACCTATCCTGATACCCCCGAGGAGCAAAAGTTACTCGTTGATCAACCTGTGGATGTTACAGGATCAACAAACACAAGCTCAGACCAACTTCGGTTGGTAAAAGGGCAAGTGGACGTTACAGGATCAACAAACACAAGCTCAGACCAACTCAGGTTGGTAAAAGGGCAAGTGGATGCTACAGGATCATCAAATTTGAGCTCAGACCAACTCCGGTTGGTAAAAGGGCAAGAAAAGATGGTCGACGAAGAGCGAGAAATATTAGGGGAAGATGAAAGGAAGCAACAAATATTTCACCGAGGAACTCTGTCAGATCAGAAGTTTGAAGACGAGTTACTTATATGGAGGCTATATGTAGATGGCTCATCTTGCACAATAGGCAGTGGGGCAGGGATAGTTTTGAGCACTCCGGACGAGGTCGACATGGAGTACGCCCTACGTTTCCAATTTAAAGCTTCCAATAATTAAGCTGAGTATGAGGCCATGATTGCAGGTCTTAATTTGGCAAAAATTATGGAGGCGCAGCAAATTATTGTCTACAGTGATTCTCAATTAATTGCAAATCAAATGTTGGGAGTATATGCAGCCAAAGGAGAATTAATGATCAAATATCATGCAAAGGTGATGGAGTTGGTATCAGAATTTGCTGCAATTCATCTGGTCAGATTACCAAGAATGGAGAATGCAAGAGCAGATGCCTTAGCTCGATTAGCATCAGCTACTCGTACCGAGCTACGAAGAACAATCCTAATTGAAGTTTTGTCTGGTCGGAGTATAGATGAAGATTTGGTGATGAACTTTATCACCCTTGATTTAGGACCATCTTGGATGGATCCCATCAGGGCATACATTGAGGAGGGAGAATTACCAATTAACAAGCTCACAGCCAAGAAATTGAAGTTTAAAGCTGCTCGGTATGTATTAACTAACGGTGTTTTATATAGACGAGGAATTATAGCAGGTTTGCAAAGATGTGTACATCCCTCCGAGGTGAAAGAATTGATTGAAGAGATCCATGAAGGGTCCTGTGGAGCCCATGTAGCAGGTCGAACGCTTTTGCAAAGGATGATGACGCAGGGATATTACTGGCCGACGATGAGGGCTAATTGTGTAGCCTATGCCAAGAAATGTGACAAGTGCCAGCGCTTTTCCTCCATCCGAAGAACTCCACAAGCATTATTGACACCCATCACTTCCCCTTGGCCATTTGCCACGTGGGGAATAGATTTGGTTGGACCGCTGCCAAGGATTAGAGGAAGGTTCAAATACCTCGTCGTCGCAGTGGATTATTTTACTAAATGGGTGGAAGCTGAGCCTCTCATTGATATGACGTACGAGAAAGTGTACTGATTTATTTGGAAGAACATCATTTGTTGATATGGTCTTCCTCATGCTTTCATCACAGACCATGGAACAAAATTAGATAACGAGGAGTTCGCTGCCTATTGTCATCAATCAAATGTGTTGAAGATCCACTCAGCACCAGGCCATCCTCAAAGCAATGGACAAACTGAAGTGACAAATAGAAAACTGCTGAATGGCTTGAAGAAAAGACTAGACGATGCAAAAGCAAACTGGATCAACGAGTTACAGTCACTACTGTGGGCTTACCGAACTACTCCCCGAGTAGCAACTGTAGAATCACCATATATGTTTGCGTTTGGAAGTGAAGCTGTTATACCTGTCGAGTTGGGCCTCCCAACACACAGGGTACTAAATTTCAACTCCCCTGTCAGTGACTTAATGAGAAGATTGGATTTAAACATGGTCGAGGAAGTTAGAGAAGAAGCAGCCATTAGAAATTTGGCTTACTAGCAGCGAACAGCTTTGTTCTACAACAAGAGAGTGAAGAAGTGCGACCTGAAAGAAGGAGACTATGTGCTGAAGAAAGTAATTCAAAAGCACAATAAGCTGGAGGCAAACTGACATGGGCCATACCGAGTTACAGAAGTTGTTCGACCAGGAACTTACCGAATAGCAACTTTAGAAGGGGAGGAGTTCAAGAATGCATGGAACGCAGAGCACCTACGCAAGTATTATCAGTGATGAATAAAATGAAGATATTCTGCCGAATTCTTTCTTTTTATTGAAAGTTTTTCGGGGAATACTAGTGCTATTCACTACTCGGCAAAGTTTTAATTTCTCGAAAATGCCAACTAAGGTTGGTCGAGAAACCTATATTCCTCCGGGAAGTAAAGCTACCAATATTCCTCCGGGAAGTAAAGCTACCAATATTCCTCTGGGAAGTAAAGCTACCAATATTCATCCGGGAAGTAAAGCTACCTGTATTCCTCCGGGAAGTAAAGCTACTTGTATTCCTCCGGGAAGTAAAATTTGTATTCCTAAGGGAAATAAAACTATATGTTTCTCGGGAAATAAAAGTATTCCTAAAAATGCCAACTTATGTCGGTTAGGAAGTAAATATATTCTCAAAAATGCCAACTTGAGTTGGTCGGGAGGTAAAATTATTTCAAAAAGACTAACTATGGCTGGTCGGGGATAGAAACCCACCAACTGTAGTTGGTCGACAAGGAAAATTTACCGACCTTGGTTGGTCGGAAACATTTAAGAGAAAAATCTACCAACTATGGCTGGTCGGGGATAAAAACCCAATAACTGTAGTTGGTCGACAAGTAAAATTTAAAGTGATCGAGCAACATTTTTTATACTCGTAACTTTTTAATTATTACTAAGTTGGTCGAGAAACAAAATATTATTTTTGCCAAATGACTACCACAAGTTCAAACTACTCGACAATAAGTTGATCAAAAAACTACACAATATTGTTATCTTTTTAACAGATACACATGCACATATATAAAGTGTTATAAGACAATAGCAAATAGAAATGAAAATCTTTCATTAAATCCAAAATAAATTACATTGATAATGAAATGAAAGTTACATTGATATTGAAATGTATACTAACTATTACATCAAAATTCCTACTCTACTGGTCTTTTCCCCTCTGGTTTTGACACGGGTTCCTCACCAGTAGGCAGATCATTTAAAGCCAGGGGAGAATTTATAAAGTTCAAATCTTTCAACATCCTGATATTCATCACGGATGGTCGATCTAGAAGGTGCTCGGGACGAGATACTTCAACTTTTGAATGGAGATTGTAGTCGCCGAGATAATTTGAAATTAAGCATCGAGTAATGGCCCGAGCAGGGATCCAGCTCATATCAAGTTTGAAGGGTGGCACGGGTAGGTCGAGCAGCCCAGGATCATGATAGTCCCAGAGGTAATGACCCTGTTCGAGTTGCATCACACCTAAGGCATTCAACCAGCCTTGCTTGTAGCCCTCATTATTGGCATTCTGGATACGATCATCCAAGTGATAGAGAGCTTCGTTGTATCCAGCCATCCAAAACTCCCTGGGCTGTTTGTGGAATTGATATGTTAATCTGTCCAGCTGCTCGTGGAGATTTTTGATGAAGATCTCTTTATTCTCCAAGGTAGACTTCTGCGTGGAAAGATGCTCTTCCAGGTCCCTGATCTTCTTTGACATTTCATCCAATGCCTGATTCTTCGCCATTAATTAGAAGTCTTGGTTCTCTAAGGAAGACTGATTCCTCTGTTCCTCGACAGGAATTCGAGCTGCTCTTGCTCATCCCCGAGGAGCTCTTGCTCGACCACGAGAAGGTGTAGACGAGCCAGACCTCTTCAAGGTTTCCAACTCGTCCCTCAAGTTGGCGTTCTCGACCTCTAAGAACGAGAATCCCTCATCAGTCACTGGGATCAAGGCATTTGAAGTGGAAGCTGCAGACTTCAACTGAGACAACTCTTTCTGCAGGTTATTATTTTCTTGCTCTAATAGTTTAGCTATCTGTCTGCACTCCTCCACTTCGCCCCTCAAAGTTCTCTCCCTCACCTCGTAGCCAGCAAAACGCTTATCATACCCCTTGTCAGCATTGAGTTGCTGATACTTCTTCTCATACCCCTCATGCAATAGGGCAGTGGATTCTTTGTATTGTTGCTGAAGGTCTTCAAGAATGCCTTGGAGATCCTCGATCATGTCATAATAAGCCACATTATTGGCCACTGCTCGATCAAGTAAATACTTTAGATATTGGTATGCTTTAACTGCCTATTCAGAAGCATCTTGGCCGAGGATGTCGACGACTTGTGCTGCACTCAGATCTGTGTGACCAGCCTTAAAATAGTCATTGCATTGCCTTAGAAGCACAGTATCATGAGAAGATAATAATTCCATCCTTGCTAGAAACTAGTAGAGGAAGAAAAGCAATAATCAATAAGAATCAAGACAGAGTATGAAGAAGAGACAACAGTATGAATAAACACAAGTTCGAGTTTTATTATATCATAAAGGTCAAAAGTACAAGATTTCAGAGTTACATATTCATGATTACAATTGACAAAAGAAAAATATAAAGATAAACCCTAACAACTCTTCACCTTTTCCTTGTCTCCCAAAACCTTCTCGGGAGGCTAAGACGAGGAAGTAGGTTGCTCGGAAGGAGTAGAAAGTTTCTCGGGGAGCGCCAGCAGTTGATCGAAAGAAGTAACGATTTGCTGAAGTTCCTCGGCAGCAGGCTGGATGGCTGGGGATGATCTCCCATCACCATAAAAGACTCTTCGGAGGCAGCTTCGTCCTCTTCTAAGTCTTCAGGAGTTGGAGGGGGACCAGGGATGTGTTGCTGAAAGAGTTCAGAATTTTCATCCACTTTCATCTCCTAAAGAGAAGCAACCCATCCATCCCTAAAGTATTTGAGACTGCCATAGTCCACTTGCGACACCATGGCAGCCAATCCCTTGTTCCATCCCTTATCCCAGCCAGCGCTGAAGGACTTATTCACATCCATTTTCCTTTTCAACTTTTCCAAGGAAAGCTTCTCGGACAGTAGGTTATCAGTAGCTTTCAGTTTTCTCTCAGCCTCCTCCTTCTGCCGATTTACCTCCCGAAGTTGAGACAACTCCTCTTCAGCAACCTTGAGCTTATTCTCTAGCTCTCCAGCATTCTTGAGCTTCTCGTCGAGCTCTTTATTTTTCCTCTCCAAGTCCTTTATTATCTTCTCCAACTCCTTGGAGACCTCAATAACCTGAGCTTTTTCCTGCTCGGTGGAGGCAAGCTTGTTCTCCCAGATTGCCTTGTCAGTAGCATATTTCTGGCGAGAATCTTCCAAAGACTTCGTCAGGCCCGCCAGAGCTTCCTCCACACCAGATGAGGAGCTTGAAGTTTTAATTACTTCATTCTTCTTCAGAATTATATTGAAGCAGCTCGTCAACTGTGGAAAGAAAATGAAAGCAAGTCAGAAACAGAAATGACAAGGGAAATATGAAAAGTTCAAAGTAAGAGGACTTACAGAAGCAAGGTGGCGAGTAGCCAATGAAGTGACCATGTCCCGAGTAAGGTTTTCTTCAGTACCTTGGACCTCGAGAATGATCCAATACTTTATCGAGCTCATGGAAGAGCTCGGGGGAACAAAAGTTGGAACACTAGTTCCAGTAGCTGGGGGCTGAGTGATGGTGTCAGCCAAATTGACCGAGGAGCTCTTCTTCAGCTTCCTCGGGGGAGCAGGAATAGATTCAACCAAGGAAGAACTCTTGGTCGGTGATATTACAACCACCTCTCCTGGAGTAGCAGACTTGCTCGGAGCCACTGGGGGCTTCTCGACAACCTTCACAACAGGGGCAGCCGAGGAAGGTCCATCATTTTTCTTTGTCCGCTCCCTTGGGACATCAATCTTGCTTCTTTTTGCCTCTACATCACCAGAGGCAGTTTTTTCAAAAAAGGGTGGGAGGTCCTCTCTTCTTCATCCTTTCACTTAAAGGAATGTGGATTCAGGCGAGGAGCTGGTGGAAGCTAGTACTGGCTCTGCGTCACTTATCACCGGACGAGCAGTGAAAGAAGTCGTATAGCTCTTGTACTGCAGCAGATACGAAGCTGACCTAATGCGCTCGTCGGTAACACTCTGATGCAAACTCCAGATAAGTTTTAAGTGCCTTATATTTACATCTGCTTCCTTTGGACACTTTCTTTTGCTATCAACTGCAAATAAATAAAAATTAAAATATCAGTAGCACATTTTATCAAACACAAAAGAAGCATGATTTCAAAATAAATACAATGAAATAAAAATAACCTATCCCATTGCCATAGGGAGGGCATCTGGGACCCTGATAAACTTCATCTCCAGATAAAGGAGCATGTTGCCAATTTTTTATAACAACCCCGTGCTCAAAATAATCCATATTAGCATCCGGGAGATTGACTACTAAGGCCCTATTCAAAAATCTAGTTTTTAAATAAAAGGTGTTATCACCAACTGCCCATCTATAGCAAAACATGATTTCTGGAATCCCTATGCGAGTTCCATGGATTTGATTTAACCTATGCACCCCATTAACTATTCTCCATGTATTGGGGGCTATTCTTGTAGGAATAACGTCAAAGTATTGACAAAATTCCAGACATAAGGGATTGGGTGGAAAAGAAAATCCACACTGAGAAATAAAGAGACTGGGGAACCAATGTCCCTCAGCCAAGCGGAAATAATCAGAAGGCTCAGAAAGCTCTTCCAGAAAAACCCAGGAGGGAATAGAAAAATCAGAACAAAACTTATCAAGAGATTCAACAGGGTAAACCATGATGAATAAAAGAAATGAAGAAGAAGGAAGAAAATCTTACAGAAAAATAGTGGATCTGATGACAACGGACGATGGAAGAGATGAATACACAGGAGAGAAAGAGACGATGGAAAACTCAAAAATACAAATTTGAAAAGGTAGAAGACGATGGGAGTATCTGTGAAGTTTAAATACCTTGCCTTGGGAAATGGTAAAGTAATGATTACAAAAAGAAATAATTACGCTACCGGCGGCTAAAAGGACAAAAAGTACGCAGAGATCGAGGCGGTTGTGAAAATTCAAAAAAGCCTGAATCTACGAATTTGGAAAGAGAAATAAATACAAGGGAAACACTCCTAAAAATCAGGGGGACTATTTAAAGCTATCATATTCCGAGAAAGAATGTTCCATACTCCTCAAATTTCGAACTATGAAACATTGGGGGCTTCTGTTGATACCAAATTTAGTCTGCTGACATGGATCAATAAAGTGAAGACACGTGGCAGTCTATGTGGCAACAACAAACACTTCTGAGGAACTCGCATGCTCCGAGGAACCATACTACAACGAGGAACACTGTTTTCCCGAGGAACTCATACGCTCCGAGGAACGAGAACTCTTCGAGGAACTCTTGAGCACCGAGAAGCTTAGGCGTTCCGAGCAACTCAGGCTGCCCGAGCTGCACCTCGAACAAAGAATTAATAGCTGGATAACCAACAGTCTGAATGTTCATTAAATGCTTATCATTCAGACGCATACGCTTAAGAAGCAATGAATGTATCACCCTTTCAAATGGACATCATTTAATGTATTACCCTTTCACATTACAGCCCCAGGGCTATAAATACATTATATAATCCTCATTGTAAAGGGACCGGAATTTCTTGATAGAACTTGTAATCGATAATTCCCAAACACTCAGCAATAACATAACAGTGGACGTAGGCCATTCTTATAAGGCTAAACCACTTTAAAAATTCTTTGTCTCATTTATTTATCTGTGATTGAATAATTTGATATAATCTAATTTTTTACATCAACAATGACAATTTTCACAAAATAAAGGCAACATTTTCATTATGTTCCAAAGTTAAACCAAATCATTACCATATGAAATGTAAGGACATGGTTTTACACATATCATGTTTTGGTTTTGGCTTTATTTCGAAATAAATGTAAAAGTGTAATTTTTAACATATTTCAAGTAATAATCTCGTATCATTGAAGACTAAGACAATGCACTACACTAAAGAGTTATAGGATCTGACGTAATAACTCTTTCAGACAAGCGGAGGTTTGGCAAGACTTTAAGTTTTTGGAAATTTCCTTAAGTTTATTTTTTAGTAAGTAATTGACAAAACCAAACCTTTTTAAAATGGGAGGAAAATACTTTTTTATTCTAATGCAATCTTATAAGGAGATGATTTTTTAATCTTACGTTCGAACGAGCGAACCCTCGTGCGAAATCCTTTTTGAGAAACTAGAATCTCCTTATAAAAAATATGCTTCGCATGAGATCCTCTCATGAAAATCAGGTTTCACACGAGGACCGTCTATAGTAAACATAAATATTCCCTAGTTTGAGAGAGTGATAGTTTTTTGGAAAACATGTTTTAGTTAGTGTCTTATGCTGTAAAGTATAAATAACAACATTGAAGAGTTTCAAAGTATAGAACCTAATATTTACAAAATCATACTAGGTTTTGAGACAGTTTTCTTGATAAATGTGGATCTTATTAGTTTCATGCTTTCATCATAAATTTTATGTGGCCATCCCTAAATTTTCATCTTCATCCTCATTCGCTTCTGCGAGGCGGGGGGGAGGGGGGGACGGAGGGGAGAAGAAAAAAGGGTCTCGACACCTCGTATTCTCTAGGAGTGCTTAGGTCGTCGTCGGTGTGGGGTGAATGTAAAGAGATGGAGTCGCCAACCTATTTTTCACAAAACAGGCAAAAGAACATGTCGTCACCTCGAGAGGTCGACATTAAAGATAAACTGATGCTTATGAAACCAATAGTTCAAAATCTTCGGGGGCTAAGTTACGGAATGGAAAGGTGTTAGGCACCCATCCCGCCCTTTCGGTCTCTCGTGGGCTTGTGTTAATATTTTCCTTTATTTCTCCATGAAGTGTGTGTATGTGTGTGTGTGTAATGAAGATCAGAATTGCCTAACTCATACCATGGAATATATAGGGTGAGGTAAACCATAGGAATGTTCACAAAATAATATATATATATATATATATATATATATATATAATACAATTTATGCATTTATCATGATATTGATCGTTATGACGAAACGATAATATGTGTTGGATGAAACGCTAACAAGGATCTCAAACATAATATGTATTTCAATAATGTAAGAATATAGTAAATGCGGAAATGGGGAATTTGGGAAGATTGGAAAATTAGTAAATTAGTAAATTAGTAAATTAGAAAATTGGAAAATTGGACTCGAGTCTCGAAAATGCCTACGTAGGCTATAAAGGCATCAAATTTCACGTAGTTCACATGTGGCATAAGGGTGGGGTTTATCCCATAGATTCGAATGGAATTTTGTTATACGTGTGTGTGTAGAAAATGTGTTTTAGTATTGAAAATTTGTGATGGATAATCTTGTTAGAATTTATAGGTGTAACCCTATTTTTATTTGTTTTTTTTTATAGAAAATAAAGTATGTGCAATATAACTAATAAAAATATGAGATGTATCATTGTAAAGGGGATTCAATAATCTTCAAAGATTCATTGAGCTTTCGCTCTGACGGTAGAGTTGACCGGAGTCAAATGGGGTTCGAGAGCGCCCGATGGCCTCTAGATCAATACTCGGAGTATGACCTAGGATTTGTAGCGAAATTGGGAGGTGTTATGAACCTAAGGAGAAGATTAGGGGTCCTATAATATGGTGTCTACACTTTAATTTATAATTCCCTCTGATCTACTGCATCAATGGAAGATTAAAGAAAAAGAAATCGCATGGGTTATTAGAACGTAGCATACTTATGGGCAGATCATCATCAATTAGAGAGATTAGTCGATGCCTAGGTATGAGGATTGTACAAGTTGAGTCCAAGTGTGGAGAAGATATGTCTAGTATGGGAAGAGGCGTCGGAGATTAGAACGCAAGGGAGAGACCTCATCCTGATTATCTTTCTCATATATGTAAGAGGTGTTTATCTCTTTCTAACTCATGTAAACACTGTTCATAGTAAAAATGGTCGTGTTCATTTGGGGAGTAGTTTTTTCTCCCATGATAATTTTTACTTTAAATCGTTTATGCATTGTGTGGGATTGCTTTAGCTTTCGCATTTATTTTTATATCACCGACACAAAAATTGACAAAATTAATTTATCTTAATAAAATTAAAAAATGGTTTGATTGAAAATGATTTGATTTTGATAGGACGCGTTAATTGATTAATTTGACTATATCCCTAGGTCACAAAGTTTTTTAAACTGCTATCAGAGTTGTTCATTACAATGAATCTCGAGGGTATGCCTTGAGGGTCATGCGATCATATGTCCACTTGTGTTTGATAGTAGCAACTACGCCTACTATAAGACGCATATGAGTTTTTTCATAAAATTCTTATATAAGATGGTTTGGTTATCCGTCATTGGGGGTGGAAACACCCAATGAAAAGTAAGGGGATGTTGTTGTTCCTAATCTTGAGGAGTCCTCGATTGAGGATGAGAATAAGTTTTTGCCAATTAGAACTCTATGGGGATAAATGTGATTTCTATGGAGTCACCCTAGAAGAGTTCCATTGTATATGTATACTATATTCAAGGAGGCGTGGGACACTCCACAAGTCACCCATGAGGCTACCGAAATTTGATCGTGTCTCGAAGCTCCAACATCTCATAACCCAGTTTGAGCTATTGAAGATGCTTAATAATAAGACCTTCAATTGGTTTTATCATATACTCTCTGATATCGTGAACTCTAATTTTAATTTATATGATAAGATCCCGAATTCTAGAGTTGTTCGAAAAATCCTTAAGTCATTACCACCCAGGTTTAATTCCCATGTCTCAATCTTAAACTCATTATACTCACATAAACAAAACATATCCACAACATGACAATGTTGAATAAAATAAAAAAAATGTGTTAATTATTAATCATAAAATGATTTAAGAAACTAATTTTATATTGAAACGCGTGATATATACAATATTCTATTTTTAATTGTTATCTTTTGATCCCACTAAAATATTCAAGACATGCAATTTCATTACATAGTTCTTTAATATCCAAGGAATAAAGAGTTTCCTTCTCCTTCAACCTGGAAAATAAACACATGTACTATTACTAAAGATAATTGTTATATATTAATAAATACCTAAATCACATACAATATTCTATAATAATCACAAAACCAATTTTTTATGCATCAAAAAATATAAATAATATGTAATTCCAGAAATTGGAAAAGTTTAGTAAACCAATTTATAAACAAACCATAAGATAGAAAAATTATAACTACAAATTTGAAAAACTACATATATGCTTACATTGCATTGGCACTTACAATTACAACCTATAGATTTGTAAAAATACAAAAGTAATTACATTATGTTATTTGTCAACTATATTGGCATATACAAAAAAATAGTAAAATTAGTGGTCTCGTGTCTATTCACAAACTAATGAACCCGAATCAGAATTATCGAATGAAATCAAGACAACCAAATTAGACAACATTTATTAAAAAAATGTCCAAACCCCCATTCAATTATGCATAAAGCCAAAAAACTCATACAAAAAGAGTTGCATACCCTCAAAACCCCAAAGTTGTAAAATAACCAAAACATTCAGACATGAAAAAAAAATGATAAATAGGACTTAGGTATACTTAAGAGTGTGAGAACCAAGAGAAAAAGTATAGAAAACAAAAAACAAAAAAATAGTAGATTTAGACCATGGTTTAACCACACACAATAAAAGAAAAATTCTACCCCCGAATTCCCCACCCAACAAAAAAAAAGGCTCAAACCCTGTATATATAAAGAGGGCAAGAAAAGATCAGATCACTACCACAGTTTAAAAATAAACCAAACAAAAGACATCATCAAACCCAAATTTGAGAGCAATAATTAAGAATTTTATTCTTAGAAGAACAAATCTACACATGCAAACCATAATTGGAACAATTTTCAACTTAATAATTAAATAAATTGCAACAACACGCATTAATGTAAGTAAAAATACCCAACAAACATGCATAATAACTCAGAAAAATAACAAGCTATGCTTGAGAGTATGAGAAATAGTATAGATGAGTACCTTTAACACCAAGAAATGAAATTAGTAAATGCCTCAAATGTTAATAACAATAAATCATAAAATGATAGCCAAGATACCTAAAAAATACCTTAAAAATATAAAATTTGTGAGAAATCACAATAACACCATAAAAGTTGCATTTTTCAATCTAATGTCATATTTCTATATAACAATAAAATATCAGGTAGTTAAACATACATAAAACTTTAAATATAGTAATTTAAATTTAAATATACGTAATAACAAATTGTTTTACATGACTAATACAATTAGATAACATACCAACTTATGTGGTAACTATTGTGAAATGAAAACAAAACTATCTTGTTCATTATTCGTGAAGCCCCATTCATCTCGACAACATCAAAAATCAATTAATTATAGATATTTTGAGATGAAATGGGGAAATAAGTTAGACATCATTTTGGTATAAGTGAGTGTGGGAGGTTGAGGGTAGAAAAAAATAACGGGGAGAGATATTAAGAGAAAAAATCATTTAAGAAAAGGAAGAGACATAATAATTTGAGAGAGAGAGAGTTACAATAGATGATTGATAATGACGAGCTGAGGAAAAACAAGGGGGCACTAACTGGGTAGGTGTAACGACATATATGGAAATTTTGAAAATGCAAGGGTTAAAATTGTCAATAAGTCTATTTATGCCTTTAAGGTAGTGGTTGATTTAAAATTTATTTTTTCTTTAGGGGTATAATGATTCAAAATGATGCCTTTTCATTTAAGCTAGTTTTTAAGTTAGTTAAATATTTATATCTATTAAATACTAGCATGTAGGTCACGCGATTTGTGGCCGAATTTATCTAAATTATATCATTTTGTTGTATACCGTATAAATTAGTGTATATATAAACTTAACATATGTATATTAGAAATAAAATTAACACATTTATATTACCAAAAATTGTATATATAATAAAAAATTCATGCGAAAAATATAAATTTATCATAAAATCATACTTACAATAATAATTTAAGGTATACGTTACTGGAAGATGAATCTTGATAAAAAAAATGAACATAATCACACACAAATTTCTCTTTGATCATTACATTGGGCCTTTTTTGAAATAAAAAAAAAGTAAACCTAACAAATAGAGCACTATATGTCTATTCTATACGATGGGTATGTTTGGAACGACTCATTACATTCATTAAAGAACAATAACAACCTAACATATGACATACCCTCCCAAAACACACATAAAAACCCACAATTTTCAAACTCTTAACATAGCCTATATACTAACACATAATAATTTGTCTCAGTACCCATCCCCAAAACCCAAATTTATATAGCAACATTAAAAGGCCAAAGATGTAAAGATATCGTATCCACAGAAGGACATGTTATCCACAAACCTCACGAACTATTATTGGATGACATCCCCCAATTACAATATATACACACCAAATTCCTCATCCCCGACACGAATACCCCACTATAAAATAAACCACCCCTTATTCATCCCCACATCACATACACAGCCAATTAAATTACCATGAACAAAAAAATGATGATTTTTCAATAAAAGAGGGGGAATTGTAGTGGGTTTGAGAGGAAGAAGAGGGGAGTCTTGAGTCTAAGTCCCCAATGTTTGTAACTAAACAACTTTACCATAGGTGCCCACCGCCTCCACCATAGTCAACAGCCACAATCACCCCAACACTATACGTTATTTACCTCGAAGTTATTTACAAAAAGAAAACAAAATGGTACCTAACAACGGTGATAGAGATGGAGGAGGAATAATGGCAACAATGATGAAGGAGGAAGAATGGCAACAGTGATCGAGAAGGAAGAATGGTGATGACAACAACGATGGTGACCATGAGTAGTGGATGATTGAGAATGGCACCGGTGGAGAATGATGGGAAACTCGTGATAAAGAAAACTCATAATACAAAGAGACAGAAGAGGGGAGGGTAAGAGAGAGAAATTAAAAGAGGTACACATTTTCAAAGTATGAGAGGAGATAAAAGAGCTCAGAATACACACGTTTTCACAATATAAGAAGAGATAAACCTAACAAAAGCTATACGTTTTCAAGTGGTGCTCTATGAACTATTAGAGGCTATAATTTTATATATCTACATAGATTATAAAATGTAAGATTACATTAAATTTTTCTACCAATATATCAACCCATGTGGCAACATCTTTGCTCCATCATACCCCTCCTCTCTCTTTTAAAGAATTAAACTTTATGTAATCCACTAAAGTTGGTCTATTTTTTTACTCTATACACGCTTTTTTAAACTTCACTATCATTTCATTCTTCCATCTAGATTATTCTTGAATTCTATCTGTAAGGACACAAGTCTCCGATTGAGTCTTAATGTAATTTTTTAATAAAGTTTTCATTAAATGAAAAATACAAAAAGAGTTTTGTTTATGATTTGTGTTTCATTTTTTATAATTTAGGCTTAATGAAAAATAAGAATGATTTTTATTTTGTCTTTTGGAGAAAATATTTTTGCTCGTTTGATTAAAAAATTTCAAAAACTCAACAAGATTTTTTTTCTTTTGTATTTTAGTTTGACACACTCTATGTGGCATATACTTGTGTTTGAATCCCTAATTTTTGCTTCCATGTTGCTAGAACTTTTGGTTAACATTGTCATCCTTAAAATGTTCTTTACCATGCTTCCATGGAGTAGTTGGATTTTGTGTTGCTCTAATGGCTTCTATTTTTATATGCCTCAATTCACACATGAACGATCTCACTTGAAATTTTAACTTCACATGAATATTTGAGATTTGTGAGGTGTTCTCCTAAAAATGTTGTCATCTACATGTTATGTGACCTAGGAGGATTAGTGCATGTTATAATCTGTTGCACATGAGATTTGTGTGAGATATAAAAATAGTATATATAAATGTGCACGGGGAAGGGCTCCGAAAGGAAATATCATCCTTTGCGAGTAAGCCACCATTTGCTTGGACCTAAAAGAAATACGTGGTCCAAAGGCCTAATAGAATAATGGCATTAAAAGAAAATATTTTCCAAGGCCTATTTTGTTTAGTTTATTTACTCATTCAAAAGATTAAGATAATGTGCTTAAATTGAGGGAGTTTGGATGGTATATCAACGATTTACACAATATCCGTTTATCCTAGTTGTACTTTCAATGTCATGAATCTATTGGTTTGTAGAATCATCAAAACTCTAGGCTTGTATGCATTGTGTATGTTTGTTCATTGAGTTCAATCTATATTGTCACGTGAGGTTATATTAAAATGTGATAAAGTTTGCAATCAAATGAGAACTCCGTGATCATGTTTTAAGTGATTGGGTCTAAATTTAATTCTTACTAGTTCACACCCCTACACTTCTATTTCTATATGACACATTTTTACCATACGAGTGTGAAAAACCTATTGAATTTTGTGTCATTTGTGTGTTTATGTCTATATATATGTGCGTGAGCATTATTGGTATATTTAGAGTATGTATATATATGATATTTTTTTTCTTTGCCTTGCTTTCTAGTCCATCTATGCTTCTACTTCATAATTGGTATCTATCTTGTTGCATTCTTTGTTGATATCACATTCTTATACTTTATGTATCATATTGGTATTATTTTCTTGCATCTTAGTTGGTATCGGGTATTTTTTATGGATTTGTTATGCTTATATTGCCCATATGCTTTCATGTTCTTTGCTTTGTATGCACTTTAGTTTTATTAATTCTATCACCTTTGTCTATTCCTGAAGAAAAATGGGGAGAATAATAGGGGTAGAAATGGTATCTAATCCTGTTATAATCTTATCTAAGTTTAGGAGATTTAGCATAGGTGGATTCGTGACCTTCTTAGGTAAATCACATTTGTTAAAGGGAGGAATTAATTTAGGGGGAGTAATTATTTTAATTGCATTTTATATTTTTATATTCCCTATGCGATTGATAGTTTTCTTAAGTGTGCAGGCATTCTTATAAATGTTAACTTTCAACGGCAAAGATATTGGTCCTTGTGTCTTGAGTCAAGTTTGGGTGGGATGTTTGAATCTAGTAGAGCTTGACGTCCCTTTAGGACTTTTTTTTTGTTTTGGTTTTTGTCCCGGAATAGCCAAAGGGGGAGATTTGTGAGGACACAAGTCTCCAATTGAATCTTAATGTAGTGTTGGCTCAATTCTGGACAAAAACATTTAAATCATAGGATAGTGTTCAAGTGTATCCATTCAAGCCTATGACGTGTCAGTTGAAGATGTAGCGGCCAAGATATTAATGCCTCATCATATGCCGGGTTTATTGTGCATCGTTTCTACGTAAACAACATTAGTTCCAATTACTCCTAAGGTATGAATGCATTACATATATATATAGGATCTTGGAATAATATTTATTGGGTGTGATTTTATTTTAAACTGATGTTTATTTTCATAAGGTTTCTTTAAAACTTTAAAATAAAGTTTATGGGATGAAAATCGACTTTTAAGCATTCTGGAACTTCGTTCGATAGTGTCGTTCAAACGAGTTTTTCGTTTGAATGAGAATGTCCTTCGAATGAGTTTGCCAATGAATTTTTCCCATTTGCCTCTGGAGCTTCATTAGAAGTGTCGTTTGAACGAGACTTCATTCGAATGAAAATCTCGTTCGAACGAGATTTCTGGCGGGAAATTTTTTTGGCAGTTTTAATAAGTTTTTCCCATGTTCCCACTTACTTTTACCCACTAACTCTTGATAGAAGATATATGTGCGGGAACCATGTTTGAAAAACTACCTTTCGACAATTTTTAAACACCTTTTTGAGAGAAAATTTCTAAGTTCAAAAGTTGATGTTTTAAGTGTTTGCATTTTCAAGAACATTATTCCAAAACACTTTAGTTTACACTCATAGTTTGTTTACTCCAAGTTACCATATATATATATATATATATCTTTATTGGAGTGTTTGGCACTAGGTTTTTCTCTACACCTCAAAGAAGAGAAGTTTGGGTTTGCTTCTAAATCCCACAAAGAAGAAGATTGTTTGTTGAGACATATCCACTTGGAGGAAGGCTCCTTGTTCGAGTAGCGATGACCAAAAAAGTCTGATCGGTGGCTTCCGAGACCGCGGTGGACCTCCGTGGTTATTCGCTAGGCAGAGGTGTGTACGAGAAGGAGCGTCGGGGCTTGGACGGAGTCAATTCATGTGTTGTAAGTCTTTTTTGTCTTGTACTTGTAAAACCGTACTTAGTGGATTTGAGGCTAGGGTCGTCCGAGGTTTTTTCCCGTTGTGGGTTTTTCCTTGTACATCGCGGCGTAGTGGTTTGTAATTTATTTTATCTTGGTATATCTCCTAGATGCAAGCTTAGGGCTAAAAGATAAAATATGGTTTAAATCACTACTCATGCTTAAGTTAGTGCTGAAATTAATTTGGGTAATATTTAATTAATTTAGATCAAGTCATTATTTTTATTGGATAAAATTTGGTGTGACCTAATTTTCAAAAATGAATAATTAATTGTTAGGCAAATTATTAGGACTTGAATTGAAATATTTGGTTTAAGTGAAAAATCCATTTGTCGTTTAATTTATTCACTTTGTGTTTCGCTTAATTTTAATTTGAAAGAAATTAAAATTTGTTGTAAGTTGTTTATGTGTTTGAACCATCTTATTCTGCGCTTTAAGGAAATTACTTTTGATATATTTAAAATTGGGGGTCCTATCACGTTTTCAAATGGGTATTAGAGCATTGATTTATAAAAACTATCATTTACAAATTGGTATCAGAGCCGGGGCGCTAATTTATCGTGTCAAAGATCCGTTTTTTGACTTTTATAATTTTTGTGCTCCTTATATTTTTAGGTGGTTCATTTTTAACTCACTCTCAATTTTTGTTTTGTATCTCTTGATGGGACGTCGTAATGATAATTTGTCATTTTCTAATGATAATGATGTTTTTGATATTCGAGAGGAATTTAATGGGCTTAATAAGTGTAATGAAAATTTAAGAGAATTAAAATTGAGATTTGCAAAAAGAATTAAGTTTCATGAAAATGAAAATTTATGTTTTAAAACTAGAATAGAACTTTTGCAAACATCGCTATCTCAAAAAGATATTTTTCGTGAAAAGCTCATGGACATAAATCACAATTTTAATATTTTAAATATGTCCAAGAAAGAGAGTGATAGTCGAGAAAAGACACTTAGAAAGAATTTTGCTCACATTGAGGGGGAGCGTGATAACCTTCTAGGTGTTATAGAAAATTTAAAGAAGGATTTCGATAAAATTGAGGAGTCTAATTTATTACTTGAGTCCAAAATTTTAAAAATGAAAAATGACTTACAAGACTCGAGTAATAATTGTAATGGTTCTAGCTCATCTGGTTCAAATATTTTCGTTTCTAAAGCTAAGACCATTGTTCGTTTTAGAGGGTCAACTTTATCCAAGGACTTTAGAAAAGGTCACACCTAAGGTATCATTCCTCGTGTTTTCACATGCTTGCATTGTGATAGGAGAGGTCATCTTTGGTCATTTTGTTTTGATCTTAAAATAAGTTCTAGGAAGTCTATTGTGACACCCCACTTAAAATAATAACGGATGGCCAGCCCTATATTACATTAAATCAGGAATCTCAGATGGCTCATTCTCAGCATCAACAGACTATACTAAAAAAGATAAGGCTAACTACCCGAAACTATAAAAGCGGGTGCCAAAAATTAAATAAAACATGCAACGAACAACAAACCAACAATATAGAACTAATGGGAAAGGTAGAAAGGACACAAGTACCATGATAAAAGAAGTGCTAAACATTAAAATAAAAAGAACATAAAAGGAAATATACCCGAATAAGCTGTTGGGTCACAGACAGTACAACATCCATAAAGAAGAACTATAAACAGCTACAAATAATTCTTGGGTGTTACCCGACACACAAAAAGAATCATATCTAGATTTACACAGAAATAGGAAGCGACTACAATCTAAATCCCGCAACAGTCCGCATCTATTACGGCTCCCAAGACACTAGATAGGAAAACATCTGCGGTATCCTTGCGGTGGAACACATGTAGTACAATATATATATATAGCAAAAGAGAAATATAAACGGGTCAGAGCCCGAGGTGTAAGAATTCTTACAGCAAGTGTGTTAACCGTGCATAATAAATATAAATGCACTATTTCATAATTAAAGTGAATTTGCACTCTTGGGAAACCCCCAACTCACCTCTCATCAACAGCGCGCACCTAATCGTGTCCTGGAACCTTAATTAAGTTACCCCGCCTACTTAAGGACAACTTACCTTACCATATGCACGACCTATACCCGCATGACCTGCCATTCTAACATAACCCTAGAATCCTTTCCATTCTAATCACACCTAAATATATATTCACATATATGCCTTACTAGGCTCTTGTGGTTCCATTTATTTACTTAGGCCAATTATAAATCTTAGTACGTTACACATTAACATTAGGTTTCAATATAAGAGTTTTATTTTCTAAATAACATACATGCAAGTACTAAGGACAAAACCTCTCTCCACTCTCAACATTGCACTACGTTTCGTGCGTGGGGCGTCTCACAAAGCGAAATCCAAACAAGGAACCCCCTCGATACACTACTCCTTGACAATGTTGATCGTATGGATCCATTATGCCATCCACACCGATCCTACTAATGCAACTACCTA
The DNA here is from genome assembly GCA_949130495.1 of Sambucus nigra. Lineage (NCBI taxonomy): Eukaryota > Viridiplantae > Streptophyta > Magnoliopsida > Dipsacales > Adoxaceae > Sambucus > Sambucus nigra. The sequence continues at coordinate 237,347,728 of OX422220.1, read as the reverse complement.
AGTATTTAATGCCATCTCTATTTAAATCCTTAGGGTCGATATAACCACAATTATCTCTAAGTACGATCCTTCGACCCTGATAAACTAGTGCACCGAAATCACACAAGATGTACACCATAGAAACTCCATATCCTCTTCACCTATAGGATATATATAAATATATTTATATTTACTCTAAATATAAATAAGCAATCGTTCATTCCTATAACCACGTATACATAACACACATAATGTACACATTGCAATCCACATAACATAAACGGTTATAGGATGCCAAAATACTACACCATGCTAACATCTTCCACGAATCACTCACTTTCTCCCGGGGTCACCACCTATCGGACTATTATCACACCGCCATAGCGACAAAATCAATCCTAACGTATGGGAAGCAGTCATAGTTCCTAACCGTAAAGTGAGAATGACTCATACCCAAGACTTCTCACCCCCAAAATAAAATCACACAAATAAAAATGGACGACTATGACCTGGGGACTATGCACACCCTGCTCCTCAAGCCAGGGGCACACTATACTTGCCATCGTTCCAAGCATATTAACTTAATTCGTTATATAAATACGATCCCTCACTTGAAGCATAATCATCCATTACCCCTATGATATGAATAGTCTTCCAATATATCCAACATTAAGGTTATCAACCCAAAGTTTAATGTATGTAACAATCACTACATATCCCATCTATATCCAAAAGCACATCGATATATCTAGTAATAGTTCCGACTATTGGTATACACCTAACTAATAGTCTGCAAACATCAATCCTCATCCTAGATTTATTCCATGATCCCATCAAGTATGGGAATCTCCATTATTAATCACACATAGATATATTGTAACTATCCCGATGAACATCACATCACAACCTATGCTAGTTGATAGTACAGTCCAATCGTTCTCAATTCTGCCTACGGTTCAATTGCTCCTATTAACCCTTAACATCAAATATAATTATCCATCATCATACCCATACCACCTATAACCCGATGCATACCAGTATACGATAATCATTCCGGTTATAAGTATAAACACAACCTATTAGTCGATAATCTACGAGCTCAATCCCAATTCATTTCTTATAACCCCATCATTCTCGGAATATCTATTATTAATTGCACACATAACAATTCTATTCGGTAATCATCAAAAGCATATACCACAATACCACTTGACTTTAAACGCACATCAGCAAAAAAGGGACTATCTCTACAATTTATAAACTATTTCATTATAGCCCACCACCATCATATTAATATAATCCGCCTATCATTCAGTCCCACAATCATTTCCTTACTAAAAGAGGCATCCCACCCTCATAATCCATTTCTAATATAAGTTCGAAATCCCCTATTCCTCCTAAGGCACAAATCCCTTAATATTATATTATAACCCTCCATAATAAGTCCATTAAGAAGGCCCCTAAAAATAAAAACCTAAAGAAAAGGGGGTAAGTGAAAATCCCATTCTTGGGCTAAAAACAGAGGACCGGTCGACCGGTCCCGGACCCCTAATCGATCGCGGTTCTAAATTTTTCCCTACGAAGAATGCAGTAGGATTTTCCCTTAGGGGGCGGTCGACTGGCCCCCTGGCCGTGGTCGACTGGCCATACCAGATAACTTGGCCCTTTTTCCGTTTTGAACGAGACCAAACTTTCCAAACACCCAAAATATTATCATCTAACCCTCAATCTTTAACTCAATCATATTCCTCACATCAAAAGCCAACCTACATCTCATCTCATCAACTTAAATGCCATCAATCCCATATATAAACATCAAATCCAATTTTTAGTCCCAAAAATCTAGGTTTTAACATATAACCCAAAAATTCAATTATTTTATCCATAAATTATGAAATGAAATACAAAAATAAATATTTAGCAAGATTAAACAATTGCCTCAAAATTGTAGAGGTTGAATCATCCCCGGGACCGCGTATTGGCCAGAATCTCCAGTTTTTCTCATTTCTCCCTCTTCCTTTCTTCTTCTTTCTTTCTTTCTTTCTTTCTCTCTTTAGGGTTTTCTCTCTTTCTCACAAATGAGATTGGATAATTTTGTAAGCCTTTTAAACCCTTAAAACATAAGTCCCAATTTTAAATGATAATACACACTTTAAATGACTCGTTTACTCCAATTCGAGTCAAACTAACTTAAAAATATTTCGGGATCAAAATAAAACTCGAGGACAGTCATTTCGACTATCTCGACCTATCCGGAATTAGTGGCGCACTCAAAATCATTATCCAAAATACTTTATAACGTCCTCAATTTTTGGACCTCACTTTCCAAATTTTTAAATTCCCCAATTTAAATAAATTTTATTTCTCTCAAAAATTTAACTTCTCAGTCCCAAAGTCAGGGTATTACAAACTTCCCCCTTATAAAAATTTCGTCCTCGAAATTTGAGTTAAGCCTAGGACTCCGAACCTCATCTAGTTCTTATATCTACCCTTAAGATTACTATACCTATCTCTCCCACTTTTCACGGTGAATCATTTAAACTTTAAAATCAAACTAGCTACCCAGGGTGCCTATACACCCTGTACCAGAGCTCCACTTGTAAAAACATAACTCGGCTCCACTAGCCTCAAGTCATAATATAACTCTCAACAAATTTATCTATAGTAGCATATTCAGTATATAAAAGTTTGAAATTCCCAATGGTTGAACTCTTCTCAATTCCTGACATTCGCTACCTTCATGTGGGGGAGGTCTCGCAAGTAAAATCCAAATAAGGAACCCTCCCAATACACTATTGTGTAACTATGTCGGGGATTGAGATCAGTTGAATCATGGATAAAGTTTTATAAAAGGTTTTTGAATCATAGATATGGCCCAGAGGCCTACATAACAATATAATATAAAATAATTTCATGTCTTTTGACACACCAATCAAACACCTTATGTTCTCGACACAAGGCCCCAACAAATATAATACTCTCACCAATACCTAGTTCTCATAACTAGCACAACCATGAGCTAAATTCGCCACTCAACAATTAATCGGCTAAACTCTGAACCTCCTCAGTTATATATAAATCCTTTACATCACATAAAAACATTGTCGTAAGGTAAGCCCTTCCCTCCTTGGAATACCACAATTACCTTCCCTGGCCTATCTATAAAACAATAACCTTAGAACGACTACTCAACAAACCTTAACAGTTCGCACTTTCAGAAATTAATAGCACAACTCTCTACTTGCTCATCACAAGACAGTCTATTATCCCAAAAGATGTCATACAAAGGCCGTACTTACTCACTCCTTCTCCAAGGAAATTCTGCACACACTATGGTTATAGTGGCTAATTCCTCATCATACTGTACATGCGACGCTCCTAATACCACATAAAGCGTGACCTAAACCCAAAGAAAGGTATTCTACCTTATACTTCCATAATTCAATTGTTTCACTTCATCCCTGGGACCCTCTACTCTTTCCATGACTAGCCCTTCTTCCTAAGGCCCAATTCTTCCTCAAAGAAACATCCTCCCAAAAATCCTTCCTAACCATCATGAAGGACAAGGAGCTATTGTGACCCTTGACAACTCCTTCAGTCCTACTCCATGGGCCCAATTCTCCAAATTTCTCACTCCGTTCTTAAAGAAAACTAAAATCCTGACAATGGAACAATGCCACATATCATTTCGGTAAAAGTTAGCAACACCGGGTTTCCTAACAAATATTGACTAATTCCTCAATCTAAACCTCCTAAGGACTTCACAATTCGCTTATCCTCGGCATTTACCTTATCGATCACCGAATACTCCATTCGATTCAATTCTCCTTCTTACTCGACCACCGTCAGATCACCTAGAATCACCACGAGAATTCTCCTCCTTATCTCCGCCTGAGTAGCGAAACGAAAATACCTCCAGTCAAAGCGTACCCAAAATCTATTACAGGTGTTGCATCTCTCATCTTGCCCCTTCCTGGACGACTTATTATTGGTGACGTCTGAGACAAGAGCAACTGCATCAGAACGTCGTTCAAGTGAGTACACCTCGCAGAAGGAAATAGACATAATGAACACAACAATCCTAATAGTAGGGCTCTACATCAAGAACGCTTGCGGAGGAATGCATAAAACCCGCACAGATCCTAATGACACTAGAACCTGATGCTCTGATACCATCTGTGACACCCCGCTTAAAATAATAACGGGTGGTCAGCCCTATACTATATTAAATCAGGAATCTCAGATGTCTCATTCTCAACATCAACAATATATACTAAAAAAGATAAGGCTAACTACCCGAAACTATAAAAGCGGATGCCAAAAATTAAATAAAACATGCAACGGACAACAAACCAACAATATAGAACTAATGGGAAAGGTAGAAAGCACACAAGTACCACGATAAAAGAAGTGCTAAACATTAAAATAAAAAGGGTACATAAAAGGAAATATACCCGAATAAGCTGTCAGGTCACAGATAGTACAACATCCGTAAAGAATACTATAAACAGCTACAAATAATCCTTGGGTGTTACCCGACACACAAAAAGAATTCTATCTAGATTTACACAGAAATAGAAGCGGCTACAATCTAAATCCCACAACAGTTCGCATATGTTACGGCTCCCAAGACACTGGAGAGGAAAGCATCCGCAGTATCCTTGCGGTGGAACACCTGTAGTACAATATATATATATATATATATATATATATATATATATATATATATATATATATAGCAAAAGAGAAATATAAACGGGTCACAGCCCGAAATGTAAAAATGTTTGCAGCAAGTGTGTTAACCGTGCATAATAAATATAAATGCACTATTTCATAACTAAAGTGGAGTCGCACTCTCATGAAACCCCCAACTCACCTCTCATCTACAGCGTGCACCTAATCTTGTCCTGGAACCTTAATTAAGTTACCCCACCCACTTAAGGACAACTTACCTTACCATACGCACGGCCTATACCCGCATGACCTGCCATTCTAACATAACCCTAGAATCCTTTCCATTCTAATCACACCTAAATATATATTCACATATGTGCCTTACTAGGCTCTCGTGATTCCATTTATTTACTTAAACCAATTATAAGGCTTAGTACGTTACATATTAACATTAGGCTTCAATATAAGACTTTTATTCTCTAAATAACATACATTCAAGTACTAAAGACAAAACTTCTTTCCACTCTCAACATTGCACTACGTTTCGTGCGTGGGGCGTCTCGCAAAGCGAAATCCAAACAAGTAACCCCATCGATACACTACTCCTTGACAATGTTGATCATAGGGATCCATTATGCCATCCACGCTGATCCTACTACTGCAACTACCTAAGTATTTAATACCATCTCTATTTAAATCCTTGGGGTCGATATAATCGCAATTATCTCTAAGTACGATCCTTCGACCCTGATAAACTAGTGCACCAAAATCACACAAGATGTACACCATAAAAAATCCATATCCTCTTCACCTATAGGATATATATAAATATATTTATATTTACTCTAAATATAAATAAGCAATCGTTCATTCCTATAACCACGTATACATAACACACATAATGTACTCATTGTAATCCACATAACATTAACGGTTATAGGATACCAAAATACTACACCATGCTAACATCTTCCACGAATCACTTACTTTCTCCCGGGGTCACCACCTATCGGACTATTATCACATCGCCATGGCGACAAAATCAATCCTAACGTATGGGAAGCAGTCATAGTTCTCAACCGTAAAGTGAGAATGACTCATACCCAAGACTTCTCACCCCCAAAATTCAATCACACAAATAAAAATGGACGACTATGACCTGGGGACTATCCACACCCTTCTCCTCAAGCAGGGGCTCACCCTCATCGCGCAACTTCCCATGATAGCATGTGTCGGGTATGCGTCACACATTAAGTATATATATCATTCACACTATATATATATATATATATATATATATATGATCACATCATATAATCAAACCATCACGCACGGTATAGATATTCATGCCATAAGTACACACATATATACATATCTATCCATATATATATATATATATATATATATACATATATACATACCATCTCTCGCCCGTATGTATGAAATTTATAAACTCGGCCATAAGTGTACATAATTCTCAATATAATTGCCATTGTTCAAAGCGTATTAACTTAATTCGTTATATAAATACGATCATATTCATCCATTACCCCTATGATATGAATAGTCTTCCAATATATCCAACATTAAGGTTATCAACCCAAAGTTTAATGTATGTAACAATCACTACACATCCCATCTATATCCAAAAGCACATCGATATATCTAGTAATAGTTCCGACTATTGGTATACACCTAACTAATAGTCTGCAAACCTCAAGCTTCATCCTATATTTATTCCATGATCCCATCAAGTATGGGAATCTCCCTTATTAATCATACATAGATATATAGTAACTATCTCAATGAACATCACATCACAACCTATGCTAGTTGATAGTATAGTCCAATCGTTCTCAATTCTGCCTACGATTCAATTGCTCCTATGAACCCTTAACATCAAATGTACTTATCCATAATCATACCCATACAATCTATAACCAGATGCATACCAGTATACGATAATCATTTCGGCTATAAGTATAAACACAACCTATTAGTCACTACTCTACGAGCTCAATCCTAATTCATTTCTTATAACCCCATCATTCTCGGTATATCTATTATTAATTGCACACATAACAATTCTATTCGGTAATCATCAAAAGCATATACCGCAATACCACTTGACTTTAAACGCACATCAGTAAAAAAGGACTATCTCTACAATTTATAAACTATTTCATGATAGCCCACCACCATCATATTAATATAATCTCCCTATCATTGAGTCCCGCAATCATTTCCTTACTAAAAGAGGCATCCCACCCTCATAATCCATTTCTAACATAAGTTCGAAAACCCCTATTCCTCCTATGGCACAAATTCCTTAATATTATATCATAACCCTCCATAATAAGTCCATTAAGAAGGCCCCTAAAAATAAAACCCAAAAGAAAAGGGGGTAAGTGAAAATCACATTCTTGGGCTTAAAACAGAGGACCGATCGACCGGTCCCAGACCCCTGGTCGACCGCGGTTCTAAATTGTTCCCTACAAAGAATGAAGTAGGCTTTTCCCTTAGAGCGCGGTCGACCGGCCCCTTGACTGCGATCGACCGGCCATACTAGATATCTTGTCCCTTTTTCCATTTTGAACAAAACCAAACTCTCCAAAAACCCAAAATATTATCATCTAACCCTCAATCTTTAACTCAGTCATATTCCTCACATCAAAACCCAACCTACATCTCATCTCATCAACTTAAATGCCATCAATCCCATATATAAACATCAAATCCAATTTTTAGTCCCAAAAATCTAAGTTTTAACATATAACCCAAAAATTCAATTCTTTTATCCACATATTATGAAATAAAATACACAAATGAAATATTTAGCAAGATGAAACACGTGCCTCGAAATTGTAGAGGTTGAATCATCCCCGGGACCGCGTATTGGCCGGAATCTCCAAGCTTTGTCCTCTCTCCCTCTTTCTTTCTTCTTATTTCTTTCTTTCTTTCTCTCTCTAGGATTTTCTCTCTTTCTCACAAATGAGTTTGGCTGATTTCGTAAGCCTCTTAAACCCTTAAAACATAAGTCCCAGTTTTAAATGATAATACACACTTTAAATGACTCGTTTACTCTAATTCGAGTCAAACTAACTTAAAAATATTTCGGGATCAAAATAAAACCCGAGGACAATCATTTTAACTATCTCGACCTATTGGTAATTAATGGTGCACTCAGAATCATCATCCGAAATACTTTATAACGTGCTCAATTTTTGGACCTCACTTTCTAATTTTTAAAATTCCCCAATTTAAATAAATTTTATTTCTCTCAAAAATTTAACTTCTCAGTCACAAAGTCACGGGGGATCACATCTATGTCTAGCATTTCATTAGTTCCCAAATCCCATTATTTTAAATATACATCTATATGGGTTAGGATATCATTTTTGGACGCACTAGATATCAGATTTATTGATTCTCATTTACTTTCATATGCTTCCTCCCTTGTAAAATCTAATGGTTGAATGTGTTAGTTGTTTGCGTACTTTAGCTTTTGTACTTTATGCTAAATTATCATGATAATTGTATGCTTCTTAATCATTATTCTAGTCTATACTTCATGCTTTATCACATGCTAGATCTATGATTGTTGTTTATCTTTTGTATTATAGTTTTCATTAAATGAAAAATACAAAAAGAGTTTTGTTTATCATTTGTGTTTCATTTTTTATAATTTAGGCTTATGAAAAATACGAATGATTTTTGTTTCTCTTTTGGAGTAAATATTTTTATTTGTTTGGTTTAAAAATTTCAAAAACTCAAAAAGATTTTTTTGTGTGTGTATTTTAGTTTGACGCACTCTATGTGGCATATACTTGTGTTTGAATCCCTAATTTTCGCTCCCATATGGCTAGAAGTTTTGGTTAAGATCGTCAATCCTTAAAAGTTCTTTACCATGCTTACATGGAGCAGTTGGATTTTGTGTTGCTTAAATGGATTCTATTTTTATATGTCTCAATTCACACATGCACGAGCTCACTTGAAATTTTATCTTCACATTAATATTTAAGCTTTGTGAGGTGTTATACTACCAATGTTGTCATCTACATGTTATGTGACCTAGGAGGATTAGTGCATGTTATAATCCGTTTTACGTGATATTTGTGTGAGATATAAAAATAGTATATATAAATGTGCATGGGGAAGGGCTCCGAAAGGAACTATCATCCTTTGCAAGTAAGCCACTGTTTGCTTGGACCTAAAAGAAATACGTGGTCCAAAGGCCTAAAAGAATAATAGCATTAAAAGAAAATATTTTCCAAGGCCTATTTTGTTTAGTTGATTTAATCATTCACATGATTAAGATAATATGCTTAAATTGAGGTAGTTTGGATGGTATGTCAACGATTTGCACAATGTCTATTTATCCTAGTTGTACTTTCAATGTCATGACTCTATTGGTTTGTAGAATCATCAAAAGTCTAGGCTTGTATGCATTTTGTATATTTGTTCATTGAGTTCAATCTATATTGTCACATGAGGTTATATTAAAATGTGATAAAGTTTGCAATCAAATGAGAACTCTGTGATCATGTTTTAAGTGATTGGGTCTAAATTTAATTGCTACTAGTTCACACCCCTACATTTCTGTTTCCATATGACACATTTTTGCCATACGAGTGTGAAAAACCTATTGGATTTTGTGTCATTGGTGTGTTTATATCTATATATATGTGCGTGAGCATTATTGGTATAATTAGAGTATGAATATATATGATATTTTTTTGTCTTTGCCTTGCTTTCTAGTCCATCTATGCTTCTACTTCATAATTGGTATCTATCTCGTTGCATTCTTTGTTGATATCACATGATTAATACTTTATGTATCATATTGGAATCATTTTCTTGCATCTTAGTTAGTATCCTATATTTGTTATGGATTCGTTATGCTTTTGTTGCCTATATGCTTTCATGTTCTTTGCTTTGTATGCACTTTAGTTTTATTAATTCTATCACCTTTGTCTATTCCTGAACAAAAATGGGGAGAATGATAGGGGAGAAATGGTATCTAGACCTGTTATAATCTTATCTAAGTTTAGGAGATTTAGCTTAGGGGGAGTCGTGACCTTCTTAGGTAAATCACATTTGTTAAAGGGGAGAATTAATTTAGGGGGAGTAATTATTTTAATTGCATTTTATATTTTGATATTCCCTATGCGGCTGATAGTTTGCTTAAGTGTGCAGGCATTCTTCTAAATGGTAACTTTCATCGACAAAGGTATTGGTCCTTGGGTCTTGAGTCATGTTTGGGTGGGATGTTTGAGTCTACTAGAGCTTGACGACCCTTTAGGACTTTTTTTTGTTTTGGTTTTTGTCCCGGAATAGCCAGAGGGGGAGTTTTGTAAAGACACAAGTCTCCGATTGAGTATTAATGTTGTGTTGGCTCAATTCTGGAAAAAAACATTTAAGTCATAGGATAGTGTTCAAGTGTATCCATTCAAGCATATGACGTGTTAGTTGAAGACCTAGCGGCCAAGATATTAATGCTTCATCATATGTTGAGTTTATTGTACCTCGTTTCTACGTAAACAACATTAGTTCCAATTACTCCTAAGGTATGAATGCATTACATATATATATATAGGAGCTTGGAACAATTTTTATTGGGTGTAATTTTATTTTAAACTGATGTTTGTTTTAAGAAGGTTTCTTTAAAACTTTAAAATAAAGTTTATGGGCTAAAAATCAAAATTTAAGCATTTTGGAACTTCATTTGATATTGTCGTTCGAACGAGTTTTTCGTTCGAACGAGAATGTCGTTTGAACGAGTTTGCCAACGAATTTTTCCCATTTTCCTTTGGAACTTCGTTAGAGGTGTCGTTCAAACGACAATTCGTTCGAACGAAAATCTCGTTCGAACGAGATTTCTGGCGGAAATTTTTTTTTCCAGTTTTAATTAGTTTTTCCCGTGTCCCCACTTAATTTTACCCACTAACTCTTGATATAAGATATATGTGCGGGAATCATGTTTGAATAACTAACTTTTGATATTTTCTAAACACCTTTTTGAGAGAAAATTTTGAAAGAGAAAATTTGTAAATTTAAAAGTTCATGTTTTAAGTGTTTGCATTTTCAAGAACATTATTCCAAAACACTTTTAGTTTACACCCATAGTTTGTTTATTCCAAATTACCATATATATATATATATATATATATATATATATATATATATATATATATATATATATATATCTTTCTTGGAGTGTTTGGCACCGAGTTTTTCTCTACATCTCAAAGAAGAGAAGTTTGGGTTTACTTCTATATCCCACAAAGAAGAAGATTGTTTGTTGTGACATACCCACTTGGAGAAAGGCTCCTTGTTCGGGTGGCGGTCATCGAAAAAGTTCGATCTATGGATTCCGAGACCGCGGTGAACCTCTGTGGTTATTCGCTAGGCAGAGGTGTGTACGAGAAGGAACGTGGGGTTTGGACGGAGTCAAGTCGAGTGTTGTAAGTATTTTTTGTCTTCTACTTGTAAAACCGTACTTAGTGGATTTTAGGCTAGGGTCGTCCGAGGTTTTTTCCCGTTCTCGATTTTTCCTCGTACATCGCGGCATAGTGGTTTGTGATTTATTTTATCTTGTTATATCACCTAGATTCAAGCTTAGGGCTAAAAGATAAAATATGGTTTAAATCACTACTCATGCTTAAAGTTGGTGCTAAAATTAATTTGGGTAATATTTAATTAATTTAGTTCAAGTCATTATTTTTATTGGATAAAATTTGGCGTGACCTAATTTGCAGAAATGAATTAATTAATTGTTAGGCAAATTTCTAGGACTTGAATTGAAATATTTGGTTTAAGTGAAAAATTCATTTGTCGTTTAATTTATTCACTTTGTGTTTCGTTTAATTTTAATTTAAAAGAAATTAAAATTTGTTGTAAGTTGTTTATGTGTTTGAACCATCTTTATTCCGCACTTTAAGGAAATTACTTTTGATATATTTAAAATTGGGGGTCCTATCACATTTTCAAATTGGCATTAGAGCATTAATTTAGAAAAACTATCGTTTACACTATCCGGTTGAGAGTTTTCAAATTCGTTATGTAATATAGTATAAATAGATAATTCATGATGATTATCGATACACATCTGATTAGAACTTCCTCGTCTTCCTAAAAAGTCTGTCTCCTCCATCGCCATCTTTTGCATTTGCATTACTCAACCATTCCTTTGTTCACTTCTTTTGTTTACCGTATGATGAGATCAAGTCCCACTTGGGCTAAAGAGGCATGTAAAAACCTTTTAGGCAATTGACCAGTATTTTTTTTTTGTTATAAGCTTTAGATATCACTTGAATTCAAGATCAAAGCGAAATGATTTATCTTCTCAATTAGTAAATTAAACTCCGTTATGGAGATAAAGAAAGAAACATCCTTATCATCACTTTAAATAATACCGAAGACTAATCTTACTAAGAAGTTTCTATTAGCTTTGTTTGAGCGAAATGTACTAATATTATTAATATAATATAATATAATAATAATAATAATTTTAATTTCTTATACTTTGTTACTTTTCTTTATCTTTGCTTAATGTACATTTTTTATATTATATTTCTATTATACTTAAAATTTACTATTTTATAGGGAAAATCTCATTATGGAACAGATGATTGTAGTAGTTATTTTTCAAATAATCTCAACATAATTTTTAAAGCCTGTTACCGCGAGTTATTATGGCGTATTTCCCCCTTACATTATCATGTATTATTTGGCAATTTTTTTTTAATTATAACAATATATTTTTCTCATATAAAATATTTATGTATATTTTTTTTTTTTGGGGGGGGGGATATTTTACCCCCACTTCTTAATGTTTTATTTGACTTAACCTCCAGTGTCATTCCTCAAATTCGATTTCTGACAAAATTACTCTTATATTTAATTATAAAAATACCCTATCTCACTTCATATTCTTTCCAAAATCAAAACCCTAATTTTTAATTAATTTAGGGTTTTCAAGAGATGGAGCATCTGTAACATAGATGGTGGTGAAAATGTCTACTTGATTTAAATTAAACCATGTAAAACATATTCAATATGGGTTCAAAGACTCAACATGGGGTTTTGAAACCCCTATCCCTCCCTCCTGATACATGAGTTAATTTTTCTATACTATGCATAAATTTTATATGCCCTTGTTGATGTAAAAAATTAGATCACTCTAATTATTCAATCACAGATAAATAAATGAGACAAAGAATATTTAAAGTGGTTCAGCCTTATAAGAATGGCCTACGTCCACTGTTTTGGTATTGCTGTTTGTATGGGAATTCTCGATTACAAATTATCTCAAGAAATTTCGGTCTGCCCCTCCTCAATGAGGATTGTACAAGGTATTTATAGCCCTGAGGCTGTAATGTGAAAGGATAATACATTAAATGATGTACATATGAAAGGGTGATGCATCCAATGCTCCTTAAGCGTGTGCGTTTGAATGATAACCATTTAATGAATAGTCAAACTGTTGGTTATCCTGCTATTAATGCTTTGTTCGAGGTGCATCTCGGACCGCCTAAGCTTCTCGGTGCTCAAGAGTTCCTCGGAGAGGTCTCGTTCCTCGGAGTGTGTGAGTTCCTCGGGAGTGTTTGTTGTTGCCACGTAGACTGCCACGTGTCTTCACTTTATTGATCCATGTCAGCAGACTAAATTTGGTATCAACAGAAGGCCCCAATGTTTCATAGTTCAAATTTTGAGGAGTATGGAACATTCTTTCTCGGAATATGATAGCTTTAAATAGTCCTCCTGATTTTTAGAAATGTTTCCCTTGTATTTATTTCTCTTTTCAAATTCGTAGAATCAGGCTTTTTGAATTTTCACAACCGCCTCGATCTCTGCGTACTTTTTGTCTTTTTAGTCGCCGGTAGCATAATCGTTTCTTCTCGCTTCGATTGCCGCGCCCTTTTTGTTCCTCTAGCCTCCGGTAGCGTAATTATTTCTTTTTGTAATCATTACTTCACCATTTCCCAAGGCAAGGTATTTAAACTTCACAGATGCTCCCGTCGTCTTCTACCTTTTCAAATTTGTATTTTCGAGTTTTCCGTTGTCTCTTTCTCTCTTGTGTATTCATCTTTTCCATCATCCGTTGTCATCAGATCCACTCTTTTTCTGTAAGATTTTCTTCCTTCTTCTTCATTTCTTTAATTCATCATCGTTTACCCTGTTGAATCTCTTGATAAGTTTCGTTCTGATTTTTCTATTCCCTCCTGGGTTGTTCTGGAAGAGCTTTCTGAGCCTTCTGATTATTTTTGCTTGGCTGAGGGACATTGGTTCCCTAGTCTTTTTATTGCTGAGTGTGGATTTTCTTTTCCACCAAATCCCTTGTGTTTGGAATTCTGTCAATACTTTGACGTTGTTCCTGCAAGAATAGCCCCCAACACATGGAGAATAGTTAATGGGATGCATAGATTAAATCAAATCCATGGAACTTGCATAGGAATTCCTAAGATTATGTTTTACTATAGATGGGCAGTTAATGATAACATTTTTTACTTAAAAACTAGATTTTTAAATAGAGCCTTTGTAGTCAACCTCCCTGATGCCAATAGGGATTATTTTGAGCATGGGGTTGTCATAAAAAATTGGCAACACCCTCCATTAACTGGAGATGAGGTTTACCAGGGTCCCAGATGCCCTCCTTATGGCAATGGGATAAGTTATTTTTATTTGGTTTTACTTATTTTAAAATCATGCTTCTTTTGTGTTTGATAAAATGTGCCACTGATATTTTAATATTTATTTATTTATTTATTTGCAGTTGACAGTAAAAGAAAGTACCCAAAAGAAGCAGATGTCAATATAAGGCATTTGAAACTTATCTGGAGCCTGCATCAATCTGTTGTTGACGAGCATATTAGGTCAGCATCATATCTGCTGCAATACAAGAGCTACACCACCTCTTTTACTGCTCGTCCAGTAATAAGTGAATCAGAGCCAGTACCAGTTTCCACCAGCTCCTCACCTGAATCTCACATCCCTTTAAGCGAAAGGATGAAGAGAAGAAGACCTCCCACTCTCTTCAAGAAACCTGCCTCCGGCTCTGGTGAGGCAAAAAGAAGTAAGGTTGATGTCCCAAGGGAGGGAATAAAGAAGAATGATGCACCTTCCTCGGCTGTTGTCGTGAAGTTTGCCAAGAAGCTCGCAGTGGCTCCGAGCAGGTCTGCTGCTCCTGGAGAGGTGATTGTAATATCACCGACCAAGGGTTCTTCCTTGGTTGAATCTGTTCCTGTTCCCCCGAGGAGGCTGAAGAAAAGCTCCTCGGTCAATTTGGTTGACACCATTACTCAGCCCCCAGCTACTGGAACTGGTGTTCCAACTTTTGTTCCCCCGAGCTCTGCCATGAGCTCGGTAAAGTCCTCGATCATTCCTGAGGTCCAAGGTACTGAAGAAAACCTTACTCGGGACATGGTCACCTCGTTAGCTGCTCGTCACCTTGCTTCTGTAAGTCTTCTTACTTTGAACTTTTCATATTTCCTTTGTCATTTTTGTTTCTGACTTGTTTTCTTTTTCCTTTCACAGTTAACGAGCTGCTTTAATATAATTCTGAAGAAGGATGAAGCAATTAAAGCTTCATGCTCCTCGTCCAGTGTGGAGGGAGCTCTATCAGAAGCTATCAAGTCTTTGGACGATTCTCGTCAGACATATGCTACTGACAAAGCTGTCTGGGAGAAAAAGCTTACCTCCACCGAGCAAGAGAAAGATCGAGCTGTTGATGCCTCTAAGGAGTTGGAGAAGAGAATAAATGCCCTGGAGAAGGCAAATAAGGAGCTCTAAGAGAAGCTCAAAACTGCTGGGGAGCTTGAAGATAAGCTCAAGGCTGCTGAGGAGGAGCTGGCTCAACTTAGGGAAGTAGGTCGGCAGAAGGAGGACATTGAAAACAAATTGAAAGCTGCTGATAACCTGCTGTCCGAGAAGCTCTCCTCGGAGAAATTGAAGAGGAAGATGGCTGTGAAGAAGTCCTTCAGCGCTGGTTGGGACAAGGGGTGGAACAAGGGGTTGGCTTCCATGGTGTCGCAAGTGGACTATGGCAGCCTCAAATACTTTAGGGATGGATGGGTTGCTGCTCTTCAGGAAATAAAAGTTGATGAATCTTCTGAGCTTTTCCAGCAACACATTCCTGGTCCCCCTCTAACCCCAGAAGATCTTGAAGAGGACGAAGCTATCTCAGAAGAGTCTTCTATGGTGATGGGAGATAATCCTCCAGCCATTCAGCCTGCTGCCGAGGAACTTCAGCAGATTGTTACTTCCTTCGAGCAACTGCCAGTGCTCCCCGAGCAACTATCCATTCCCTCCGAGCAACCTACTTCCTCATCCCAGCCTCCTGAGAAGGTTTTGGGAGACAAGGAAAAGGTTTAGAGTTGTTCGGGTTTATCTTTACATTTTTCTTTTGTCAATTGTAACCCAGCATATGTAACTCTGAACTTTATGATCTAATAAAACTTGGACTTTTTTGCATACTGTTGTCTATCATCGTACTTTGTCTTGATTCTTATTGATTACTGCTTTTTCTTTCTCTGCTAGTTTCTGGCCAGGATGGAATTGTTATCTGCCCATGATACAAAGCTGATGCGACAATGTAATGAATACTTTAAGGCTGGTCACACAGACCTGAGTGCAGCACAAGTTGTCGACATCCTCGGCCAAGATGCTTCAGAATAGGCAGTCGAAGCATATCAATATCTGAAGTGTCTACTTGATCGAGCAGTGGCCAATAATGTGGTTATTATGAAATGATCGAGGATCTCCAAGGCACCCTCGAAGACCTTCAGCTACAATACAAAGAATCAACTGCCCTGTTGCATGAGGGGTATGAGAAGAAGTACAAGCTGATCATTGCCGACAAGGGAGAGAACCTTGAGAGGTGAGGTCGGGGAATGCAGACAGATTGCCGAGTTGCTGGAATAAGAAAACAATAACCCGCAAAAGGAGCTGTCACAATTGAAGTCTGCAGCTTCCACTTCTAAAGCCTTGATCCCAATGACTGATGAGGGATTTTCATTCTTAGAGGTCGAGAACGCCAACTTGAGGGACGAGTTGGAAACCTTGAAGAGGTCTGGCCCCTCTACATCTTCTCGTGGTTGAGCAAGAGCTCCTCGGGAACGAGCAAGATCAGCTTGGGTTCTTGTCGAGGAACAGAGGACTCAGTCTGCCTTAGATAAGTAGGCCTTCCAATTAATGGCGAAGAACTAGGCGTTGGCTGATATGTCAAAGAAAATCAGGGACCTGGAAAAACAGCTCTCCGCACAGAAGTCAGTCTTGGAGAATAAGGAACTCTTCATCAAGAATCTCTACGAGCAGCTAGAAAGGCTAACATATCAATTTCACAAACAACCCAGGGAGTTCTGGATGGATGGATACAATGAAGCGCTATACCACTTGGACGATCGTATCCAGAATGCCAATAATGAGGGCTACAAGCAGGGCTGGTTGAATGCCTTAGGAGTGCTGCAACTCGAACAGGGTCATTACCTGTGGGACTACCATGATCCCAGGTTGCTCGATTTACCTGTGCCACCTTATAAATTGGATATGAGTTGGATCCCTGCACGAGCCATTCCTCAGAGCTTGATTTCCAAATATCTCGGTGACTACAATCTCCACTCAAATGTTGATATATCTCGTCCTGAGCACCTCTTAGATCGACCATCTGTGATGAACATCAGGATGTTGAAAGATCTCAACTTCATAAATTCTCCTTTAGCTTTAAGTTATCCTCCCGCTGACGAGGAACCTGTGTCAAAAGCGGAGGGGAAAAACCAGTAGAATAGGAATTTTGATGTAGTAGTTAGCATACATATCAATGTACTTTTCATTATCAATGTAATTTATTTTGAATTCAATGAAAGACTTTCATTTTTGTTTGCAAATCTTAATTGCTATTTTCTTGTAAAACACTTTATATTTGTGAATGTGTATCTGATAAAAAGATAACAATATTGTGTTGTTTGTCGACCAACTCAGTAATAATTAAAAAGGTTGATCACTTAATAATAAAGTTTTGTTTCTCGACCACTTAGCAATAAAGTAACGAGTATAAAAAAATGTTGCTCGATCACTTAATAATAAAGTCACGAGTATAAAAATGTTTAAAATGTCTCCAACCAACCAAGGTCGTTAAATTCTCCATGTCGACCAACTACAGTTAGTGGGTTTTTATCCCCGACCAGCCATAGTTAGTAAATTTTTCTATTAAATGTTTCCGACCAACCAAGGTCGGTAAATTTTCTTTCTCGACCAACTACAGTTGGTGGGTTTTTATCCCCGACCAGCCACAGTTAGTCTTTTGGAAATAATTTTACCTCCCGACCAACATAAGTTGGCATTTTTGAGAACATATGTACTTCCTAACCAACATAAGTTGGCATTTTTAGGAATATTTTGTTTCCTAGCCAAACAGGTTGGCATTTTTAGGAATATTTTATTTCCTAGCCAAACAGGTTGGCATTTTTAGGAATATTTTGTTTCCTAACCAACCGAGGTTGGCATTTTTAGGAATATGTTGTTTCCTAGCCAAAGGAATATTTTGTTTCCTAACCAACCGAGGTTGGCATTTTTAGGAATATTTTGTTTCCTAGCCAAATAGGTTGGCATTTTTAGGAATATTTTGTTTCCTAACCAACCGAGGTTGGTATTTTTAGGAATATTTTGTTTCCTAGCCAAACAGGTTGGCATTTTTAGGAATATTTTGTTTCCTAACCAACTGAGGTTGGCATTTTTATGAATATTTTTGCTGAGTAGTCTGAGCTTTGTCGAGTTTTGCCGAGTAGTGTGTAGCACTAGTATTCCCCGAAAAATTCTCAATAAAAGGAGAGACTTTGGCAGAATATCTTCATTTTATTCATACTGATGGAACTGTGTTACATATACATCACTGATAATACTTGCGCAGGTGCTCTGCGTTCCATGCATTTTTAAACTCCTCCCCTTCTAGAGTTGTTATTCGGTAAGTTCCTGGTCGAATAACTTCTGTAACTTGGTATGGTCCATACTAGTTTGCCTCCAGCTTATTGTGCTTTTGAATGACTTTCTTCAGCACATAATCTCCTTCTTTCAGGTTGCACTTCTTCACCCTTTTGTTGTAGAACAAAGTTGTTCGTTGCTGGTAAGCAGCATTTCTAATGGCTGCTTCTTCTCTAACTTCCTCGAGCATGTCTAAATCCAGTCTTCTCATTAAGTCGTTGACAGGGGAATTTAAATTTAGAGCCCTGTGTGTTGGGAGGCCCAACTCGGCAGGTATTACAGCTTCACTTCCAAACGCCAGCATATATGGTGATTCTCCTGTTGCTACTCGGGGAGTAGTTCGGTAAGCCCAAAGTACTGATTGTAGCTCGTTGATCCAGTTTTCTTTCGCATCATCCAATCTTTTCTTCAAGCCATTTAGCAGCGTTCTGTTTGTCACTTCAATTTGTCCATTGCTTTGAGGATGGCCTGGTGCTGAGTGGACCTTCAAAATGTTTGACTGATGGCAATAGGCAGCGAACTCCTCGTTATCAAATTGTGTTCCATGGTCTGTGATGAAAGCATGAGGAAGACCATATCGACAAATGATGTTCTTCCAAACAAATTGGTACACCTTCTCGTACGTTATATCAATGAGTGGCTCAGTTTCTACCCACTTAGTAAAATAATCCACTGCGACGACGAGGTATTTGAACCTTCCTCGGGTCGTTGGCAGTGGCCCAACCAAATCAATTCCTCACATGGCAAATGGCCAAGGGGAAGTTATGGGTGTCAACAATGCTTGTGGATTTCTTCGGATGGAGGAAAAGCACTGGCATTTGTCACATTTCTTGGCATAGGCTACACAATCGGCTCTCATCGTCGGCCAGTAGTATCCCTGCGTCATCATCCTTTGCAAAAGAGTCCGACCTGCTATATGTGCTCCACAGGACCCTTCATGGATCTCTTCAATTAAATCTTTCACCTCGGAGGGATGTACACATTTCTGCAAACCTTCCATAATTCCTCGTCTATATAAAACACCATTAGTTAATACATACCGAGCAGCTTTAAACTTCAATTTCTTGGTTGCGAGCTTGTCAATTGGTAATTCTCCCTCCTCAATATATGCCCTGATGGGATCCGTCCAAGATGGTCCTAAATCAAGAGTGATAAAGTTCATCGTCAAATCTTTATCTATACTTCAACCAGCCAACACTTCAATTGGTATTGTTCGTCGTAACTCGGTGAGAGTAACTGATGCTAGTCGAGCTAGGGCGTCTGCTCTCGCATTCTCCATTCTTGGTATTCTGACCAGCTGAACAGCGGCAAATTCTGACACCAGCTCCTTTGCGTTTGCATGATATCTGATCATTAATTCTCCTCTAACTGCATATACTCCCAACATTTGATTTACGATCAATTGAGAATCACTGAAGACAATAATCTGTTGCGCCTCCACAATTTTTGCCAAACTAATTCCTGCAATCATGGCCTCATACTCAGCGTCATTGTTGGAAGCTTTGAATTGGAAACGCAGGGCATATTCCATGTCGACCTCGTCTAGAGTGCTCAAAACTATCCTCGCGCCACATCCTATAGTACAAGATGAACCATCTACATATAGCCTCCATATAGTTAACTCGTCTTAAAATTTCTGATCAGTCAGATTTCCTCGGTGAAATATTTGCTGCTTCCTTTCATCCTCTCCGGATTTTTCTTTATCTTCGTCAATCATCTCTTCTTGCCCTTTTACCAACCGGAGTTGGTCTGAGCTCGAATTTAATGATACTGTAACATCCACTTGCCCTTTTACCAACCGAAATTGGTCTGAGCTAGTGTTTTTTGATCCTGTACCATCCACAGGTTGATCAGCGAGTAACTTTTGCTCCTCAGGGGTATGAGGATAGGTGAACTCTGCTATAAAATCTGCTACAGCCTGCCCTTTTAGCGATGATCTGGGTTCATAAACTATATCATATTCACCGAGCTCTATTTCCCAGTACATCAATCTCCCTGATTTTTCTAGTTTATGAAGGGCTTGCCTCAATGGCATATCGATATATACTACTATGGTATGAGCCTAAAAGTATGGCCTCATTCTTTTACTTGCCTCAATAAGTTCCAGTGCTAACTTTTCCAGCCTTGGATATCTGATCTCTGCTCCTCGGAAGGCCTTACTTGTGTAGTAAATTGGTTTTTGCACTCCATTCTCCACTCTAATCAACGTCGAGCTAACTGCATTATCGGACACTGCAAGGTACAAATACATTTTTTCTCCCATCACTGGCCTGGATAATAGTGGAAGTGCTCCCAAGCATTTCTTCAAGTCTTGAAAAGCCTTCTCACATTCATCATTCCACTCAAAAGTCTTTTGGGGTGTCTTGAAGAATGGTAGACATCTATCAGTTACTCGTGACACAAATCTGTTGAGTGCTGCTACTCGTCCTGTGAGACTCTGCACTTCCTTCTTCGTCGTTGGAGATCGCAGCCCTAATAGAGCTTTGATCTTTTCAGGATTTTCTTCAATACCTCGTTGATTGATAATGTACCCGAGAAACATGCCTTCTCGTACTCCAAATATGCACTTCTTCGGGTTCAGCTTCATTTGATATTTATCCAGTTGATCAAAAGTCTGACTTAAGTCAACTAGATGATCGGCAGCTTTCTTGATTTTCGTCAACATGGACTTCCATATTGCAACTGATTTGTTCAGCAAAGACCTTGTTCATCAGCCGCTGATATGTCGCACTTGTATTTTTCAAACCAAAAGGCATAACATTATAACAATAAGTTCCCCTTGGGGTAATGAAAGAAGTACTCTCCCTATCTTCAGGTTTCATTTTGATCTGATTGTAGCCGGAATAAGCATCCATGAAGCTCAGTAACTCGTGTCCCGAGGTAGCATCCACCAGTTGATCAATTTGGGGCAGTGGAAAGTGATCCTTTCGGCATGCTTTGTTGAGGTCGATGAAGTCTACACACATCCTCCACTTGTTGTTTTCTTCTTTACCATCACCACATTGGCTAACCAGTCTGGATATTTAACATCTTCAATGAAACAAGCTTTCTGGAGCTTCTCAACTTCCTCCTGTATAGCTTGATTCTTCTCGGGACTGAATACTCTTCTTCTCTGCTTCACAGGCTTGATCTCTTTATTCACATTGAGCTCGTGACATAAGAAGTTTGGGTCTATCCCAGGCATATCTTCATGACTCCATGCAAAAGTTTGTCTTCTGCTTCTTAGGAACGTTATCAATTCATGTTTTAATGAGGCTTCTAACGATGAACCTATTTGAGTAGTTCGCTCAGGGTGCTCGTCGTCCGGAATGATGTTTTCAGTAGCTTCCACCACTTGACCCTTCACGAGTTGCGACTCATCTCGAGGATCCAATGTTTCAATCTCTGCACCTTCATCGACTTGATAGGTAGTAGTCTTTTTCTGTGATTCCTCCAATTCTTCTTTCTCGGCGGATGAATAATAACATTCCCGAGATACTTTCTGATCGCCTTTCACAACTCCTACTCCAAAATTTATTGGAAATTTTAGGCATTGATGTACAGTAGATGGTACAGCCTCGAAATTCTTCAATCCTACTCTTTCCATGATGATTGTACATTTTTATCCATCACGAAGAAACGTATTCTTTTTATCCGACAAGCAGGCCACGTACCAATGAATATATCCAACTTGATCGTCCCAAGTGGAAATACTTTCTCGCCAGTAAAACCGATGAGGGGTCTGTGGTAAGGCTCCAGTTGAGATAGCTTTAGATTTAAACTATCGAAGCACGAGTAGAACATGATGTCTGCCGAGCTACCATTGTCGACCAGTACTCTTGAAATCATAACCTCCTTCATCCTCATTTTGATCACCAGTGGATCATCATGAGGATATAGAACACCTGCGAGGTCATTTTTTGAGAAATCGATGATCAATTTCTCCTTGTTCACCTTTCTCGGGCGATCCTCCTCAGCTAGATTTATTCGCTGAATGTACGAGCAAGCATGAGCCTCACCAAGGTAAGCTTTTCTCTCTGCAGTAAGGTCTCCTCCTCCTGTATCTCCACTTGTTATAACATTACAGTCAAATAACCCAAAGCATATTGAAAATACCTCTCGTTCTGGCTGCCTTGGTCTCTTCGAAAGATCGGGGTCATCTTCTGGATCAACTTCATGGTTTCTTTTCTTGTTCTCCTCTCCTCGACGAGGAGATATACACCTCTCTTTTGCTCGGTCGTTGTTTCTTCTTTCGTTTCCCCGATCAACATACTTTGATAGCTTTCCTCATCGGATGAGTGTTTCAATCTCATTCTGAAGAGCTATGCAATTTTTGGTCATACGACCATGATCTTTGTGAAACTCACAATATTTTTCCCTATTCCTCGTGTCAGGGTCTGCCTTCATTTTCTTTGGCCAGCTTAACTCCTCGTTGTTCTTAATTTCTTCCAAGACGTGGTTGATATCTACCTTCAAAGGAGTGTAATTATCAAATTTCCTCAAGACCTCCCATGACGACTTATTTTTGGATTGTTTGTCACCACCATTGTTCTTATGCTCTTTCTTCTTGGCTTTGTCGACTTCCACCTTGGTTTCTTTATCCATATTCTTCTTCGCAGCCATAGCCTCCTCGGCATTCATGATTTTGGTCGCTTTTTCCATCAACTCTGACATAGTTGTGGGTGGATCTTTGGCCAAAGTGTAATACAACATATTAAGCAACAGTCCACTCATCAAGGCAGTGATCGCTGTCTTCTCCTCATAATCAATGACTTCAAGTTTCTCGTTATTAAAACGAGTTATGTAATCTCTGGTACTTTCACCAGCTTTTTGTCTAACACTTAACAAATGTGCTAATCGTTTAACTGGTTTTGTCCCAAAGCAGAAATTTCCAATTAATAACTCGGCCAGTTGAAAGAAAGTTGAGATCTTACCCCGAGGAAAATTATTATACCATATTTGAGCAGATCTAGTAAGAGTTTCCGAGAATGCCCTGCATCTCATCTCGTCTGGGATAGCATAGATGTCGGCAGCAGCTTGATATTGTTCTATATGAAGAATAGGGTCAGTCTTTCCATCATATTTGGGGGTCACAACAGGTGCTTT
The DNA here is from genome assembly GCA_949130495.1 of Sambucus nigra. Taxonomy (NCBI): domain Eukaryota; kingdom Viridiplantae; phylum Streptophyta; class Magnoliopsida; order Dipsacales; family Adoxaceae; genus Sambucus; species Sambucus nigra. Next base: position 237,324,013 of record OX422220.1, on the reverse strand, counting down.
GAACTTTGATGGTGTTGGAAAATCTACAATGGCCTGGACAAAAGGTGTTCCTCGAATAAAGGTTCATTGTAAAGGGTTCTTGGTTTTAACCATTTCCCCTAATTTATTCTCCAGCCTTTGAATAGAACCTTTCCATGCATCATTTCCTTCTTCGGACCTATTGGTTCGAGCAGCTGATCGCGTTGAAGTGGCTTCCTGGGATCTATCTTGACGAACAGCTGGTCGCGACTGGGCAGATCCTTCCCTTAAGGCTGTTGATCGTCGAAAGCTCCTCGACGCTGCATTAAGAGGACTTTTGTTCCTCCTAGGGCCTAATCGTTCGAAAGGATAAACCCTACTTAATCTTTCCAATGCGTTGGTCCTTTCTGGAGAGAGAGTGACACGTTGTTCAGTATCTGTGGCTCGCACTGACGAAGTTCATCCAGGTTGATAAGAAAAGTCTTCAGATTCCTCATTACGATATGAATTGGTACGCCTAGTACGTGAGGATGGTGAGCGGGTGTTTCTTTGAATACTGTGGTCCTGAATGGGCTGACGCACCGCCATGGAGAGTTTGGATGAGTTGTCGCATTGTTTCTTGCATGACGGTCAGGCCCTGAGCCAGATTAGTCACTATTCCAGCCAGATCTGGAATATTTGGCAGAGCAGATGAGTTTGGAGGGGTTCAAAGTTGCGATTGCTGGATTCAGGAATATCAGCCATTGGTGATGAATTAATTTTTGATGGAAAACGATATTACCAGTCGTTTCCCACAGACGACGCCAATCTGTTGATGTAAAAAATTAGATCACTCTAATTATTCAATCACAGATAAATAAATGAGACAAAGAATTTTTAAAGTGGTTCAGCCTTATAAGAATGGCCTACGTCCACAGTTTTGGTATTGCTGTTTGTATGGGAATTCTCGATTACAAATTATCTCAAGAAATTTCGGTCTGCCCCTCCTCAATGAGGATTGTACAAGGTATTTATAGCCCTGAGGCTGTAATGTGAAAGGGTAATTCATTAAATGATGTACATATGAAAGGGTGATACATTCAATGCTCCTTAAGCGTGTGCGTTTGAATAATAAGCATTTAATGAATAGTCAAACTGTTGGTTATCCCGCTATTAATGCTTTATTCGAGGTGCAGCTCGGTCCGCCTGAGTTGCTCGGATCGCCTAAGCTTCTCGGTGCTCAAGAGTTTCTCGGAACGTGTGAGTTCCTCGGGAGTGTTTGTTGTTGCCACGTAGACTGCCACGTGTCTTCACTTTATTGATCCATGTCGGTAGACTAAATTTGGTATCAACAGCCCTAAAGAACCAATATTATTTTTCTTTAATATTTGGCAATATAGATTTTTATCAGACGATTTTATTGTATAAAACTATAAGAAAAAATTTCCAATTGAGTCAATTTATTTATAATTGGCTTAATTTTGGATAAATTATTTGAGCCATAGGTTAGGCTTTATGTTGTCAATCCCCTAAGCCTATGACGTGTTTGATGACGACGTAGCGGCTAAGCTTAAAAGTTGGATACACTTCGTGTTGTGTTTATTGTGACAAGTTCTTCACATTTACCGAGGATCTCGCAGGTATGAATTCATTTTGAATATGGTCCTTGGATAATTGCTTCTTGAACAAAATCGTTTGGAACTGCCTTAAATTATTTTTTAAAGAAAAATAATTTTTTATTTCTGATCTTTTTAGAACGAGAATTGAATCTTATTAGAACGAAATTTGAACTCGTTAGAATGACATTGAAAAGTCATTGGAACGTGCATCTAACGAACATTAAACGAGAGGGTCTCAGTCAAGCACTGCACATCTCGTTGGAAGTTAGTTATAATGAAAAAGGGTTATCGTTCGAAGGAACCTTTGTAGGCCCCTTTTTCGTTCGAATGTGTTTTATAGATGACAAAAATCAACTTTCTTTTTATGAAAAAAAAGTTTTCCAATTTTTAAACCACACTAAGTTGTGAACCAATTTTAACTTAACAAAATTTTATCTTTATTAATCCTAAGTATACATCAAGTGATTAAAGAAAGTAAAGAAAAGAAAAGAATGCTCACAACGCTGGATGTACGAGGAAACCACAAAGGGAAAAAATCTTGGACGGACCAAGCCATATAATCACTATGACATGGAATTACAAGGAACAGACACAAGTCTTACTCAACGACTCAATCCCCCATGTGACTTGACCCACTTCTGATCTTCAATCACTCCTCCACAGTGCCCATGTGAACCTTTTTGTGGTACCTGTCCACAGCAGCCAGCTCCACGAATGCCTCGATGTCCACTAATGTAGCTTGGAAAGTTTATGGAATCGGAGCATGAAATCCTTCGCTTCTTCTTCGCAACACCCAATGATATTCTTCAAAGTGTAGAACAAGCTCCAATAAGGTGAAAACAAAGATCACTATTTCATATGATAATGAAAACTCGGATCTTTGAAACTCTAAGGATGTTTTTGTACTTAGAAAACCTTAAAAACATGTGCCGAATACGTTATGGTTGCATATTATTTTTTCAGATTCCACACTTACGAAATTCTAAGGAAAACACGGCTTAAATAATTTTCTTGAGGTGACTCATCGTTAGAATGACTTAGCATGTCGTTCAAATGAGATATCCATGTCGTTCGAATGATGGTGGAATCATTCTTAAACGATAATTAATGTCGTTTGAACCAGAAACAGCAGAGTTTGCATTTTATACAACTCTGATCCATCCTTATCTAAAAATTAAATGAAGTGTAACCATTTTAAAACACTTTAAAATATTTTAAAAACATTTCCTTAATAAACTAACATCATTTAAATAATTAAAAACATTTTTGAAGCCCCATTAAAGTTACACATTCATATTTGAGTGATCTCGGAATGCAATTTGACTGAAGACGAAATGCACCATAAAATAGACATGATAAATCTTTGAAGATTTTTTATAAAATCTTGAATAAACATCGTGCCAATAAAAAAGCAACCTATGACTCAAACGCATTTTGTTTTGGGAATAAGTGAAATAAACATATAATGGACTCAAATGGAAATTTTGTCCTTATGACCTTCTTCTTGTTAGAATGAAAACTCACTCTCGTTCGAACGAGCAATGCATTTTTGTTCGAAAGATTTTTTTACCTCAAAATTCATATTTTACTATTTATAAGAGTGTTGTACTGAGTTTTTAAAAGAACTTTTAATGAAAATTAATTCCTTACCTATTTACCAAAGTTCCAAAATCCTAGTTTCACCCTTTGAGTTTAAAGATCCAAGTTCTTTATATTCATATGTTTTGAGATCTTTAAGTGGGTCACCAAGGTTTGATTCTCTACATCTAAAGAGAACCCGTTTCATGTGGTGGATTCTGTACTTGTTATTTATATACGGTGGACTCCTTGTTTATGGTGTTATGGTGAAGAAGTGATGGATTCCATGTTGCAATTTGTAGATGGTTATTGAGCCTCATCGATGGATACTAAGACATGCATGGACTTATGCGTTGTGGCAACTAACATGGGTGGACTCCTGCATTTCACTATAGAGGATCGATCAAGATTGAAGAGCGTTAAGGCTTGTTGATGTCAAGTTATTGAGTAAGTCAACTATCAAATTTGTAATTTTGTATCATAGTGAACTGTTTGGCTGGGCTGTCCGAGGTTTTTCCCTTTGTAGTTTTCCTCGTACATCGACGTGTTGTGTTGGATTTATTTATTTCATTTTCTTATCACCTAGATGCATAATTTATGTTAAAAAGATAAGATTGGGTGAATCAATTTTTCACAACAAAATATTTTAATTGGTGAAAAGTTTAATTGGGTTTAATTTGCTTAAAGTGTTATTTTTAAAATATAAAAAAAAATAGACTTTTTATTTGTTTAGGCCATTCTTGCCTAGTGGGACCTACGTTTTTAAATTGGCATCAGGTCTAGAACACTAACTTTTCATGTTTAGATCCTATTTTTTAGGCATCAATTTTAATGGCTTTGATGGTATTAGAACCCCATTATTTGATGGGTCAAATTACGCATACTGTAAAATACGTATGAAATCAACACTTATGACTATAAATGAGCAGGTTTCGTTAGCAATTGTTAAAGAATGGTCTCCACCTGTCACTAGAAAAGTGAATCAAATTATTTAGAACTCGTAGAATCATGGAGTGAGGTTGATCATAGGTTAGTAATTATGATTCTCGAGGTTTAAATTCTATATTTCGTTATGTCAACCTGGAAGACTTCCATCATATTATGACATGTGAGATGTCAAAAGAGTCTTGGGATATACTCCAACTCACCCATGAAGGAACTAGTGTTGTTAAGACTTTCAAACTACAAAACCTCACCACTCTATTTGAAACCATCAGGATGTTAGAAAGTGAGTCCTTTGATGAGTTTTACGCTAAACTATTTGACATAGTTAGCTCGTCTTTTAACTTGGGAGAGAAGATACCCAACAACGGAGTAATCAAGAAAATCTTAAGGTCGTTACCTGAAAGATTTAATCTAAAAGTGATTGCTTTGAATTCCTTAGGTACTCTAGATTCAACTAAACTTGAAGAGATTGTAGGTGACTTACAAACTATGAGATTGACATGTTTACCACCAAGAATGAGAAGAAGAAAGATAAGGGCATCATTTGAAATCCCAGAAGGAGGAAACACCTAAGAATCAGAATGATAATTTCCAGAGGGATGGGTCGAAAAGATGCTATGGTTGTGAATGTTATGGATATAGGGTAGATGAGTGCCCCCACTAAACTAAGGAATGAGGGAAATAAACCGATAGCATATAATGACGCCCTTATTGATAGGGATACAATTCCCCCATTTAGCGTAACTTACTACATATATGGCTAGTCATCTGAGCTTTGATCCAAATATTTCTTTCCATGGCACTTTTGAGACCATTGTTCGTGGATCCCAAGTGAGTGATCGTCAAGAGATTGGAAAAGAGAGTGAGGATGAAGAAGAGGAATAAGAGAGTGAACTCTAAGTTTCCTTATGTGAGTTGTATACAGAAATATTGAAAGTAAAGCAGGTTAACTTGAAGTTCAAAGCTCAGTTAAAAGAGCGTAACGTATAGAACAATGATAGTGTTTTGTATACGAATCTTAGGGCACATGAGAGGAATATTTGAGAGAAGCTAGAGTACATTAAAGGTGATAGAGATAGCCTTCATAGTTTAATGGAGGTTATGAAGAAGGAGCTTCTAGAGTTTGATAATTTTAAGAATTTAGTCAAGCCGAGGATAGTTGATCTTGAGGTGAAGTTGAGATATTCGAGTCGTGTCAAATTTGATTTGGAATCTAGGTCGAAAAAGTTGGATAAGATGTTAGGAACTATCCAAATCAAAGATAACAAGTGTGGAATTGGCTTCGATGATAAAAATACTTTCGCTACCCAAGTCAAGACCATGAGTTTATGGGAATCGACTAGGAATGTTAAGAAAGGTCAACCCTAAGGTAACACCCCTTACCATGTTTACATTTGCACTCAATGATATAGGAAACGTCACGTTAGGAGGTTTTGCTATGATCTTAAAAACAGTCCTATGAAGTCTAAGTCTAGAGTCACCAACCCGAGAGCACCACGTTGCACCTATATAAGTTAGGAGATTCAATTTGGAGGCTTTACATAATATACTTCTTGATTCTTGTTTGCTTGCACATGTTACTTGCCATGCTATATCTAATTGTTGGTTGTGTTCGCATGTTTCTCATACACTAGTTTGTGCTTCATAATATATGTTTGGTAGTGTTATAATGTGTGTATCTTTTGTATTTTTATTTTTCATTTATTGAGTCTTATTGAAAAATACAAACAAGATTATGTTTGTCATTTGAGTTAGTTTTTTTTTCAAATTCGTATTTTCATTTGAAAATCTTTAGAAAAACTAAAAAAGATTATTGGTTTATGTGTATTTTAGTTTCACACATTTTATATGGCATATTGGTGTGTTTAAATCCAATTCATTTCGTGATATCCATGTGACTAGAACATTTGATTATGATTGTTAATACTTAGATTGTTCTTAATCATGTTTGCATGGATTTGTTTCCAACTTAATTTTCTGTATAGATTCAACTTTGTATATGCCTCCACTCACACATGTACGAGCTCTTTGAATTATAACTTCACGTGTATATTTATGCTTTATGAGATGTTCTCCCATCAATCTTGTCATCTACATATTTTTTATCCATGGGGTAGTTGTGCATGTAAGACCCGTTGCCCATGAGATTATTTGATTATATTGAAATAAAATATGAGGGTGTACGAAAAAGGGCTACAAAAAGATCAAATCTCCTTTGCAGGAAAGCCACCATTGGCAATAGCATAATGAAAAGATTAAAGGCAATAAAAATAGAAAAATGGCCAAGCAACATAGATTAGTTTGTTTGATTTTGAAATGTGATAGCCTCAAAAGAATTGACAGAAAAGAAAATATTATATATTTTTATCTTTTGAGGGCGTATAGTTGAAGATCAACAAGTTTGCACAATGAACCCTAGTTATGTATATTTTTTCATAACGATCTTGATTTGTGTAATCGTCAATATTTTAGACTTGTGTGCATTGTGCTTGTTTGGTCATAGAGTTCACTTTAGCTTGTCATTTGAGGCTAAATCTTAGTTTGATAAAGTTTTGCGATAAATTAGAACTTCTTAAAATATTTGAGTGTTTTGGTCATAATTAATTTGTATCTAGTTCATACCCATTCATTCCATTCCACATCTTTATACATATCGATGCTATGCTAGTGTGTACAACTTAAGCGTTTGCACCTAATTTTAATGGTTTCTTGTACATATATTTTGTATTGAATTATCATTGGTATATTTTTCATATATTTATGTATACATGGTATCGTTTTTATTTTGTGTCTTTGTAGTTTGCATTTAGTCCATGCTTTCCATATGTTATATCTTTGGATTCTTTTTGGCATGCTATATGATCATAATGATATCTTTCATTATTTCCATTAAAATTTCGTTTCTCAAATTGATAATTTAAAAAATGGTATCATACGTCATTTATTATTCATATTGGTATCTTTTTTGCATTGATATTGATATTGTTTGATCATATTTGGATTATTTGTGCTTGTGTTGCTATGTTGTGTGTTTGCTACTCTTTACATCATTACTTGATTTTATTCCCTCCTCCCTATGTTTAAAATTGGTATCTTATGATCACATATATAGGGGAGATTTGGCTTATGGGGAGTAATAGTTTTATGTTATTGTGGTTTGTCTATTCCTGAACAAAAACATGGAGAAATGATATCTTTCCTAGCATGATTAGGTTATCTTTATCTTGGGGGAAATATCTTACATAGGTTCATATTGTTATACATAGTTAGATGTTTATTCTCATGTAGATTTTATACTTGTTATATTATCCTTGCATTTGAAAGTATGTTTAAGTGCAAAATTTTACAACATGAGGCAAAGTTTTCAAGCAAGCAAAGTTACTCAGAGTATGTGTCTATCAAGCGTCTGTACTCTTTTTATTTTTGGGAGGTTGGAGGTTGAATTTTTTTAGACTTCTAAGGACAAATTTCCAATCTTGTCAATTTGTTTGTAATTGGCTTAATTCCGAACAAAACATTTGGGTCATAAGTTAGGCTTTGTGTTATCAATTTCATAAGTTTATGACATTTTTTATGAAGATGTAGAGGGGCCAAGATTCAAAGTTAGGTACACTTTGTGCCGTATTTATTGTGCTAAGTTCTTCATGTTTACTGAGGATCTCACATGTATGGATATACTTTGAATATGGTCCTTAGATAATTTTAAAGGTGTTTGTTTTTTAACAAAATTGTTTGGAACTATTTTTAAATTACTTTTAGCAAAAAATAATTTATATTTTTGATCTCCTTAGAACGAGAATTGAATCTCATAAGAAAAAAATGGCAATTTCATTAGAACGAAATTTGAACTTGTTAAGACGACATTGGAAAGTCGTTAGAACGTTCATCTAACATTAAATGAGGGGGTCTTCGTCAAGCAGTGCACATCTCATTGAAAGGTCATTAGAAGTTCGTTAGATCGAACGAACTTTGTTCTCGTTATAACAAAAACACGTTCTCATTCGAACGAATTATGCATTTTTGTTCAAACGAGTTTTCCACCTCTAAATTCATATTTTACTATTTATACTTTTGGCGAAAATCAATTCCTTACCTATTTACCAAACTTCCAAAACCCTTGTTTCACCCTTGTTCAAACATTAAAGTTTTTTATATTCATATGTTTTGAGATCTTTAATTCGAGCACCAATGTTTTATTCCCAATAAATGAAGAGAACTTGTTTCGTGTGGCGGATTCTATACTTGATGTTTACACGCGCTGGACTCCATGTTTGTTATGTTGCGATGAAGAAGCAGTGAATTTCGTGTTCCAATCCATAGACGAATGTTGATCTTCATACGGGAATACTGAGGCATGCATGAACTCGTGTGTTATGCCATCTGACGTGGGTGGGCTCATGCAATGCATTGTGGAGGAATGGACAAAGATTGAAGAGCGTCAAGGCTTGTGAGGATCAAGTCATTGAGTAAGTATACTTTCAACTTTTGTAATTCTGTATCATAATGAACTGTTTGACTCAACTGTACAAGGTTTTTCCTTTGTGGTTTTCCTCGTACATCGGCCTATTGTGTTGGATTTTTTTATTTTTTCTAGTTATCACCTAGATGCATGTTTTAGGTTAAAAAGATAAAATTGAGTAAATCGATTTTTCACAACAAAATTGTTTTAATTGGTGCAAATCTCATTTGGGTTTAATTTGCTTAAAGTTTTGATCTTTAAAATTGAAAATATGAAAATAAACTTTTCGTTTGTTCAGACCATCCTTGCCTAGTGGGACCTATGTTTTCAAAAATAAATGTGGAAATGTTAATAGGGCTAAATTTATATTTAGTGATCATATTTAATAAAAGAAGGCCACAACTAATTTGAGTAAAATCCATTAAAGCATAGAAATGATCAATTCTCAAGCGACATAATTAGACATTTTGTTTTATTACTCGGTTAGTTGAGGAATTTTACTTATCTTGTGAATTAGTTGTAATAGACTGTCATATGTAGAACAATTCAAATTATTGAGCATCATTATAAGTTAATTTTATAAGACTGTACTTATTACAGACAATGTTGTATGCGCACTTTATCTATAACAATTTCTCTCCACTTCACTGAAATAAGTTCACTCCATAGTTTTTCTTCTTGCTTATGTTTTTCACATTGAGCCTGACCTCGCAAACTTATATAAAAGTTCTCTCCATAGTTTTCTCTTACTTATATTTTACACATTGCGCCTCTCTCACTCATCGCACAAGCTTAAACATAGTTTATATCTTTAATGGAACCTTTAAGAGAAGAATCTTCCAAGTGTCAACAATCTAAATAGATTCTAATTAACTACATACTTATTCTCCTCTTCTCTCAATCGGCCCTTACATTGTGATCATCTACACTTCACAAGAAGAGATTCCACAACATTTATATGCACTCTCCCTTTCTCATTCATCTACCCCTTTCTCTCTTAAAATTGATCTCCTTCACTTATGTTTTGGGGATATTTCAATGAGTAGTTCTATTTACAGTTTGTTTCGCATACCCAATGTGGTCCAAAAAAATTTATTTCAATACATTGAATATAAATAACAACATGATACCCAATAACACTAAATTAACTAACCCTATTTTCCCTTGGCTGTTGATGAGACTCCCCTATCCTCTTTATCTCTAATCCACTTGTCCTTTCACTCTCTAACTCACATACACTTAACACCCCCTTTCACTCTCTCTACGATTTTGATTTCGTTGATTCAAGGTGAGTTTAGATTTCTAATTGTTGATTAAATTATGATTTCAATCTTTATTTATTGATTAGTTTTCGTGTTTTGTTTTTGTTTAGTTACATATTACTATAAATTTGCCTCCATCCATAATGAGCTCTTAATGAAGTGACATCGTGGATTTGTATTACAAGAGATTATGTTTATGCGTTAGGTATGTGATTAAACTAACATGTAACATATACCTTAAGGGTGATAAAGATTAATACATGAAAGATATTTTAGTGGATAAGAGTGAAAGACTGAAGTTAAATATTTAACATTTACGAGCGATATAGTACAAATATATAAATATGTTTTCTTATTAGAATGGATGTATATTACATATAGAATAATAAAATTCAATATATATACCTTTTTATGTTTTATTTTTGTTTAGTTATGTATTATTATAAATTTAGCTTCATTTGTAATGAGCTCTTAATGAAATGTTGTTGTGGATTTCTATCATAGGAGATTATATGTGTGTGTGTGTGTGTGTGTGTGTGTGTATATATATATATATGTGTGTGTGTGCGCGCGCGCGCGCTAACATGTAACATATACCTTAAGGGTGATGAAGACTAGTACATGAAAGATGTGTATCAAGTGAAAATGTATAAATATGTTTTCTTATCTGAATGGATCTGTATTACATATAGTATAATAAAATTGTAATCTAATATATGAAAGCCCGTGCATCGCATGGGGTTAAAATTGGTAAATGTAGATTAGTTTTTTTTACGATAATACATTACTGAGATTTTAACACATTTTAATCTAAAAATTATATTTTCTTCGTCAATTGGGTGTTAATATTATTGTCAAATGTCATTTCATAAAATAAAATAATTTTAATGAATTTAAAATATAAATCATTTAAAACCTAAAAATAAATAAAACTCATCCTTCCTCCCGACTTTGACAACCACCCCTTATCCTCCCATATTGCGTCCCTCTCTCTCACACACAAACCCAATAGCTTTACCCTTGATTTTTATACGCGATTCTCTCCCTTATGACATTTTCACTTTTTTTAGACATTTTTCTCTCTATATTTCACTATCCTTCCTCCCAATCTCTCTTTTTCACTTATCCCATCTCTATTTAATCACATCAACCTGAAAGAACCTTCATCCATTTCGAAAACCATAACCACTCTCTCACATTACCCTTCTTTCGCCTTATGCCAACCTTCACCCATTTCAAAAATCGTCATCTCACCCCAGCATAACAAAAGATTTGGTTTCACATTGGATTTTAAGTTTTAGATTTACATTTATTGGCTTCTATTTTGTTTTCCCTGATTTGGAATTTGCATTTGTTGGATTCGATTTTGATTTTGATTTTGTTGGCTTCGGATTTGGTAAGTGGAAGTGGTGGTGTGTTGTTTGTGTGATGTGAAGGTGGGGGTGGGTTGTGGTGGTAGGGATGGAAATGTTTGTAATTGGGTCTAGGATTTACATGACACAACTTATTTTTTAGATACCCGAACACGACACGAAGACGTGTTATTTCCCCCTAACACGAACACTATCCAATTTTAACACGACACGATACAATTAAAACGATTTATCATTTTTATCCAATTAACACGATACAACTCATTTGACATGATCCTTTTAACTAAATTTTTTCTTAAATATATTTTTCATTTCCCCCAAAAAATAAGATCGCAATTTAATTATTGTAGCAGATTTTAAATCTCACAATTTGCACCTAGTTTTTTTTGCTAAAATCTTCTTTTAATTGCACGAAAAAATATCACAATTTGTTTTTAAAAAATATTGTAGTATATTTGCATATTTTTAGCAATTATAACAACTAAAATTTCCTTTAATTGCATAAAAAGAGATCAGAAATCATTAATAAACATGCATAAATGAATGTTTCTTAATTTCGGTCACAAAAAGTTCCAACACATTCCTAACCAAAGCACAAAGCTTCAAATAAGATCACAATTCATAAATCTTAAGAGCCATAAAAGGTTTATCCAACCAATGTATACTAGTAGTAACTACTACACCCAAAATTAGAGTATTTGTAATTCCAGCCATGCATCATCCTTCTTCCACCATCTTGAATATATTCCTTAATACATGCGTCATATTAAAACAAAATAAGAACAATGATCATACTAAAACATAAATATCGTATTTTTCTAAATAGGAATTAAATGCTATATTTTTTCTTAAAAATATATAAATAAATGCTTTAATTAATAATTAAAAAGGATATTAGGCTCTGAAGGAATTGCAAATGATAATTTGATAAATATATGTGAATTTGAATTCATAATAGGCTAATTTGAAATTATGATACTTAATTGGTAATTTGTTGAATAAATTTGAACTTTGGCTAAATAATAGTTGTAATTGGTCTTGGATTTTGCCTAATTGGCTCTACTCTAGAATGACTAGGATGGTCATAAGGATAAAACCGTTAAATTAGTCTTTAGTGATTTTATTAGAGAACAAGCTTTGGGTTGGAGGATTATTTCCATGAGGGGAAAATAGAGTTCAAACTGTATTTGGGTTTCAGGATTAACCCGCGAGCGCGATATTTATTAGATGTGACAATGGGGTCCCCCTACTGTGATTGCGAGCAATCACCCCATAACCGTAGGTGTGTTAGGCCGCGGCCCTCCCTTGGTTCGGTCATGGGGTCTTCTGGTTGGTTTGCTTTTATAATTTGTTAGACATGAAATTTCATTATAACATGTTAGTTTTCCCTCAAAACACACTAACTATGCCTCTCTAAACAAACCCTAAACTTCTACACATCCGAAATCATTTAAACCATGAAATCCATTATCAAATCCCCAAAACCTAAGTACAAGATTTTGAAGACAAATTAAGATTAAATGTTGTTTTAATTCAAGGGATTCAAATGAGTTTTTAATGAATCGCGGTTATTTTAAAATAGTGTTCATATAATAATCAACCCTCGAGTTTTTCTTAAATTAAAAGGCAAATCATCATTCTACTCTTCTACTCTTGTATATATAAATGCTAGTTTCACCTAAATCTCAATTCTAGGCCTAAAATTGAGCAGAAACATGTTAGGGTTTTAAATCCCCTCATTTATTTTCCCTCTTATGATGAAATTGAAATAAGATCCACATGTGTAAATCCATGAAAATGGTTTAATTAATAAAATTATTTGTTAATTCGGATTAATTAATAGTATATAGGATGTTAGGGCTTTGGTTAACGAAAATTGGTTAATATTGGTTTAGAATTATATATTGATAATTATCTCATGTCAGAATTAGGTTGTTGGAAATTAGTTGAATTCTAAATAGACTTGTACATCTATCATCGTAAGTCAAACCTTTATGTAGTAATGTATAAGTAATGGAGATTATTGCTTAATGATTAGTAATTCACTTTTAATTTCATATGTAAACACATAATTCATGATCACGGTGACACCCCAAATTTTTCACACCCAGATTATAAGGCTGGACACGACATGCCGGGAGAGCTAAAATAATTTATATCATTCTCAACTTCAGTGATAAACCAAAAATCATAATAAATAAAAATCATCCATAATAAAAACTCAACAAATATTTATAAGGATTATTATTGAACTCCAATAAATGAATCCACTAAATCAAATATCTTATTTTTTTAAGGAGATTTATTGAAAAAGAAAAGAAAGACAGCCCTCTCTAAATAGATTACATCAAAGACTCAAGGAAAAGAGAAGAATTAACTTATAACTCTAATGTAAGGACAACTTAAATAATCAAGCTTGATGGCTCTTTTAATTTGGATTGATGTGAGATTGACATCTGAAAAAGAATTGACATTTTTTATGAAGCAGGCCCTCCTGAGAAACCAAGTTAGCAACGACATTTGCCTTTTTGAAGCAATAGGAATAAGAGAAGGTGATTTTGTTACATAAGGCCAAGATCTACTTTACCACAAATCTAATTATCCAATGAATTTTCAAACATTTCAGCTCCAAACAATTGATGAGAATCAAATCTCTTATTATAATTATTCAACAGAATAAAATAGAGTTCAACTTATAACTCCTCTGAATACAACTCTTGCATACATATGAACAACTACAATGAACCGGTGACTCCAACTCTGCGGATAATAATATGGATCTCCATAATTTCAAGTCTAAACTCTCATCCTTGTTAACATGTATATACAATAATAATGTCCGGGGGAACATTTAAAATTTTAGGTCAGTGCCCTAAAGTCGTATGAATATCTCCAATGCATCAATATAAAATATGCGACTAATTTACAATAAGCATTGAACCCTTTGACACTCACATGCAATGAATACCTCAACTCTAATATAAGTGCAATTACTACACGCATGTCGAACCCCAAGGCATAATTGATGCTAGAAGTCTCTATCTCTAGACAATTAAGCACTATCACGTAACGAAAAACTAACTCGGAACGCTACTAATTACCCAAATAGGATTTCACCCCAAGGCTCACACATACTTTTTCATTAAAGCAGTCATAGTCTCATAAGGGTAACAATTTCTTTGTTTTAATATCTTTTTAATTAAATGAGCCGTTCTCCAAACTCCCATAAAGGATAAATAGTAACTATGCACCCTACAAAAGGGATGTAACTAACTACACGTGTAAGAATACAACCCAACTACTAACCCATGCAATATTAATTGCAAGGAAAGTACAAGCAAACCACATAAAGTATTTAACATGACATAGGGTTCATAATCAATTACCTATCATTAAACTATTGTAATACCACGTATTTCTGCGTACTTGGAATTTAATTAATACTATAATTTATTCATTTTATTTTAAGTTACATAAGTGACGTAATTTAATTTAATGAAATAATAATCTGGTTATTAACTATTAATAAAGAGAGAGAGATAATGATTAGTATTATGTGTTAAATTTACTAAGTGGATAGTAAATAATTTGTGGAGATTATTATGCGTTATAGCGAGTGAGATTGGCGTAATAGGATTTATCTCAACCGGGAGTCGCGTGTAGACTAAATTGAGGTGGAGGTGGGATTTTTATTTAGAGTGACTCAGATGATGATTTTGAGGTCACGGATAACTTCGGAAGGGGTGAAATAGTCAAAATAGTATACCCGGGGGTGTGGATTGGGCCCCGGGGTAATTTTAGATTAACTCGACACCATACGAGGGCATTTTAGTCATTTGGTAACAAGGGGTTAAGAGACCTACAAAATGCCAAAGCCTTTATCAGCGTATATGTGGGAAAGTCTAGGGTTTAGAGGTTAAAAAATCAAGTGAGGGCATTAAAGAAGATGGAGAAGCCATTTGTGAAGCCTATGAGAGAGTTCTTGAGAAATTGGTGTGTGTTCTTACACCACAATCAACCTTAAAGCGTAGATTGGGAAGGAAGGCATAAAATCTATCATCTAAACCACAAAATTAGATCATCTAACATAAGGCAAGTGTTTATTTGTGATTTCTTTTGAAGTTATAATACCCATGTGAAAATGGGGTTTAAACATGTTGATATAAATGATGAAATTGGAAGTTTATGCAATTTAAATACATGTTATGGGTAGGGATACACGTAGACTGAAATTATGTATAAAGAGGATACAAAATTTGATCAGGATTGATGATATAGATGAGGAAATTCTGGGTGTTATGATTAATATGAATGAAAAATATTGAATTCTAAGGTTTTTTATGATTAGTTGATTTAATCCGTTATTAAATGGAAATCAAAATGTTTTGATATTAAAATTTTGTTAAGAATCATCCTAATGCATGTATACAATGTTTGGAGTAATTGGTTCTGAGTTTGGTCGAGAAGTATGTGAGTTATGATAATGAAAATGGTGAAAAATGCACTTGCGTAGAGGAAGAAGATGACCTGCTACAAAACAAATCGATTCGGCAAGGCGAATCGATTTGGCCCTAGGGTGAATCGATTCGATTTGCCCAGATTTGCCTATATTTCCCTTTTAAGCCTAGAAAACCCTATAGTTTTGTCAGGGAAACTTTTAGGACTTTATTAATATAATGAAAAACATATTATATTATAGTGGGGCTATGGTGAGGTTTTGGCTTAGTCTTAATAAGAGGATTGAAGCGAGGATTTAATATACTTAAATTGGGACGTAATTAATTCGAGAGAAGGAGAATGAGTTGCGGTGAATTTAAGTGATTTTATGTTATAGACTAATAGTATATAATTGAAAATTTTACTGAATTTTCTTGAAGGGGTAACTAGGGCCCTTTGTGTAGATAGAAGTACTCGTATTAATACGATAGTGAGAATAATTGTAACTTGATAGTATAGCGAGTATTCGAGAGATAAATACTACGTACGAAATATGATAATTAGGTTGTGTATATACCTACTGATTTAATGTATATATAGGTTGTGTGTATACCTATTATATTATTAGTGTTAAATGTGAACATACCTATGTTACCTACTATCACGGAAGTTCCCGCGCAGTGGGGGATCCTACCTTGCCAATTCTGGGGAGGTCAGGATTTGTGCCCTAGAACATAGAACTTAGGGTGACTCACTATGTGCCCTATATTAGTGATACTGACAAGTCATTTGGGTACATTAGGTATGTGCGTAGCCCAAAGTCTTAGAATTATGTTCGCCTCCATTATTTGATATTTTATTTTGGGGTTCGAGGAGACATGCCAAACCAATAGTCCTTATTTTTGTACAAGAGGTACGTGGGCTGATAGCAGAGTATGCCTATTTTCACAGTGGTCCTTTGAGAGACGCCATAATTATATATTAACGAGATAAATATATATATGCCAGTTTAAATAATTCTACTTACGTGTGATAGTAGACAGTTAGATAATGTGTATCTAAATAATGAATTAAGTAGTGAAACTTAATTAAATGATTATATGATAACAGATGGAGAATGTTACTAATGATATTAATAACATACGAGAGATATTAATTTGGATAAGGTACTATATGGGCGGTACAGGGACTTATAGGTGTCGGTAGTCTAGATAGATAATTACGTCTAGTTAGCTTGGGTAGTATGGCTAGGTGGGATAAGTAACAAACGTTAGGCATGCACAATAGATGAGAGGTGAGGATACTTAAGAAAGTGTACGTAAACCTAACATGTGTATCTAATAACTGATTTTAAATTATTATAAATACTTGCTAAATGTTTTCAAAATATTTTGGGTTCTAGCCCTTGCTATAAATATTTTTCAAAACCTTTTAGGCGTCCATCCACTAGGACCCCAGAATTGACGATCTACTCCAGGGACAATTAACTTCAGCACCGCGGAGGCTTGTGAGACTTGATTAGACACTTCCATCTTTCATTCCTAGTGTAGGATTTCATTTCAGTATCTCAATTAGGCATGTTGCCACATTTAAACTTTATTTATGCAGTTATTCAATTCAGACTTATATTGGGATTTATATTATAGCTGTTGGATTTATTATTTCGATTTGGATTTTGCAGTCGATGGTTTATTTGGCACGACATTTATTCATTTATTTACTCCGTGTGATGGTTTAGACTATATTGATTGTGTGAATGTTTTAAGTTAGTTTTTAGCATATTATTATAAATTGTTTAATGAAAGGCAAAAATTTTTGGCACCGGCTTAATTAACTAATAGGTGGTTAGTACTTAATTTGGTTTTCGACAGTGATGCTGAGAATGAATTAAATGAGAAACCTCTTTTAATTTAATAAAGGACTGATCACCCGATATTTAATTAGGTGGTTTTAATTTAGTAAAGGACTGATCACCCGATATTTAATTAGGCAGGGTGTCATAACTATATTAGTTTCTTTCTCATTATATATTCATCACAAGAAGGCCACTACCTTCGGTGTCTATATCATGCCTCTATCAGTAAGTCCATTAGAATCCAAAACTAACATGCTTAAGTAAAACACACAAAAATAATGCGGCGATCACTACACAGTAGCACCACTACTGGGCCCATACTCAACTCGACGAATGGCTCTAATAATCAATATTATCTCATTCTTAAGGGGTGACACCCTTGAATGCGTGATCTAATATAATGTCCTCTAATACATCTAGAACATCTCAATCGGCATGTGGTACAGGGTCCTGATGTCAACCGTGAACCCCAAACCGATAGATTCACCACGAGTAAAGATATGTTCATATAATCAACACAATATACACACAAACACACAAACACACACACACACACACACGCACGCTATATATATATATATATATATATATATATATGATAACGCATACACTCAAGCGTACCCAAAACATCCAAATCCCCACGTCGTTGGATACTCATCTCAATTAGATTTACTCTCTCTCAAAACCATGTCAAACATATATAACCAAGTAGGATATAGCGTACACTCAAGCATTTCCCATATCACCTCAACCCCTTAACGCAAAAAATTCGGTGCGTTCTTAGGTTTATTAAATTTGACTCCTAGTTTATTTCATCTCTAAACTATGAGTACATTTATCTCTCTATATATATATTCTCCCTCTCTCTCTTAGCGTACACATATGATTCCTCATTTAATTACTAAATTGATTGCATGACCTACCTCCTCTGAAGACCTGAACTAATCATGGAAGTCTAACCAATCCAATCCAAGTCCCAACGTCGGATAGTGCAATTAATTAAAATATCAACCATTCTTCTGCCTTAATTGACGTTAGACAATTTTTCTTTTAGTAGATACACTAATAAAACTAACTTTCGAATTTTGCCAACCATGTCTTATATAGATAACCTCTCATATACTAGAAACAACTTGGGATAACTATGCAATCCATTCCCCGAGTCAAACTCAGTCTAATCCAGGGGGCAAATTGATTCACCCCCATGGAAGAATTTATTCTCACTTGGGAAAAGGGCCCATGTTTGCCTAAAAATTGAAGGTTTCCTCACTAAATGTTCTATTAATGGTTTCCAAACTTCCAAATCAAAATCCAAACAATAGCAGAACTTAAATCTAAGTATGAGAACATGTTTTTTTAAATGTTTTTACATAATCATACGAGTTAAATAAGATCAAAACCTAATGATCCAAGCTTTGCAACATAACTCATCGTTAAATCATCTTAGGGTTTGTTCATCACTAATTTCATAACCAAAACTTAAATTAACGTGGATAAACTTTGTAATAATGGATCCTCATCCTAAATTATTGATTAAATCTCATATCTACAACATTTAGTCCAATAATTTCATGATCTAATCATCAAAGTACAAGTATTTAATGCATGACATATTTATATTACTTCTAATTAACCCTTATCTTTAGTATACTCAATCCTAAATGAATTAATCCTTAAACATGCTTCAATATTCAGATTTAAAAAGGTAAAACAAGTATTCTAAATCAGTTACACATTTGTATTGAGGATTGCGAGATATTTCTCCCTGAAAATCAATGACCACGTGGTCGTAGGCTTGATCCCTTATGGTTTGCCCTCCTTAGGCATTTTCTCCTTATCCCAAATACCCATGGTTGTCGAGTTTGCTTGTCCTTAGAATAAATGGTAATTAAAGACCCTTAATACCACTTAAAAACTTAAATTTTCGTACCTTCATTAAATGTTAATATTCGGGCCTCCATACACCCTATACCACGAGTACACACGCACAAATATCACATATATAACACATATATACATACCAAGCTCAACCAAGTATGTAAGTCATAGCTATAAAGTGTAGGCATACTCTAATAACTTACTAATCTCAACTAAACTCTTCTTGAGATTGCCCAACTCATTCAACTAGTGATGTGAGCATCCCTCAGTGTTCTAGAACTTGCACTTCTTGGACTGGACTTAAATCATATAATATATTGCGGCTCAATGTGTTATATCTCCACACAAGTAATGTCTAACATAATAAAAAAATGTCTCAGAGCCCAAATGTCTCTCAACTCCCGACAGTTACTAAGCTTCGTGCGTGGAACATCTCGTAACAGAAATTTGAACAAGGAACCATCCTGATACGCTATTGCCTAGATCGATGAGTTATTGAGATTCTTTGGCCTAAGACCAAGCATGAAACAATGCACTAACCACACCAATCTTAACTTGTGATAATTCCAACAAAAGGCTCACCCTTTGCAATAGTGATACCAAACCCCTTCAGTTAATCGATCCACTAACCCTAAAAACATCATGATTTTCTCAAACTTTTGGTAGGATACCCTCGGCATATCCTTAAATACAATACAGTTCTCAACCACTCTTAAACCTCAAAATATCTAAGTATTCCAATAAGGGTCTACTATCACCAGTTTCCCTGAAAGTATCACTATACTAACACCATACGTGACCCTACATAACTTCATGTAATTGAGGTCGTCACTAGCCATAAAATTCTCAAAATAATCAAAACGTTTACAATACAAATGTTTCTCACCATTCATATCCTTATAGACTAATATAAATCACTCATCGGCTAACCATCCCACGTAGCCATCTTATGCAGTATGCCACCACCAACATATAGTCTATATAAGTTCTATGAACTCAAAAATCACTTCCAATATGCATACTCATGCCGTAAGTCAAAATCATTGCCATCATAACATTCCCTATGAAAATCCACAGTAAGGCATTGCCACCATTCAAGAATAACCAACATAATGGATAAGGAGTTTACAGAACCCATCAACCAGTTATCCCTTTGCTAGCTCACAAATAAGTAATAACAACGTAGGGGACGCTCACCTTCCCACCACTATCCAAAATCTAGGGAAGAATGTATATATAATATACCCATATATAATATATTGCATAGTCATTTTCATATGGAATGACGTCTCTCTCTGCCAACACCATATCCTAATGAACACCAACTCATAAAACACGTGATTGTGCTAAGAGTCAATCCACATATAAAGAGATAACTCTTAAAAAAAACACTATACCCAAACAAGATACATCACTATACAACATATAGATATTATGATCATTGCCCTTCATTATATCCCTAATCGATGAACTATGTCAATAGCCAACCTAAAGTCTCCACATCTTTACACCCACTCTTAATGGGGTGTTACTTCCTAAACCACACAAAACCCATGGATATAACCGCACTGCGGGTAGTAACACACACTACATAGATATCTTCAAACCTCAATCGAACCATCCTTGGTTCTATAATACCATACCCATAATCCACATGCAAGCACCTGGAAACCACATGGCCACACACAAGACGCCATAAAAATTGGAATCATAATTTATCTTAGGATCTCTCTATCTCTCTCTCTACTAAACTCTCTATATCGTAACATCCTTTTTCATTTTTCCCAATCATCTCTAATAGGGGTACTCTCAATCTTATATTCGTAATTAGAACCCTCAATTGAGACAAGATCTTTCTTTGAGCCTCTTAGAACTTACTTGTTGCTAAACCTTATTCATACCAATACATAAATAAAATACATGCCTAAATTTCACAGGCAACTCCATCCTCATAAAAATATCAAATTTAGTCATCTTAACTCGAACCAATAGGAAAATAAAGTCTCCCCTCTCTAATTTACACTCACTCGGGTTTACTACTAATTATTTATAACTAGTACTAACTCATATTCCATAACCATATGCTGATGCTTATCCTTGATGTAAACACTCATATTATCATCACTTTAATCACAAATGGATTTAACAACATAAATGAACCTTTTTCAAATCTGAGCGCAACACCAACTCCACTCTATAATAGGAATTAATCCACTCATAAATATATCATCAAAATTCTTATATTTTCCTAAAATGCAACAATCCATTGACCTCTTTCTCGGGTGCACAAAATTTCATAAGGTCATTCTACTTGCCTAAATTTGCTTCACAATACATATTATCTTAAACAAAACCCAAAACTCCAATAGGCTCCTCAAAACTAAAATTCCTTAATATCTCCAAAAATGGACGTAACGTGAAACACATTCACTAACTTGTGCCTGCAAAAGTCTCTATGCTGCAGACTTTACCCTCAATCATGATAATTTTTCATAATCACCCTCATAACGATGGTGAACCCCTTTGTCTAACCACTAGTTTTATAATTGACTCGTAACTCGCAACGGTCTTCGCTCTCATGTTTTTCTAAGATCGAATACTCCTCAATTATTGCTAATGCTCAACGAGTATGAATGAAGTCGACACACATGTTATCACGACTCGAGAGTGAAAAATGTATGACAAGCTCTAACACATCGAAGAATGCTCAGTGGAAAACTAAACAAACGCAACAAAAATCCTAAGGACACTAGAACTTGGAGGCTCTGATACTAACTATAAAACCCCAGATTTTCTACACCCATTTGATCAGGATGGACATGAAATACCAGAAGAAATAAACGATTTATATCATTCTTAAAATCAATGATAAACCAAAATAAATAAAACCCATCCACAATAAAACTCAATAATGGATTATAAGAAGGATAACTGAACTGAAATAATTGAACTCCAATAAATGAATCCACTAAATCAAATCTCTTATTAAAATTGTTTAACTGAATAAAATAGAGTACAACTAAAAACTCCTATGAATACAACTCCTAAATACATATAAACAACTACAGTTAACCAATGACTCCAACTCTACAGATACCAAGCCAAATTTCCATAACTACAAGTATGGTCGTTCAGCCCTGTTAACTTGTATATACAATAATACCTGGGGAAACATTTAAAATGTTGGGTCACTATCCTAAAGCTACAAGAATATCTCCAATACATCAATATAAATCGTGCGACTAATTTACGATAAATATTGAACCCTTTGGCACTCACATACATTGAATATCTCAGCTCTCATCTAAGTATAAGTACTACACGCATGTCCAAACCCAAGGCAAATTTAATGCTAGAAGTTTCAATATCTAGATAATTAAGCATTATCACGTAATGAAAAACTAATCGGGAACGCTACTAATTACCTAAATAGGATTTCACCCTAAGGCCTACACATATATATTCATTAAAATAGTGGTAGTCTCATAAGGGTAACATTTTCTCTCTTTTAATATCATTATATTTAAATGATTTATTCTCCAAACTCCCATAAAGTATAAACAGTAATAATGTATCCTACAAAAGGGATTTAACTAACTACACGTGTAAGAATACAATATGATATGCCAAGTATAGCCTCATCCAGAATTATGTTACCCCGACTAAGGTCGACCACCACCAATCCATCCAAACTGAGGAATTATGACTCGGTTCAGACTAGCTCATCCTCGACTAATGACTCATAGTAGGGAATCTCGACTTGAAAGAGCAGACAACATGCCTTGCCTCATTAGCCATATGAACAATAACCCTCGCCCTCGGTCTACTGTCGGACGATGAAGACAGGATGAGACTGCCCAACAGGACAGGTATCATTTCCTTAATGGACCATAGATCAATGACTCAGCCTCGGCCTAGATGGAGAGCCGATGGTGGATTTCTTGGCGAACACGTGAGGGTGTGCGCGTGGGCTGTAGATCCCACGTGTACCAAAACCGTTATAACAACATCTCCCTCACACATGAGGAAATATTTTATCATCATGACCTACATGTGACAGATACAACTGGTTCCTCCTCGTTGACTAGGAACATCCCACACCTTCTTATTACATTCTTGGGGGGTACACTACACCCCCTATGCAATATAAATACTTATCTTTAACATCATTGTAAAGGATCGATCATTGTGAACCCTACCTGAAACTCTGTCAAAAACAAAATAGAGAGAGAAATCTTATATGTTATGTATCCCAAGTCCATTAGAGCCTATTCTTAGTGAATTTCACACACACTCACATAGTTAAGTAGACCTAGATAAGCTGAACCACTTATATTTTGTGTTATCCCCCTCTTTGCCTCATCTCTTTCTATATTTTTACACATGTTCATACTCCATTGATACCCTTGTTTGATCTTGAACACTTACATTGATTTGGTGATACCATTTCCAGTATCATCAATCTGGCGCCGTCTGTGGGAATGAAGTGGAGCTTCTTCCTCATATTTGTTTAGCTTGAACTCACCGAATTCTCTGGTGGTGATCGAATTCTCTTATTGATCCTCTCAAGCTTTTCTTCACATTTTTAGCTCTTCCAGTTAACCGAAGATATGGCCTCCAACTTACCTCCGGGCTTAGTTCCCAGTTCTAGCTAATCCCCTCATAAGTCAAAAATAGTTGAGGTGCCGGCAGTGATATGTTTATTAGCAGACAACTGTGACACCTCGCCTAATTAATTACCAAGTGATCAGTCCTTAATTAATTAATTTCAGAATATCAAGTTGGTTCAGATAATGCATCACTGTCGAAAACTCAAATTTTAATTTAATAAAAACTAACCACCTAATATTTAAAAAGGTTGGTGTCAAAATTTTATCTTTTTATTAACCATCATCATTAAAGGGTAATATCTAAACATCACCATACATCACAATAGTATAAGGTAAGAACTAACTGAAGTAAAATAAAGAACTGGAGTAAGCACATCCAGTCAAAATCCCATACAATAATCAAATAACATGATATCAAAGTCTAATGATAGAATAAAAACAAATCTAAATATCTGAATGTAAACTAAGAGGGACGATATGTCTAACTGAAATGAAA
Source organism: Sambucus nigra (assembly GCA_949130495.1). Lineage (NCBI taxonomy): Eukaryota > Viridiplantae > Streptophyta > Magnoliopsida > Dipsacales > Adoxaceae > Sambucus > Sambucus nigra. The sequence goes on along the minus strand of OX422220.1, from coordinate 237,299,564 downwards.
TGATTGATGGATAAGGATAAATAGACCCAGAAACGTCTATTAGCAATATCATATAGCTTCCACAGCAACTACGGCTCGGCAAATGAATGGAATCTCCTAAATATGGTGTCCCTATGGTTGGGTACCTAAAATAACAGAACAAAAAGAAAGATTTGCAGAAAAACGGGTCAGAGCCCGAGTAGAAAATAGTTCAAATACAACAAGTACTTAAATTGATTTAATTAGCACACATATTATCCATGTTAACTTAGCGTACTCACTTTAGATGCTCACCTCTCATCTAATGTGCACATCTAGCGAGTCTAACTACCCATACTAGTCTCGGCACTCTACCTGACGATATATAGGATAATCACTATGCAGGATACAATATCTAAATAACCCGAAACCAATATATTACTATTATTTAGGAATAGGTTTAAGGATGTTATAACTCATTCTCATAGTATTATTTATTCCCAACTGGTGGCCCAATAAGTATATACTTTAATAAAGTAGCCAACAAAAAAAAACAGAATAGGAACTCAGTATACATATATAAAATCTCACTATGTATACACACAAATATGTCTATACATCACCCATGGTTAAGAAACCCCTGGTGCTAGGCATACTCGGCTATCTAGTCCCATTACAACGCTCACGCGCAAAGGAAAACAAGTTCAATCTCTATAGAATCAATAAAGCATATACACATATTAGAGGCGAACATAATCTCAAGTCGATGGGCTACACACATACCTACGCACCCATATGATCGTCAACATTATCGTTCTCACAGATAGCCCGTACTTAGGTTCCATGCTCTAGTAGTACGACTCGAAATCCCCCGAAGGCACACAAGATATTGTCGTCCACAATGCGTTAACCCTCGTTCGATAGCTAGTAGCTAGGTATGTCATACACATGATATTCTAAATAATAAGCATGCACACAACTTAAATACATTAATAGGTAATCACATAACCCAAATACTATAATCCGTAGGTAATATTAATGCCAATACTCTCCACGATATTCGTATATATATAGCCTCTCTAGAACTTACATTCTCTCCTAGGTTTTCACACCAATTCAATACCTCGAGGATCATTACACCCTTAATTCCCTAACACTTTGGAATTTAAGCCACCCGTTACTCACATAGGTTACTAAACTCACTTGGATAACCCTAGGATGGTTTTTAACTCAAACGGACCCTAAAAACTCTTCTGGAATGTCGTTAGAAGCTCCAAGATTCTCGTTAGAACAAGGTCGTTCGAACAAGTTTGTTCCAATGAAGTTCCCACTTCGAACGAACTCAACAACTCATTAGAAGGGTCGTTGGAAATCTCGTTAGAAGTCTCATTCGAACTAGGTCATTCGGACGACCTGGGCTAGTCATCTAACGAAAATTCTGAACAGGCCCAGTTCTTCCCCAAATTCTATTTTCTCAAATTTCATACTTCAATCTCATCCCAATCTTAATGTAATGTTCCTAGACTATTCCAAATCACCCTAAGATACTTTCTAATATGAATTAAAGGTCAAGTCCTTATATAATCAATTGGAATTCAACAATCTCTTTAATTTCAAATAAGTTTCTTAAATATATGAACCCAGAATTTTAATTGTCCAGAACTCTTATTATAATTCGTGATTAAGACATAAAATTACCATATTTTAATATTACAACCAAGGGCAAAACCTCTACATGTATACCCATCTCCAATTTATAAGGTTTCTTCACAATTCAGTCTAATTAAACCCAAGTTTTCATTGCACTAAGTTTATATCATCAAACCTAAATTAACAGGAACAATATATGATAAAAGATGAGCAAGATAAACACTAGACTTGGAATGAACTTCTTATTCTTGGACTGAAATTGGTATGGGAACGATCCTCTTGACACGATCTACGCGCTAGTGTAATTTTTAGTGTGAAATCTCGAGTTTTGGTTTAGGGCTCCAATGGAGTCTTATTCTTCCTTGGTTCTCTCTCTCTTTTTCTCTCTTTCTCACGTAAGTTGAAACTGACAGACCACTAACCCTCAATGATTTTAATTAAACCCAATTTTCGTCCATTTAATTATTCAAACATCCCAAAATACCCCTTTGGGGTGTCGTTTTGGGCTAAAATGTCCCGAACTCTAAATAAAATAAATGAGTAGTGTTTTATGACTATTTTGACCCTTCTTAACACTCTGGCATACTCAAAATAGTCATTCGAGTTATAAAAATAATTTACCTTTTTACCCCCCCAAATAAATACCGGTGATGCGACTCATACGCGTGTCCCAAATAATTATATCATGACTACCGTGTATCTCATCCCGGCCATAATATTATTTCAATAACTACTAACTCTCATCACGCTAGTAATTATTACCATTAAATCGGATTAATTACAAATTAAATTTTCACCCTTTAAATTAATTAATCCCCATTTTCCATAATTTCATAATAAATTAAATATGCGTAAAAATACGGAGTATTACACCAACCAACAGTCAATTTAAGAGCATTTTGTCATACTCAGCCAGAACTTGATGGATAGACCTGTCGGCTCCGGAGATGAGATGATAACTCCGACCGCCAGGGCAGGCCATCCAGATCCAACAATCAGGGAACCACCCCAGGACCCGTACAAAGAGATGCCTACCCAACAAAGGCGTAGAGACATGGACGACCTTAGGCGTTTACACCTGGGGAGGCTAGGTCAGGAATGTCATGATGGTGAGGATGATCAGTATGATAACGAGGACGATAGAGAATATTGGGAGCCTTATCAAATCTCTAGAGATACTATGCATCTAATTCATCCCAAAAGAGGATGCAGCGGCAGGCCGAGTCAAGAATATAGGCCATGGGCATCAGCCTTAGAGAGTCTAAGTAGAAGGTTATCCATTGATAAGCACAACCTAGCAGTAGATGACATGAGGAATTTCTTCTCCAAATCTCGAAGCATCGTTGGTTCCATAAGGAATGATAGATGTGGTGATCATCGACCTCCTCGAGGTCGAGACGAGGAACAACGCGAGGTGAATAGCCGACAGAGGACAACTGCTAGAGAGCCTTCAGTTCGTTCAGCTGATAGAGAGGGGGAAGGAGATAATGTTGCTCAGGACAAGGTTGCAACTGCAATCGAGAGGCCTTGTAACGATTCCATACAGCGACTGGAGGACAAGATAGGATATATATTAAAGAGTTGAGACCCCTTGTAGAGGGGCTACACTAAAGGCTTCCTCTTTATGGGAAATATCCGGAGTTATCCAACCCCGACTAAGTTTAAGTCATCGATGGTCACACCCAAATATGACGGGAGTACTAATCATATCCATCATGTGGAGATATATAAATCGGTTGCTGATATTTACTCGATCTCAAACAAGATGAGGTGTCGGGCCTTTTCTAGCACACTTTTTGATGTCGCTCATGTGTGGTTCACCTCTCTCCCTAAAAACTCAATAGAAAATTTGACACAGCTGGAAGAGAGGTTCATGCACAATTTTTTATTCAAAGTGAGGCCCCAAAAGAAGACAACACACTTGTTGTATGTTAAGTAGGGAAAAAATGAAAGTCTGAAGGAGTACATAACTCAATTCAATAAAGGGAAATTAGAAGTTAAAGACTATGAAGAAAGCATTGATATAACCGCCCTGATGGGAGGATTAACCGAGAAGGTTATGAATGCGGAGGAGGCAATGGCTGCTAAGGGAGACGATGAGAAAGGAACAAGTAGTGTAAGTAAGTTCCAAAAAAAGGGTAAAGATGGTAGCAAGAGGTCGACGGATGATAATTTTACTGATTATACCCTGTTGACGTTCAATTGAGAACATATTCTGAAGGAGATAAAGAATGATCGATTTCTGAGATGGACAGATAAGTTGAGCGTTCCTCCTCACAAGAGGAACAAGAACCTATGGTGTGAATTTGACCAAGATCGTGGCCATACAATCGATAAATGTTTTGCTCTCAAGGAAGAGATTGAGAAAATGTTAAAAATTAGAAAATTGAGGAAGTATGTGGATAAGAGCATCTCAAAGGGTGGCTGAGACGATACCCAAAAGGAGAGGAATGATAAGTGCAAGCCACATGCTCCATCTAATCGAGATGACAATGACTTAGATGATAATGAAGAGTCAACCCAGACCTGCCTCCTTTCAATAATCAATCCTAAGGGTCAGCTTCACATAATTTCTCTCGGAGTTAAGATGGTTTGTGGAGGAGTTTTAGGCGGAGGAAAGGAAATTAATGATAGGAAAGATCATGCGACAGAGGCCAAAGCTCTTCCTCCAAAACCTAAAGAAGGGCACTCAACAGTTAATGAGCCGAAAAAGGTGAAGAGAACAAAAATTGATATGAATAACCTGATTATTGGTTTCTCAAGGTTGGATTTTAAGGGGATATTAGCCCCACATGATAACCCTTTGGTGCTCACCATCTTGGTGCATGGGTATTAAGTTCCTAGGATATTGGTTGATGGTGGCAGCTCGGCCGATGTGATATTTAGGGGATGCTACAAAGTCCTGGGGCTAAGTAAAAAGAGGTTGATACTATATCACCAACCTATCATGGGTTTCAGTGGAGATAAGGTGCGGCCTTTGGGGATCTATGAGATGGAAGTTATAATGGGGAATAGTTGGCCAAAATGCCTCACAAAGAAGATCAATTTCTTTGTTATGAATGAGAATGTCTACTCAGCCTACAATATAATTCTGGGACGCGTATCCCTCAAGGAGTTTGAGATCATGTCCTTAACAATTCACAAGATGATAAAATTCCCAAATCCTTATGGAGTAGAGGAAGTTGAGGGTGACCAATTTGAGGCACGTGAATGCTACTTCAACTCGGCTGAAGAGAGAGAGGCGTATAAGAGGGCCACCACAACTTATAACAATGACACTCTTGAACCCAGAAATAAGACCAAGCTAAAAAATGGTAAATCTACCAAGGAAGTAGAATCCATCATCCTCAATGAGGATGAGCTGGAAAAAAAATCCAAATAAGTAAGGCTCTGAAGAAAGAGATTAAAGATGAGTTGATCAAATTGCTGAGGAAGAGGCAAAACATTTTTTCTTCGAGTCATGAGGATATGCCTGGCATCGATTATAAGGTCCTCTTCCATAAGCTCAATGTGTTCGAGGATACAAATCGGATCAGATAGAGAAGGAGAGTGTATTCCAGAGAGAAGTGCGATGTTATCAGAGAAGAGGTGAAGAAGTTGGAGAAATCTAACTTTATCAGGGAAGTCATCTTCCTTGAAGGGTTGGCAAATGTGGTCATAGTCCCCAAGGCCAGCGACAAGTGGAGAATGTGCGTTAATTTCACAGACATGATTAAGGCATGCCCCAAGGACAGCTTTCCCTACCAAGGATAAACCGGATGGTTGGTGCCACGTCCGCCCATGAATTAATGAGTTTTATGGATGCCTATTCAGGATATAACGAGAATTTTATAGACTTGACTAATGCGTAGAATACATCGTTCATTATCGATAAAGGGACCTAATATTACAAGGTCATGCCTTTCGATATAAAGAAAACCGGGGAGATATATCAGAGATTTGTAAATTAGATGTTTGAAGAACAGATAGGGGAAACCATGGAGGTATATGTTGATGACATGCTGACAAAGAGTCTCAGGGTCGACACTCATGTGGCCTACCTTAAGTAAACCTTTGATACCATAGATGACAACCGAATGAAACTTAACTCCTCCAAGTGTGTTTTTGACATAGGGGCAAGTAAGATTTTGAGTTTTATTATGAATCAACGGGAAATTAAGGCCAACCCGGAGAAGATTAAATCTTTGATGGATATGAAGACTCCAATGACGATAAAAGATGTTCAGAGGTTAACTGGACGGGTAGAAGCATTGAACATGTTCATATCCAGAGCTACTAATAAGTGTCTCCCATTTTTCAAGGTGTTGAGGAAAGACTTTAAATGGAATGAAGAATGTGAGAGAGACTTGCAGGAGTTAAAGGCTTATCTTGGCTCACCACTTTTACTATCTCAGCCTGTTCAAGGTGAAAGGTTATATATGTATCTGGCCATAACAGGGTCGGCCATCAGTGTTAAAATTGTGAGAGACGAAGATGGAGTGTAGAAGCCAATGTACTTCAATAGTAAGGCTCTCCACAGGGCCGAGCAGAGATATCCAATCATGGAGAAGTTGTCCTATGCTTTAATTCATGTCTCGAGAAAAATAAAATCATATTTATATGTGAACACTATAGTCGTCCTCACCGACTCTCCTTTCAGGCAGGTCATCCATAAACCTGAGAAATTAGAAAGGTTAATTTCTTGGGCGATAGAGTTGGCAGAAGTAAAAATTATCTATCAATCGAGGACGTCCATCAAAGGGAAAAATTTGGCAGATTTTGTCACCGAGTTCACCTGGGATGAAGCTGATAGTGAAGAGTTGACAAATCCAATGTCGGAACCAGAAAAAGTAAGTGAAAGCTCGATCGAGGTCGAGCTGAGCACAGAAAGAGGTAAAGTGACTGAGAATGAAGAAGAGAGATATTTTTTCAAGTTAGGGACCCCGAAAGAGGGCACTTTTTCCAATAAAGGTACTATTTGAAACTTATTTATTGACAGCTCTTCATGCAAAGCCGAAAGTGGAGTAGTCTTGATCCTGTCGACCCCAAATGGGATTGACGTCGAATATGCTTTGAGGTTCAGTTTTAAGACCTCCAACAACGAGTCGGAGTATGAGTATCTTCTGGAAGGACTCTCCCTCATGAGAGCATTAAACATCGACCAACTCTTGGTTCACAGTGACTCTATATTGGTAGTGAATCGGATATTGGGAGTATATTAGGCCAAGGATGATAGAATGGAAAAGTACTTGACCAGGGTAAAGACAACACTAAAACCTTTCATGAAGATGAATCTAAAAAGGATCCTTCTACTAGACAACAGCCGACCTAATGCCTTAGAGAGATTAGCCTTCGCTACTAAGACAAAGATCAAAAGTTTAGTGCCAGTAGAGATACTACATCGATCGACCATTGAAGAAGAGGATAACTGACTACCCACGTGAAATGCGTGCTCGTGTAAGTTCATGGTCGTTGTTTTTGTTTCACCGCGATAATACAAAAACCTAAATTATGACTACACTTGCGAGGCAAGCACAGCGGTAAGTCGGGTATCGAAAGATCCACTGAGATGAGTTGCTAGAATTTATATGATTTAGTACTCTGAAATAAAAGTGTAAAAGATAAATTACAACTAAAAGGAAAAGATGCGAAAAAGGGAAATGATTAACTAGGCGAGGGAAAATAAACTAGATTAGGAAAGCGAGTAAAAACTATAGGTTGCGTTGAATATCCCTCACCCGAGTTAATTTGTATAAAATGGTCACATAAGTCGACGAGTTATTACGAATGCGTCTCGTTTCGACAGTTAATTTAATCAAGGGTTGTCATGCCCCTAAGTCCGCATAAAAGCCTAATAAGATTTTGGCGTCAACAAATATCCTGGAAATTACGCACAAAAGGTCGTAAGCATGGGACATACATGATATACCCCGTCAAATCTCCTAGGCACAATAACTAGGACAACGCACCCGAAATAGACCCGTAAACACCATCACCAAAGCAAAGAAACGCTTCAACTCGAGTGACTTCCATTCAAACACAACCTAGACTAAATTAGCTAGAAAGCATGTTAAAAACGCGATAAATAAAGTGGTAAATAAACGCGATAAATCTACCCTAGAAAGAAAGTAAATAAAGAGTGTAAACCTAATTATGAAAGCATGTAAATTAATCTATAAAGCAAGAATGATGTAAATACACACTATATTACTGGAGATGGAAGATGGTAGCATAAATTACAAGCCCAAATGGGTGTCAGTCCAAGAAGAAATGAAGAAATGAGCTCTCAAACCTCCAAAACCCTAACCTAAACTAACTAAAACGAATTATCTCTGTTTTTACATCAAAATTCTACTATATAGTAAAAGGAATTGAATTAGAAAAGGAAAAGGAAAAAGAAAGAAAGAAAAGTCTAAAATATCTGCAGAAAACAGGGGATCGATCGATCGATCCCCTGTGATCGATCGATCGATCGATCAAGCAGGTATGAGCCCCCTGCATTGCTGTTTTGGCTTGAATACAATTCCCTTCTGCTGAAATCGCCGTAACTTCATCGTTCTGAATCGGAATCGCTTACCATTCATGGCCACGCGAAACTTGCGAGGAGGGATACAACTTCTGTGTAGATGTTCGGCTAGGTGCTAAAACTGTTAATTGACCGAATTGCCCTTGAACGTGTGATCATGTACGAAAATCGAGCGGAATGCGTCCGAACTTCACACTTAGCATCCAAATACCTATAAAATTTCAATTAACCGCTGCAAAACATGTTAGCATAGAAATCTGAGGTTGTCTAGTTAACGAGCATAAATATAGGGAATAAGATACTCGACGGGGATAAAATGCGTAGGTTTGAGAAATGAAATATGCAATATTTGCCTATAATCACACCCCCTAACTTACATATTGCTAATCCCTAGCAATGAAATAGGATGCAACAAGAACTACATGCAAACCAAAAGCAGGATAAGTACAAAAGTATGGTATAAAATTATAAGGCCACTTTCATGGGCGATTCGATTGCATTTAGCATATGCAATAATCCGTTAAACCCCTACGTCACCCTAGTGGACAAGGGTTTTCAGGGATGATACCCACAAACATCACATGGTTTCCTCAAAATATTCCCAACCTAACATGAGACAAGCCCAACAATAGCGAACAAGATTTCATACGCATTATTAGCAAAGTGAACTAATTCACACAAAACTTCGTGTTATTAACATTATAAAAATGAACTTCATTAAATTGAAACCTTAAAATGTGGGAGGGGAGCGAGCACATGCAAAGTGTGATTTGGAAAAAACTTATATAAACCGGATAAAAATTAAAGCAAGCATATATTCAATCCTCGCGAGCATTACACTCATCAAGTGAATTCACTCAAAATAGGGAGGTACCACACGTAACATACGGACATAAAGAGTAAATGGAAATGGAAACTAGGCCGCACACATGTCACAAATGAAGAGCGATATATAGGAAATAAAAACTATAATCTCAATGAAAGATACCGCACATTAAAGGAGGCAAAATGCATTTTCACAGATTATCAAAACTATTTTAACTTTTAAATTAAATGCATCATAAGATCACATAGGACTTTATAGGGTTATAATGTAGGTTTGGCTAGGGTATGAAATGAAAGGAATATATGTACGGATTCAAAGTGTTCGGAAATGAAAACTCGGGATAATGGGAAGATGCGGGAAATATCAAAATTGGAAAAACAAGTTCCAAACAAGCATTAGATATATCATCGGGGAGAGTAATCAAAGCTTATTGGAAAAACAATTACAACTTTCTCTTTCTTTTCTTTTCTTCTTTTTCTTTTGTTTTCTTTTGCTTTTTGCTTACTCTTTTTCTTTCCTTTTTCACTTCTTTCTTTTCTTTACTTTTCACACTCTCACATGCCTAAATTGCAACCGCAATAACAACAACATTCAATCCCAAGCAATATTCCACACGAAGGTATGGATGGTGTATGTATAGTATATAACTCCAATTTAGAGTTGGTTATGGGAATTTGGGTAATGAAACGAAAGGCTATATTTAGGCTCAAAGGGGTTGACGAGGGAAAACATTTAAGGTAAGGTCAAGGTCAATATGGGTGACATAACAAAGAATGCCTATGATCATTTCCAAAAGTTTACGCAATTCTCGAGTTAAAACAATATATGAAAATCATGATCAAGTAACACATTTCAAGATATAAACTCAATTAATGAACGATCAATGAAAGAATAGAGAGATTACCGACGAATTCAACGTTTTCAAAGAGGAAAGAATAGTGTATAACACTCACAAACAACGAAAGGTACAAAGCTTACTCGGTGTAAGTATATACAATGCAACAATATATTATCGAGTTATAAAAATCTTAAACCAAATCAATATAGCAAGAAAAGTGCATGTGCTCATGGGATTAAAGTTTAATTCATGAAGTTATTCATAATATCAATGATATGAGGGCAAACGTCTAATGACTTCTAAAATCGAGAACATACATCATTGGGTTGTCTATTGGATCGGGCAATTATTGAAATTTATCATCGAAAACAAAGGCAAAATGCCCAATAAAGGAGAAAAAATAAAGAAAATCTTTTTGAAATTTTTTTAATTTTTCTAAGAAAAGCATACTAAGTAACTAACATGTGAGAAAAAATATGGACTAAATAAAGAAATGGATAGAATATCCCGCACTCCCTAACTTAAAACTTGGCATTGTCCTCAATGTGAATTAAGAACCAAGTTAAAGAGAGGAAAAGAACGATATTACCCAAAATTGGAGTGATCCCTATAAGAACAAGTCCAAAGAATCTACAAAACAAGTTAGTACTAAGCATAGAAAAAATAAATAACAAAAAGTTATCTAATTACACTGGACTAAATTAAAAAGGAAAGAGAATAAAAAGAATAAAAAGATAACTATATACAACCTACTATTTACGCTTCACACTAACTATACACTAGAATTCTAAATAATTGAGGATCCGCCATGAGAACGATTTGACTTTGGAGGATAACCGGCGTACCCTCACATACAAGCATGCCCTCCAAAAAATATGAATTATGTTTGAACAACGGAAGGCGTGTGTAAGGCAGAATAAATGAACCATCGTCAATTAAAGGACGATGGGGGATTTGGATTGAGCAGGTAACAAAAACATGTGGGGATTGAGAAAAGCTGAATATCCTCCCAAATATTTTGAAATTGGAATGGGAGGGGCGCACACGAAAGCAAATATGCTATCGTGGAAGGTGACTCGAGCAAGTAATCCTCACCGGCGAAAAGGTTTAAAACATTAAAGTTTGAAATCGAATCATCGGGTACTTGTGACGATGTGATAAATGAAAATGAAAATGGGGATGAAAGAAATTCAAACTCATGAGATGAATCATCATCGCATGAAGATTGAGTTTCGAAGGAAATAATATCATTTTCAATGAAATGTTCTTCTTTGGGGGCCAAAGAAGAAATCATTTCATTGCAAATAGATATTACGTCATTTTCATCCTCACTTTCAATATCTATTATGCAATGGGCAAAGTCTAGAATGGTTTGTTCCAAAGTAGTCACAAAGTCCTCATTTGGTTCAAAATATTCCTCGACTTCGAAAGTCTCGGAAGCAAAATCATCGTCGGACTCAAATAATAGATCCAATTCACGTTCCCAGAAATGATTTTCTTCCCGATAATGATTTTTAATTTTCTCATTCTCAAGCATGCGCAAACCCTCATCGAATGTCATAGGTCGAGGTGCGGATACTTGAAAATGTGAACTTTGAAGATTACCATCGGACTTAAACTGAAACTCATTATTATAGGAATTTTGAAAACTATTGTAATTCGTTTCAAAATTCCTATTATAAGGAGGTAAAAGCCCAAACTCATTATCATCATCATCAAAATACACGCACTCCAAAGCTTGACTTTTGTAATACTCACCCAAATTCATATTTGAATTTGAAATTCTTTGGGATTCTAAGTACTGACCGAAAGTCAAAGGATTACGAGCATTTTGAGAATTATAACAATGATTACCGAAAGAATTGGAATAATACATGCTTACCCCTCCCCCCCAAATGGTTGGAAATGGCGAATTCCACAAAGATAGGTGCGCGCAAGAAATTCGAGCGTTTCTAAGTGTTCAAATGTGGAAGTCCTGCAAAAAGATTAGAAAATAATACAAATAGAAAGAAAATATTGCGAAATACTAAATCAAATAAAGTCTAAAACAAACAAGTAGATAGAAACGGCGCCATTTTGATTACCCGCATGAAATGCATGCTCTTGTAAGGGAACGGTCGTTGTTTTCGTTTCACCGAGATAATACAAAAACCTAAATTACAACTACACTTGTGAGGCAAGCATAGCGGTAAGTCGGGTATCGAAAGATCCACTGAGACGAGTTGCTAGAATTTATATGATTTAGTACTCCGAAATAAAAGTGTAAAAGATAAATTACAACTAAAAGGAAAAGATGCGAAAAAGGGAAATGATTAACTAGGCGAGGGAAAATAAACTAGATTAAGAAAGCGAGTAAAAACTATAGGTTGCGTCGAATATCCCTCATATGAGTTAATTTGTATAAAATGGTCACATCGGTCGACGAGTTATTACGAATGCGTCTCGTTTCGACAGTTAATTGAATCAAGGTTTATCACGCCCCTAAATTTGCATAAAAGCCTAATAAGATTTTGGCTTCAATAAATATCCCGAAAATTACGCATGAAAGGTCGTAAGCATGGGGCATACAGATTACCCGCGTGAAATGCGTTCTCATGTAAGTGCATGGTCTTTGTTTTCGTTTCACCACGATAATAAAAAAACTTAAATTACGACTACACTTGCGAGGCAAGCACAGCGGTAAGTCGGGTATCGAAAGATCCACTGACCCAAGTTGCTACAATTTATATGATTTAGTACTCCGAAATAAAAGTGTAAAAGATACATTGCAACTAAAAGGAAAAGATGCGAAAAAGGGAAATGATTAACTAGGCGAGGGAAAATAAACTAGATTAAGAAAGAGAGTAAAAACTATAGGTTGCGTTGAATATCCCTCACCCGAGTTAATTTGTATAAAATGGTCACATGGGTCGACGAGTTATTACGAATGCGTCACGTTTCAACAGTTAATTAAATCAAGGGTTGTCACGCCCCTAAATCCTCATAAAAGCCTAATAAGATTTTGGCATCAATAAATATCCCGGAAATTATGCACGAAAGGTCGTAAGCACGGGACATACATGATATGCCCCGTCAAATCTCCTAGGCGCAATAACTAGGACAACGCACCCGAAATAGACCCGTAAACACCATCACCAAAGTAAAGTAGCGCGTCAACCCATGTGAGTTCCATTCAAACACAACCTAGACTAAATTAGCTAGAAAGGATGTTAAAAACGCGATAAATGAAGCAGTAAATAAATGCGGTAAATCTACACTAGAAAGAAAGTAAATAAATCATGTAAACCTAATTATGAAAGCATGTAAATTAATCTAGAAAGCAAGAATAAAGTAAATACACACTATATTAATGGAGATGGAAGATGGTAGTGCAAATTACAAGCCCAAATGGGTGTCAATCCAAGAAGAAATGGTGAAATGACCTCTCAAACCTCCAAAACCCTAACCTAAACTAACTAAAACGAATTATCTCTATTTTTACATCAAAATTCCATTATATAGTAAAAGGAATTAAATTAGAAAAGAAAAGAAAAGGCAAAAATATCTGCAGAAAATAGGGAATCGATCGATCGATCCCCTGTGATGGATCAATGCTTAAAATTCTAGCCCACTGTCTCCTATGATTTGGAAAAATAAGAAGGATTGATCGATCAAGCAGGTATGAGCCCCCTGCATTGCTGTTTTGGCTTGAATGCAATTCCCTTCCGCTGGTATTATCGTAACTTCGTCGTTCTGAATCGAAATCGCGCACCGTTTACGGCCACGCGAAGCTTGAGAGGAGGGATACAACTTCCGTGTAGATGTTGGACCAGGTGTCCAAACTTTGTATTGACCGAATTGCCTTGAACGTGCGATCGTGCACATAAATCGAGTGGAATGCGTCTGAACTTCACACTTAGCATGAAAATACCTATAAAAGCTCAATTAACCCTTGCAAAACATGTTAACATAGAAATACGAGGTTGTCTAGTTAACGAGCATAAATATAGGGAATAAGATACCCGAGGAGGCTAAAATGCGTAGTTTCGAGAGTTGAAATACGCAATATTTTCGTATCATCAATAACACTGTGGAGTTTTGTTTGAACTTTAACCTGGGAGCTTCAGGGATAGACCCCATCATCCGATATATCAGAGACGGGGAGTTACTCGATTCAAAATATAAGAGGAGGAAATTGAAATATAAAGAGACAATGTTCTCCATCATAGGAGATGTCCTATACAAAAAAGGATTACTCCTCCCATACTCCGATGTGTCCATCCGACTGGGGTGAAGTATATTTTAAAGGATGTGCATGAAGGATCTTGCTCCAGCCATATAGGAGGAAGATCACTGGCAAAGAGAATCGTCACCCAAGGGTATTGGTGGTCAACATTGTCCAAGAATGTAGCTAGTTACGTGAAGAAATATGACAAGTGCCCAAGATTCGCCAGTATCCCACATCAACCTCACCAACCTCTGATTTCTATCACTTCACCTTGGCCATTTGTAGTATAGGTGATTGACTTGGTAGGACCGTTGCTAAGATTTGTGGGTAACTATCGATATCTGATAGTGGTTATCGATAATTTTTCCAAGGGGTGGAGGCCGAGAAAATGATCACTATAACAGAGAAGAAGACCTTCCAATTTATTTATAATAACATTATTTATAGATATGGCCTACCAAACACTTTGATCTGAGACAATGGGAAGGAGTTTTAGAATATATCCTTGGAGAAATACTGTGAGAGGGTCGACATTATGCAATTGTTTTGAACCCCTGGACGACCCCAAGCCAATGGGAAAACTGAGGTGATGAATAGAACAATACTTGATGAAATCAAGAAACGTTGGAAGATGCTAAAGGAAGATGGACTGAAGAGGTGCACGTCATCGTATGGGCCTATAGGACGATGGAGATAACACCATTGGGTGAGACACCGTTCATACGGGCCTATGCTTCAGAGGTCGTGGTGCCAATAAATAATGGTCTTCCAACTCATAGAGTCCATACATATGACCCATAGGAGAATACTATAGAGCGTAGACTGGGCCTGGATCTAATAGAAGAAAGAAGAGAAGATACTGAGGTTAGGCAAGCTACCTATCAGCAGAGAATAACAAAATTCTATAAATAAAAGAGCGAAGGTCTGGCCATTGGCAGTAGGATACCTAGCCTTAAAGAAGACTTGACAAAAACCCAACAAACTCCCTTCTAACTAGCATGGTCCTTATCAAGTGATAGAAGAGGTGGTCCCAGGAACATATCGACTGGAGAGCTTGGAAGGAGGGCCATTCTCCAACCTTTAATGCCGACCATCTCAAAAAGTATTATCAATAGGAATGTTGTGTGAATTTAATTCATCTATGTAACAGTGTATGAGAAGAAAGTTATGAATGAAAAATTTCCCCAAGTGTTCTCTCCTATTTTGTTGTATGAGTAGTCCACATTGTATGTATCAGTTCATCCTAAGCTATGGAACATCATTCTTGGTGAGGTAGGTTTAACTTACTCTCGGTCAGGGGCGGATCCACATGGGGAGCAAGGGGGGCCTTGGCCCCGGTTCAATTTTTGAAAAAAAAAAAATATATATATATAGGGTTTTTTGGTAAATTTTCAAACTTTAAGGTATAACTCTAATTATATTCAAAACTGAGGGCGTAAGATTGTAATTAATTAAAAATCTAAACCTTGTCAAATTTCTGTAATTTGTGTCCCAAACATATATGCCCAAAGAAAAATCGAAATAAACTCGAAACATATAATTTGTAGTCAATTTGGATGAACTATAACTTGTATCAAATTCAAAATAAAGTTATAATTTGCATCAAAATCGAAATAACCCAAAACAAAATCATCTCGGGGGCTCCCGCCCCCGAACCCCCGGCACCACTCAAAACATTGGCCTCGGTTGACCAAAAATCCTGGATCCGCCACTGCTCTCGGTGACATGACAATCCGAATGGAGTTGACATCATCCATGGAATATCGATAACACCGAGAGGAGGGAACAACATCTATAACACCATAGTTTGGTGGATTCAAATTCAATATTCACTTTATTGTGGTTCATTTTAAACATCATTAATTTGCTAGAAAAAGTCTCTCGATCGAGAGGATAGTGCATAGACGATATTGCACTCGTCCACACACTCTCAAAATGGCGAGAGGGGACTTGTGATATAACAACATAATTCGGTGAATTCAAATTAGTAATTCATATTTGTCCCATCTAAGGATAAACTGATGTTCGTATTATGAAATTAGTTATTTATATTTATCTCATCTAAGAAGGGGACGATGGGTGAAAAAATTGATTAGCTGATGATCTCAAGATTATAAGCCATTTACTTATGTTAACTTGTTAAAACATCAGAAGCATTCAGTCATGCAAACAAATAAAACCAACTCATAAATATGAGATGAAACACTATTCATTCATTCCAATATGAGAGTAAACTTGGTGCAAAACTTAGTTCAAGAACAAACTCAGAGAAATCATCAAAATATTCATAAAAATACTATTACAAATTAAAGGGTATCGATCACAAATGACCACCCTATAAAGTTAGCTCTACATACAGGGTAGACTCCCCAGTATCTTCGTCGACTTGAGCGTACTCAACATTGATGGTCGACCTTTCAGTGTCTACCTCAGCCTGAATCTAATCAGCAGCAACATATGTGTCTGCTTCAAGTGGGACCTTGGCTACAGTAGCATCTTCCTCGGTCGTGGGCAGAGACTCAACATACAATAGAGCTGACTCCATGAAGAAATCCTCCATGTCGAGATCTACCAGTTCAGAGGTAATAGAGGAGACGACCTCAGAGAATTTGGTGATGACCCATCGATAATCCATCTTGAGACCTCTTTCGAACTACTCCATTGCAAATCCAAAAAACTCGCCTGATGATTTATAGGCCTCTATTGCCTCATCCTTAATCTTTTGTATAGATTTAGTAGAGAGTAACTCTTCCTTAGCGTTTTGTATGACTGCAACCAAGTCAATACCATGGTTGGCGGCTTAGGTCTTCAGAGTAGTTAGCTCCTCATCCTTCTTCTTCAGAATCTCGAAGTGGTTAGGTTTGAGCTTGTCCAAAGCCTTCTTATGTTCCTCTCAGCATTCTCCATACTTCTTCTTTAGGTTATCCAAGTATCCAATGGCCTTATCTTCCTCTTATAATTTTAGAGCATTCCCTATGGCCCATTTGTTGATGGAAGTGAGGGCGCACACAGCCTGTAAAAAGTTATGTACATAGATTAGAACCAAATGAAGTAAAAGGATGTATGAGAAGATATATAAATTTCATAAAGTCGATACATGTCCCAAATAATGAAAACCAAAGTCTAAGGTCTTCAACGTCGACATCTTCTCCAAGAACTCAAGGTATCCTTTAGAAGGGAAGGTGAGGAAACTAGCCTTGGATCTTCTCACAGAGGAGATAGTCGATGTAGGGTCGGCGTAGAGTTGAGCAAGTTTTCCCGCCCAAAAGTTTTTTAAAGAATACCCTAAAGAGGAATCGGCCCCCTGAGGAGGAGGATTCACCCTTGGCTTCATATCTTTATCTCAGCGTGTGTTAGTAGGAGGGGCTGGCTCCTTTTTTTCTAGCCGACCTCAGGGTTAGGTGGCCCACCAGCTGTTGTCATTTTCATTAGTTGTTTTCCCCCTTATTCAGAACTCTCTTCAGGATAAGATACGTCATGTTCCATAAGTCATATGATATATGTGGTGGGCGATCTGCAAAGAAGGAACAGAAATGATTAGTCATAAAATTCAGAGTTGACAAAGGGCTTAAAAATGGAAAACTTAAATCACTTACACAACTCGGCTAGGGGTCAACCCCTAGGCCAGTCTTCTCAAGCAAGATAGGAATCATAATTTCCTTAAACTTAGTAAAGGAATCTTCATTTACTTTCCTCCTTAGATATTCAACCCTCTCCCAGTTTGTAACGCTGAGGTTGGGGTCCAATTTGACCGACATAAAAGGGTTTACCCAATTATGAGGAACTCTCGGCTCATCATCAGAATGGTCGGCATCGGTCGAAACTCCTAGGCTCCATAAATGAAAGTAATCTCAATATCTAGTAATGATTTTAAGTTTAAGTAACTTGAATTATTTTCTTGTCGGGATTTTTGGCCCCTAAATGGTAGTAGCCCGACTAGTTTTTGGAGTACGACATATTGTAACATGCTTTGAAAATTTCAAGTGAGGGATCATCCATGTATATATTCATCTACAAGGCAACGTAGGCAAGGATGATTCGCCAAGAGTTTGGCACCAGTTAAGTTGGGCAAGCCTAGAGTGGAAAGGATGGCTCGTACAGAGGGGTGGAAAGGCAATCTAAGCTATAATGAGTGTGAAGCCATGGGATGTTTCTCTAATCTACAATGAGTGTGAAGCCATATCCGTGATAGTTGAAACAAAAAAAATAGAAAATGCAAAATCAATCAGCGAAATGGAAAATACAACAAAAATAAAAAAATAGAAAAGATAAAAACAAAAAACAAAAGCAAGGAAAATTATTTGAAGGATATAATATACACAAAGGATGTACAAATAGTATTCGCATATATAAATGAGGGAATGAGAGAAGAATATATAAACAAATTTAACTGGATACTAGTTGGATCGGAGCCAACATAAGTAATTGGTCGACGAAGCCAGGTTGAGATAAAGACAAACAGAGCCTTCTCTAGAGCTGGAAGCCAAAAGTCCATCTTATTTCTCTCTGCCTTTACTTGATAGGGCCCTTGAGCGGTGCATGTATGCCGACCTCCGAAAGTCTGATCAACTGTTCCTTAATTTATTTGCTTCCTATCCTTATGACTAATAGGCAAGCTTCCCTTTCCCTCCCAAGAACTTCTCCACCATATGCTCTCTCGTCGTCGGCTAGGATGTGCATGACAATGTCAGATTTGATGCCATAAATATGCCTCCAAAGGAGAAGGTCAAACTCTCTCGCAGTGGATTGAAAAGTCTCGACATAGGTATAATCAACGGGTTCCAAGGCCTCGAAGTAATCCACATCATCAACCGGATTCTCTTTCTTGTCCTCATCCTCATTTTCAGTAGATGGATTACCCTTTGGAAATCTCTCTTGAAACTCGCTTCCTGTCATGGCTCTGAGACGAATGTCACTTGGAGGGATAATAACATTCATAGTCGGCAAAGCATGTTCAGAGATGACTTTGACTGATGAATTGCTAGAAGCTTCATCGTCTAAAATTTAGAGTGATGAATCATCTCGTCTAGAGGACTTGGCTTGTCTAGATGAGGAGGTCCAAGCTGAGTTCTCGGTTGCCTTGAGATCCATACGATGTAAGGGAGACATCCTCATCGCTTTTTTAAAAGAATAATTCATGGCAGCTTAAGCAGAGGATGAATTATTCATCTCGTCCTTATCGAGCTCAGAGGAAGAGGGGAAGATGGTCTTTAAGGGGATGGGGAAAATGGGGGTCAGCTCTACGCCTAGCCTCATCCTCTACCTTTTCCTTACTTATTTCTTGGAAATATAACTCCCTAAGAGTGGGCAACTACTCTGGTAACTCCTAAAGCTTCTTTAGTAAGACTTATTTAATAAAAAGCTAAAAGGATACAAACAACTTAAAGGTAGATTGGGTTTAACCAAAGGATTGAATTGGGAAGTCATACAGTTTTAACAAGAACAGTCCAAGAACATGTTTAAACTCTATCGAAGAAGATGACCAAAATCTTCATCGGAGTTGGCCAAAAAAGTAAAAATGAAGCAACAAAGCCAGAAAGTGGTTGGGAAAAACCCCTAATTGACTACCAATATCAAAAAATCCCAAAATTAACCATCCAATAACCAGGAATCAAGCCAAGGCTGTCGCTGAAAAACCAAAATAGTGGTCGAAAATTTAAAAATCTACTGAAAAGGTGTAAAAGTAATGAATAGATAATTAAGAAGGGTAAATGGAGTACCTGGAAAGATTTGAGGGGCTAACAACCATAGAAAACCTAAGGAAATCCACTGAGATTGCTTAAAGAATGAAAAAAGAGAGAAGCTCTAAAAATTCTGGCTTTAGAGAGAGAAAGTGGGTGGGCACAAAGAAAGAGAAATAGAAGGAAAAAACGGTTTTTAAATCTATTTAAATACTAATAATCATTGAGCACAACTTCTAAAGAAATCATAATTAGAGCATAAATCCCTAATAACCACTTACAACCGCCATTCTTGGGCCATACGCCATTCCACAGGATGATTGCCAAGTGTTAATTTAGTCTTCATCGAACTTTTCAGATCTTCCATATGAAAGGATGCCTATTCATTTTGTACTCAGAAGATGATTTACCCTCAGCCTTTATTTCACATTAAAGACTAAGGGCTGGGGGTGATTAATATGACAAATATAGCCTCGTCCAGAATTATGTTACCTTGGTTAAGGTCGACCATTACCAATCCATACAAACTAAGGAATTATGACTAGACACTGTAAGAGGGTAGTTTAGATAAGATGGAGGCGTAACCCCTTTTGAGTATGGTGATGACAAGGTTAGTCAGTAAACACTAGTGATTTAGCCACAAGACACAAAGAACAGTTTGGAATGTATGGAACCCAGCTTATACTCACAAATCTCTCGTGTATAACTCACAATATAATAAAGAACTCATAAATAACTTAGCTAGAGGGAGAGAGAAGTAAGCACCCTAGATACACCTTGGTAGGCAGGCAAACACACTAAACACTCTCAAGAATCTCTGTCATGTATTAAAAGCTTCGTAATAAATGACAAATGGTGGGTGGCAGAACTCTCTGGTTTTTTCAATAACTCTCTTTAGTAAATAATTTCTCAAACTCTTAGAGGGATATCTCCAAAAGAACTCTTTTTAGAACTTTTTGATCGATCCTCTTCCTTGGAGGTGGTTGAGGCTTTAAATAGCCCCCACACCACCCCCGAGGCAGCTAAGTCATTAATGCCTGTGAAAGACCTCCCTCATACCTTATGTCACCAGCATTAAATATTTGATGCACTAGTTGTCTTTACGTCATAAACATTAAATGCCAAGACATGCCTTTTGCCTAACCACTGTGTGTCAGGGGGCTGTTGCCACAGAGGTTGCTTACCAACCGTCTGACAGCCCCAAACACCTAGGTGGTTTACTCAAGTGCAGCCTTGACGTTTGTCTATCTGGCTAGTGACATCACCTATAATAAATGGGACATAAAGTAGAGGGTTGTTTGGTTCACAGCAAAGCTCCCGATGGAACTCGAAGCTACTTTGCTCTAGGTTCCACGGTGAAGATCTTTCGGTGTTTTACCAGGTGTATCTAAGATGGTCAGGACAAGCCCCAACGGTGCCCCACTTCTCAATCCTCCAAACCAAGTCCCTCTAAAGTTCCCACGGTGAGGTTGTTCGATAGAGCATGAAAGCTCTCCCAGGCCCTGCCAAGCCTGGTCTCTCGCGAGTACCGTTCGACCTCACACCCATTCATTATTCTCGTTACAATCATTACAGTTGTTACAACTCATAGTCAATATAAACAAAGCTATAATATGACAAAGTAACAATAAGCTAAAGTATGAATTTCCACGCCAAGCTTCCACGCTGAGCTGCCTCGCTGAGCTACTTCGCTTGAGCTGCCTCGCTGAGCTACTTCGCTTGAGCTGCCTCGCTGAGCTTATCCTCAGAACACTGTTGCTAATTGGTGGATTATCCCTAATCCCAGGATTACCTTCAGGCCCCCTCTACAGACAGGAACTGGCTCATGCTTAGTTAATAACTCATCACAGGGAACCTCAACCTCTCTTGGAAGACCATGCAACATGCATTGCCTCATTAACCCTATGAACTACAACTCTCATCTTTGTCCTACCTTCAAACGATGAAGACATGATGAGACTGCTCAACATGACATGTGTTATTTTCTCAATAGACCATAGATCAATGACTCGGCCTCGACCTACATGGATGACCAAAGGTGGACGGTTGGCATGGTCACGTGCATTGTGGAACGCATAAGGGTGTGGGTGTGGGTTGTAGATCCCATATGTACCAAAATCTGTATAACAATATCTCCCTCACACGTGAAGGAATATTTGATCATCATGACCTATATGTGACAGAGACAGTTGGCTCCTCCTCATTGGTAAGGAACATTCCACACATGCTTATTACATGCATGGGGGTACACTACACCCCCTATGCACTATAAATACCCGTCTTCTACATCTTTGTAAAGGATCGATCGTTGTGAACCCTAGCTGAAACTCTGACAAAACACAGTAGAGAGAGAAATCTTGAGTTCTATGTATCCCAAGGCCATTAAAGCCCATTCTTAGTGGATTTTTCACACACTCACACAGTGGAGTAAGCCTAGATAGGCTAAACCACTTATATTCTGTGATACCTCCCTCTTTGCCTCATCTACTTTTAGATTTTTTTACCTATTCATACTCCATTGATACACTGGTTTGATCTTGAAAACTTACATTAATTTAGTGATACCATATCTGGTATCATCACAACCTAACTACTAACCCCCGCAATATTACTTGCAAGGAAAATACAAGTAAACCATATAAAGTATTTAACATGATATAGGGTTAATTATCAATTGCCTATCATTAGACTATGTTAATTTATTTCTCATTATATATTCATCACAAGAAGGCCACTACCTTTGGTGCCTATCTTATGCCTCTATAGATAAGTGATTCGTATCGAATATTGAATATTTCCGCCCGTTATCTTTATGCATTCTAGCACTTTTACGGTCATAAATGCCTATAATTATGTTCATTAACCAGACAACCTTGGATTTGGATATATACATGCTTTGCAGAGGTTATTTGTACTTTTGTAGGTATTGGAACGCTAAAAGTGAGGTTCGGTTGCATTTCAGAGAAGTTCCGTCGTTGAATGCTACTACAAGGACAATTTGGTCTTTTTAAACTCACTATTTTTTATGGAATGAAGTTACCAACATGTAGATCATCAAATTATCTTTCTGTTTCCACTGACCGTGCGTCATTCTGACTCCGTATGTGGAAGTTATGCCCATTTCTGGAAGGTTTTGGTATTTTCTTCTACTTCAAGGGCATTTTGGTAATTTCATACTGCATACTTTGGAGGGTTTTAAAACAGAATCATGTATATAATTGAATTAGCTTCGTGTCGGTTCCAACCACGCCTCATTTCGATTCCGTATGAGGGAGTTATAGCCGTTTCCGTGCAACGCGTCAAAATTGGTTCAAAGTGGAAAAGTGGGCTGCCTGCAGCCCAAGGCAAATTCCAAAAGTGCGGTCGACCGGTCCCAAACATGAGGTCGACCGGTCCCATCAGATATGGACGAAAATTGACTTATTTTGGGTTTTTTGGCTTGGTTTTGTTTGGGGTTTGTTTTGGGGTATAAATAGAATGTTGGGGGCTTTTCTTTGGAGCATATATTTCATTTTAGATACTTAGTTTAGGGTTTGGATTTTGAGAGCTCATCTTCTCCTCTCTTTGGGTGTTCCCCATTTGGGTGTTGTAAGGTTACTATTCATTATCTCTTCCAATTAATTTAAGTTGTATTTCCTTATTTTCTTGCTTTGTAGTTAATTTACTTGCTTTCTAATTTAGTTTACTTGCTTTATTTATTGCTTTCACCTAAATACATGTCATTTACCATGCTCTGTCGCTAGGTTAAATTAGGTTGTGTCGGATTGAACTCACCTAGGGTTGACGTGTTGCTTTGCTTTGGTGATGGAGTTTACGGGTCTATTTCGAGTGCGTTGTCCTAGTTATTACGCCTAGGAGATTTGACGGGGCATATCATGTATGCCCCGTGCTTACGACCTTTCGTGCGTAATTTCTGGGGTATTTGTTAACACCAAAATCGTATTAGACTTTTATGCAAATTTAGGGGCGTGACAACCCTTAATTTAATTAACTGTCGAAACGAGACGCATTTGTAATAACTCGTCGACCCATGTAACCATTTTATACTAATTAACTCGGGTGAGGGATATTCGACGCAACCTATAGTTTTTACTCACTTTCTTAATCTAGCTTTATTTTCCCTCGCCTAGATTACTATTTCCCTTTTATGCATCTTTTCTCTTTTTGTGTATAATCATCTTTTACACTTTTATTTTAGGAGTATTAAATCACTTAAATTCTAACATCTCGTCTCTGTGGATTTTTGATACCCGACTTATCGCTGTGCTTGACTCGCAAGTGTAGTAGTAACTTGGGTTTTTGTATTGAGTTGGCGAAACGAAAACAACGACTGTGCACTTTACACCCGCACACTTTTCTCACTTAATCAATAAGTCCATTAGAATCCAGCACCTAACAGGCTAAGAAAAATCACAAAAACAATGGGCGATCACTACACAATAGCACCACTAAATGGTACATACCGAACTAGAATAGTGGCTCCAGTCAACTAACCTTCTCTAATCACAAAAGGGTGACACACGTGAATACATGATCTAAAATAATGACCTCCACTACTTTCATCACATCACAGCCAGTGTGTGGTATACAGTAACGACGTCAAAAGCGAACCCCAAACCGATAGATTCACTACGAGCAAAGGTATGTTCACGTAATCAACACAATATATATATATATATAGGATAATGCATCCACTCAAGCATACCTAAAACATTCAAATCCCCACATCATTGGATCCTCAACTCAATTAGTTTACTCTCTCTGTCAAAACCATGTCAAACATATATAAGCAAGTAGGATACCGCGTACACTCAAGTGTACCCCAAATCATCTAAATACCTAAAGATCAAATTCTTTATTATATTCTTATGTTTATCAACTATTAACCTTATTAAATTTGACTCCTAGTTTATTTTGTCTCTAAACTGTGATTATATATATCTATATGTATATACACACTCTCTCATAATGTACACATATGTTTCCTCATTTATTTACTAAATTGATTGCATGGCCTATAATCTTTCAAGATATGAACTAATCTCCCAAAAACTTTAAGTCTTTACTCGATAAGCTCAATGCGTACACATGACCATAGGGCACTGCTCTCTCATGCGTCTACCCAGTCTAATCCAATTCCTAACGTCGAATAGTATAATTAATTAAAATATTAACCATTCTTCTACCTTAATTAAAGTTACACAATTTGTCTTTTGGTTGATACACTAATAAACCTACCTTTTAAACTTTTACAACCATATCTCATATGGATAACTTCTCATATACTCCAATAAACTCAAGATAGTTACACGATCCATTCTCCAAACCAACCTCAGCCCGCCCCAGGGATGAATCGATTTGCCCCAAGGATGAATCGATTTGCACCTAAAAGAAGACCCGGTTTGCCAAAAGAAATGAAGATTTCCTCCTTAAATCTTCCATTAATGGTTTCCAAAGCTCCAAATTGAAACCCAGACAATATTATAACTTTAATCTAAGTGTGGGAACATGTTTACAAACATTTTTGTACACGCAAATATCTTAGCTTAGGCTTTCTAGCTTTATTTATTTCCTCTTTATATTTTGCATATCCCGTTACAAACCATCACGCATTAACACGTCGAATTGAACTCCAACATCTCCAATTCAAGACTCATTTACATCTCATGAAGGTATAAAACTTTTAGGAGTTCTTAAATATTCATATTTATATTTGGAATGTATTTTTTTATATAAAGAATCGAGGCTAGATTTTTAAGTTTAAAAAATAATAGTTTTTGCCTCGTTCGAACAAGTTTGAATCTCGTTCGATCGAAATAGCCATTTCGTTATAAGGTCATTAGATATTTTCTTCGAACAAACATCTAATGAGGTTGACAACTTAATAGTGAATTCTTGTTAAAGGATCATTAGATATAAACATCGAAGGAACTTCCTGTGTCATCTGAACGAACTTCTATTTTCGTTCAAATGAAATGGATTTCTCGTTTGAATGACCTTTATTTTCGTTCCAACGACCCATTACCTCGAATTTTGTGTCAGGTCTATAAATACCTATTGTGATTCCTTTTTCATAAGACTTTTAAAAAAAAAATCATGCATATCTGTTGCAAAAAATTTCATAATTTGTGTTTTCCAAACACCTTTTGATTCATAAACTTTACATACCCAAATATTTTGTGAATCCTTTTGAAACCCTAAAAATTTTATGTATCTTGCATATACCTTGTGGAGAGGATTATCTACAACTAAACTTGTGACCCAAAACATCACTACTGAAAGAAGAAGAAAGGTTGATCGGTGGATACCAAGGGTGGATCGCGGCCTGTGAACGACTTTGGACTGGGCCATTTTCTTTAGAAGTTTTGTGAAGATTGTGTGTTATACTTAGTCGGTCTAAGTAGTCTGTAAGTCGACTGTATTGTAAAATGTTCTAAAGTGTTCAATATAGGTTTTATGCTGAAAATAGATTTTTCCTCATCTCTGTGTGTTTGTATGTTTGGATTGATATTTGAAATTATATGTTTAGAACACATATTTACATGCACACCTAATTTAATTAAAGTTTAAAATTTGACTAAAATAGAATTTTTGTGCTTTGGTATTTAAATAGAAAAATACAAAAATAGAATTTTTGATTGTGACCATCCTTGTCGAGCATGTTTCACATGTTTACAAAGTGGTATCAGAACATTCTACTCTAACAAGTGGTATCAGAGCGGGTTGCACTAATTTATCGTGTAAATCCTTGTTCAGTACTATTTAAGGTGATTATTTATCCTTCTTTCTTGAGTTTCTTTTTTTCTATCCAAAAGATTCCCATAGTGATAATTATCCGATTTGTTTAGTGACGACAAGTTTGATATTTTAGAGGAGTTTAATGAGCTTCGTAACCTGATGAAAAATTAAATCATTTGAATTCGAAGTTTGCAAAAAGAATTAAAATTTTTGAAAATGAAAATTTTCATTTTAAAGCTACTATGGAACTTTTGCAAGTTGTTCAAACTCATAGATATTACTTTTGTGAGAATCTTGTGGACATGGACCGTGATTTAAAATTTTGGAATTATCTAAGAAAAATAGTGATGATAGAGTTGAGTTTTTAGAAAAAGAATTAGATACTCTAAAATTTCCAGGGTGTGTTCACGTGCCAATGAGGATAATGATAAATTAATTAATGATTTGATAGAAAGTGAGAAGACTCTTAGGGATAAGTTCGCTTGCATTGAGGGGGGATCGATATAACCTTCTAGGAATGATTGAAAATATGAAGAAGGAGTTCGTAAACTTGAAGAGTCTAATTCTCTGCTTGAGTTTAGAATTTTGAAGTGAAAAGATGATCTAAAAGACTCGAGTAGTTTTGGTAGTTATGGTACTGGCTCCTATTATTCTAATGTTTTCATCGCCAAAGCTAAGACCATTGTTTGTTTTAGAGGGTCAACTACATCCAAGGACGTTAGAAAAGGTCAACCCAAAGGTAAAAATACTTGTATTTACACATGTTCGCATTGTGGTATGAAAGGTCACGTTAGGGCATTTTGTTATGATCTTGGAAGAAGTCCTAAGAAGTTAAAGTCTAGTATCCCTATGATTCCCAAACCCGACGTATTAAGTATACATATATTTGGTTTAGGAAATCTTTTGTAGAGGCAATAAATGTTTGACTTCTTGATTCTCGCATGATTGCACATGACTCTTCACATGCTACATCTTATGGGTGATTACTTGCATGTTTTTATGTCATAATCTAGTTATGCGTCATGATATATTTTTGCTAACGTTATGACATGTGTATCTTTTGTATTTTTATTTTTCTTTTATTGAGTCATAAAGAAAATACAAAAAGATAATATTTTAATTAAAAAAATGAAAAATGCAAAAATGCAAAAAGATTTTTGGTTTTTTGTGTACTTTAGTTTACACGTTTGGTATGGAATATTGGTGCGTTTGAATCCAATTCACTCCATTATTTTCATGTGAATACGACATTTGGTTATGATTGTAGATGTTTAGATTGTTTTTAACCATGCTTGTATGGAGTTATTTCTAACTTGATTGGCTTAATAGATTCAATCTTGTATATGCCTCTGCTCACACATGCACGAGTTTTTTGAACGTTAACTTCACATGTATATTTGAGCATATATTTTTGTGACTATGAGAGATTTGTGCATGTAAGAATCCTTGCCCGTGAACCTTATTTGGTTAGTTTAAAAAATATGAGGTTGCGCGACAAAGGGTTACGAACGGAGCAAATCTCATTTGCGATAAAGTCACTGTTGGCAAGAGCCTAATGAAAAGATTAAAGTCAATAAAAACAGAAAAAGGGCCAACATATATTAATGTGTGATCTATCAAAAGAAATTACTTCAAAAGAATAAAGAAAAGAAAATATGATATATGTTTATCCTTTAAGGGTGTTTAGCTGAAGATCAACGGGCTTGCACAATGAATACTGGTTATGCTTATTTTTTCATGATGCTACAATCATCAATATTCTAGGCTTGTGTGTATTGTACTTATTTGTTCATTAAGTTCACTTTATATTGTCACTTGAGAATAAATCGTAGTTTGAAAAAGTTTTGGGATCAATTAGAACTGTCTGAACATATTTGAGTATTTGGGTCATAATTCATTTGTATCTAGTTCATGCCCATTCATTCCATCCCACATGTTTAGACACATCAATACTATACTAGTATGTAAAGCTTATGTGTTTTGTGTCGAGTTTTGTCGTCACTTACACCTATATATATGTGTCAGATTTTCATTAGTATATTTTGCACACATTATGTAAAATATCATGCTTTGACTCTTTGCGATTTATTTTTAGTCCATGGTTGTCACATACCTTATCATAGTTTGTATTATTTGTGTGCTTGAGTTGTTGTGTTGTATTTGCAATATTTAAACTTGAGAAAATTTTGAAAATTTTCAAAAATAGTTTGTGGATTTTGCCTTTGAGATTATCATTTGTGCCGTGTTTACATATCTTTGTTATGATATCTTTCTTCTTATATGTGATGCTTTTTACTTAATATTTAGATTCTACTCCTTTGTCTATTTTGGATAAAAGGGGGAGAAAAAATTAAGGGGGGAAACTAAGGGGGAGATTTGATGAGTTTGATTTATGGGGGAGAAATGCATTATGAGTTTTATTTTTATTTTCTATTTCAAACTATATGAATCACGGGTATTTTTTTTACTTCATGTGTGTAGGTATCTAAGGAAGAACATATTACACCGGATGAAGACAAAGTTTCCCAAGGGAAGACCAAGATGAGATTGAAGACAATGTTTCACTATGCCATTCCATTTCTAGGATTTGGGAGGGTATTAGTTTTTTTTGTCATAGAGGGGCTTTTAATGTAACTTTGTTTTCTATTTAGTTTTGTACCGGAATAGCCAAAGGGGAAGACTTGTAAGCGCAAAATATTTAGCAAAATATTTTAGCATTTTTTTTTCATGGAGGGGTTTTTATTTGTATTTATACTTTGGCATATTTGGCGTATCCCGTTACAAACCGTCACGCATCGACTTGTCGAACCGAACTCCAATATCTCCAAGTTCAAGACTCCTCTACATCTCATTAATGTATAAAACTTTTAGGAGTTCTAAATTATTCGTATTTATATTTAGGATCTTTTTTTATTAAAAAAAAGCTGGATTTTTAAGCTTTAAAAAAAATTGGCCTCATTCTAGCGAGTTTGAATCTCGTTTGAACGAAATATCCATTTCATTAAAAGATCATTAGATATTTGCTTTGAACGAACATCTAATGAGATTGACTGATTTATAATGAATTCTCTTTAGAAGCTCATTATATATAGATATCAAATGAATTTCCTGTGTTGTTTGAACTAACTTCTGTTATCATTCGAACGAATTGGCTTTCTTGTTCGAACGACCTCTATTTTCATTCGAACGAGCCGCCGCCTCAAATTTTGTATTAATTCTATAAGTACCTATTTTTCTCCCTTTTTATATAATACTTTTCAAAAAATGTTTTTTGCATATCTGTTGTAAAAGTTTTCACAATTTTGTTTTCCAAACATCTTTTGATTCACAAACTTTACATCCCCAGATATTTTGTGAATCCTTTTGAAACCCTAGAAAGTTTATGTATCTTGATTACACCTTGTGGAGAGGATTATCTAGTGCTAAACTTGTGACCCGAAGGATCAATGCTGAAGGAAGAAGAAAGGTTCATCAATGGATACCGAGGGTGGACCACCGCTTGTGAACGACTCTAAACTGAGACATTTTCTTTGGAAGTTTTATGAAGACTATGCATTATACTTAGTGGTATAAATAGTTTGTAAGTCGACTATCTTGTAAAACGTTTCAAAGTGTTGAATTTAGACTTTTCCCTGAAATGTATTTTTCCTCATCTCTATGTGTTTGTATGTTTAGACTGATATTTGCAATTATATATTGAACACATATGTGTATGCACACCTAATTTAATCAAAGTTTAAAATTTGACTAAAATTTGATTTGTGTGCTTTGGGATTTAAATTGAAAAACAAAAATAGAATTTTTTATTGTGACCATCCTTGCTAGTCTTATTTCACGCGCTTACAAAGTAGTATCAGAGCATTACACTCTAACATTTTTTAAATAATCATACAAATCTAATAACATCAAATTCAAGATCAAAATCTAATGATTCAAACTTTGTAACATAACTCATTGTGAAATCATATTAGGGTTTGTTCGTCACAAATTTCATAATTAAAACTTAAATAAACATGAGAAAACTTTGTAATGATGAATCCTCAACCTAAATCATTGATTAAATCTCAAATCTACATCATTTAATCAAGCAATTTCATAATTTATTCATCAAAGTACAAGTTACTAATTCATGAAAGATTTATATTTCTTCTAATTTACACACATCTTTAGTATATTCAATCCTAATGCCTGGGGGAACCTTTAAAATTTTGGGGCAGTGCCCTAAAGTTACAAGAATACCTCCAATGAATCAATATAAATCATGCGACTAATTTATAATAAACAGTCGACCCTTTAACACTCACATGCAATGAATACCTCACCTCTCATTTAAGTGCAAGTACTACACATATGTCCAAAATCCAAGGAATAATAGATGATAGAATTCTTTGTATCTAGACAATTAAGCACTATCATGTAGAAAAAAACTAACCTGGAACGCTACTAATTACCAAGTAGGATTTCACCACAAGGCCCACACATATATTTTCATAAAAATAGTTGTGCTTTCACAAAGGTAACACTTTATCTGCTTAATATCTTTTTAATTAAATGATTTATTATCCAAACTCCCATTGTTGATGTAAAAAATTAGATTACTCTAATTATTCAATCACAGATAAATCAATGAGACAAAGAATTTTAAAGTGGTTCAGCCTTATAAGAATGGCCTACGTCCACTGTTGTTTTATTGCTGAGTGTTTGGGAATTCTCGATTTGTGTTCTATCAAGAAATTCCGATCTGGATCGACTCCAGGGTTTGGATCCCGGGGCCCCCCTTATTACAATGAGGATTGTACAATGTATATATAGCCCTGAGGCTGTCATGTGAAAGGGTAATACATTAAATGATATACATGTGAAAGGGTAATACATTTAATGCCCTCTTTGCGTGTGCGTGTGAATGATAAGCATTTAATGAATCAGTTGAACTGTTGGTTATCTAGCTATTAATGCTTTGTTCGAGATGCAGCTCGTACCGCCTGAGTTGCTCGGACCGCCTAAGCTTCTCGGTACTCAAGAGTTCCTCGGAGAGGCATTGTTCCTCGGAGCGTGTGAGATCCTCGGGGGAACTAGTCTTACTCGTTGTAGTCTTGTTCCTCGGAGCGCGTGGGTTCCTCGGAAGTGTTTGTTGTTTCCATGTAGATAGCCACGTGTCTTCATATGATTGGTCCATGTCTGCAGATTAAATTTGGTATCAACAGAAGCCCCCAATGTTTCATAGTTCGAAATTTGAGGAGTATGGAACATTCTTTCTCGGAATATGGTAGCTTTAAATAGTCTTCCGGATTTTTAGGAGCGTTTCCCCTGTATTTATTTCTCCTTCCCAATTCGTAGAATCATGCTTTTTTGGACTTTTCTGCGTGCTTCGATTCCCGCATCACTTTTCGTCTTTTTAGCCGCTGTTGTCCGCTTTGATTCCCGCGCCACTTTTTATCTTTTTAGCCGCTGGTAACATAATCATCCTTTTTTGTAATCATTACTTCACCATCTCCCAAGTCAAGGCATTTAAACTTTACAGACATTCCCATCACCTTCTACCTTTTCAAATTTTTATCTTCGAGTTTTACGTCGTCTCTTCCTACTCTCTTATGCGTTCATCTTTTCTACCGTTCGTTGTCAGCAGATCCATTCTTTTCCTGTAAGATCTTCTTCCTTCTTCTTCATTTCTTTATTCACCATGGTTTACCCTGTTAAGTCTCTTGAGAAGTTTCGTTCTGATTTCTCCATTCCCTCATGGGTTGTTTTGGAAGAGCTTTCTGAGCCTTCTAATTACTTCCATTTGGCTGAGGGACATTGGTTCCCCAGTCTCTTTTTTGCTGAGTGTGGATTTTCTTTTCCACCAAATCCTTTGTGTCTAGAATTTTGTCAGTACTTTGACGTTGTTCCTGCATGAATAGCCCCCAACACATGGAGGATAGTTAATGGGGTGCATAGATTAAATCAAGTGTATGGAACTCGTATAGGAATTCCAGAAATCATGTACTACTATAGATGGGCAGTTAATGATAATATTTTTTATTTAAAAACTAGATTTTTAAATAGAGCCTTAGTAGTCAATCTCCCTGATGCCAATAGGGATTATTTTGAACACGGGGTTGTCATAAAAAATTGACAACACTCTCCATTAACTGGAAATGAGGTTTACCAGGGTCCCAGATGCCCTCCTTATGGCAATGGGATAGGTTATTTTTATTTTATTTTATTTATTTTGAAATCATGTTTCTTTTGTGTTTGATAAAATGTGCCACTGATAACAATGTTTATTTATTTGCAGTTGATAGCAAGATAAAGTGCCCAAAAGAAGCAGATGTCAATATAAGGCATTTGAAACTTATTTGGAGTCTGCATCAAAGTGTTGCCGATGAGCACATTAGATCAGCTTCGTATCTGCTGCATTACAAGAGCTATACCACTTCCTTCACTGCTCGTCCAGTGATAAGTGAATCAGAGTCATTACCAGCTTCCACCAGCTCATCGCCTGAATCCCATATTCCTTTAAGTGAAAGGATGAAGAAGAGAAGACCTCCTACCCTGTTTGAGAAAACTGCCTCCGGTTCTGGGGAGGCAAAAAGGAGTAGGATTGATGTCCCAAGGGAGGGGACAAAGAAGACTGATGCAGCTCCTCCAGCTGCTCCTGTTAAAGTTGCCGAGAAGCCCGCAGTGGCTCCGAGCAGCTCTGCTGCTCCTGGAGAGGTGATTGTGATATCACCGACCAAGGGTTCTTCCTTGGTTGAATCTATACCTGTTCCCCCGAGGAGGCTGAAGAAGAGCTCCTCGGTCAATTTGGCTGACACCATTACTCAGCCCCCAGCTGTTGGGGCTGGAGTTCCCACTTTTATTCCCCCGAGCTCTGCCATGAGCTCGGTAATGTCCTGGATCATCCCCGAGGTCCAAGGTACTGAAGAAAACCTTACTCGGGATATGGTCACCTCGCTAGCTGTTCGTCACCTTGCTTCTGTAAGTCTCTTTACTTTGAATTTTTCATATTTCCTTTGTCATTTTTATTTCTGACTTGCTTTCTTTTTCTGTTCACAGTTGATGAGCTGCTTCAATATAATCCTGAAGAAGGATGAAGCGATTAAGGCTTCATGCTCTTCGTCCAGTGTGGAGGGAGATCTGAAAGAAGCTACCAAGTCTCTGGCAGATTCTCGCCAGAAATATGTTGATGACAAAGCTGTCTGGGACAAGAAGCTTGCCTCCGCCGAGCAAGAAAAGGCTCGAGCTGTTGATGCCTCCAAGGAGTTGGAGAAGAGAATAAATGCCTTGGAGAAGGCAAATAAGGAGCTTGAAGAGAAGCTCAAAACTGCAGGAGAGTTTGAAGATAAACTCAAGGCTGCCGAGGAGGAGTTGGCTCAACTTCGGGAAGTAGGTCGGCAGAAGGAGGAAGCTGAGTAAAAACTGAAAGTTGCTGATGACTTACTGTCCGAAAAGCTTGCCTTGGAGAAGACCAAGAGGAAGATGGCTGTGAAGAAGTCCTTCAACTCTGGCTGGGACAAGGGGTGGAACAAGGGGTTGGCTGCCATGGTGTCGCAAGTGGACTATGGAAGTCTCAAATACTTTAGGGATGGATGGGTTTCTTCCCTTCAGGAGATGAAGGTCGACGAGTATTCCGAGCTCTTCCAGAGACATATCCCTGGCCCCCCTCCAACTCCAGAAGAGTTAGAAGAGGATAAAGCTACCTCTGAAGAGTCTTCGATGGTGATGGGAGATCATGCCCTAGCCATCCAGCCTGCTGCCGAGGAAAATCAACAAATCGTTTCTTCTTCCGAGCAACTGCCTATTCTCCCAGAGCAACTATCCCTTCCCTCCGAGCAACCTACCTCTTTATCCCAACCTCCCGAGAAGGTTTTGGGAGATAAGGAAAAGTTGTAGTGTTGTTCGGGTTTCTCTTTATTTTGTTTCTCTTTATCAAATGTAACCCAGAAGATGTAACTCTGAACTATGATCTAATAAAACTTGAACTTTTTTGCATACTGTTGTCTATCTTTCATTCATACTCTGCTTATTCTTCTTATTGATGATTACTCCTCTTTCTCTGATAGTTTTTGGCTAGGATGGAACTGCTATCTGCCCATGATACAAAGTTGTTGCGATAATGTAATGAGTACTTTAAGGCTGGTCACACAGACCTGAGTGCTGCACAAGTTGTCGACATACTTGGTCAGGAAGCTTCAGAACAGGAAGTGGAAGCATATCAATATCCAAAGTGTCTGCTTGATCGGGTTATAGCCAATAACGTTGCCTATTATGAAATGATCGAGGATCTTCAAAGCACCCTCGAAGACCTTCAGCTTCAATACAAAGAATCCACTGCCTTGTTGCATGAGGGGTATGAGAAGAAGTACCAGCAGATCATTGCCGACAAGGGCTACGAGAAGCTTTTTACTGGGTACGATGTAAGGGAGAGAACCTTGAGAGGTGAGGTCGAAGAATGCAGACAGATTGCTGAGTTGCTGGAAAAGGAAAACAACAACCTGCAAAAGGAGCTGTCACAATTGAAGTCTGTAGCTTCCACTTCTAGTGCCTTGATCCTAGTGACCGAAGAGGGATTTTCGTTCTTAGAGGTTGAGAACGCCAAGTTAAGGGAAGAGTTGGACACCTTGAAGAGGTTGGGCCCTTCCACATCTTCTCGGGAACGAGCAAGAGCTCCTCAGGGACGAGCAAGAGCAGCTCGGGTTCTTGTCGAGGAACAGAGGACTCAGTCTGCCTTAGAGAACCAGGCTTTCCAATTAATGGCGAAGAACCAGGCGTTGTCTGATATGTCAAAGAAG
The DNA here is from genome assembly GCA_949130495.1 of Sambucus nigra. Lineage (NCBI taxonomy): Eukaryota > Viridiplantae > Streptophyta > Magnoliopsida > Dipsacales > Adoxaceae > Sambucus > Sambucus nigra. The sequence goes on along the minus strand of OX422220.1, from coordinate 237,264,387 downwards.
ATTAGGGACCTGGAAAAATAGCTTTCTGTGCAGAAGTCAGTCTTGGAGAATAAGGAGCTTTTCATCAAGAATCTCCACGAGCAGCTAGAAAGGCTAACATATCAATTCCACAAACAGCCCAGGGAGTTCTGGATGGCTGGATACAATGAAGCGCTATACCACTTGGATGATCGTATCCAGAATGCCAACAATGAGGGATATAAGCAAGGCTGTCTGAATGCCTTAGGTGTGTTGAAGCTCGAACAAGGTCATTATCTGTGAGACTACCATGATCCCGGGTTGCTCAACTTGCCTGTGCCTCCATACAATTTAGACATGGATTGGATCCCTTCTCGGGCCATTCCTCGGAGCTTAATTTCAAAGTACCTCGGTGACTACAATTTACATTCTCAAATAGAGGTATCTCGTCCCGAGCATCTCTTAGATCGACCATCCGTGATGAATGTCAGGATGTTGAAGGATCTCAACTTCATCAATTCTCCTCTGTTTTTAAATGATCCGCCTGCTGGCGAGGAACCTATGTCAAAAACAGAGGGGAAGAGACCAGTAGAATAGGAATTTTTGATGTAATAGTTAGTATACATTTCAATGTAACTGTAATTTCATTATCAATGTAATTTATTTTGAATTCAATGAAAGACTGTCATTTTTGTTTGCAAATCTTGATTGCTATTGTCTTGTAATTATCAAACACTTTATATTTATGCATATTTGTTAAAAAGATAACAATATTGTGTTGTTTGTCGACCAACTCAGTAATAATTAAAAAGTTTCAAGTTTCAATAATATTGCTCGATCACTTAATAATAAAGTCACGAGTATAAAAAATGTTTAAATTTTTTCCAACCAACCAAGGTCGTTAAATTATGCTTGTCGACCAACTACAGTTAGTGGGTTTTTATCCCCGACCAGCCATAGTTGGTAGACTTTTCTCTTAAATGTTTCCGACCAACCAAGGTCGGTAAATTTTCTTCGTCGACCAACTACAGTTGGTGGGTTTTTATCCTCGACCAGTCATAGTTAGCAACTTTTGCACCTTCAGGAATAATCTTACCTCTCGACCAACATAAGTTGGCATTTTCGAGAATATATGTACCTCCCGACCAACATAAGTTGGCATTTGCGAGTATATTTTATTTCCTAGCCAAACATGTTGGCATTTTTAGGAATATTTTGTTTCCTAGCCAAACAGGTTGGCATTTTTAGGAATATTTCGTTTCCTAGCCAAACAGGTTGGCATTTTTAGGAATATTTCGTTTCCTAGCCAAACAGGTTGGCATTTTTAGGAATATTTTGTTTCCTAACCAACCGAAGTTGGCATTTTTAGTAATATTTTGTTTCCTAACCAACCGAAGTTGGCATTTTTAGGAATATTTTGTTTCCTAGCCAAACAAGTTGGCATTTTTAGGAATATTTTGTTTCCTAGCCAAACAGGTTGGCATTTTTAGGAATATTTCGTTTCCTAGCCAAACAGGTTGGCATTTTTAGGAATATTTTGCTGCTGAGCAGTCTGAGTTTTGCCGAGTTTTGCTGAGTAGTGTGTAGCACTAGTATTCCCAGAAAAAATCTCAATAAAAGGAGAGACTTTAGAAGAATATCTTCATTTTATTCATACTATTGGAACTGTGTTACATATACATCACTGATAATACTTGCGTAGGTACTCTGCGTTTCATGCATTCTTAAACTCCTCGCCTTCTAAAGTTGCTATTCGATAAGTTCCTGGTCGAACAACTTCTGTAACTTGGTATGGTCCATGCCAGTTTGCTTCCAGATTATTGTGCTTTTGAATTACTTTCTTCAGCATATAATCTCCTTCTTTCAAGTCGCACTTCTTCACCCTTTTGTTGTAGAACAAAGTTGTTCGCTGCTGGTAAGAAGCATTTCTAATGGCTGCTTCTTCTCGAACTTCCTCGAGCATGTCTAAATCCAATCTTCTCATCAAGTCACTGACAGGGGAATTAAAATTTAGTACCCTGTGTGTTGGGAGTCCCAACTCGACAGGTATAACGGCTTCAGTTCCAAACGTCAGCATATATGGTGTTTCTCCAGTTGCTACTCGGGGAGTAGTTCGGTAAGCCCAGAGTACTGTTTGTAGCTCGTTGATCCAATTCGATTTTGCATCATCCAATCTATTCTTCAAGCCATTTAGTAGCGTTCTGTTTATCACTTCAGTTTGTCCATTGCTTTGAGGATGGCCTGGTGCTGAGTGGACCTTGAAAATGTTTGACTGATGACAATAGGCGGCAAACTCCTCGTTATCAAATTGTGCTCCATGGTCTGTGATGAAGGCATGAGGGAGACCATATCGACAAATGATGTTCTTCCAAACAAATTGGTACACCTTCTCGTACGTCATGTCAATGAGTGGCTCAGCTTCTACCCACTTAGTAAAATAATCCACTGTGACGACGAGATACTTGAACCTTCCTCGGGTCGTTGGCAGTGGGCCAACCAAATCAATTCCCCACATGACAAATGGCCAAGGGGAAGTTATGGGTGTTAATAATGCTTATGGAGTTCTTCGGATGGAGCAAAAGCATTGGCACTTGTCACACTTCTTGGCGTAGGCTATACAATCAGCCCTCATCATCGGCCAGTAGTATCCTTGCGTCATTACCCTTTGTAAAAGCGTCCGACCTGCTACATGTGCTCCACAAAACCCTTCGTGGATCTCTTCAATTAATTCTTTCACCTCAGAGGGGTGTACACATATCTGCAAACCTGCCATAATTCCTCGTCTATATAAAACACCATTAGTTCATACATACCGAGCAGCTTTCAACTTCAATTTTTTGGCAGCGAGCTTGTCAATTGGCAATTCTCCCTCTTCGATATACGCCCTGATGGAATCCATCTAAGATGGTCCTAAATCAAGGGTGATAAATTTCATCGTAAGATCTTCATCTATGCTCCGACCAGCTAACACTTTAATTGGGATCGTTCACCGTAGCTCGGTGCGAGTAGATGATGTTAGTCGAGCTAGGGCATCTGATCTCGCATTCTCCATTCTTGGTATTCTGACCAGCTGAATAGCGGCAAATTCTGACACCAACTCCTTTGCCTTTGCATGATATCTCATCATTAATTCTCCTCTAACTGCATATACTCCCATCATTTGGTTTACGATCAATTGAGAGTCACTGAAGATCACAACCTGTTGCGCCTCCATAATTTTTGCCAAATTAAGCCCTGCAATCATGGCTTCGTATTCAGCCTCATTGTTGGAAGCTTTGAGTTGTAAATGCAAGGCGTATTCCATGTCGACCTCGTCCGGAGTGCTCAAAACTATCCCCGCTCCACATCTTATAGTACAAGATGAGCCATCTACATATAGCCTCCATATAGGTAACTCGTCTTCGAATTTGTGATCAGTCAGAGTTCCTCGGTGAAATATTTGTTGCTTCCTTTCCTCCTCGGATTTTTCTTGCTCTTCGTCGATCATTTCTTCTTACGATTTTACCAACCGGAGTTGGTTTGAGCTCGAATTCAATGATTCTGTAACATCCACTTGCCCTTTTACCAACCGGAGTTGGTCTGAGCCAGTGTTTGTTGATCCTGTAACATCCACAGGTTGATCAGCGAGCAATTCTTGTTCCTCGTCTGGAGTCCTCACCACTATCTATGTGTCACATCCTGTAACATCCACACGCTCTTTTACCAATCGGAATTGGTCTGAGCCGATGTTTGTTAATCCTGTAACATCCACAGGTTGATTAGAGAGCAACTTTTGCTCCTCGGCGGTATCAGGATAGGTGAACTCCGCTATAAAATCTGCTACAGCCTGCCCTTTTAATGATGATTTGGGTTCATAGACTATATCATATTCACCGAGCTCTATTGCCCAGTACATCAATCTTCCTGATTTTTCTGGCTTATGAAGGGCTTGCCTCAATGGCATATAAGTATATACTACTATAGTATGATCCTGGAAGTATGGCCTCATTCTCCTACTCGCCTCAATCAGCGCTAGTGCAAATTTCTCCAGCCTTGGATATCTGATTTCTGCTCCTCGAAAGGCCTTACTTGTGTAGTAAATTGGCTTTTGTACTCCATTCTCCTCTCTGATCAACGCTGAGCTAACTGCATTCTTGGACACTGCAAGGTACAAATATAATTTTTCTCCCATAACCGGCCTGGACAACAGTGGAGGTGCTCCCAAGTATTTCTTCAAGTATTGAAAAGCCTTCTCACATTCATCATTCCACTCAAAAGTATTTCTGAATGGGAGACATCTATCAGTTTCTCGTGACACAAATCTGTTGAGTGCCGCTACTCGTCCTGTGAGACTCTGTACTTCCTTCTTCGTCGTTGGAGATCGCAGCCCTAATAGAGCTTTGATCTTTTCAGGATTTGCTTCAATGCCTCGTTGATTGACAATGTACCCGAGAAACATGCCGTTTCGTACTCCAAAGATGCACTTCGTCGGGTTAAGCTTCATTTGATATTTATCTAGTTGATCAAAAGTCTGACTTAAGTCAACTAGATGATCGGCAACTTTCTTGCTTTTTGTCAGCATATCGTCAACATAGACTTCCATATTGTCACTGATTTGTTCAGCAAAGACCTTGTTCATCAGCCTCTGATATGTCGCACCTGCATTTTTCAAACCAAAAGGCATAACATTATAACAATAAGTTCCCCTAGGGGTAATGAAAGAAGTACTCTCCCTGTCTTCAGGTTTCATTTTTATCTGATTGTAACCAGAATAAGCATCCATGAAGCTTAGCAACTCGTGTCCCGAGGTAGCATCCACCAGTTGATCAATTTGGGGAAATGGAAAGTGATCCTTTGGGCATGCTTTGTTGAGGTCGGTGAAGTCTACACATATCCTCCACTTGTTGTTCTTCTTCTTTACCATCACCACATTAGCTAACCAATCTGGATATTTAACATCTTCAATGAAACAAGCTTTCTGGAGCTTCTCCACTTCCTCCTGTATAGCTTAATTCTTCTCGGGACTGAATACTCTTCTTCTCTGCTTCACAGTCTTGATCTCCTTATTCACATTGAGCTCGTGACATAAGAAGTTTGGGTCTATCCCAGGCATATCTTCATGACTCCACGCAAAAGTTTGTCTTCTGCTTCTAAGGAAAGTTATCCATTCCTGTTTTAATGAGGCTTCCAACGATGAACCTATTTGAGTAGTTCGCTCAGGGTGCTCGTCGTCCAGAATGATGTTTTCAGTAGCTTCCACTACTTGACCCTTTACGAGTTGCGACTCATCTCGAGGATCCAGTGTTTCAATTTCTGCACCTTCTTCCACTTGATAAGTAGTGGTCTTTTTCTTTGATTCTTCCAGTTCTTCTTGCTCGGCGGATGAATAATAGCATTCCCGAGCTACTTTCTGATCACCTTTGACAACTCCTACTCCAAAGTTTGTTGGAAATTTTAGGCACTGATGCATTGTAGATGGCACAGCCTCGAACTTCTTCAATCCTACTCTTCCCATGATGATATTGTACGATGATTGGACATTCTAGTCCATCACGAAGAAACATATTCTTTCTGTCCGACAAGCACGCCACGTACCAATGAATATATCCAACTTGATCATCCCAAGTGAAAATACTTTCTCGCCAGCAAAGCCGAAGAGGGGTCTGTGGTAAGGCTCCAGTTGAGATAGCTTTAGATTTAAACTATCGAAACACGAGTAGAACATAATGTCTGTCTAGCTACCATTGTCGACCAGCACTCTTGAAATCATTACCTCCTTCATTCTCATCTTGATCACCAGTGGATCATCGTGAGGATATAAAACACCTGCAATGTCATTTTTTGAAAAACTGATGACCAATTTCTCCTTGTTCACCTTTCTCCGGCGATCTTCCTCAGCTAGATTTATTCGCTGAATGTACGAGCAAGCTTGAGCCTCACCGAGGTAAGCTTTTCTTTCTGCAGTAAGGTCTCCTCCTCCTGCATCTCCTCCTGTAATAACATAACAATCAAATGACCCAAAGCGTATTGAAAATACCTCTCGTTCTGGCTGCCTTGGTTTTTTGGGAAGATCGGGGTCATCCTATGGATCAACTTCATGGTTTCTCTTCTTGTTCTCCTCTGCTCGACGAGGAGATCTAGACCTTTCTCTAGTTCGGTCGTCATTTCTTTTTTCGCCTCCCCGATCAACATACTTTGCTAGATTTCCTCGTCGGATGAGTGTTTCAATCTCATTCTAAAGAGCTATGTGTGACACCCCGACTAATTAAATACCGGGTAGCTACTCCTTTATTAAATCAATACAAAATGCCAAGTTGGTTCAGTTAATAGCATCACTGTCGAAAACATTTTAATAATTACTAACCACCTAGTATTTAAAAAGTAAGTTACCAAATTTTAAGTTAAGTCTGATTAACATACAGAGAAAGAATAATGAAAGAATAACAACCATCCACCATAACGAAGCAATAAAATAACCAACAAAATAATAATAAGTCCAGAGGAAAACTCCTCACAACAATCCCACAACTGAAAATAATATGACAAGTCTGAATCCTGAATTAATTACATGCCAGAAGTCTGAATAACTGAAATAAATGGAATGTCTCTAAAAGAAATGGGCGACATGCCCTACAACTGATAAATGCTGAATATAGAATCAAGATAGATGAAGCGTCTACAAGAAAAGTCCTGTAACTTCCACAAACAGCTACAGCTCGTCACCTGAATGAGGATCCTAAGCATGGTGTCCTTGTGGCTGGGCACCTAAAATGGTTTTTACAAAAATAGATTTGAAAGCAAATGGGTCAGAGCCCGAAAGTGGGAATCATTTTAAAAATAGCAAGTGTTTAAATAACATTAAATGCAAAATACATGTTAGGACGTGCACTCACATGAAATTCTCACCTCTCGACTACATGTTCACTCCTAACGTACCATACCCATCTAAATGACATACATATCTAACCAAACCGTAATAAGTTCTACCCCTTACTACTCGATTCCCATATTACATTCTAGATTTATCAATATAATCGAGGGCTTTACTTAAACTCAGATTCTCAATTTGTAATACAGTTCACTATCGGTTAACCCGTTATGTTTTCTCAAAACATTACCATAATTATATTCACAATACCAACAAGAAAGTTCCCATTAATTAAGTGTATATTATTCGCGTCATAAATATACAATACAAGCACCCCGAGACTAAGCTGTGGTGCACACATACTCTGCTATCCATCCCGGTACATCACGTACATAAGGATCACGCATTCCGAATCTCTCAGGAATCGTTCTCAGATAACAACAATCACAAACAATGGAGGCGAACACAGTCACATCACATGGGTCACGTACATACCTACACTCCCACGATCAGCAGACTTATTAATATCCCAATAAGTCCTTCTCTGGCCTATGTTCTCGAGGTACCAATCTAGATCCGGGCAACACAAGGATTAGAGGGCCCTAAGCGAACGTAAACCTCCCGTGATAGCAAGTATGGTAGGTATGTCATACACATAAAATCATATACATATACTAAGTATGCACACATCTTAGTAGTCACCATAATATAGTTGTGGTATACTTCTCATTCTCGTACCGACATATAATGCTACACAATTTATATATTCCCGGTTAATATAATTATTTAGGCCGACAACAGTTCTCGAATTGTAGTAGACACTCACGTCCTAATTCATAATTTCCCCTTTGGTTCGAACTACATGTAATACCCCGTATTTTTGTGATATTTATTTATGGGATTAATTGAATTAAATGTGAATTAATTGAGAATTAATCCGGATAAAATATTAACGAGATGTGAGTTATTATTTGATTATAATGTGTATATATGGCAATATATGAATATTGGAACTATTGAAATTGTCGCGAGATTGAAATACGGCAATTTGGAAAATTTTGTTGAACACGCGTGACAGTCGCGTCAGGAATATATTTATTTGAATTAAAAAGTGAAATTTTATTTTTATCACCCGTATGGTCATTTTGAGTGCGCCAACGAGTCCGAAAGGGTCGAAATAGTCTGAAAACACTAGCCGGGGGTTAAGTTTAGGTCCCGGGGCATTATTGGGCCATACCGATAACTTATAAGGGCATTTTGGTAATTTCGGAAATTGGGTAATTAAAACCCACGAAAATTAGAGTTAAAAATCTGACTTAGTCTTAACCCACTAAGCCATTTCCAACCCCAATTTAGGTAGTGGGCTACGGGAGAAGTTAGAAACTTTAAAACTTGGCAAAAACCAGCCCCACCTCCATTATCACCTTGAGAAGAACTTGTAGAGAGAGAGATTAAGAGGAGAATTCTGCAGAGAGAGAGAGAGAGGACAGATTCAACCTTCAAGATTCAACCTCAAATTCAGAGAAAGATTAAGGAAAGTGGTTTAATTCCAATTGATTCAATGCTATGCTTTCCATGTTTAGGAAATTATCAAATTTATCTTGGAAGATTGATTAGACCCATGAATTTGAAGATGTAAAACTATGATCTATGTTAGGGACTGCATGTAGAAACATTCTGGATGAATTATGAATTCAGAATTATGACCCTTGATGATTTCAAAACGGATTTAAGAAGAGATTTATTAATGTTCTTGAAAGAAATAGGAAACTAGGGTTCTTAATGAAGTTTTGATCCAAACAAAACCCTTGGTTGATGAATTATTGGTTTTAGAACGTTAACAATGTTGTAGGATGGTTGTATGATGATGTTATAACGTTATATTAGAGTTTCATACATTAAAAGGATGTTTTGTGATGATTTGAAAACTGCAAAACGAAGCAGTCCGTAGCCATACCTGGTGCGTTCGATCGATCGACATTCATCAGTCGATCGATCTACCACTATCGATCGATCGAAGGTAAAGGTCGATCGATCGACCTTCCCAGAATGAGTAAAGTTTTCCCTATTTATATTTTAATGATGTTAACCCTTGGAAAATATTATTGGAGACCTTATGAATACCCTTAAACTTAAGGAAGACCAGTAGGCATGGCTATGAAATTTGGACCTTAATTAGAATTCAATTTGAGGAATTATTCTAAATCGAATGGAATGCGATAAGTGAGATAATATTTGGGTTAAAAGTGTAAATTAGAATAATTGATGAAATGAGGTTCGGGGCAGAAGTAAGGACCTTAGGAATGATGATGTTATATGTGGGAATAATAGGAACTTATTAATCTATTTAAGATAGGTTTTAAGTTTAAGAAACTATGACGTGTAACGTGTCGACAGTTTAAACTCTATATTATCGAGAGACTTAAAATATATATAAATGGGAATAATGGTATGAGGATGTAGAGTATACCTTTATTAATATTGAGATATCTAAGATGTGTGAATTCTTAGCATATGATTTTTATGTGTATGACATACCTACAATACTTGCTATCACGGGAGGTTTACGTTCGCTTAGGGCCCTATAATCCTTGTGTTGCTCGGATTTAGACTGGTACCTCGATGAACATAGGTCAGAGAAGGACTTATTGGGATGTTAATAAGTCTGCTGATCGTGGGAGCGCAGGTATGTGCGTGACCCATGTGATGTGACTGTGTTCGCCTCCATTGTTTGTGATTGTTGTTATCTGAGAACGATTCCTGAGAGGTTCGGAATGCGTGATCCTTATGTACGGATGTACCGAGATGGATAGCAGAGTATGTGTGCACCGCAGCTTAGTCTTGGGGTGCTTGTATTGTATATTTATGATGTGAATAATATACACTTAATGAATGGGAACTTTCATGTTGATATTATAAATATAATTATGGTAATGTTTTGAGAAAACATAACGGGTTAACCGATAGTGAATTGTATTACTAATTGAGAATCCGAATTAAAGTAGAACTCTCTATTTAATTGTTAAGGTTGTAATTAAAACATGAACCGAGTAGAAGTGTTAGAAACTCTTTTGAACTTAATAGTTATGAGAAAACACATGAATGGGTACAGGAACGTTAGGAGTGCACAGTTAGACGAGAGGTGAGTATTTCACGTGAGAGCACGTCCTAACATGTATTTTACATTCTTTGTTTTAAATGTTATTAAAACACTTGTTGTTTTTAAAATGATTTCCACTTTCGGGCTCTGACCCATTTGCTTTCAAATCTATCTTTTTGTAAAAACCATTTTAGGTGCCCAGCCACAAGGACACCATGCTTAGGATCCTCATTCAGGTGACGAGCTGTAGCTGTTTGTGAAAGTTACAGGACTTTGCTTGTAGACGCTTCATCTATCTTGACTCTATATTCAGCATTTATCAGTTGTAGGGCATGTCGCCCATTTCTTTTAGAGTCACTTCATTTATTTCAGTATTCAGACTTGTCATATTATTTTTTCAGTTGTGGGATTGTTGTGAGGAGTTTTCCTCCGGACTTATTACTATTTGTTGGTTATTGCACTACTTCGTTATGGTGAATGGATTATATTGTTCTTCCATTATTCTTTTATTGTATGTTAATCAGACTTAACTTAAAATTGGCAACTTACTTTTTAAATACTAGGTGGTTAGTAATCATTAAAATGTTTTCGACGGTGATGCTATTAACTGAACCAACTTGGCATTTTGTATTGATTTAATAAAGGAGTAGCTACCCGGTATTTAATTAGTCGGGGTGTCACACTACACTTCTAGGTTTTACTCCTCATTATATCCCCAATATCCCAAATATATCAATTAATCATCAAGGAAGTGTTGTCTCTACATATAAACAAGGTTACGGGACACGCGAAATCAAAACAGGCTAAAAAGCCTAAACTGTCAACTCGTTAGAAGTCTCGTTCGAACGAGGCTGTTCGAACGAGAGTTCGTTCGAACGAACTGGGCCTTCTAACGAGATCTCATTCGAACGAAATTCATCGGACGAAAATCCCCCTCGTTAGAAGTCAAACCGTCAACTCGTTAGAAGCTCGTTCGAACGACCTGGGCAGGTCTTCTAACAAGTGGCCAGATTCGAGCCCAGATTTTTCATATATCGTTTTTCCAACTTTGCTTCACCTCTAATCTCATCTAAACATCAATCCAACAATTGTTCATGGGTTCTAATAATTCCTAAACATACTTAGGTCATATACTAACGTATTTTGTGGGATTAATTCATCCTAAATCTCATCCACATATCAAATCTCTACATCTTTTTCCCCAATCTCAAGAACATGAAACCTAGAAATTAAATTCATCCATAGACATAAATAAATCCGTTTTTATGGTATAAAAGATGTATTTTTTTCTCTGAATAATCATCCTAACATTGTTCTACATGCAATCTCCTCATAAATTTTATAAATCTCTACATCCAATTCAATGGGTTTTTATCATTCTCCAAGAACAATGAAATTTTATAAATTTCCTACGGTTGGAAGAAGCATTCTTTGCAAAATATGTAATTAAACCACTTGCCATATGTGTATCTCTGATTTTGATGTCGAATTGCTGAAGTGTTCTCTCTCTCTGTGCAGAATTCTCCTCTCTTCTCTCTCTCTACAAGCCTTCTTCTCCAAAGTGACAATGGTGGCTAGGGTTTGCCTTAGGAACTCTTTTTGGAACTAATTTCAATAACCTCCGTAGCCCCTTAGGTTATTAGTGGGTTTAGTGGGTAATTGCCAAATCAGATATTAATTCCTAATTTTCGTGGGTTTTAATTCCCAAAAATCCAAAATTACCAAACTACCCTTATACGTTGCCGGTATGGCCTAATAATGCCCCGGGACCCAAACTAAACCCCCGACTAGTGTTTTCTGACTATTTCGACCCTTTCGGACGTTTTGGCGTACTCAAAACGACCATACGGTTAATAGAAATAAAATTCACTTTTATAATTAAAATAATTATATTCCTGACGCGACTGTCACACGCGTCTCAACAAAATTTCCAAATTGCCGTATATCAATCTCACGACAAATTTCATAATTTTCATATCCATATATAATCATATATACACATTATAATCAAATACCAACTCGCATCTCGTTAGTATTTTATTCCGGATTAATTTCCAATTAATACACATTTAATTCAATTAATCCCATAAATAAATATCACCAAAAATACTGGGTATTACATACTTCCCCCCTAATAACAGAATTTCGTCCCGAAATTCGAAACTAGAAAGTACCTAGTAAGAACAACTCTGGATAACGTTTGTGCATCTCATCCTCGCGCTCCCATGTGTACTCCTCGACATTATGATGTCGCCACTGAATACGTACTAACGGAACTATCTTTGACCGCAGTTCCGCTCACTTCGGTCCAAAATAGCAATCGGCCCCTCCTCGTAGGAGCTATCAGGCTGGAGATCGATGTCTTCCAAAGCAAGATGAGAATGAGCCAAATCGTCTCTAAGATATTTCCTTAGCGAGGAAATATGAAATACATCGTGAATCCGATGCAAATGCTCCAGTAACCCAAGTCTATACGCAACCGCTCCAATCCGCTCAATAATAGGAAATGGTCCCACATATCTCGGTGCCAACTTCCCTTTCTTCCCGAAACGCATAATCCCCTTCATAGGAGATACTCTGAGCAAAACCTGGTCCCCCACTTGGAACTCTCTGAAGAACCTCTTCGCATCAGCATAGCTCTTCTGCCTATCCTGAGCTACCCTAATGCGACTCCGAATCAATTCTATCCTCGCCGAAATATCCTGAATCACTTTCGGCCCAAGTAGTTTGTTGTCCCCCACCTTTAACCAACATGCTGGGGAACGACAAGGTCTACCGTACAACGCCTCAAATGGAGCCATGCCAATGGTGAACTGGTAGGATTTGTTGTAAGCAAACTCTACCAGTGGAAGATACTGCTCCCATCCACCCCCGAAATCAATGATGCACATACGTAGCATGTCCTCCAACATCTGGTTTATACGCTCGGTTTGCCCATCGGTCTGCGGATGATAAGATGTACTCAACCGCAATTCCGTGCCCATGGCCTCCTGAAAACTTTCCCAAAACCGTGAAACAAATATCTTGTCTCGGTCAGACACGATATTTAGGGGCACACCGTGAAATCTCACTATCTCTGCAATAAAGAGTTGGGCATACTGTCCCATACTGTAGTCTGTCCTTACGGGTAGAAAATGAGCGACTTTGGTCAACATGTCTACAATTTCCCAAATGGTCGTGACCTCTCTGTGACGTAGGCAACCCCGTGATAAAGTCGATGGATATGCTCTCCCACATCCACATCGGGACCTCCAATGGCTGTAGAAGTCCTGCCGGTCTCTGATGATCCAATTTTACTAGCTGACAAGTGGCGCATTTTGAAACAAACACGGCAATATCTCTCTTCATCCCGCTCCACCAATACTGTCGTCTCATATCTTGGTACATTTTGTCCCCACCGGGATGTACCGCAAACCGTGAGCCGTGCGACTCTACCATCACCTCGTGTCGTAATTCCTCCCCTTTCGGAACTACCAATCTCCCATTGAAGCGTAATCCCCCGTCTGAGATAACGGTATAGGACTCGGCTCCCTCGGTTAATAATCGAATTATCTGCTCCTGATAGAACGAGTCATCTGCTTGTTCCCTTACCACTCTCATGACAATCTGCGGTGTAATAGTCATCACCGACATGAATGATCGGACCACTGCATCCTGGTGTCCTAACTCCTTCCACTTTGCCTTCCACACCCCTACCACCTCATCTACTGGCCTACGGCTCAATGCGTCTGCTACCACGTTAGCCTTCCCCGGGTGATACTGGATATCAAACTGATAGTCCTTCACAAACTCAAGCCACCTTCGCTGCCGCATATTCAACTCCTTTTGCGTGAATAGGTACTGTAGGGACTTGTGGTCCGTGAACAGTCGAAACTTCTCCCCCAAAAGGTAATGTCTCCAAATCCGAAGGGCAAATACAACTGCCGCCAACTCCAAGTCATGAGTGGGGTAATTCTTCTCGTGAGGCTTAAGCTTACGGGAAGCATAAGCTATGGCCTGACTCTCCTGCTGTAATACACCTCCAAGTCCTTGCAATGACGCATCGGTGTAAACTAGATACTCAACTCCCGGTCTCGACAACGCTAACACAGGTGTTGAGGTCAACTTATCCTTCAACTCATCAAATGCCAACTGACAGGCATCACTCCAGATGAATGGCACACCCTTACGAGTCAGATGTGTCAAAGGACCCGCTATCTTCGAAAATCCCCGAATGAACCTCCTGTAGTATCCTGCTAGTCCAAAGAAACTACGGATCTCCGTCGGTGTCGTGGGTTGTCCCCACTCACTCACCGCGGATACCTTCCCCGGATCAACAGATATCCCTCGGTCGGAAATAATGTGTCCCAAAAACTGGACCTCCTTCAGCCAAAATCCGCACTTCTCATACTTTGCATACAGCTCGTTCTGACGTAGCGTCTGCAAAACTTGCCTCAAATGCTCGGCGTGCTCCTTCTCTGTCTGGGAGTAAACCAGAATATCATCGATGAAGACAATGACAAACTGATCTAGGAAATCCCTGAACACCCTATTCATCAAGTCCATAAACACTGCTGGAGCGTTGGTCAAACCAAAAGGCAAAACTCGAAACTCGTAAGAACCATATCTCGTTAAGAACGCAGTCTTCGAGACATCTTCTTCCCTGATACGCAACTGATGGTATCCCAATCGCAAATCAATCTTCGAGAAGAAAGAAGCTCCTCTCAACTGGTCGAATAAGTCATCGATTCGAGGCAACGGATACTTATTCCGTATCGTGACCTTGTTCAACTCCCGATAGTCCACACACAATCTCAGTGAACCATCTCTCTTCTTCACGAACAACACAGGGGCACCCCACGGCGAAGTACTCCTCCGTATAAACCCCTGACCCAACAACTGCTCAATCTGATCTCATAGCTCTCGCATCTCTGCCAGAGCCATACGGTACGGTGCGCATGCTATAGGTCTCGTATCTGGTAATAAGTCTATGACAAAGTCTATCTCTCGACTGGGGGGTAGGCATGGTATCTCCTGAAACACATCAGAATACTCCATGACAACTGGGATCGAATCTAAAGGAATCGCAACCTCCTTAGAGGTATCCTCCTCTATGTAATACAAATGAGCGGTCGAACCTCCCTCTGGGCGAGGCATCGCCACTACAAACATCTCTTGCCCCGGAATGGCAAAAACAATGCTCCCACCGAAGCAATCAATCATGGCTCTATAATCAGCGAGCCAATCCATACCGATAATCACATTGTGCACATGAATATCTAATACCAACATGTCTGCAGGTAATACCAAACTACCAATCTCTACCCCCACTCCCCGGCATATAAAGAAAATAAGTGACTCACTCCCCAATGGTGAGTCTACACACGTCACTGTGCTCTCTGATGTGGCTAACAACCCTAAGTCTTTCGCAAAATGTGTAGCTATAAAACAATGCGTTGCCCCCGTATCAAACAAAACCCGACCCATAGTGCCATGGATAGGAAACATACCCTCAATCGCGGGTGGTGCCTGTGGAGCTGCTGCCTGGTGGACGTTATAGACATGTCCATACTGTAACTGCCCCTGCTGCACAGGAACTGCTGGAAGTGCTGGCACCTGGGCTGGAGTTGGGAAGGCAGGTGGAAAAAGTGGCCTCTGTGGCTCATGTCGAGCACCCTGCTGCTGCTGCGGGGCCCTGCCCCTATCAGGACAATCCTGGCGTTTATGGCCAGTCTTGCCACAAACGAAACACTTCCCCGGGAAGTTTCCCCCTCTTTGTCCCTGCTGTCCCCGACCCTGGTGGCCGTTACCGTTCCTCCACTGGCCCTGCTGAAACTGCTGTTGACCATTCTGACCCTGCTGGTTCTGATGGATGTTCGGACCCTGATGGCCCTGCCGGAAACCTCCCTGTCCTTGCCTGAAATTTCCCGACCTAAACCTCTTGTGATCCCCCTGCCGGGAACCCTGGTCGCCCTATCTCTGCCCCTGAACAGATTGTGCCCCACTGGCACCATTTCCTCCAGTCCTGCCCTGATGGCTAGACTCTCCTGATCGTTTGCCCTCATCCATGTGAAAGCGGTGATCCTGGCAATGGAGCAGTGCAGCGTTAACGACATCAGAGTAAGTGGCCAACGATAGGTTCCCCAACAAATGCTGACGGATCCTCCAAGTCAACCCGTCTGTAAATTTTTGTATCTTCTTCTCCTCTGTCGGTATCTCATCCGGAACAATGTTCAGAAGATTAGTGAATTCGGCCTCATACTCGGCCATAGTCTTACCCTCCTGCTTGAGGCTCATCAACTTCCTCCTCATCTCCGTGTGAACAGCTGACGGAAAGTATTTGCGGTCGAACCGCACCCAAAACTCCTGGATAGTGAGAGTATCTCTCTCCTCCACGGTGGTAATAGACTCCCACCACTGCAGAGCAGACCCTACTAGATTAAAGGTAGCTAGTATCTGCTTCTGGACATCGGTTCACTCATACATCCTCAAGTGCCGCTGAATATCCTTCCTCCACTGACTAGAAACCACAACATCGGAGCTACCTGCGAACTCCGGAGGGGGTGCTTTCTGAAAAGCATCACGTACACGTTCCCAAGAAGACGGGAATGTATGTGCCTGAACTGGCGCGGCTATCGGCGCCTGAGGTGGTGCCTGCTGAACTACGGCCAGTGCGGCATTTACCGCCTGAGCCACAATGGCTGCAACTTCGGCGACATTCATCGTGCCCTGAACTGGTGCGGGTTGTGGTTCTGGCGTTGCATCCCTAGGAATATTTTGTGCACGTCTTGGAGGCATTCTGAAACAAGAATAAAGTCTATAAGTTCGCAGTTATAAACTCAAAATAGCTGAAGATCGTAGCATATACAAAAGAATACAACAGTCCTAAAACATAGGGCTCTACATCAAAGAAAGCTCAGCGGAAACATAATAAGCCGTACAGATCCTAAAGGACACTAGAACCTGATGCTCTGATACCACCTGTGACACCCCGACTAATTAAATATCGGGTAGCTACTCCTTTATTAAATCAATACAAAATGCCAAGTTGGTTCAGTTAATAGCATCACTATCAAAAACATTTTAATAATTACTAACCACCTAGTATTTAAAAAGTAAGTTGCCAAATTTTAAGTTAAGTCTGATTAACATACAGAGAAAGAATAATGAAAGAATAACAACCATCCACCATAACGAAGCAATAGAATAACCAACGAAATAATAATAAGTCCAGAGGAAAACTCCTCACAACAATTCCACATCTGAAAATAATATGACAAGTCTGAATCCTGAATTAATTACATGCCAGAAGTCTGAATAACTGAAATAAATGGAATGTCTCTAAAAGAAATGGGCGACATGCCCTACAACTGATAAATGCTGAATATAGAGTCAAGATAGATGAAGCGTCTACAAGAAAAGTCCTGTAACTTCCACAAACAGCTACAGCTCGTCACCTGAATGAGGATCCTAAGCATGGTGTCCTTGTGGCTGGGCACCTAAAATGGTTTTTACAAAAATAGATTTGAAAGAAAATGGGTCAGAGCCCGAAAGTGGAAATCATTTTAAAAACAGCAAGTGTTTTAATAACATTAAAACATTAAATGCAAAATACATGTTAGGACGTTCACTCACATGAAATTCTCACCTCTCGACTACATGTGCACTCCTAACGTACCATACCCATCTAAATGACATACATATCTAACCAAACCGTAATAAGTTCTACCCCTTACTACTCGATTCCCATATTACATTCTAGCTTTATCAATATAATCGAGGGCTTTACTTAAACTCAGATTCTCAATTTGTAATACAGTTCACTATCGGTTAACACGTTATGTTTTCTCAAAACATTACCATAATTATATTCACAATACCAACAAGAAAGTTCCCATTAATTAAGTGTATATTATTCGCGTCATAAATATACAATACAAGCACCCCGAGACTAAGCTGCGGTGCACACATACTCTGCTATCCATCCCGGTACATCACGTACATAAGGATCACGCATTCCGAATCTCTCAGGAATCGTTCTCAGATAACAACAATCACAAACAATGGAGGCGAACACAGTCACATCACATGGGTCACGTACATACCTACGCTCCCACGATCAGCAGACTTATTAATATCCCAATAAGTCCTTCTCTGACCTATGTTCTCGAGGTACCAATCTAGATCCGGGCAACACAAGGATTAGAGGGCCCTAAGCGAACGTAAACCTCCCGTGATAGCAAGTATGGTAGGTATGTCATACACATAAAATCATATCCATACACTAAGTATGCACACATCTTAGTAGTCACCATAATATAGTTGTGGTATACTTCTCATTCTCGTACCGACATATAATGCTACACAATTTATATATTCCTGGTTAATATAATTATTTAGGCCGACAATAGTTCTCGCATCGTAGTAGACACTCACGTCATAATTCATAATTTCCCCTTTGGTTCGAACTACACTTCTAGGTTTTACTCCTCATTATATCCCCAATATCCCAAATATATCAATTAATCATCAAGGAAGTGTTGTCTCTACATATAAACAAGGTTACGGGACATGCAAAATCAAAACAGGCTAAAAAGCCTAAACTGTCAACTCGTTAGAAGTCTCGTTCGAACGAGGCTGTTCGAACGAGAGTTCGTTCGAACGAACTGGGCCTTCTAACGAGATCTCGTTCGAACGAAAGTCATCAGACGAACATCCCCCTCGTTAGAAGTCAAACTGTCAACTCGTTCGAACGACCTGGGCAGGTCTTCTAACGAGTGGCCAGATTCGAGCCCAGATTTTTCATATATCGTTTTTCCAACTTTTCTTCACCTCTAATCTCATCTAAACATCAATCCAACAATTGTTCATGGGTTCTAATAATTCCTAAACATACTTAGGTCATATACTAACGTATTTTGTGGGATTAATTCATCCTAAATCTCATCCACATATCAAATCTCTACATCTTTTTCCCCAATCTCAAGAACATGAACCCTAGAAATTAAATTCATCCATAGACATAAATAAATCCGTTTTTATGGTATAAAAGATGTATTTTTTTCTCTGAATAATCATCCTAACATTGTTCTACAGGCAATCTCCTCATAAATTTTATAAATCTCTACATCCAATTCTATGGGTTTTTATCATTCTCCAAGAACAATGAAATTTTATAAATTTCCTATGCATGGAAGAAGCATTATTTGAAAAATATGTAATTAAACCACTTGCCTTATGTGTATCTCTGATTTTGATGTCGAATTGCTGAAGTGTTCTCTCTCTCTGTGCAGAATTCTCCTCTCTTCTCTCTCTCTACAAGCCTTCTTCTCCAAAGTGACAATGGTGGCTAGGGTTTGCCTTAAGAACTATTTTTGGAACTAATTTCAATAACCTCCATAGCCCCTTAGGTTATTAGTGGGTTTAGTGGGTAATTGCCAAATCAGATATTAATTCCTAATTTTCGTGGGTTTTAATTCCCAAAAATCCAAAATTACCAAACTACCCTTATACGTTGCCGGTATGGCCTAAAAATGCCCCGGGACCCAAACTAAACCCTCGGCTAGTGTTTTCTGACTATTTCGACCCTTTCGGACGCGTTGGCGCACTCAAAACGACCATACAGTTAATAGAAATAAAATTCACTTTTATAATTAAAATAATTATATTCCTGACGCGACTGTCACACGCGTCTCAACAAAATTTCCAAATTATCGTATATCAATCTCTCGACAAATTTCATAATTTCCATATCTATATATAATCATATATACACATTATAATCAAATACCAACTCGCATCTCGTTAGTATTTTAATCCGGATTAATTTCCAATTAATACACATTTAATTCAATTAATCCCATAAATAAATATCACCAAAAATACGGGGTATTACACTATGCAATTTTTGGTCATATGGCCATGATCCTTGTGGAACTCGTAATATTTTTCCCTATTCCTTGTATCAGGGTCTGCCTTCATTTTCTTTGGCCAGTTTAAGTCCTCCCTGTTCTTAATTTCTTCCAGGACGTGGTTGATATTGGCCTTCAAAGGTGTGTAATTATCAAATTTCCTCAAGACCTCCCATGACGACCTATTTTTGGATTGTTTGTCACCACCATTGTTCTTATGTTCTTTCTTCTTGGTTTTGTCGACTTCCACCTTGGTCTCTTTGGCGTCCATATTCTTCTTCACAGACATAGCCTCCTCGGCATTCATAATCTTGGACGCTTTTCCCATCAGGTCCGACATAGTTCGAGGTGGATCTTTGGCCAAAGTGTAGTACAACTTGTTTGGCAGTAGTCCACTCATCAAAGCGGTAATCGTTGTCTTCTCCTCATAATCAATGACTTCAAGTTTCTCATTATTAAAATGGGTTATATAATCTCTGGTACTCTCACCAGCTTTTTGTCTAACACTTAACAAATGTGCTATTCGTTTAACTGGCTTTGCTCCAAAGCAAAAATTCCCAATGAATAATTCGGCCAGTTGAAGAAAAGTTGAAATCCTACCCCGAGGAAGATTATTATACCATATTTGAGCAGATCCGGTAAGTGTTCCCGAGAATGCTCTGCATCTCAT
This sequence comes from Sambucus nigra, assembly GCA_949130495.1. Classification (NCBI taxonomy): domain Eukaryota; kingdom Viridiplantae; phylum Streptophyta; class Magnoliopsida; order Dipsacales; family Adoxaceae; genus Sambucus; species Sambucus nigra. Next base: position 237,243,922 of record OX422220.1, on the reverse strand, counting down.
CTCATCTGGGACAGCATAGATGTCGGCAGCAGCTTGGTATTGTTCTATATGAAGGACATGGTCAGTTTTTCCATCATATTTGGGAGTCACAGCAGGTGCTTTGAACTTTGATGGTGTTGGAAAATCAACAATGTCCTGGACAAAAGGTGTTCCTCGAACAAAGGTTCATTGTAGAGGGTTCTTGGCCTTATCCATTTCCCCTAATCTATCCTCCAGCCTCTGAATCGATCCTTTCCATGCATCATTTCTTTCCTCGGGCCTATTGGTTCGAGCAACTGATCGCGTTGAAATGGCTTCCTGGGATTTATCTTGACGAGCAGCTAGTCGGTCATAGGATCTATCTTGACGAGCAGCTGGTCGCAACTGGGCAGATCCTTCCCTTAAATCTGATGGTCGTTGAAAGATCCTCGACACTGCATTAAGAGGACTTTTGTTCCTCCTAGGGCCTAATCGGTCGAAAGGAGAAACCCTACTTAATCTTTCCAATGCGCTGGTCCTTTCTGGGGAGAGGGTGACACGTTGTTCAGTATCTGTGGCCTGCACTGACGAAGTTCGTCCAGGTTGATAAGAAAAATCTTCAGACTCCTCATTGCGATGTGAATCGGTACGCCTAGTACGTGAGGATGGTGTGCGGATGTTTCTTTGAATACTCCGTGGTCCTGAATGGGCTGACGCACCGCCATGAAGAGTTTGATTGAGTTGTCGCATTGTTTCTTGCATGACGGTCTGGCCTTGAGCCAGATTTGCCATTATTCCAGTCAGATCTGGAATAATTGGTGGAGCAGATGGATTTGGAGGGGTTCTAGCGTTTCGATTGCTGGATTCAGGAATATCAGCCATTGATAATGGATTGTTTTTTATGAAAAACGATATTATCAGTCGTTTCTCACAGACGGTGCCAATCTGTTGATGTAAAAAATTAGATTACTCTAATTATTCAATCACAGATAAATAAATGAGACAAAGAATTTTAAAGTGGTTCAGCCTTATAAGAATGGCCTACGTCCACTGTTGTTTTATTGCTGAGTGTTTGGGAATTCTCGATTTTTGTTCTATCAAGAAATTCCGATCTGGATCGACTCCAGGGTTTGGATCCCGGGGCCCCCCCTTTTTACAATGAGGATTGTACAATATATTTATAGTCCTGAGGCTGTCATGTGAAAGGGTAATACATTAAATGATATACATGTGAAAGAGTAATACATTTAATGCCCTCTTTGCGTGTGCGTCTGAATGATAAGCATTTAATGAATCAGTTGAACTGTTGGTTATCTAGCTATTAATGCTTTGTTCGAGATGCAGCTCGGACCGCTTGAGTTGCTCGGACCGCCTAAGCTTCTCAGTACTCAAGAGTTCCTCGGAGAGGCATTGTTCCTCGGAGCGTGTGAGATCCTCGAGGAACTAGTCTTCCTTGTTGTATTCTTGTTCCTCGGAGTGCATGGGTTCCTCGGAAGTGTTTGTTGTTACCATGTAGATAGCCACGTGTCTTCATATGATTGGTCCATGTCAGCAGATTAAATTTGGTATCAACATCCATAAAGGATAGGTAGTAACTATGTACATGTAAAATGTATGTAACTAACTACACACGTAAGAATACAACCCAAGTACCAACCCCCTGCAATGTTACTCACAAGGAAAATACAAGTAAACCGCATAAAGTATTTAACACAACAGAAAGTTCATTATCAATTGCCTATCATTAGATTATATTGATTTCTTTCTCATTATATATTACATCACGCGAAGGCCACTACCTTCATTTTCTATCTCATGCCTTTTGTAACACCCCGCCTAATTAAATATCGGGTGGCCAGTCCCATACCAAATTAAAAAAGAATATATAGTTGGATCATTCTTAGCATCACTGTTGAAAACATTTACAACTCACCCAATACCCAATTAAGGTGGTGTTAAAAACTTTCCAAATTTTAATTCAACAAAATCCATTTTTAGTTTACGAATAACACTAGACATATTATTGTACAACACAGATAACCGAATAGATAACACAAAAGAGTTTAAATGCAATTGGAATAAACATTCCCAAATAATATTAATCCATTACAGTAATCCCAACAATAACAAATGTATTAAAATGACACGAACACAATAGTATATGACTCCTTAGAAAGTGATAACTGAAATACTTTGGGCGACATGCCCTAACTATAAGAATACTGTGAATCAAATGAAAATAGGCGTCTAAGCAAAACTCCATAGCTCCATAGCTCGTCATAATCCGCTAAGGTTGGCGTCCCTGCTGCTGGACACCTGATATAGAAGGTACAATAGAAAAGAAAATATGCAAGGAAACGGGTCAGAGCCCGATTGTAAAAATGATTTTGAAAATAGCAAGTATTTAACAAGTTCAATAAAGCATTTATTATGTACATGTTAGATCCAACTCTCACTTTCTATTCTCACCTCTCAACTAGAATACACACTTAACGTTTCCTATTAACCTCCTAGTTAATGGTTCCTCATTACTGATTTCCATAATATGATTCCATTCCCATATCATAACCCCGTATGTCCCATACCATACGTTATATAATCACTCTTATACATTTCTCAATTTAGTGAACTATCTCTCATTAACATGAATTAAGCTCTTCAATAAATATTCATTAACTTATTTCAATTCCTTTCTCAATTCACTGTTATCTACTATTATCATACAGTAGATTATTTAACCACAAAATATAACCATTCATTCCTTTAATTAATTATATATATATTCATATATAATACGGCACCCCAAGTCACAGCTGTGGTGCAATGCATTACTCTGCTATCATGTCCCATCATCGCTGGTCGTTGAATAGGAGACAAAAGGTTCGGTAAGGATTCCTCGGAGCACAAACATCAACAAACAAATTGGAGGCGAACATAGTTCTTGTATCCACAGGTCACGCACATACCTACGTTCCCACAGTCAACGGACTTATCAACTCCTTGATAAGTCTTTCATAGACCTATGTTCTTGAGCGACAAATCAAAGATCCCATGGATTCATCAAGATACGACTGCCCTCACGCGCAAACCTCCCGTCGATAGCAATTAAGCTAGGTATGTCATACACATAATCATTAATCAATCAAATAGGCATTATCATACCTATAATATACTATCAACAAGGTAATCATATTACCCTTAGATTATTCCTATAAGTAGCGTTATATCTCTTTAAATCCCACATATTAAAATATCATAACTTTACTTCTTAATTTATTTATCCCCGAGCCTCACTCAATACTCAAGGTACAAATAGGTTTTTCATCAACATATATTCAGTAAGAAGTCACTAATATCCTACTGGTCCATATCGTCATCTCTCCTGAATTACTACGAATTAAACTCTCCTTTTAATTAGGGTCAATATCGATAATTTCAAATCTCTTATGAATACATCTTCTTTCACTTAGGATTAAACCCTCTTGTAAACTTAAGGATACCCAGGTGTTATGTTAAATCACCCCTACTGGTCCTATCTTTAATCCTCATGCATACCAAATAGAATCCAACAATTGAATTTAGCAACTGAAATTCCTTCCAATTTAGTTATCATTATTCTAATCAATTAAATCCCAATCAAATTAATTCAAATCTTATATAGGGCTTACTGATCTTATATAAGTCCCATAATATCCAATTAATAATCACCAAGGATCTACCAAAGGTTTGGGATAAAAATCAACATTAAAAATAAACAACTTTAACAATCCTGGGGAGGTCGATCGATCGAAGGCAGGGGGTCGATCGATCGATCACTCAGGTAACAGCCCAGTTTTTCTGCATTTCTGCAACTACGGGTTTAGCCATTTAAGATCATTCAAACCTTCATATTAACATTCCAAATGACTTATGATCCTTACTACATGATATACCAACATATATAAATGATTTCTAATCATCTAAACATCCTATAATCATCAAGAGATCGAATTAAAAGCATGTTTATATCCACTTTTTCCAAAAAATTATCATCATAATATCTTCAAGAACACATCAATGGTTTTCATAATTTCTTCAACAGATTCATGATTATTTCGTGGATTACTAACTACCTACAACATGAGTTTGATTCATATATATTTTCAGTTTCCAAAAATCCATTTAATAACTCCATTATTTCTTCCAAACATGAAAAATCATCTCTTTTAATAACTTTTCTAACATGGACAATATACAAACTTAGATTGCCATTATCAAACACTTGCCTCTAATGAAGGTCTAGTCCTTTTGTGTAGTATATCTCAGGTGGTTCTCCTTTCTCCGATCAACCTCCGGTGGTGGTTGGTGGTGGTAACCCTTGGTTCTTAGTTCTTCTCCTTCCCAAGTAAACTCTTCTCTTCCCAGGCAACCTTTTACTCTCTCTAGGAAGATGACTTCTCTAATTTGTGTAGATGAGATGAATAACCCATGTACACTTAATCTTCAAATACTTATAATAGGACAAAAATCCGAAATCACTATTCATCCCTCCTATAAAAATGACCAAAATGCCCTTTTGGGTTGTCTATTCATTTCCAAATGACCCGAGACCCAAATTCAACATCCAAATAGACTTTTCTGACTATTTCAAACCTTCCGGACGTAAGGACGCAGTCAAAATGACTATAAGGTCGATAGAAAACAAATTTCCTTTGTTAATTTAATAAATTAGTCCCGACACGTCCCATACCGCGTCTGACTAAAAAATCCAAATTACCGAACAGCAATTATCATTAATCATCACATTCATATATTACCTAAATATATTTAAGTAATATTCAAAATCATACATTTTAATATCCTCAATTCGGATAAAATGCCAATGAATTAATTAATAATAAAGTCCAATTAATCCATTATCTTAAAATATAACTCATTTTAAAAGTCATTAAAAATTACGGGGTATTACACCTTTATCGGTAAGACCGCAGGAATCTAGCACCTAATGGAAATACAAAACACACAAAAAATGGGGCGATCACTACGGAGTAGCACCACTAACGGGACCATACCCAACCTGACTAATGTCTCCAATCAACTAACCTTCTGTTATCACAAAAGGGTGATGCCCCTAAACGTGTGATCTAAAATAATGACCTCGACTACATCCAACATATCTCAACCGATGCGTGGTTTATGGTCTCGATGTCAAATGTGAATCCTAAACCGATAGATTCACCATGAGCAAAGGTATGTTCATATAATCAACATAATATATATATATATATATATATATATAAAGGACAATGTATACACTTAAGCATACCAAAAACATCCAAATACCCACATCATTGGTTATTCATATCAATTAGGTTTATGCTCTCTCAAAACCATGTCAAACATATATAATTAAGTAGGATACCATATACACTCAAGCGTACCCCAAATCATCCAAATACCTAAACACCTAATTATGCGTAACGTTTTTAGATTTATCAACTCTTAACCTTTATTAACTCGACTCCTAGTTTATTTCGTCTCTAAACTGTGAGTATATATATATATATATATATATATATATATATATATATATATATATATATATATATATATATATATATACACACACACACACTATCTCGTAACGTACATAAATGTTTCTCCATTTAATTAATAAATTGATTACATGACCTATAATCTCTCAAGACATGAACTAATCTCCCAAACACTTTAACTCGTTACTCGATAAGAGCAATGTATACACACGTCTGTCAGACATCGCTCTCTCATGCGTCTACCCAACATAATCCAATTCCCAACATCAGATAGTAAATTAATTAAAATATGAACCACTTTTCTACCTTAATTAAAGTTATACAATTTTTTTTTTTGGTTCATACACTAATAAACCTAATTTTCGAATTTTGACAACCATCTCTTATACGGATAGCCTATCGTATACTCAAATCAACTGATAGCTAAATAGTCCATTACCTAACTCGACCTTAGTCTGACCCAGGGGCAGAATCGATTTGACCATGGGCCGAAAGGATTCGCACCTAGAAGAAGGCCCTAATTTGGCTAAAATGAAGGTTTCCTCCCTAAATCTTCCTTTAATGGTTTCTAAAGATCCAAATCAAAACCCAAAAAATACATGAACTTAAATCTAAGTGTGGAAACATGTTTCTAAATGTTTTTACATAATCATACGACCCTAATAACATCAAATCTAAGTTTAAAACCTAATGATCCAAACTTTTCAACATAACTCATCGCTAAATCATCTTAATGGTTTGTTCATCACTTATTTCATAACTAAAACTTAAATAACATGGGTAAACTTCATATTAATGGATCATCATCCTAAATCATTGATTAAATCTCATATCTATAGCATTTAGTCCAACAATCTTATGATTTATTCATCAAAGTACAAGTATCTAATGCATGACATATTTGTATTACTTCTAATTAACCCACATCTTTAGTATATTCAATCCTAAATGAATTAATCCCTAAACATGCTTTAATATTCAGATTCTAAAAATTAAAAACACGTTTTCTAAATCTGTTACAGATTTGTAATGAAGATCGCAAGATATTCTTGCCTTAAAATTGAAGAACACATGGTCGTAGGCTTGAGATAATAATCTGGGTAATAAGTTAATTATGGAACCTGAGATGATATATCGATAATAATAGTAATTACTAAATTAAATTAATGATTTGAGATGGTTATATGGTTATGTGTTAAGAGAGATGACACTTTATTTATGGCATGCCCGAGATGGTAGTCTTATTAGATAGGATGGAGTATAATTTTGTGTGTTGCGCTGTGAGTGAGTGGTGGGCCCATGCTAGTGAACGATGGGTCTGAATTTTGATGCAGTTATATTTGTGCATCACTCGTTCTTAGTGGGTCTATTATAGTGAACAGTGGTACATAATGGCATTATGTGTTGCGTACAATATAGTTTGGGGAGACTGAGGAGATGAGCCACATGGCAAATACAATTGATTTAATTAAGATATTAATTGATTGTTAAAACGAATTGTTCAATTAAAACGGATTGTGAGATTACGTTTTATACATGTGGATATTATTATAGATTAGGTGGAGTTATCATTTATATATATAAATTCTTTTGAGTTGCGTAGCTTTGGTGACTTTTTGGGCTCTAACCCATTTATTATCGTTGAAATATTTTGGGTGATAGGGCTGGACCACAAGAGTAGTTCCATTCTAATAAGCACAATTTATCTTTTCCTTCCATCTCAGTTCATCACTCAGGAGATTGGAAGTAGGTTTCATTTGATAGTTGTACTTTTACTTTTAGTTAGTGTGGGCTATACAATATGTTTACTCTTTAGTTAGCATGTATTATGGAGACAATTGAGGAATGTATTCCTTGTTCAGTTTATATTGGTGGCCTATGATTTTGACTATGTTTGAGATTTATAGGTTATTTCAGTTTTATGGATGATGAGCACTATCACAATTCTATCATAGTTGTGATGATGATTTAGTATTGATATTTTGAGGTTTAACATATCATATATTTTTATCTTGTCATATCTATTTGTTTGGATTATGTACATACAAAGAATGATATTTAAATTATTTTATCAATTTGTATATTTTAATATTGAGGCAAGATAATATCATAATATACGAGTTGTTACACTTATGGGAAAATTAGTATTTAGTATTATTCTTAGAACGATAGCCTCTATAATTTGGTGTCGTATATGGGAAACTGTTTAAATCCATACCACTAGTGAATATCGGACCTCATTCGATATGTATATCCACTAGTACTATTTTTCCCATGTAGTATTCGATCAGATGTTCAAATTGTAAGGAGGGAACATACTCCTCACATATCCTATCCGCCTCCCAATGATACAAGGTCTCGAGGACACACTCCTAGTAGGTTTGGTCTCAATCGCTGATGTAACACTCCTTTTATTGTGACCCCGACTAGGAATGTAACATCACTACTGATAAACTTCTATGAGTAATGGTTGAATGAGCAAGAATAGGAGATTTCTGGGTTGAAGAGGTAGTCAATTGAATAGTTTGAAGGGAGTGGGTCTAACTCCCATAACCCTTAACATCACAAAATAAGGAAAATGTGATCTCCCAGATTCCCTTGGGTCGGACATAATGGAATACCCTTTAGGTGCATAATTCCATGAGTCGTTCCTTCTAATCATCCTCAATTAGATCATACTTTTCTACACAGAACTACCAGTCGTGGCTCAGGTCCAATTCAAATAGATAAATCCAATCATAGTAACAGTTTGGCTAAATCTAGACCTTCAAGGAAAAATGTTGGCTATGACAATATATGTATATCTATTAAGAAGGAATTAGAGGTATTATCCCAACTTAGTGCGAACCCCAAAGACCTTATAATAAGATCTTTGGGTCATAGATCGGTGTCACCTTTCACTACTGACATAAAGTCATCAGTGCCCCCAAATTAGTTCCCCATTCTTAAGATTACCACATATGATGGTAAGACAAATCCAACCCATCACATTAGGTAGTACAGATAATTCATGTCCCTATAGAGCCATCATGACACCCTTTATGTGCCATATTTTTCCATTTATTTGAAGGGATATCGATGTCAAGTGGTTTAATAAGCTAACCCCAAGATCAATATCCTCTTTTTGAGAATTGGCTAAGAAGTTAGCAGTTAGCAGTTTACTTCATCACCATTAGAAAAATCGTGAAGGATATCAACTCCCTAATTGCCCTTAGAGGAAATAAAACAGAGTCTCTTAGAAAATATGATATGTGGTACTTAGAGATATTCAATGAAATTTATAATTATAATGAGCAGTTGAAAAATCCTCTTTTAAATTCAGCCTAGCCAGATCATATAACTGTTATCAGTTCCTCATCAAGAAGTAAGTCGTTTATGGATTATTTATGGTACGTATTGAGAAATATTCCAAGGTTTAAGATGAGCTCCTTAATGTCAGCCTTATATACAATTCAAGAAGAACAATGTAAAGAAAGGATCCAAGGGAGAAACCTTACCAACTTCTACCAAGAAGGGTGGTAAAGAAGAAAATCATAAGGCACGATCAAACGTGACAACCAATGAGAATGCTTACCAAGCACTAGAACCCTTCTTCAAAGAATAAATTCATTAGATCCTCCCTGAGATAAAAAAGAAGCCATATTATAAGAAACCTCTTAAGATGGCTAGTGACTAAAATGGTAAGGACACCAATCTCTAGTGTACTTATCATCGGGATAATGTACACAAGACAAACAGCGGCAAGATGATCAAATGACACCTGAAAGATACCGTCTAAGCTAACCAACTCAAGGAACATATTGATGCTGATAAGAAAAAATCCTTAGCTCGAGTCAATGTAATGCAAAAGTAGGATAACGATGATCTCCCACCATCAGAAATGACCATAGACATACACAGCTATAATGATCCTTCATAATTCATGGGTAAAAAACTTTGGGAAAGAATAAAGATATAAGTGATAATGAAAGAACTTTATAAGTGGAGGTATCAAATCCCTTCCTCACTGTTGATGCCCAAAATTGGTAGAGATTTTATCTTAGCTAGAAATTACCAATTTTTTAATCATAGATAATTAGTTAAGTTATGTAAACGAAATTAATAAAGGAAAATAAAGGTTTGTAAAATGGTTCAGCTTAGGGAAAGCCTACGTCCACTATTATGGTATTACTATTGAGGGTAGTTACATAAAATTTTGGGTAGTCTTACTTGTGCACAATAGAATTGTCCCTTGATCTAAGGGAAATAAGATATTTATTATGGTCCTGGAAACCAAGGGATGCAATGCCTTTATATATTCAGGCATTTACACCTATACGTAATGAATGATACTATTGATCTTCGAAGGCATGTGTGGAATGTCTCTTGATAATTCCTATGTGAATGACATTTGTTCTTCCTGATGGTTCATCTTCTTAGGCTAGTCGACCATTATGCCGACCAAGTAGTTCTGGAGCCGACCATATAAATAAAGCACTGGGATGTATAATTATGAGGACAAATGTCCCAATATCATAGGTCCATGTGGCACGAATAATTTGAATCACAATAGTTGCCCCCAATGTTCCATGTTTGATAATTGATTGAAAGGATGGAGGATTCGTTCTAAAAATTTGCTTAGCATTCCCATATAGTGATGGTCGGAAGTCGACCTTCTGGACTTGTAATTTTTTCACCAGTACATCAGTCAGTGGCATTTTTAAGAATAAATTAAAAAATAATGAACCGCCAAAGGCTACGTTGCACTTTTGGGAACTGTGCGACCGTCATGAGTTCAATCATTGATTTAGTTAATCATTACTTCTCAAATTTTGAGGTATGCTATAAAAGGACCAAACTTTCCCCCTATTTCTTCTCATCTCAAACCTTCGCACTTAAGTAATTTCTTTTTCTTCGAGCTTTCCTTTGTTGTTCCTTCCTTGATGCTCTGTAGTAAATTCTGTAAGATTTCAATCTTTTATATCCCCTTAATTTATTTCATTTAAATAATGGTGTACATTGTGGATGAGGATTCCTCAGTAGAATTTAGGGAAAGATGAAAAATACCCAATTGGGTATCTTTAGAGTGGTGGAAGGTCCTGATTCTATTGGAAGATGAAGGTAATTGGATCCCCCATGAAAGAGTGCGCGTGCGTTCAAATAGAGAGATTATTTAATTAAACTCAGTTTTTATCAATTCAGTCCTAAACATGCATCTAGGTGTGATTGAAAAAGATGTAATCATGCAAGAACATTCAAGCACACACATGTGAGGAAAAATCCCCCAAAGGGGAAAAATCTTTTATTTTCACTATAATATTGTAAGGAAAGGTTACACGGATTACAGTAAAAATACAGTGTGACGCAGAAATACCCGCAGGCGTCAGTTCTGTAGTCTGCGGCTGGAATCTCTCTTAGGAACTCCAGGTGAGCAGCAATGAAGAAGGAAGACGGCTTCTCCACAAAGGTTGAACAAACTCAAGGTTGTGTTCTTAGGTTGCAAACGGATTCACAAAGGTTTGTCAATGATATGTGAATCAGAACATGAGTCTTGGGACTCAAAAATATGAAGACTAGATGTATTTGGACTCTTAAAATCGTCTCTCAAAGTCTTGCAAAATAACTCCCCTGAAGTCGGCTTTTATAGGGAAACCAATAAAGAGTTTCACGATTTTAAAACTCTGTCAGCGTACAGGTACCCCGAACCGGTTCGGGTGTACCGCGAACTGATTCGCCCCCCGAACCGGTTTGACTTCGATTCGCAGAAATTCGCTGGAATGGGGGGCTTTAAACACTTAGCATTTTTCCAAGAGTTTTCCTCAGAATTTTCTCCATTTTCAAAGAGTCATAACTTCTTCACCGTAGCTCGAATTGAGGTGTCGTTTCTTCCAGTATATTTGTTGCGGCGAGCTCTACAACTTTCCAGTTGACCAGACCTCCGGGCAGTGGCTGTAAAATTTCCAAAATTCCCTTGAACTTCCATATCTTGCCTTCTTTCACTATTTTGACTTCTCTTGCGTACCACTTGCATTAAGTCCCTAAAATCATGGAACGTGAAATCGTTGAGGCAGATGTGGGACACATGATGGAGATAATAAATGCTTGATTCCCGAAATTCAGATTGAGGACGTCGTGTGAGATCGTGTAGAGACGTGCCAAATTTAGTGGCGTACGACATACAAAAATGTAAGATAACGGACATGAGAAATATGTCCTTACAAATCTCTCCCTATGTCTATGCCAGTACATACATAAAAAAAATATAAATTATCAAATAACCAAATTTCCTATACAAATCTACCCTCCCATGAACCCAAAACTGGGAAGATACAAATGAATAAGTCTTCATCGTTTGTTCTTCAAAAAGTCTCAAAGCTTTTCTCATCAGGGTGTGCATTTCAGAGATCATCAATGTAGTACCTACACACATGAGATAAAGCAAATACCAAGTGACATGTCGAGTTTAAAATGAGATAAAAACATAGATACCAATTTATGAGAAAAGCATAAGTCAAATCTCAAAAACTCCCCCATAATATGATAATTCTTCTCCCCCTTTTTATTATGCCCCCAAATAGACAGATATGAGAAGCAAAAATGAATGCAAATGGAGAATGTCACAAGGAAATAAACTTCTATTTTTGAATTTTTTTAAATTTTTCACACAAAATATACAAATAAAGAAACACACCATGAACAAACACAAAACAACCAAGTCAATGATAGCATAAATGAATGGGTGTGATCTAATTCGATAGGAAAATCAATGCATACAAACATGACATATGTGCACGATGAATATCGGATACTCCTAACGAATGAACACAAAATCTTCCTTTGGTGTAAAAAGATGGAAATATGAGACATTGACTCAATCAAATCAACAAATCAAAGCTCAAAGTGATTTCCACACCAATAACATCCAAAATAATTTCATGCTTTTTTAGGACTTTCAAGGAAGTGCAAACCCGTTTAAATACTCCAACCAAACACCCTCAGATTTATATTTTGAATAGAGGTGATCTAAATTCTCAAACTTTAGAGAATTGATGGTGAAACCTAATGGCCCGTATTTGGCATATATTGCCTTTAATTTTTTTGGGATTTTTTAACCTCTTTGGACCCCGGATAATAAAATTCCTCCATTTTTTAGATCCTTTTTAACGGTGGCTTAGTATTCGCAAAGGATAAATGAACCGTTCGCATCCCTTCCCCGTGTTCAAATAAACGCACAGTCTCGCCAAACGGTTTTAACATGCATTCTAATCTTGTTAATTTTTATCGCATATTATACGATGTATAGACAAAATTGAGATGGAAACACTCAAGTCAATATGTGATAGACAAGTATAATAATCAAATATAGTCGTGCATGTGTGCAATAAAGGAGATAAGAGTCAAACATGTTGAAAGATATCACTAATCACATCTCAAAGACTCCAAACAATGTAAAGCACGTGGATGAAATGATGTAGCTTCTCAAATCTCTATCAAACAGTCACATGGATAAATGGAATGAAATTGTGACTCGGCTATCTTAAATGCTCATCCATAAAAGGTGCAAATAAAATACAAAAATCTTTTTGTGTTTTTCAAAAATTTATCAAAATAAAATCTTTTTGAGCTTTTAAAAAAATCTTTTTGTATTTTCCAAAAAAAATAAAGAAAACAAAAGTAATAATTCACATGATACAAGCTAGAAATATGAAGCATATGATATGAACATGAAAAAGCATCCTATCCTAGACACGGACCAACCCCTCAGTCAACTACGCAAATCCCCAAAGACTTCCTAAGACTCTCAAATCTAAGGGCATCTAAAGGTTTCGTGAAAATATCGGTTAACTGACGGTCGGTGGGTACGAAACTCAGGGATACGACTTTCTCCTCAACTAACTGACGTATAAAGTGCTCACGTATCCTGATGTGCTTCGTGAGCGAATGTTGGACAGGATTATGGATATGTGTATCGCGCTCGTGTTATCACAGGAAATAGTCATGGTGTCCTGTGAAATCCCATAATCTTCCAACATTTTCTTCATCCACAAGAGTTGCGTGCAACAACTCCCGGCGACGATGTACTCAGCCTCCGCAGTGGGCAAAGAGATGGAGTTTTTCTTCTTGCTCAACCAGGAAACAAGAGCAGAATCAAAATAGAAACACCCACCAGAAGTGCTCCTACAACCATCTATATCGCCGACCCAATCGGCATCCGAATAGGCGGACAAACGGTCATTAGTGTCAAAGGAATACCAAATATCGTATGAGATAGTCCCACTCGCGTATTTGATAATACGTTTTAGAGCGAGTAAGTGTGACTCTTTCGGGGATGCCTAATATCGTGCACAGACTCCAACACTAAAGGCTATGTCGGAATGATTGGAAATCAAGTATAGAAGACTACCTATCATACTCCGATACAAGGTTTGCTCTATGTCCTTACCTGAAGTGTCCTTACTAAGCTCGATAGAGGTACTCATAGGTGTACGTGCATGCTTAGCGGAGTCTAAACCAAATTTCTTCACTAGGTCTTTAGCATACTTGGATTGGGAGATGAACATCTCATCCTCTAGCTGATGAACCTGGAGACCAAGGAAGAAAGTAAGATCACCTACCATGCTCATATCAAACTCACTTTTCATCTCCTCCTCAAAATGGTGAGCATGATGGGAGCATGTGGATCCAAATACTATGTCGTCCACATAGACTTGGGCAACCAAAATAGCACCGTCATCTCTCCTGACAAACAACGTCATATCCATTCCCCCTCTCTTGAAGCCATGGGGAAAGAGATAGGAAGTAAGCCTCTCGTACCAAGCACGAGGTGCTTGCTTCAAACCATACAAGGCTTTCCTCAGATAGTAGACGTGATCCGAGTGCTTAGGGTCTTCAAACCCTTTTGGTTGTTCCACATAAACCTCCTCATGTATAATGCCATTTAGAAAGGCACTCTTGACATCCATCTGATATAACTTGAAGCGCAGATGACATGCGATGGTGAGTAGTAAGCGGACGAACTCAAGCCTCGCAATAGGAGCAAATGTCTCCCCAAAGTCTACACCCTCTATCTGTGTTTAGCCTTGATTCACAAACCTAGCCTTGTTTCTGATTATGGTACCATTTTCATCCATTTTATTTTTGAAAATCCACCTGGTACCAATCACATTAGTCTCACTAGTTCGGGGGACAAGTTCCCATACATTGTTCTTTTAAAACTGAAGCAACTCATCTTGCATAGAAGATATCCAGTTTTCATCCTTTAGTGCTTCTTTGTGATTCTTGGGCTCAACTTTGGAAGTGTAGCAAAAATGGCTAACAATATTCTCTAGCTGAGCACGAGTCTTTACCCCTAAAGTGGGATCGCCTACAATGGAGGACGGGTCATGACTCTTGCGAACCCAAGTTGGTGTGTCCCCTAACACAGGAGTAGGGTCCACAGAGTGTGGGTGAGGGACAAGTAAATTACTACCAGAAAAGTCCTCATCCTCACACTGAAGGTTAGGATCAATAACCGTCGGAGGTTCGTCATCTTAAACGGTGATGTTTATTGACCCCATAACCTTAGAGCTCTTCAGATTAAAGACCCGGTACACTCTACTATTCAATGAATATCCTAACAATATTCCCTCGTCGCTCCGAGAGTCAAACTTTCCTAATTGCTCTCTATCCCGTAGGATGTAGCATTTACTCCCAAAAACACAGAAATATGCAAGGTTGGGTTTCTTGCCAGTCCACAATTCATAAGGCATCTTAAGTGTGTGTGGACGCAGGTAAACCCTATTCACCATGTGGCATGCAGTAGACATTGCCTCTGCCCAAAAATTCCTAGCAACTCTACCACCTAGAAGCATAGATCTAGCCATTTCCTGGATCGTCCTATTCTTTCTCTCAAAAATTATATTTTGGTGAGGAGTCTTAACAGCAGAAAACTCATGTTTGATCCCAAGGCTATCACAGTAAAGATCTACCTTTGCATCCTTAAACTCTGTGTCGTTGTCACTACGTATCCTGTTAATAGTGACTCCGTGTTGATTTTGCAGGACATGACACTTGGTCATTAAAAACTCCACAGCATCGGATTTATCCCTCAGAAAACCTATAATCGAGTATCTTGAGAAATCATCCACCATCACGAGGATATACCTCTTACCACCCAGACTCTCAGTACGAGTAGGACCCAAAAGATCCATGTGAATAAACTCAAGTATACAAGATATGGTAATGGAATGCAACTTCCTATGGGGGGCTTCGAATTTGTTTTCCCAACTGGCAGGGTCCAAAAACTGTCGAAGTTGTCTTTCCAAGTGATGGTAAGCCACGTAATAGGTCCTTTTTAGCTAAACGAGTTAGATATTTAACGTTCATGTGACCAAGACGTTGGTGCCAAAGATCCATAGGAGTGATCGTGGCGCTATTGAAGACAAGTGAGGACGTGGGCTCAATCCCATAGCAATTATCCTCTGTCCTCACCCCTCGCACTAAAAGTTTATCGGATTGATTATATACATTACAAGCGTCCCGGTCAAACTTTACGGTAAAGTCAGCGTCGCACAGCTGGCTAATGCTAAGAAGGTTTGCTTTCAAACCTTTGACGTACAAAACATTCTCTAGCTTAGGAAATCCTGGTAACTCTACATTACCACGTCCTACAATGCTAGACTTGCTCCCATCTACAAAGGTGACTCTACCATCCTTATAATCCTCAAGATAAGTAAAAAACGAGGCATCACCTATCATATGTTAGGATCACCCACTATCAAAATGCCACTGTGAGGTATTATGTGCTTTGAGAGTGACATGAACAACAAGGACATTTTTATCTTTCTTAGGTACCCAAGAATGGTGACCTTTTGCCTTGTTGTTGTTGGTTTTAGCCGGAATGTGAGAAGCATTCATTACCGGTAAAGACATCCGTCAGAATTATTCCATCAAACTATGTGATGCGGCAGCTAAAAACTCAACTCGCTCTCTTAGACTGGTAAAATCATCAGTATGTTGTGGTGGAGCAGTAGTACGTCGTGTCCAACCCATACTATAGCAAAACTCCCTGAGGTGGCCTTTTCTTTTGAAAATATGTACAAAAGAACACAATCTTAGGCGAACCTTGGTTTGCTTTTCTTGGTCGAACTCTCCTTCGAGGTTTTTGACGATGGCCATAAGGAGTCATAGTAAACTCAAGAACTGGTTCAGGTGCAATTCGGTACGTGGAGGCACCATCATAACCTATTCCCTGCCTATCACCAAAACCTAAAGTGGGGCCGAGGAGCATCTTCCCCATCTTCCCAAATCTGTCCTCGGTTTGTACCTTGACTTCCCGTGCTCTCTCAAGATCATGAGTAAGCTGGGCTACAAGGGCTTCAAGTTTCTTCTGAGTCTCCACGGAGGAATGGAGCTCACTCATAAGACTAGCCACTTGTTTAGTCAAGTCCCCTCTCACTTTCTCAAAACAACTCTCTTTCTCAACACAGGCAGACTCTCTCTCTCTTAAGGTAGTGCAGGTGGAAGACTCTCTCTCTCTCGCATTTCTTAAGTCTTCCTCTAAAGCGATGATCCTAAGAACTAATGCTTTGTTACACTTTTTAGTTTTAAATGACTCAGAATATAGCTCGGCGTAGGCGCGTTGAAGATCACTCTCACTCTCACTTGCGTCATCCTCCCCCTCACTTACATCGATCTCACTGTCGAGGTGTCCTTGTGAAGCAGCATCCTCATCGTTGTGAGGAGAACTATAAGAGCTCTCAAGACTAGCCATGAATGCGGTGAAGTTACACTCATGCAGTGACTCGTCTCTAGAATGACTCGACCTCACTATCGTCACTAAGGGTAGCATTAAGGACAGCTTTGCCCTTTTCTCTGTTCAGCCTAGTAGCACACTCAAAATCTCTATGACTCCTACCGTCGCACTCAAAGCATCTCTCACTTTCCTCTTTAAAATATTTTTCATTTTTCTTTTCAAACTTATTTTTCTTAAACTTTTTTTTATCTTTAAAATTACCATTTTTCTTGAATTTGAGAATTCTCTTGAAATTTTTAGCAAATAGGGCCAAATCATCTAAGTCAAAATCACACTTAGAATCTGACGTATTTATCTCTCTTTTTCTAGATGACTCTCCCCTCTTTCTTGTCGACACCTTCACTCTTTCTCTCCTGGGCATTAAGTGCAATTCCCTTATCTTTAGACTTGACAGATTTAGGAAACATATCAATTTCATACGTTTGCAAGTCTCCTACAAGTTCTTTCAATTTAAGCTTATTTAAATTACCCATAGAATTTAACACAGTGACCTTAGGGATAAAACGCTTAGGCAGTGATCTAATAATATTTTTAACAACTCTAGCATTAGGAATGTGTTCGCCAAGATTAAAGCTAGTGTTAACAATATCAGACAGTCTAGCATAAAATTCATCAAAACATTCAGATTCAAGCATGGTGATTGTTTCAAATTGAGTTGTTAAATTTTGCAGTTTAGACTCTTTCACAGCATTAGTTCCTTCATGGGTAAGTTGCAAAACATCCCATGCCTCTTTTGACGTGGTGCATGTCATTATGCGTTTGAACTCATCAGGTGTGACAGACCCAGAAATAGCACTTAAACCCTTAGAATTAAAACATGACCATTTAAATTCTTTCTCAGTCCATGTAGTAACAAATTTTAAATTGGTCATGTTTTCAACAGTGACGGAGGGAGGTGTCCACCCTTTTTCAACCAAATCCAGACATGTTCATCAATGGCTTTTAATGCAAATCTCATGTGGGCTTTCCAGTATGCATAGTTTGTCCCATCAAAAATTGGCTTTTATTATATAACTTCTCCATTATGAACACACTCGTTTTCAAAAATCAATTTTTTAGAATATTGATATCTTAGAAAAATTTTGAGGAAAATTACACGATAAAATTGTGTAACTGGCTCTGATACCAATTTAAAAGAGTGCACGTGCGTTCAAATAGAAAGATTATTCAATTAAACTCAGTTTTTATCAATTCAGTCCTAAAATGCATCTAGGTGTGATTGAATAAGATGTAATCATGCAAGAACATTCAAACACACACATGTGAGGAAAAATCCCCAAAGGAGAAAAATCTTTTATTTTCACTATAATATTGTAAGGAACGGTTACACGAATTACAGTAAAAATACAATGTGACACAGAAATACCCACAGGCGTCGGTTCTGTAGTCGGCGGCTGGAATCTCCCTCAGGAACTCCAGGTGAGCAGCAATGAAGAAGGAAGAAGGCTTCTCCACAAAGGTTGAACAAACTCAAGGTTGTGTTCTTGGGTTGCAAATGGATTCATAAAGATTTGGCAATGATATGTGAATCAGAACATGAGTCTTGGGAATCAAAAATATGAAGACTAGATGTATTTAGACTCTTAAAATCGTCTCTCAAAGTCTTACAAAACAACTCCCCCAAAGTTGGCTTTTATAGGGAAACCAATAAAGAGTTTCACGATTTTAAAACTCTGCCAGCATACAGGTAGCCCGAATTGGTTCGGGTGTACCTCGAACCGATTCGCCCCCCGAACCGGTTTGACTTCGATTCGCAGAAATTCGCTGGAATGTGGGGCTTTAAACACTTAGCATTTTTCCAAGAGTTTTCCTCGAAATTTTCTCCATTTTCAAAGAGCCATAACTTCTTCACCGTAGCTCGGATTGAGGTTCCATTTCTTCCAGTATCTTCATTACGACGAGCTCTACAACTTTCCAGTTGACCGTATCTCCGGACGATGGCTGTAAAATTACCAAAATTCCCTTGAACTTCCATATCTTACCTTCTTTCACTATTCTGACTTCTCTGGAGTACCACTTGCATTAAGTCCCTAAAATCATGGAACGTGAAGTCGTTGAGGCAGATGTGGGACATAAGATGGAGATAATAAATGCTTGATTCCCAGAATTTGGATTGAGTCCATCGTGTGAGATCGTGTAGAGACATGCCAAATGAAGCGGCGTACGACATATAAAAATGTAAGATAACGGACATAAGAAATATGTCCTTACACCCCACTTTATTTATCGCTAAGTGTGGAATAACTTTCCCTTTAAATCACCTGTTCCTTGAATTCTGTTAGTATTTCAATGTGGTCCCTACTAGAGTAGCCCCCAACACTTGGAGGATAGTAAACAAGGTCCACCATTTAAATAAACTTCATGGGGCCCACAATGGGATTCCTAAGTTCATGTATTATTACAAATGGGTAATAACCGGGGAAAATACCTATTATCTGAAGACTTGGAAGGACAATAGGGCATTAGTAGTTAATTTACCTAATTTCAGAGGAGTGGTGAAGAACTGGTAGTATGTACCCTTTCCTAAGGGGGTAAAAACATTGGTACTAAATGACACCAAGGAAGGCGTGACATTAGTCGGTTTAACACCTTAAATTTTATTTTTCTTCATTGCCTAGTAACTATTTGATGATATTTTGACTAACCACTCCTGTTTTATTTTTGCAAAGGAAAGTAAGAAGAGGTCTCCCAATGAGGGTGAGGTGAAATTTGATGAGTTGAAGTTCTTGTGGTCAATTCACCAAAGAATAGGGAAAGAGCACCCTAGAGCATCTTTTATCTTGTTGGAGTATCAAAGCTCCATTACATCTTTTATGTCCCAACCAATTAAAGTTATTCCCCAAGCTCCAATCAATTTAGACGAAAAACTTATTTCCACATCTTCTACTGTTGCGTCCTTTGAAGCATACAAGGAATTGACACTTGGAGGGATATCATCCTCTTTTGAATTTTTCGATATCACTGTTATCCAGACTAACCCCACTATTGAGATCAGAAAAAAGAAGATTATCAAACTTGTTGGTTGGTATGTATCCTCCTATATCCAAAAAGACCACCACAGCCGATAAGAGACCCTGGTCTTTAACATTGAGGAGACAAAAACCATTGAGCCTCAGTTCAAGAGATTGAAGAGAAGACTATCTGTCTAGCAAGAAATGGTCCAGAAAAGCTTTGCCGACCAAGCTACAGTTGAAACTGCCTTTGTGGTAGTAAACCCTGGGCTTTTTACAGGGTTGATTGGTGTTGGAGTTCTCCTGGCAGATAGGTCAGCTGCAACCCCTTTATTAAGAGCCCATCCGTTGGAGAAGGTGAATCAAAATTTAGCTTTGGTAGGTTCTTAACCCTTTATTGGGTTTCCATAATTTTCCTTTAAGTATATATGATAGTGACTTTGGTGTTACATTTTCTTGTAGTTTTTGGTTAACTATGACCAGTTATTGATTAGGGATGACCAACTAAGGTCATCATCAGTTGATGTGGAAGAGGCCTTTGAAGGATTGAAGAAATACTTGAAAGATTAGGAGGCTTTTGAGAGATATTGGAAATAATGGCAAGAGAAATTAAAGATAGATGAAGATATGGTGACAATAATAGAGGATAAAGTAAAGACTAATGAAGACAAGGTGAAGGGTGTTGTGGATAAGGCAGCTAGCTCGTCTAGGGAGACAGCTGATGAGAAGAAGAAGTTCCTGGAGCTAAAAGCCCGGTATAAGAAAGATAAGGAAGATGACTTCAATAGGGCTGGGATAAATCCTTTACCAACGCTGCTATCCAGATTGAGTACGGGAAAAAGGTGTCATTCAAGGATGGATGGACTACTACTTTGACGGAGGTTGGCACCTCTGTCTACTCTGATTTGTTTTATAGGCTTGATCTCGGTTCCCCTCCTAACTTGGATGAGGAGATCGATGATGAAGATGGGACAGGTGAATCCTCCTGGAACCTATATTTGGGAATGTGTCCATCCTCCTAAAAATAGCAGTAGAGAACACCGAGAAGGTGTAAATTTCTTCAAACTAGATGATCATGCTTGTGTCTCTTTTCATTAATGATTTTTTTTTATTTCTTTTCGTTTTTTCTTTGTAATGGTACAGTCCTTTATAACATATATTTTAGTGATGAATAAAAAGTTCTCTTTAATTAACTCGTTATCTTATACCTTTAATTGTGCATGTTCATTCTGCATGGTTGGACTTATTGTTCTAATATTGTTGCTCTTGAGTTTACTGCTATGAAAAATGCAATTATCTCTACATAGAATGATCAGTTAAGGCATAGTGATAGATTATTTAGAGGTGGAAATGTAAGTCTGACTGAGACAGAATTAGAGGGGTTTCTCGGCAGAGATGCATTCCACCGAGTAAAAGAAGTCTAAGTTCATATGCATTATCTCTCTGACAGAGCTGTGGCAAATAATGTGGCATGCTATAAGATGATCGAAGAACTTCAAGAAGATCATAATATTTCTCGAGCTTTACTATAATCTAACCATGAGGCCAAATATAAGGCATTGAGTGTTGGTTGGGGATTTAACAAAAAACTGCATGAGATCACATCTCCCTTCAGAAAGAAAGAGTTCCTATTGAACAAGGATGTGAAAGTGCTAGAAAAGTAACCACTCTTCTTAAAAAAGTGAATAACAATTTAAAGAATGAGTTGGAGAGATTAAAAAAATCAACTGAGGTGGTGCCGAGTGATGGTGCTTATTTTTTGGAGCTTGAGAATGCAAGATTATTGGAGGAGTTGGAAAACTTGAATAAGAGGAATACCGAATTCGGCTAGTCTTCTAGACAAGTGGTTATTGCTCGGCCAACTGAGGATAAAGAAAGAACTAAGAACGCCTTAGCTGACCAGGAAACATTTTTAAAAGATAAAGATAAATCCATTATAAAGCTCCAATATCAAGTGGGCTGACTAACTTTTCACTTTCACAAACAAAATAAAGTTGTATGGATGGTGTTAGAGAAGTAGACTAAAACCATGCTTTATGTAATAATTTTAGTTATGGATTTATTATTATAATAAAATCAGTTATTCCTATTTTAATGAGAATTATGTATGGACATAATGTTTGCAGTATGTTATATATTCCCGATGTCTTTTATTCTGCCCAATAGGTGTTCTGTTATGTAGAGTACAACTTACACATAGAGGATCAGATCACCAGTTATTGTGGAATATAAGTCTTATCGTTCTTGTGGATCTGGACACATCATAGATAGGATTGTAGTATTTTAGTAGGTCTATCTTGATTACAGAAAACTTTATAGTTTCAACTTATTGTGCTAGTACATTGTGTGTGTATTGAACGAGACCAATTCGAGGTCATTATTTCTATACTAATTTCATAAGACAATGTACATCTCATGATTATTAGTTTTACTTAAGGCTCTTCATCCGGATATGATTGATGGAGGGACACAAGCACTAGTTATTTATTACTTTGACTTATCGGGTGAGATTCATTATTGGATCAATAATCTTGATAAATTAGGTAATGGTGATTAATGTATGGTGAAAGTCTTTTATGGATGGAATTCATGTCTCGGTATAGAGACTGGTGATACCCCCTTGAGATACTTATAAGTTTGTATGTGTCAAACCCTGCAGGTGGATTATATTAATCCGACACTACAAATAAGTTAAGTTGGACCGGTCAAGGACTTAAAAAAGTTAATCAAATAAATTATTGGTAATTTATTTTATTAACGGGTACCTGTAACCTTATCGTGGGGAGAATTAATTAATTAATAATGAGGATCTCTAAATATAATTTTGAGTTAAGAAGTGGAGTTGCAATTATAATTATTTAGTGGTATTAATTATTATTAAGGGACTGAGATTAGTATCCGAAAAGGATTAGGTTTTCTCAAGCCCATTAGGAACCACATCCTTATCTCTCCTTAAGGTCCTTAATGTAGCTTATATATATACACCTAAGTCTCATTCTGTCTTAACCTAGCTGTCACTCTTGGATACTCAAAAGACCAGAGTTCATACTTGTGAGAAAGAGAGATAGCGAAGAAGAAAGAGGAGACAACAAGGTGGTTACGAAATAGGATCCATACTCTACTCATAACAGTCCATATAAAAAATATAGTAGAAAATCGCGAGGTGAATAGAGCCATCACATATTTAGTTCATGATAAAATGATATCAAATCAAAGAGATCTCGCATGTAAATCCTAAATTTGCCTTGTAGGATTTCACGTATGTATAGTTTTTTGTAGTTCGATCTATACACATTTTTAATAGACCCTTGGGCTTTCGCTCCAATAATTGGTATCGAAGCCTGTTGATACCGCGTATAGGTTGAATTCATCCATGTTGTCCACTTAAAACAATCGTATATGTGCATGAATGTTGGGTAGAATATAGATTTATGCTAACTTCTATTTTGCAACGATCTAATCCCACTATTATGGTCACATATTTATGATTTTGTTTTATGTGATTGGATCCCACGATGGTTTATTCGTGGTTATTTTTTATGCCGAATTAATGTAATATTGATGTAAAATGTGAACTCCTTAATAAAGGAATATGACATTTGTAATTGTTACTATTTTTTTATCGAAATTATCAGTGGAGGAGTGTGAAACAAGATCGGTGATCTGAGGCATTTTTTGGCACAAATATTAGTTTCGATAATGTTAAACAATGCTTGATCGAAACTCGTGTCGTCCCAGCATAGTGGCAACATGAAGCGTTGAGTTCGAGGATGACCGTTGAGTTCATGGATGACTGTTGAGAACTCCAATCTACAAGAGAGTTATATATTGACCATAATAGTCGGGAATCCATATTTATCTTAATTTTCTTATTTACGTTGATTTATGTCTCTATTATTCATGTTTTAATTGTTAGGCTGTTAATATTTATTAACGGGATCGCTTAGATTTATGGACAACATGGAATACCAACCCGACATATATCATGTGGATGCTAAATGTGAATAATTCATAATTATTTTTAATTGTAGACATTAATATGTGTAGTTAGATAATAGCACATATTGAGTATTCATTTTTTTTAACGATCAAGGGCATTTGAAATTTTTTATTTATCAAACATTTGCTTGATACATTAAAAGAGGGATATCTCGGTATTTTTGAAAATATATCAAATGTCCTAGATTTTTCAAAATAATTAAGAATTGGACTAATTTGTTTTTATAACCTTACAAAGTTTTTTAAATTACTAAGTGGGAGAGGGAATTTTCTAAGAGAAAACCCCATGGTCTCCATTAATGATTTGTAGACTTTCAATAATAAGTAGGTCCTCCAACGAGGAATGCTAATTATTGTAATAGTCGGTATAAATTTACTTAAGGATAATTTTGGATTCATTATTCATATAGGCGGCTCCCAAATGAGGAGTCTATGAGATATGAGATAATCTAAAATTAGTTGGTGGTGTACACTTAGACATAAACTTATGGTAGGTTCTCCAAAGAGGAATGATATGATTTCATGGGAACAAAGTCTCGGCTATTTAATTTTATTTGACAAAGGTTTTGTCTAGATTATATAATTAAAAGGAATAAGCCTGCCTATTTTTTTTTTTTTTGAAAAGTAGGTTCTCTAAAGAGTAATATTATTCACATGGTAATTGGGATGCCAGCGAATTCTTTTGAAATTGATAAATGGTATATTAATTTTAATTTAGAATTCAAAAAGTTTTATGCCATATAATTATTTATTTTATTATTTGATTCTCAGTATTAAAATGGGAAGCTCTTTCAATCCACTTGTTGTCATCCTCAAGGAAAATAAATATATTGGACCTAATTACAATGACTGGAAAAGGGAATTTGGATATTATGTTGACTGTTGAAGGGTTCAAGTTTGTGCTTTATGAGATCTTTCCTGAGAAACCTGGTGAGGGGGCAACTGAAAAGGAAAATAGGGCTTACCAGAAATGGATCAAGGCTGCTGAGATGGTGCGGTGTTACATTTCGGCATCTATGTCAAATGTTTTGTAACATCGGCATCAGCCGATGGACACGGCCTATGGAATGATGATGAACCTCAAAGATATGTTTGGAGATCAGAATCATGCTGCAAGGCAAGTTTCCATGAAAGAACTCATGAACAC
This sequence comes from Sambucus nigra, assembly GCA_949130495.1. Lineage (NCBI taxonomy): Eukaryota > Viridiplantae > Streptophyta > Magnoliopsida > Dipsacales > Adoxaceae > Sambucus > Sambucus nigra. The sequence continues at coordinate 237,218,560 of OX422220.1, read as the reverse complement.
AAATATGACTGAAGGGACCCCAATGAGGGAACATGTTATAAGGATGATGTCTCTTCTCAATGAGTTTAAAATCCTAGGAGTGGAAATCGATGGGTAAACCCAAGTCGATATTGTTCTTCAGTCGCTGCCTGAGTCCTTTAAGTCGTTCCACCTAAATTACAATATGAACAAACTTTCTTACTCTTTGGTGGAACTAGTTAAAGAACTACAAGTAGCTGGGAGTCTCATCAAGAAGTCAGTAAGTGTTTTTGTTGTGAGAAAGGTTCTACTTTTAAGTCTATGGGAAAGAATAAAAAGAAGGAGAAGGCTAAAAAACAAGTTATGGTCCCTCGGGCAGCTCGTGGGCCTCAGGAAGGTGTGAAAAAGCCTAAGGGTAAGTGTTTCCACTGTAAGTAGTCAGGACACTGGAAGAACAATTATCCAATTTTTCGCAATAAACAGAACAATGTCGGTAAATTCCATTCATTTTTATTGAATCATATTTGTTGGTTCGTACTACCAGTACTTGGTGTGTAGATACGGGAGCCACTAGTCATGTATGCGATTCTTTTTAGGGGTTCTAGGAAACCAGGCGACTAAGTGATGGAGAGATTTATCTGACTATGGGAGATGCTATGAGAATAGCGGTAGTTGCTGTAGGAGACGTTCATTTAAGCTTTAATAATGATAGGAGTTTACTTTAAAAATATTGTCTTTATGCACCTTCCAAGCGTTTTATGGATATTAAAATTCTTTTAATAAACTTATAGTTATTAAGAAAAATAAATCTTTTATTTTTTTTGGTACATTAGTTGATAATATTTATATTGTTAATCCTATCTCTCCCATATAACAAATTAATATATTACATAATTCAATTGGACCAAATTTAAAGAAAAAAGAACCCTCTTTAGTGAACCAAACGTATCTTTGGCACTTACACCTAGGTCATATTAATATAAAAAGGATTCATAGACTGGTAGCAAGTGGGCAATTGAGCTCATTAGAAGTGGAGGCACTTTCAGTTTTTGAATCCTATTTAGAAGGTAAAATGACGAAGAGGACTTTCTTGACCAAGGGCTATAGAGCAAAAGAACTGTTGGAATTGGTTCATATTCTGATCTATGTGGATCGATGACAGCCCGAACAAGAGGGGACTTTGAGTATTTTATGACTCTCATAGATGATTACTCAAGGTATGGCTATATTTACCTAATGCACCATAAGTTCAAAGATTTTGAGAAATTCAAAGTGTATAGGTCAGAAATGCATAAGCATCAAGGTAAAAGTATCAAGTCACTACGATCTGATCGTGGTGGCTAGTACCTCTTAGGGGAGTTTAGGTAGTACCTAGAAGATGAAGGGATCACATCCCAATTGTCTACACCTAGTATGCCTCAGCAAAATGGTGTAGCAAAAAGGAGGAATAGGACTCTTTTGATATCATTAGGTCCATATTGAGTTATACATATCTCCCAGATTCCTTTTGGGGACATTTTTTAGAAATGGACACTTATTTACTGAACTTGGTACCTTCAAAGGAGGTCTCTATTACACCCAAGGAAATGTGGATTGGTAGCAAGCCTAGTATGAAACATATTCGAATTTGGGGTAGTCCCGCACAAACGCTAAAAAGAATCCCAGTAAGTTGGAATCAATATTAGAAGTTTATTTATTTATAGGATATCCTAAGAAAAGTAAGGGTTATTTATTCTATGATCCTAAGGATCAGAAGGTCATTGTAAGAACCAATGCCCGATTCTTGGAAGAGGATTATATGATGGATCATAAACCCAGAAGTAAAGTTGTTCTAGAAGAATTGTGAGGGGACCAATAAGATTCTTTAACACCACCAATACAGGATGAAATAACACAACGTGTTGACACTAGTACACTAGCACAGGGACTGCCTCATTATAGTGGGAGGGTTAAACGTCAACCTGAACGGTTTATGTTCTTAGTAGAGTCTTATAATAAGGTCCCTAATGAACTCGAAGTCGATTGATGTAACTACAACAAGGCTATTCAAGATAAAGATGCGGAACTTTGGCTTAAAGATATGAATTTTGAGATGGAATCTATGTATTCTAATTAGTTCTGGAATCTTGTAAATCCACCCGAAGGGATAAACCCATAGGATGCAATGGGTATATAAGAGGAAAAGAGGGGTGGATAGGAAGGTTGAGACCTTTAAGGCACGACTTGTTGCGAAAGTATTTATTTAGAAAGAGGGAATCGATTATGAGGAAACCTTCTCATCGGTAGCTATAATGAAGTCTATTAGAATTCTCTTATCCATTGTGGCTTATTTAGATTATGAAATTTGGCAAATGGACGTCAAGACTGCATTTCTTAATGAGAATCTTGGTAAATGTATTTATATGGTGCAGCCAGACAATTTTATTACCCAAGGACCAGAGCATAAATTATGTAAGATTAAGAAACCCATTTATGGACTTAAGCAAGAATCTAGAACTTGGAACATTTATTTTGATTAAGCAATCAAATCTTTTGGTTTTAATCAATGTCCAGATGATTCTTGTGTGTACAAGAAATGTAACAGAAATGTAGTGGTGTTTTTAATATTATATGTGGATAACATTATTCTCATTAGAAATGATGTTGGAGTGTTATCTTAGGTTAAAGTGTTGTTGTCTAGACAATTAGATATGAAAGAATTAGGAGAAGATAGTCACATCCTTGGGATCAAACTTATGTGTGATTGCAAGAATAGGATGTTGGGTTTATTAGAAGCAACTTATGTCAATTCCATTATTGCCAGATTTAGCATGGAAGATTCTAAGAAAGGGTTCCTCCCTTTCAGACATGGAATATCTCTTTCCAAAGATCAGTGTTGTTTAGGCACATATTCTTCACATTTATCCCCTTAATTTCAGTATTTTTATGATCCCGTGCAGTGTAAGTAGCTTGGATTTGTCTCAAATGTATTCTACTAACCTTTTTTGGCAAGTATTTCTTGTTTTGTGTATTTCTCATGTGTTTTACAGGTATTTCACGCAAGTTAGTGCGAAGGAGAACGCAAAACAGTGAAAGAAACCTAGAAATGGAGAGTTGAAGGGAATTTTCGTAATTTTTCAGCCTTATTCCGGAGGTGGGGCCAACTAGAAAGTTGAAGAGCTCTAAATGACAAGAATACTGGAAAAAACGGCACCTCAATCTGAGCTACAGTGAAGAAGTTACGATGTTTTGAAGTTGCGGGATAATGAAGAGTCTAGATGTGCGGATTTCTGACATTAATTATGCATTTAATGCAGTGCAACTCTTGGAAAACTTGTTCCACAAGCACTGTTGGTTGTCAATTTTGAGATTTTGTGCTATAAAAGACCATGACCTACATCATTTGAGAAGAGGCTAGAGAGAGGCTAGGGTTAGAAATTTTAGAGAGAGTTTTTAGATCAGATTTTTAGATCAAATTTCCATTTCCTTCAAGATTTGCATGAACCCTAGTTGTATTCTGAATCTCAATTCCGTTTTTGTGCTGAATTCAAGTAATATCATTCTATTCTCTTTTCTTTAATTTCTGCAAATTTCTTACAATGTTCTGCAATTTCATAGTTTCATATGTGAATTTGTTTTTTCAACCAAATCATGAGTAGCTAATTTCTCAAGGGTTGGGGTACATGAACTCAATCCTAATACAAATTATTCGTATGGAAAATTAGAAAATAAATGAAAATATTGGTTGAATCGTGAATGAAAATCATATATGCATTGTCATATCTTTTAATCTCTCTTGCCTTAGGTACTTGGGATGTTTAAGAATGCTTTGTATGTATAATTCGTCATTCACCGCCTTATATTGATCTTTGATTTCGTATGGTGCGGGCTTGAATCTCATATACGTAATGCTTAGAATATATAAAGACTGGATTCATTCACCGCTTTATATCTATCTTTGATTTCATATGATGCGGGCTAGATCCCTCATATATGTAATGCTTAGAATGTATAAAGACCGGATTTAGTCAATAATTTTAATTTACAATTATAGTATTCTATACGGTAATTTGTTAAGGATTGAGGGATTGTACCCTACCCTATTTTCTCCCATTTGTCAGATCTAATTTCTTTTGCACTTTTCAATTTGTTTTGCTAAGTAATTTTTTTATAGAAATTTTCCCAATTTTTAATCATCTTTTCGTTTCTTTTAAGAAATCATTTCAAGATTTAATAATTTTTCTTATTACTATTTGGCAATCTCGATCCCTGTGGATACGATCCCGACTTACCGGGTTTATTACTTGAGCGATAGGCTTGCACTTGAGCCTAGATTGTACGCACTTTTGAGACAAATATTAAGTCGCGTCAAGTTTTTGGCGCCGTTGCCGGGGATCCAAAATTGTTAAATTTCCAAGAAAGTTATTGTTATCTACAAGTGATTTCATAAAAAAAAAAATATATATGTTTTTCATTTTTTTCTCTTGTGATCTTATATACAGAATTCATCTCCCACCCAAATTCACGAAAATCCTATTGCCGAAGCCGGATCTGAAAATTCTGAGTCTTTGCCGTTTTGGGTTCCACCTCCTTCCCCTAATAATTCCATCACAAGTCGTTCGTTGAGTCAAACCTTGAGTGAGAATTCTGAACCTTTCGGTAGCAATATGTCGGATCATGGTAGTGTCGGTGTTGGTGCTGGAGAGGATGATGTACCATATCAACCCATGAAAGATCTTTTGTTTCCGGAGAGAACTGCTAACCCTGGTTGCATTTTATTCCCGTATAATGCCGGTCAGTTCCACTTTCGGAATGGAATGATCCAAATTCTTCCTACATTTCATGGGATGGATTCGGAAAAACCATATCTCCATATTAGAGAGTTTGAAGATACGTGTGAAACATTTGGAGACCAAACTTGTCCACAAGAAGTAATCCGGTTAAAGCTCTTTCCTTTTTCCTTAAAGGATAAAGCGAAAACTTGGTTATGGACCCTGCCCCCAAATTCTGTTTTATCATGGAGAGATATGCAAAACACGTTTATCTCAAAAATTTTTCCACAACACAAAACTAATTCTGTTAAAGCCCAAATTCAAGCTTTTCGTCAAAATGAGAATGAGGCTTTTGATAAGTGTTGGGAGAGATACCAGGAGTTAGTTAATGCGTGCCCCCATCATGGTTTTGAAACTCATCATCTGATTTCATTTTTCCATCAAGGCCTTACTGTAGCGTCTAAACAACTTGTTCAAACCATGTGTGAGAGACCTTTTTGGGAGTTAAGTACGAGCGATGCTGAGGCTCATTTGAAATATGTGGCGGAAACTACCCAAGCATGGGATACTTCTGATCCAAATAGTCAAAATAGAAATCGACAAGTGTCCAACTTGCCTGCTGCGTCCGGTATTTATCACGTGGACAAGGACACTTTGTTGGATCTAAAACTTAATCAAATGGAAAAGAACTTTAGAGAAATGCTAGATATGCGATTGAGAGATGTGTCTGGACCCGTAAAAATCGGGATGGAGAAGGTATGTGCCATTTGTAATGCAGGCCATTCTACCAAAGGATGTCCTACCATACCTGCATACAAGGCCATGTACACTGAACAGGTTGATGCAATAGGAGGTTTTCGAGGGAATTATAATGCTCAGCAAGGGAATGCATATAATCAATCGTGGAGGAATCCCGGGTTTAATTATGGACAACCCCAAGGTGGGATGGTTCCTAACCCACAGATGACTCTACCACAACCCCCTCAATTTTAGCAAGTGGTAAACCCTATGCAAGTACCACCTCCTGGTCCTTATGTACCTCCACCTAGGAGATCTCATGAGGATAATTTCAATCAATTCATCCAAGCCCAAAAAGAAAGAGATGCCAAATTTGAGCGAATGTTCGCTGAAATGCATACTAACATCTCTAGGTTGCAGTCTGCGGTGAATACTCGAGAGAAGGGTAAACTTCCAGCCCAAGGCCAAAGACCACCTCTTCAAGGTCAAACCACGGTTTGCTCCACATCATCAGAATTGCAAGAACAATGTCAAGCTGTTACTACTCTTCGTAGTGGCCGCGTAATTGATCTAGCACCTAAATTACCAAAGGTGAATGATGATGGAGTCGAACCCGAGATTGTGAAGGAATCTGAAATTTCTGAGTCTGAAGAACCTTCCTTAGAAAAGGAATTGAAAGATGCGGAGGTTGAGCCTGATATTGAAGTCAAGTCGCCTACTGCTGCTCCATTTCCTCAACGCTTAGAGTCACCCCAGAAAGGTGCTTCGCGTATCGAGGTGATGGATGTGTTAAAGCAAGTAAAATTGAACTTGTCGTTCCTTGATGCTATTCAACAAATTCCAGCATATGCGAAGGTTATTAAAGATCTTTTGACTGTCAAGAGACGTCTTAAGGTGAAGAAAAATGTTTTCTTGGCACAAAATGTGAGCTAAGATCTTCTCAATGATCTTCCACCAAAATTCAAAGATCCAGGTTCACCTACCATTTCATGTATCATTGGAGAAATGAGAGTGGAAAGAGCGTTGCTTGATTTAGGTGCGAGTGTAAACATCCTCCCATACTCCATCTATAAGAAGCTTGATTTAGGTGATTTAAAACTTACCCGAATCACTCTACAGTTAGCGGATAGGACAGTCAAAGTGCCTCGTGGGATTGTAGAAGACGTAATTGTTCAAGTGGATACGTTCTACTTCCCCGTTGATTTTGTTATTTGGGACACCGAGCCTGTTCCCCATACGAGAAATCATGTTCCAATTATATTGAGCCGACCGTTCTTAGCTACTGCTAATGCTTTGATCAATACACGGAATGGCCAAATGAAACTCACTTTTGGAAACATGACTCTCGAGAAAAATATTTTCAATGTCGCTAACCAAATGGGTGATGAGGATGAGATTCTTGAAATGGATCTTATTGAAGAAGTGGTGGATGAAAATATTGAAAAAATCATAGGAGGAGATGCTCTGAAAGTGTGCTTAGGGCAAAGTGATGCTCAAATGAGTGATTATACTGAGTTTGGGAGAGAGGTGGAAGAGTTAAAAATGTGGTTACAAGAGGAAGAGAATTTTGAGAGTTTAAGAGGGGTTGACTGGATTTCTAGGTATGAAGAATTGCCTCCGAGGGAGACACCCTTGGTCCCCTCTGAACATAGATTTCCTAGTCTTGAGTTGAAGAAACTACCTTCTCATGTCAAATATGCCTTTTTAGGTGAGAATGATACATTTCCTGTTGTTGTGTCTTCCCATCTAGAAAAAGGGCAAGAAGGTATGTTGTTAGATGTGTTGAGAAAGCATAGAAGTGCTTTTGGATGGACCATAGCAGATTTGAAGGGTATAAGTCCTTTGATTTGTACCCATAAAATCCATCTCTAGGAAGAAGTGAAGCCATCTCGTGAGATGCAAAGGCGGTTAAATCCAACAATGAAAGATGTTGTAAGAGCGGAAATAATCAAATTGCTAGATGCTGGAATTATATATCCCATTTCGGATAGTAAATGGGTGAGCCCAATTCAGGTCGTTCCAAAGAAATCAGGGATGACTGTGGTTGAAAATGCTAAGGGAGAATTAATACCTCAACGCACCACCACCGGGTGGCGTGTTTGCATTGAGTACCGAAAGCTCAATGCCGAAACTCGAAAGGATCATTTTCCCTTACCATTTATCGATCAAGTTATTGAACGAGTAGCGGGCCATCCTTATTATTGTTTTCTAGATGGGTATTCCGGTTATAATCAGATTGAGGTGGATGTTCTTGATCAAGAAAAGACGACTTTTACATGTCCATTTGGTACGTTTGCCTATAAACGTATGCCATTTGGGTTATGTAATGCGCCGGCTACTTTTCAGAGGTGCATGTTAAGTCTCTTTAGCGACATGATTGAAAAAGGTCTTGAGGTGTTCATGGACGATTTCAGCGTTTTCGGCTCATCTTTTGACCATTGTTTAGCTAATCTTGAGAGAGTTCTATTCCGATGTGTGGAAAAAGACTTAGTCCTCAATTGGGAAAAATGCCATTTCATGGTTACCGAGGGTGTAGTCTTGGGCCACATAGTCTCATCTAGGGGAATTGAAGTTGATCGAGCAAAAATTGAAGTAATAGCTGAGCTATCCCCGCCAAAATCACTTAAAGATGTGAGTTCCTTTCTAGGCCATGCTGGATTTTATAGGAGGTTTATCAAAGACTTTAGCGCCATCGCTAGACCTTTGAGTAATCTTCTCATGAAGGACACTCCATTTGAGTGGAGTAAAGCATGTCAAGAAGCATTTTATAAACTCAAAAGCATGCTTATTTCTGCACCTATCATGCAAGCTCCGGATTGGTCGCTTCCCTTTGAGCTTATGTGTGATGCAAGTGATTTCGCGATTGGGGTTGTTCTTGGACAGAGGAAAGACAAGAAAGCTCATGTTATTTACTATGCTAGCCGAACATTATCTGGCCCTCAGCTTAATTACTCTACTACAGAGAAAGAGTTGCTAGCAGTCGTTTTTGCTCTCGACAAATTTCGCTCTTACGTTGTTGGGTCGCCTATCCTTTGTTTCACTGATCATTCGGCATTGAAATATCTCTTGAGCAAGAAAGATGCCAAACCTCGTTTAATCAGGTGGATCCTACTCCTACAAGAGTTTAATCTCTCGATTCAAGATAAGAAAGGAGTAGAAAACGTCGTTGCTGACCATTTGTCACGACTCTCGTCCAACGTACCTATTGATCCCATTCCCATAGACGAGTATTTTTCGGATGAGAATCTATTTGCTACCTCTTCTCTCCCTTGGTTTGCGGATATTGTCAATTACCTTGTCACCGGAGTTGTTCCCTCTAGTTGGAATCCGCAAGAGAGAAGGAGGTTCATTACTTGGTCACGCATGTTCTTTTATGATTATCCATACTTGTTTAAGTATTGTGCTGACCAAATTATCCGGAGATGTGTACCCGATGAGGAAATCCAAGGGGTGATTCGATTCTGTCATTCGGAAGCATGTGGCGGTCATTTTTCTAAAAATAAAACTGCTGCGAAAATCCTTCAAAGTGGTCTTTATTGGCCCACAATCTTCCGGGATGTGAATGCTTATTGTAAGACTTGCGATAGATGCCAAAGAATGGGAGCTATTACTCGCCGTGATATGATGCCATTATCCCCTATTTTAGTCTTGGAGTTGTTTGATTGTTGGGGAATTGACTTCATGGGGCCCTTTCCCCCTTCTTTTGGTTTTCTATACATTCTCGTCGCTGTAGATTATGTCTCAAAATGGGTAGAGGCTATAGCTACAAGGACGAATGACAACAAGGTGGTGATCAAATTTATTCAAGAAAATATACTTTCTCGCTTTGGTATGCCTAAGGCCATAATTAGTGATAATGGAACTCATTTTTGCAATAGGCCGATGGATAAACTAATGCGAAAGTATGGAATTGTCCACAAGGTTAGCACCCCCTATCACCCCCAATCGAATGGCCAAGCCGAGCTTGCTAATAGGGAGATCAAGAATATCTTGGAGAAGACAGTTGATCCTAATAGGAAAGACTGGTCTCTTAGGTTGACTGATGCTCTTTGGGCTTATAGAACCGCATACAAGAATCCCCTTGGGATGTCCCCATTTCGATTTGTGTATGGCAAACCTTGTCATCTTCCGGTTGAAATCGAACACAAAGCGTATTGGGCTATCAAAAGGGTGAACTTCAAAATGGATAAAGCCGGTGAAACACGTAAACTTCAGTTGAATGAGTTGGAAGAAATGCGCAACGATGCGTATGAAAGTGCCAAAATTTCCAAGGACCGAATGAAATGCGCTCATGACGGAATCATTCGTAAGAAAGAGTTTCATTTGGGACAGAAAGTACTCCTCTACAACTCGAGGTTGCACTTGTTTCCCGGTAAATTGCGGTCTCGATGGTCTGGTCCTTACATTGTGAAAGAAGTGTTTCCCCATGGAGCCGTTGAGCTAATGGATGAAAAAGGGGGAACCACTTTTAAAGTCAATGGGCATCGTCTCAAGCCTTATTTGGAAGCCATGGTTAAAGAAGCCGACACAATCTGGCTGTCGGACCCCATTTATGGGGATTGAATGAACAAAGAGAGGTGAGGTCGTCGCACCCCCGACGCGTATGGGGTGATTTTTGTTGAATTTTTGAGTCATGTATAAGTGTTATATAGTATCTTGTTGCATTTAGAGTAATTAGTTCAAGTATTGTTATTTTTTTGGTATGCTTGGTTCTAACATATTTTGTAGATTCAATGGACTCGCACTCATCAGGGATCGCTCCATTTGGGTAATATCTTTCTTTTCCTCTCTTTATATTGTGTTCTTGATTCGCATTGAGGACAATGCAACATTTAAGTTAGGGGGTGTGGGATATTCTTCCCATTTATTGTTTAGATTCATTGATTCGATCACATGTTCTTTCCAAGTGTGTTTAAAAAAAAAAAAAAAAAAAAAAAAAAAAAAAAAGCCAAAAATATTTTTCTTCAAAATAAATAAAAATTAGAATTTAAATTTTTCAAAAATATCACCTTTATTCTATTTATAGTCTCAAATTGTAAAATCCTAATGCACTAAGCCAAAATTGACCGAGGATGGAAATTGAAAGAAAATTGACGACTTAACGAATAAATGTGGAGATTGATCAAACCCGGTGAGATTTCGAGCCTTTCAATTTTCTTTTTGAGTTTTTAAATCAATCCGAGTTTATGATTAACTCAAAGTTCTTTTCAGCGTTTTAATAAGTCGTTGATGATCTCAATCCTTTGTTTTGATCGGTTATGGAAATGTGTAAAATGTTGTCTCGAAATTCGTGCTAAATATATCTCTAAACTTAATTAATCTCGAGATGCATATGGTAATGTGATTAGCAATTTGGACAATGAAGTAGGCCCTCGTTTGTTACCCAAAAATATTGGCCATAAAAAGTTGTGAAAAACAAAATTATCTCTTTGCAACCCACTTTGAGCCTAATATAATATTTCCCTTTCGTTTGATAACCCGAAAAACCCAAATAGCCCGGAATTGTGAAAATTGAGAAAATTCATCAAGTAAGTCCAAATTGTGCAACAAAAAGGGGCAAGAAGAAAAAAAAATAGTGAAAAAAATGAAAAAAAAATGAAAAAAAAAAGAAGAGAAAAATGAGCAAATGCCCGAAAAAGCACTAATGGACATCATGAGAAAATTTTCCAATTCCAACATTCCCTACCATTTCTATTTTTACCCTTTACACCTTTTAACCCAAAAAGTCCTAACTGAGTCCGAATGGCGAAATTAGTTACCGCGTGGAGAGCTAAGACATGAAAAGATAATATGAGAGATTAAAATGGTGTGAATTAGAGGTGATGTTCCCATTTCCTAATAACCGTAATCCGATGATGAGATCTTTTCACCATATATTTTCTTCTTTTCAATTTTGTATGCATGAATTTGTGTCCATTATATTTACTCTTTATATCATGCATACCGAGAGAAAATAGCCACAATCCGAGTGATTCGTTTGTGAGTGCATCCGTAAGAATTTGAGTCAAAACGAATTTTCGAAAAGTAACGTAATGCTCAATCGGTGGAAGTTTGAGGTTTAATTTTTGGCTTTGCACAAACACACTATGATTTGAGACATTTGAATATGAATTTATGGTGATTATTTTTTGAAAAGTTTAAATTGTACAATTTTTAAGTATTTTGATATTTATTTGAGTCAATAAAGAATTTTGTGGGTGTATTCACTGCAAACCCTCACGAGACAAAACTCGTCCTACTAGGGTAACCTAGGGGTTTAAAGGCTTGTTGCATACGCTAAATGCAATCGCGTGCCTGCGAAAGTGGAATTTTATTTTAATAAAGGAATTTTCAAGAGTAGAATTTTGGCTAATTTCATTTACATTGCTCGGGACGCGCAAAGTTCTAAGTTAGGGGGTGTGTTTAGGCACATATTCTTCACATTTATCCCCTTAATTTCAGTATTTTTATGATCCCGTGCAGTGTAAGTAGCTTGGATTTGTCTCAAATGTATTCTAGTAACCTTTTTTGGCAAGTATTTCTTGTTTTGTGTATTTCTCATGTGTTTTACAGGTATTTCACGCAAGTTAGTGCGAAGGAGAACGCAAAACAGTGAAAGAAACCTAGAAATGGAGAGTTGAAGGGCATTTTCGTAATTTTTCAGCCTTAGTCTGGAGGTGGGGCCAACTAGAAAGTTGAAGAGCTCTAAATGACAAGAATACTGGAAAAAACGGCACCTCAATCCGAGCTACAGTGAAGAAGTTACGATGTTTTGAAGTTGCGGGATAATGAAGAGTCTAGATGTGCGGATTTCTGACATTAATTATGCATTTAATGCAGTGCAACTCTTGAAAAACTTGTTCCACAAGCACTTTGGTTCTCAATTTCGAGATTTTGTGCTATAAAATCCCATGACCTACATCATTTGAGAAGAGGCTAGAGAGAGGCTAGGGTTAGAAATTTTAGAGAGAGTTTTTAGATCAGATTTTTAGATCAAATTTCCATTTCCTTCAAGATTTGCATGAACCCTAGTTGTATTCTGAATCTCAATTCCGTTTTTGTGCTGAATTCAAGTAATATCATTCTATTCTCTTTTCTTTAATTTCTGCAAATTTCTTACAATGTTCTGCAATTTCATAGTTTCATATGTGAATTTGTTTTTTCAACCAAATCATGAGTAGCTAATTTCTCAAGGGTTGGGGTACATGAACTCAATCCTAATACAAATTATTCGTATGGAAAATTAGAAAATAAATGAAAATATTGGTTGAATCGTGAATGAAAATCATATATGCATTGTCATATCTTTTAATCTCTCTTGCCTTAGGTACTTGGGATGTTTAAGAATGCTTTGTATGTATAATTCGTCATTCACCGCCTTATATTGATCTTTGATTTCGTATGGTGCGGGCTTGAACCTCATATACGTAATGCTTAGAATATATAAAGACTGGATTCATTCACCGCTTTATATCTATCTTTGATTTCATATGATGCGGGCTAGATCCCTCATATATGTAATGCTTAGAATGTATAAAGACCGGATTTAGTCAATAATTTTAATTTACAATTATAGTATTCTATACGGTAATTTGTTAAGGATTGAGGGATTGTACCCTACCCTATTTTCTCCCATTTGTCAGATCTAATTTCTTTTGCACTTTTCAATTTGTTTTGCTAAGTAATTTTTTTATAGAAATTTTCCCAATTTTTAATCATCTTTTCGTTTCTTTTAAGAAATCATTTCAAGATTTAATAATTTTTCTTATTACTATTTGGCAATCTCGATCCCTGTGGATACGATCCCGACTTACCGGGTTTATTACTTGAGCGACAGGCTTGCACTTGAGCCTAGATTGTACGCACTTTTGAGACAAATATTAAGTCGCGTCAAGTGTCCTAAGACATTTGATGAGATAGAGAAGATGAAAGGCATCCCTTATACTTCAGCAGTTGGGAGCCTTATGTATGCTATGTTATGCACTTTACCTGATATTTTCTTTGTTGTTAGCATGGTTAGTAAATATCAATATAACCCTGGGTAAGAACACTGGACTGGAGTAAAGCATATACTCAAATACCTGAAAAGAACATGAGATTATATGCTAGTTTACCAGGTAGAGAGTCTAGTACTCATTGGGTACACTGACTTAGATTTCAGTTTGATAGAGATTCCAGGACGTCTACCTATGGATATTTTCTTACCCTAGGAGGTGGAGACATTAGTTGGAGGAGTATCAAGCAATCTTGCATTGTTGATGCCACCATGGAAGCTAAATATGTGGCGGCCCTTGAGGCAGCCAAGTAAGCAGTATGGATTAGAAATTTCCTAATGGATTTATGAGTGGTACCTTTAATTCAATTGACTATTAAACTTTATTGCGATAATAGTTGTGTTGTTGCTAACTCAAAGGAACCCATGAGACATAAAAGAGCTAAACACATTGAGAGAAAGTATCATCTCATTCGAGAATTTGTCCAGCGGAGTGATATCACAATTATGAAAATTGCATCAGAGAACAACTTGTCAGACCCTTTCACAAAGAGCTTACCAGCCAAGACTTTTGATAGTCATGTAGAGGGGATTGGAATGAGATGCATTGCAGCATGGCTTTGAGTCTAAGTGGAAGATTGTTAAAGAAAAAACCATGATTTATGTAAGAATTTTAGCTATGGATTTATTATTATAATAAAATTATGTATTCCTATTTTAATGAGAATCATGTATGGACATAATGTTTGCAGTATTTTATAAACTGCCGATGTCTTTTATTCTACCCAATAGGTGTTCTGGTGTGTAGAGTATGACTTACACACAGAGGATCAGATCACCAGTTCTTATGGAATATAAGTTTTATCGTTCTTGTGGAACTGGACACATCATCAGTAGGACTGTACCACAATATTTTAGTAGGTTTATCTTGATTACAGGATACTGTACAGATTCAACTTATTGTGCTAGTACACTTTGTGTGTAATGAACGAGAACAATTTGAGGTCATTATTTTTATACTAATTTTATAAGGCAATGTACATCTCATGATTATTAGTTTTACTTAGGCTCTTAATAAAAATACGATTGATGGAGGAACATAAGCACTAGTTATTTATTACTTTGACTTATCGGGTGAGATTCATTATTGGATTAATAATCTTGATAAATTAGGTAATGGTGATTAATGTATGGTAAAAGTCTTTTATGGATGGAATCCACGTCTCGGTATAGATACTGGTGATACCCCCTGAGATACTTATAAATTTTATATGTGTGAAACCCTACAGGTGGTTTATATTAATCCAACACTACAAATAAGTTAAGTTGGACCGCTCAAAGACTTAAAGAAGTTAATCAAATAAATTATCGATAATTTATTTGATTAACGGGTATCTGTAACCTTAACGTGGGGAGAATTAAGTAATTAATAATGAGGATCTCGAAATATAATTTTGAGTTAAGAAGTGGAGTTGCAATTATAATTATTCAGTGGTATTAATTATAATTAAGGGACTCAGATTAGGATCCAGGAAGGATTAGGTTTTCTCAGGCCCATTAGGATTGACGTCCTTATCTCTCCTTAGGGTCATTAATGTAGCCTGTATATATGCACCTAAGTATCATTATCTCTTAACCTAGTTGTCACTCTTAGATAGTTAAAGACCCGAATTCATACTTGTGAGAAAGCGAGACAGCGGAGAAGAAAGAGGAGACAAGAAGGTGGTCACGAAATAGAAGCCCACCCTTTACTCGTGCAGTCCATATCGAGAATACAGTAAAAGATCGTAAAGTGAATCGAGCCATTACATATTTTGTTCAGGATTAAATGAGATCAAATCAAAAATATCTCGCAGCTGAATCCTAAATCTTCCCCGTAGGATTTCACATATGTATAGTTTTTTTTGGTAGTTCGATCTATACACGTTTTTATAGACCCTCGGACTTTCTCTCCAATAGATGGGTGGTTATGATGAGGCCTTAAATCGTATGGATGATCACCTGGAGAAATTTTATTTGGAAGTGTATAAATATAATTGATTGAATGTGATGGGCTTGTTGAAGGTGGGTGACAAGATTGAGTTGTGGCATTGGCATGATCCCAACATGTTGGATTATCCTAACCCTCCATTTAGTGTTGATGCCGCATGGATCTTGAATGATGTCATTCCCTAAAGCTTAGTGAGAAAATACTTAGGGGATTATTATCTTTATTGTGACGATAACTATAATCTCCCCCCTCAATTATTGGATCAGTCGAGCAACAGTGGGCGTAATAGGTTGAGAGATTTTATAACTACAATGCTGCCAAACACTTTTGATGTTCCTCCTGCTGGTATGGAAAAGGCTGAAGGAAAATCAATTAATAATAAAATAAAATAAAATTCTTGCTTATTTCTGATTGTATTACACTTGGGAAGATAGAGTCCATGAGTGTTACGTAGTAAGTTGGAATAACCCCTCGAATTAAAGTTAGAGACAAACACTTATACGTGATAACAAATAATGGGAAAATAAGGATAAATGTCGTGATTATGGGTTATGGGATGAACCTAAATTGATATGATAAAAGTAGTATATTTATATGACTGTGTATGCATATACTATATACATGTAAAAATCATGCCCGCGCTACTTGCTATCCCTGAGGTTACCGCGTTGGGACAGTCTTATCTCGATGGGACCTTTATGGGGGATATTGACTCGTACCCTAGAAGATAGATATCCTTGGTACAGGCTATCTGATCAATGGTCAGACGGTCCTAAGAGACGTGAGGGTATGTGCTGACCTCTTAGAGACTTGGTATCTATGCTTCGCCTCAATATTGTTTGTGTATGTGTTAATACAGTTCGAGAGTGATTCCGAACTTGTATTTCCCTTAGTACAAGAGATACGAGGATTGGATAGCAGAGTATGCCCGCACCATAATTTTTATGTGGGGTGCTGTTAGAATATATATATATATATATATATATATATATATATATATTATGCGAGTATTTAATATATATATATATATGAAATTCTGAAATTTGGAACTGCCTACTGTGATATGGTAAGTAAGACATGTATAATGACTCAAATTGGAAATACTTGTTTTGAAAAAGTATAATGGAACACTAGGAAACTTTATTAGCAAATAAGGTTTAAATGAGAACTTTGTGATCAAATGATCTTATTTTCTTAAACAATTATATTGTTCAGTTTTAAATCTTACGAGTAACCTAAGATAAGTTAAACCATTGGGAAGGCTAGTGCGATAGGCGTGCACATTAGAAGAGAGGTGAGAAATTCTCAAGAGAGTGCCGCACTAATATGTTGTTGCATTGGCCTGTAAACATTTTAAATACTTGCTAAATAAATTTTAAATCATCTACACTATCGGGCTCTGACCCGATTCTATTTCTCTTTCTCTCTTGTATATATATGAATATATTACAGGTGCCCAGCCACAGGGGCGTCTTGCATAGGATTCTTTGGAAGGAACGCGCTGCAGCTTAGGTGGGAGTTGCAGGCCTCTTGCTTAGACGACTTCATTTATTGGATTCCACTCCTAGCATATTCATTTAGTGGGGCATGTGTCGCCCTTTCCATTATTCAGTTGTTTTATTGGACATTGTGATTCAGTTATTGCTAGTATTGTCACTTTGGGATTTTTACTGTCTGGACGTTGTACTTTAAGTTTAAATGTTGGGATCTAGTTGTGAATGTTTACATTATTTGGATTATATGTTCCAGGATAATTGTGGTTTTAATATTGAATTGTTGTAAACATTTAAATCTTGGTTTATAAAATAAAATTTGGAAAGTAATGTCTAAAAATGGTTTTGACACTTAGCTTAATTAATTAGGGTGTTTAAATTGGAAAAGTTATTTTTTGACAGTGATGCTAAGAATGAACCAACTGTTCGCCTTGATTTAATTTAATAAAGGATTGATCGTCCGGTATTTAATTAGGCGGGGTGTCACACCTAGTAACATAAAGAGGTACTGAATCCAATCAATACCAGATAAATGGATCTCAAGACATAAAGAAGTCGACCACTATTAGAGGCATTCATATCTTGACAATGATGTTGACCGCCCTTAATCGATTCATATCACGAGCTTCTAACATGTGTCGTCCATTTTTCATTCATTAAAGAAAATAAACACTAAGACCTGGACATGTGAATGAGATCAATAGTTGGAAAAGATCAAACAGTTTTTGGGATCTCCCCTATTGTTATCCGTGATAGTCAGTGGTGAGAAACTTCACTTGTAATTGGTCGTTTCTCAACATGAGATTAGAGGATCATTGGTATGTCATCTGGACATAGAGAAGATACCAGTTTATTACGCCATTTATACTCTTCTAGAATCCTAAATGAGGTAAATGCCCAGTAAGAAGTTAGCATTAGCACTCGTAATGTCTTCTTATAAAATACGCCATTACTTAGATGTTCAAACTATAATCATATTAACTTCTTTTCCCCTCAAGGAAGTATTGAAGAAAGCGTACGTGTCTAGTAGGATGACCAAGTGGTCATTAGAGTTGGCCTTTACATTATTTATGATCCCTGAATTTCTATAAAGGGGTAAGTACTAGCCAATAGGGATGGCAACGGTTCGGGTATTGAGCGGGTTTGTCAAAACCCAAACTCGCCCAGTGAAAATAAATATTAACGCACCCAGTGATGGGTTATGATTTTAAACCTCGATCCCATTTAAGTATAACCTCCTCAAACCCGTTCCCACCCCGCCCCGCCCCTCATGAACTAAACAGGTCAGAACCCACCCTGGGAGTTAAAACTCGAAATTTAATTTATTTATTTTTGAAAAAAATGAATTTTATTATATAAAATAAAGGTGGATTTACAAGCAAATAACAATGCCTCAACATCAATTTTTAAGTCTAAAACTTCAACATCAACTTAAAAGTCTCAAAATAATTAAAATGTCTCAAATAACACAATTAACATACATCATGATGTGAAATAAAATTAAATGAAATTGAATTGAATTTGAATGGGTGGCTGAATATGTGTACAAATTAGTAGGGTCTTTCGCCATTAAGATTGTCAAAATGGGGACTCTAAGGTCTAATAAGGACGAGAGAAATTTTAAATATATATTGTTGTTAAAGTCATAAAGCGATGATATTTTGATAAATATATAGACATATGATGCAAAAGTCGTGGCTGTGAGTAGTTTGGCTAGACATGGAAACCTCCTCCAGTAAAATTTCACATATGGCATTGGTAGTTAGTTTAATCAGTTATTGTTGTGAGACAAGCTTGACCACTCCCCACATCATGGGTGCATCCATCTGCAAGAAACAATATGCAAAATTACTATCATATGGCATAACTATCTGGAGACAATAATATTTCCTTATCAGAGTTGCACATTAACATATTTCAACATTTATAACCTCAGTGGTTTTTTTAATAAGAAACAGTATGACAAAACGCGGGAGTGAATTGGAGTTTTTACCCATTTTCTTCGGGGTATTTTAATTTGGGTTCCTAAATTCGATCAGTTCCTAAGTTTTCCATAATATTTATGCAGTCCATTTTTTAATAGCAACAATAAAACTCTTAATAACAATTTTAACAGCAAAAATTAGTGACAAAAAAACAAACCGTAACATTAAGTAGAAAGATCATAGTAAGAGAGAGACAGAGACCGGGCCACAAACAAAAAGTAAGTAGACTTTGATGTTCTAAGCAGACTTTTAGTGCCACAAACAAACATTGAAACCTTAAAAAAATAAACCCTTAAAACCAAACGAACCCTTAAAATAATAATATAGAGACAGAGACCGGGTTACGCGTTGAATCCTTAAACGAACCCTTAAACAAAAACAAACACTGAAACTGAGCGAATCCTTAAACGAAATGTTAAACGAACTAACTAACCTTGAAACATAAGAGACTCTGCACTGTGTGGCCGCTGCTATGTGGCGTCCAGCCTTCCAACCAAGAGAGAGGCAAAGAGTGAGACGTGAGAAAGAAGAGAGTGTAGAGAGGATGACTTCAAACTCAGCGAAATAAATGGCTTTAGAGTGAGAGAGAAATGAGCGACCGGTTTTGAGATGAGTTTGAGGCTAGGGTTTCTTCCTTTAAATTTTATTTATATAGGTGGTGGGAGTGTTATTAATTTAGGATAATAAGGATATAATAGTAAATTTACTAAACGGGATGGGGCGAGTTGAGCATATTATGTTAAAACCCGAACCTGCCCCATTTAATAAACATTTTTTTAACACCCAAACCTGCCCCGTTTATTTTAAACGGGTTTTTAAACCGTCCCATTAGGTTCGGGTCGGGTTAAATTACCATCCCTGCTCGCAAATCTCATCGTTGGGTTCTCAACAATTCTAGATGGAGAGGCCATCCAGCCCATCTCCCTCCAAGAGATACCTAACCTGGAGCAATAAGTTATAGCACCCATATAGATATTATTCGTGGATGGAGAATCCAATGAGCAAGGAACCAACTATGGAATCTATTCCCTCATTGAATAAGTAGTTCATAATGTTTTCAATGGATCCAAAAAAGATATTATAAAATGAGCCATGATAATTGTCCTCTAAAGGGTGATCGCCAGGGGAGAAAAATATATAGCCATACATTATGATTCTCATTTGATCGCCAATCGACTAAGCAGGGAATATCAATCTCGAGACTCAAGAATGCTCACTTACTAAAATGATGATAGAGACATACTAAACATTTTAGGTCAATGCCAATCAAACCATTTCTGAGGAACTACAACAGTCATGCTCATGCCTTAAACACATTGGATCAAACATTAACACCAATCTGAAAAGAGTAATCTAATTTAAATACATCATCTGACCAATTATTAATTAACCATAAGTAGTACTAAAGGTCATGAAAATAGATTAGGTCTCATATTGGATGGACTACATCATTACCTACTTAAAATGGATATTTTCCATAATACTATAAAGAGACCCAAAAATTGAAAATCCAGTTATATAGGTTTTCCCTTAACTTGGAAGGAAAACTTTAACGGGGATCTTTCACATGCCCTTTGCTCAAATAAGTCCACCTAGATAAGGGGGAAAGAATCCTCAGTCAGATGCACAAAGGAATTTATGTATCTCATGTAGTGAGAATATCACTACCTTATAGGGAATCTCATAGGGTAACTAGTGTCTTTTCATGCAAAAGAATATTATTCAATTCATCCAAAAATGTGATAAAAGTCAAGAATTTTTTCCCATTATTAAGTTGTCAATAGACAACCTCAACCTCTTAGAAGTCTATGGCATTTTGCTTAATAGGGCTCGGATATTGTAGGATCTCTGCATGTAACACCTAGGAATAAGAAGTTCTTACTCACTACCATCGAAAACTTCATAAAATGGGTGGAGGTAAGTCTTTAATTCACATCCGAGAGGCCGACGCCAGATGATTTGTGTGAAGAAACATTATTTCAAGATTTGGTATTCCCAGAGCTTGGGTATCAGGAAATGGAACACAGTTCAACAATGATGAATTTAGAAAAAAAATCGCGGAGTATGAGATTGAAAATTACTATGCCTAAGTGGTATTACCACAATGAAACGGCCATGTAGAAATAAATAACAAAACTTTGCTCACTAGGATTAAACGATGACTAAATAATGCCAAAGGAAGATGGGTGGATAACCTTTCATCCATCCTTTGGGCCTACAGGACGACCCCGGGGAAATCTACTATGGATACCCCTTATACCCTAGCCTATAGAATGGAAGTAGTCATCCCTATGGAGACTATCCTTCCAATACTCTGGTTTGAAATTTTGACGACGGACGCAACTATGGTCATCTGGCTCATAAACTGGACCTAGATGAATAATGAATGGAACATGCCCTTACCCACCTTACAGAATATCAATAAGATCTTAATAAATAACATGATAATAAGGTAAAGTTTAGAGAGTTTCAGTTCGACGATCTTGTACTTAGGAAGCTTATCCTAGCTGACGAGAAGCCCTCTCTATGGAAACTTGCACTGTTTGTGTGGTTTTACACTTGGCGTGGTTAATAGGTTGGGTTTTAATTATGAGCACGCCAATCAAGGATATGGTCTTGACAATTAAAAGATATTAGTCTCATGATAATATCAGATGATTGTATACTGTTTAATGCTTCAATTAAGAATACTTGTGCTTTCCTTAGGGAATACTTTGATGTGAGTGCTAAATTAATATAATTAACTAGAACAAAAGAAGATGAAAAGTGCATAAACTAAAATAAAACCAAAATTTTGAAAAAGTAAATGCTTGAAAGTAAAGGATTATACTATTAAATTATAAGTAAGAAAGTCAAAGAAACCAAATGTGAAGGCAAGAAACTTTTAACAAAATTGAAAGAAAGTCATAATCTACCTTACAATTTAATTCGATTGAAAGAAAAAATAGTAAATAAACCAAAAGAAAATCAAATAAAGAAAAGAAAAAAGAAAATGAATAGATACAGTTTTTGGTTGAGGGAGTCATTTTTTCCTTTGTCTGCTCATTGCTTATTTATAGAGTTTCTTGACATCGAACGTAACTTCTTTAATGACTTTTGGTTGGTTATTCTTCCAAATATTTCCCACTAAGGTGCACTAACATCCCCTGTAGATTGTTTTCCTTTAATTGCACCACCTCCAAACTATGAAAGGTGTCATGCAAGTGTAGCCAATTGCCTTGAGTTTGTGTATTACAGTTTGATTATTATTACCAGTTTATAATCCCACATAGAAATAACTCACTGGTCGTGATAATATGAGGTAAACATACACCCACCCACCCACCTCGCTAATTGATTTTGGGGGGGGGGGGGGGAATTAAATATTGGACTGTTATGCTTCTCCACCACTTCACGTCAAATCATCATTACTTCTGCAAAATAAGTATATATTTTGTGGCGGTGACATTATTTACATACCAAACAATAAACAATTTCTCTTCCAAACTAAGCCACTCACTTCTCCATTTCTTTCTTTTTTGTACAACATTGGCTCCTTTGGAGAACAGCACTAGAAGTTTAAAAAACATGGAGAAATCTGGCATTTTCGATGTAGTCAAACTCAGTTTAAGGGATATTGATCTCGATCCATTTGTCATCCATACTGACATTTGTTTCCAGAATTCAACATTTAATTGCTTCGAATTAAATTTTGGGATGTCATGCCCTAATCAAATGCCTAGGAGAGGAGGTCCACCCACATATGTCATCAGTTGAGATTTTGTGGGCACTAAAAAGTGCAAACATCCCTTGGAATATTCCACATTTATCTGTGCATGTATGAATAATACTCTAAATGTAACAGATAAAGCATATTTTTTCTTTCTTCTGATCTGGCTGTCCAGGCATGTCTTTTATGCCAAATCTCAAAAAGTAATGTTAGAATACTCTTTCTTGGCTGCTAAGCTTATGAATGGATAAGGAAGATGCTATTGACCCTATCTTTTAGGCTCTCATTATAGGAGTTATTGTGAGCTTATTGACGACCCTTTTAGTACCAAACAAGGTGGGTCATTATAGGTCCTTAAACTGTGGCTTCATGCATACTTTATAGAAATTGGCCATGTAAAAAATAATTCTAACTTTAGATCAATTATAAACTTGGAATAAAAGCTTCAAATCTCTCACCACCATATTTAGAAGTCTTCCAATTAAAAGGCGAAGGGACTATTTGTAGCCATGTTGTCTCTAGCTAAGGAACCACTTTGGTTAGTCCCAATTTTGGGGGATCCTCACATGGTAACACAAACTGATCCATTTTGGGGATGTTTTTTTTATTCATAGGGATTTGTATTACGGAATATCACTTCTCTCTTCGCCCAATTCTAAGTCTTTTAAGAAGATATATATGTCCGCCTAATTTGTAAGGCAATTTAATTTTTACCGATTTATTCCAATCCCAACGAGGAGCCAAGACAATCCTTATGTATTCCCTACATCCTCTCAACTCTTGAAGGCATTTATTATGCAAGGCATAGCTGAGTATCATAAGGTTCGAGACACATTAGTATAGCAGGAGTTGAGTTTAATGAAAGGGTGACCAAGGTTTTTAAGGATTAGTGGTCCAACTATATGCAAGTCTTCTTAAAACCACTACAAGCATCCATAGAGTCATCGAAGCCCTCTTCCTTTGGTAAGGCTTTAGTTCTTTCCTCTTATAGCTTTATCCTTATTTGTATTAACTTTAACTCAACTATGTTTTGTACTTATAAAAGCTCCACCCCTGATGATTATGAGTCTTCATGTAAGAGGAAATTAACCCTTGAGTAAAATGAGGCTTTAAATAAGGATATTATGATGGAGATCAAAGAGGAATAATAAAATGGTCCTCTTGTTCGACCAGCTAAATCAAGGTCTTCCTATGACAATCTAACTAGGACTTCATCAGGTACTACTAGGCCTCATGAGCCTTTTATTTATGTTTTGTTCATCATTCATAAAAAGAAATGCATAAAAATAATAACAAGAAAACATGTGCACAAAAAGTCCAATTGGCAGGTATGTCAATGATTTTTCCTTTGAATTAATTCATTACTTTGGAATTATTACTCCAAGAAATTTGACTTCGAACTACTTTCTTATTTTTATGGGTTCAACCGGTGCTTCAACTATTGCGGATGAATCAATCTTAATTAAATATTCTAGAAAATTTCTTCTAGCATCCTAAATCAATTAACTAACAAGCGAGCCAATTGATTCTGTTTCCTTACCAATTAATCCCACTTCAAATCTAGCTACTAAGTAAGGGACAATTCCAAAGACTATTGATACTTACATCCTCAATCCTACCTCTTAGGATGAGATAAGGAGAGCCACAATTCAAAAAGGAAAAGAGCCCATGGGGGATATTAATCTTACTAGTAATGCTCCAAAGTCATCTACTCTCTCACCAGATCCTAAAGATGTTCCAGGTTTAAGGGTTCACCTTTGAGAGAAACATCTCCTAAGGTATAGGTTAATCTCTCAGCTAAGGATATTCTTAGCTTAATGACACCAACTGACGTTATTGATGTTTATGGACAAAATTAGGATATTTTGTCTAAGACCCAAGTTCAAGTTTGGGAAATTTTTACTAGCAATATAGAATAACGGTTGGAACATCTCATCCAAGTTCAGATAACTTCTCTATCTTGATCATTGAAAGCTCCGTAAGATTTAAAGTTGCTTCGAAGCTTTGTCAAGTTTCCATTTAAAGACATAACTAACTTTACATTTGTCAGTGGACTTAAAGAAACTTTTTCTTGTGTTTCCAAACTTGAAGGCTAGGAAGAAAGTTTTGTGCAGGCATTAAAAATTGGTGTTCACTCACTTCCTTATCACCTCACAACCATGACTCATGCAGAGGCTAAGGAAAATGCCTTGTTTACAGATATAACCCATTTCTTAATCCAATGAGAGGAAGTTGCCAAAGGTTTGTATGATTTAGATGTCATTCAAAAAAGAAATATTACCCTTCTTTCTGAGAAAGAGGAACTAAAAAAATAGCTGTCCAGGGTCAATATTGCATTGGAGGTGGTCATCATGGAAGAGAAAGATTGTCATCAAATAATGATCCATATGGTTGGTGAGATGCCTATCTCAAGCAATGATGCAGCTCAGTTTGATATGAGGGAGGTTCACATCAGAACCAAGAAGCTTTCTTATGAACACTTTTGGGCCAATTTTAGGTCTTGTATTCAAATATTTTCATCAGTATGTAATTTTGACAATATTTAATGAAATTATGCATTTTGTTCTTATTGTCGTGCTTCCCAAATATTTGGGTAATATGGCTTTAGAAATTTTAAAAAAATTCTCATGTGAATGTAACCATTTATGTCTCTTAGATCGTAGGATCCACCCTTCAATCCTTTATAAATTTGGAGTGGTCCTTACCACTTTGGGGACCATTTTACAGAAGTTGGATCTTTTTATCCTAAAGGCAAGATGGTTTTCTAAACCAAGTCACCTTCCTTAAAGGTCAATTTCTCCACTTTCTTTTTATAACTATCAATTATTTTATTCTTTTGGATAAGGATATTATTTAAGGCTCTGACCTTGTCCTCTTCTATGTTTTTTAATTCAATGCACTTAGCTTGGTCATAATCTTCTACTATTAATTAACTTTGGGCTACCACTCTTAATGAATTAAGACTCATTTCAAATGGTAAGATAACATCATTCCTATAGGTTAAGTAATATGGATGTCACTCATTTCCTTACGAGAATGGATGACCATATAGGAATGAAGATAATGAATGTGATGACAAAAAATCGCATAAATTAAGAACATGACCCCGTGTGTTGTGTCCTGACATGGAAAAGGGGATGCAACTAAGTATAAAAGAAGGTTATACTTGGTGTGTAGCCCAGTTTACATATGGAACGTGTGAGGTGGTTTGCCCTACTTATTTTGTGGCGGTCAACATTAACGACAAAACTTGTTTGTGTAGTAGTGTAAAATACGAGGATTTTCGTGTGTTAATGCTACAACAACGACGCAAAAAAAGTTGCAAAAACTGCTACAAATATGTAAACTGATATTTCTATGCCGAAATTTTCAGAACTTTTTATAGGGATCACATTGCTTCAATTCGTACTATTAACAAACCAGATTTCAAGTTAAAGGATGCCTTCATCATACCACAATATATAAATAAATAAAACTAATTATCCAAGAAAGAAGAGGATTCCATCGAAAGGAGAGTCTAGAACGTTAATTAAATGTGGTAGATGTACAAAATTTACTGCTCATAATAGTATGACATGTAAGGAGGAAATAAACGAGGGTGAAATAAATGAGAAATGAAAAATGTGTTGATTGATTTAAAGAGATTGTCCACATTTCAAATTTCACACTGCAAATTATTATATTTTTCATTGCAAGATTAAGAAGTATCTCAATGTGAAATATATATATATATATATATATATATATATATTAAGGGGAAAATGCATTTAGTTAAGCAATTACTTATAAAATTTCAAAAATCACTTAAAACAAATTTTTGTGTAGTTAGCCATCTAATTTTGATAAAAACTTACTATTTTATTTTGATAATATTAAAAATTGTTTGATAATTATAGGGGGCTTGAAGATAATCTCTGAATTAGAGAAAACCTCCCTAGTTAATAGAAGATACCCAAGGGAAGGAAGCAGCATGAAGGCAGTGAGACAACTCAGTGTGGTAGTGCAGCGAGGCAGCTCAGCGAGGAAGCCCAGTGACATAAGCCAGCGAGGAGATTGGCCATGACATCTCATTATCTATTTTCTTTTTCTTACTTAGTTAAATTATACTCTTAAGTAACATTGATTGTAATGATGTAATGATTGTAGTATTCAGTGTGAGGTCAAACAGTACTCGTGAGAGATCAAGCCTGGAAGGGCCTGGGAGAGCTTATATGCTCTATCAAATGACCTCATCGTGGGAACTTCAGAGGGACTTGGTTTGGAGGATTGATAAGTGATACATCGTTAGGGCTTATCCTGACCATCTTAGATAAACCTGGTAAAACACCAAGTGACCTTTTCACCGTGGAAGCTCGTTTAGAGCAACCTTGAGTTCCATCATTTATTATACTTTGAGCCAAATAGTCCTCTACCATATGTCACATCTACTTTAGGTGATGTCACCAGTCAGCTAAACACCGTTTAATCCAAACTCGAGTAAACCACTGTGGTATTGGGGTTGTTAGACAGCTTGGTGAGCCACCTCTGTGGTGACAATCCTCTGACGCACAGTGGTTGGGGAAAAGGCATGTCTTGGCATTTAATGTTTATAACATAGGACAGGCTTGCCCATCATGAATTTAATATTTGTGATGTAAAGTATTGGAGGATGTCTTTCACAGCTATGAAGGGATGAGGCATCTTGGGAATGGGGTGGGGCTATTAATTGGCCTCAACCACTTCTGAGAGAGAGAATTATTTTTAGAGATTATTTCTAGAGAGAGAATATATCAGAGAGAAGTTATTACAAACCAGAGTTCTTACTCACCCACCATTGTCATTTATCGTGAAGCTTTTAATAGCTAAACGAGAGATCTTCAGAGGTTGTTGGTGTGTTGTTTGCCTACCAAGGTGTATCTAAGCTGCTTGCTTCTCTCTCCCATTGAATGAGTTGCTTCTGAGTTTCCTTTATTATTGTTTAATTTATACACGAGTGTCTTGTGAGTTGAATCTGAGTATTGGTATATATAATATTGTGTGTTCACTGGTGTTTATTGAATATTTTTTGGGTTATCGTTTATCACTATACCTATAGGGGTTACACCTCAACTAGTATTACCATACTTCCATGCTTCAAGGGGACTAGCCTCTTATATTTGGCGACTCCGCTGGGGGGTATTCTTCTAAAAGTATGGCGCAAGATAATGTTAAGCGTACCATATATTTTGATGATATCCAGTGTAACGAAGTAAATATGTGTGCGAGCTTGAGGCTGCCAGGGATGGGGTTCCTCGGGTGGATCTTTCCCTTGTTTAAATGGTGATAGTATCCCCAACGATAACACATGCTTCCACTAGTACCGTGTTAATCCAATCACAGATGTCCCTTCTCATGGGCAAGTTCTATGAGTTCTTGCAGACTCCCATATCTACAACGGCTTTGGGGGGAATTTATTTCGAGCTCCTTCATAACATCAATAACGTCTCCGATAGCCCCATCATACGCAACTCCAACAGGAGCTGGACCATAAACATAGTTCCCACCCCTATCCCAAAGGTGGGTATCCCAGGCATGGTAGGCATTTCACTGGTGGTAGAATACCCCAAGTGTGGCAGGTATTCCACTTATGATTCCTCAGCCCATTGCTCCAGTAGTTGAGAAAACACTCGCATCTGCCTTGGAAGAAATGAGGAAGGAGATGCAGAAGGAGTTGTTAAAGATGATAGTCATTTCCTTATGGTCATCCAGCGAGGTAGCATTGGTTTACTACGATTTTTCGTACTTCTTACCCTCAGGAACACAACGATGAACCTTACCTAAAGGACTACATTTATCCCATTTTTAACAAGTATACATGAAGGGGAGAAAACCTAAAGGAACATACGAGCACTACATTGAGAATGTGGGGGCTCATTGCAATAATAAGAAGCTACGGTTGTGGGAGTTTTCCAAATCCTTAACCAATAAGGCTTACACCTGGTACTCTCACTTAGCACTAAAAAGTGAGAGTTTTCCAAATCCTTGACCGATAAGGCTTACACCTGGTACTCTCACTTAGCACCAGGTGTACTCTCACTTACACCTGGTACTCTCACTTAGCACCAAAAAGTGTCTCAACATGGGAGGAAATGCATGTTTTGTTTGTCTAGAAGTTCTTTCTGGCAGAAGATGAGTTCAGGCTAACCTAATTAAGCAGGGAAAAGCAATAATCGGGGGGAGGAAGTGGTATCATACATCCTAAGGATCAGGGAAAGGTCTATTGATGTAAGAGAATAGGCTAAAGAGTCCAAACTGCTTCAAATTTTTAATGGAGGTCTGCTCCCAGAGTGCATTTACCACCACATCAACGAAACGCATGAAGGGACTTTTGTGGTGTTTCTAAAGACAGCAACGAACATATCATTGGTCATTCGGTCTCATGGCGCCTGTGATGTTTAGACATCCTATACAGCCCGCTGCGACGTCGGGCCAGCCCCCACGAGTGGGTACGTCGATGAAGGAGAATGGACCAAGCAACTAAAGAAGGATAATAAGATAAAGTTCGGTAGAGACAGAGAGGATCCACCACCACTACCTTGTACAGTTGAGGAGGTTGTCCGTTATTACAACACTATAGTCCAAGGGGGACAGTATATGAACCCAAGGGTATTCCAGCAGTGGGGCTAGATGCAGAGACAAGAGTTAATCCCAAGTATTAACAGATCCATCGAAAGTTGGGTCATCCAAGGACAGTCTGATTCACATTAAAGAAGATCATAAGCAAACACATGAAGATGGGGACTTTGTCGATCCCTCAGGAGAATGTTAACAAATACCCCCTGTCAATACATGGGGCTAATCTGATAGTTGCTTTTTATAAAGAGGATAAATAGGAGTTGAGGGAGCTGAAGATCGAACAAGACGAGTTTAAAGAAGCATTTGAGGACTGCACTAGGGGAATAGCCAATGTAGTAATATCTTATGATGAAGTTAGGGCCAGAGATGGAGAAAACGTGTAAAATTTAGATAATGAATAGATAGATCGAGGGCTAGAATACCAGGCTATGAATCAGTCACCCAAGTTCTCATGGTTCTTTGACCAAGTGGTGATAACAAAGGAAAGTCGGTTAGAGATAGCGCAAGAGATCCTGGACATTGCACGAAAGAATGCAGTGATGTCGCTGAGGTGAAGGGGGCTCATAGCTAAATTGGTAAGAAATTTATTATTCGATGTAACTTTTAATGATGCAGACAGGGTTATAAGGTTCCCATATAATAGGCCCTTATATATAATGGGTAGCATTAACGGTGTAAGTTTTCCAAGAGCCTTAATAGATGGGGGATCATCGATAAACATCATGCCTATCAGTTTTTTCCATTCATCTAACATTCCTGAGGCAAGGTTGATACCAATGCCTTTGGCAATTTCTGGTTATGATAACCAATCCTCCAAGTCGATTGGGTATATGAATATTGGAATTGTGATGGGGAACCTCACTTTACACATTAAATTCAATGTAATTAAGACTGCTACTTCTTACCACCTTCTGATAGGAAGGGTGTGGATGCACAATCATGGTTTAGTCCCTTCGGCATATCACCAATGCATAAAGGCAAATGTGAAAGGGACTAAAATCGTTATAGGTGCAATAAACCTTTTCCACAGAATAAGCTCACTTGGTGGACGCAATGTTCTACACAGAGTTAGAGGAAGATGATAGGGTCCTAATGAGAAGAATGGAGGGAGCTAGAGTTCCCTCTATCAGAGAATGAATGGGGCATGTGAATGGTTAGAGCAGCAAGGGAGCAGAAAGAAGAAAATTAGTTAAGGAGGTTCATCATGTTGGTCCTAAACCTCACAATATATCGAATCAACTCAGAGATAAAATGAGGCCCAAAATAGACCCAATAGAGCACGAAGCCCAACGACAGAGCGTGTTGAGTAGGTTTTCTAAAAGAAGACTGGTAGAAGCTTCGAGGGAAAAAAATAGAAGGCATTTATAACAGCTTATAGACAATACAAGAAGAAGATAACAAAGGATGGGAGGGTGATTTATCTCCTCTGTATGAATGTTTCTTAGTAGACCGACAGGAGAAATGTATGGTCATAGACAACTTTAACATACAAGAGTTTGTGAAAGAAGTGGGATAAGAACCAAAGTACATAAAGGATCAACTAAAGCCACAAGTACATGAATTAGAACAGCTGGACTTAGTCGAAGAAAGAGAAGACCCAAGACCGATCTTTATTTTGAAAGATCTGAGCGATGAGAAAAGAAGGGCCCTGATTGAGATAATTTGGGAGTACAGAGATATTTTTGCATGGAAGCACACAAAAATGAAGTGTATGGATGAATAAGTAAGTTGCCAAAGATTAACATTATGCCTTCAGCCATACCGATGAAGCAAGCAACGAGAACTTACAAGCTTGAGCTGGATCTAAAAATTAAAGAGGGGGTCTAATAATGCCTAGCGACGGGGTTTATCAAACTAATACATCACCCACTTTAGTTGTTAATCATATCATCCTAATGGGAAAGAATGATAAAAATCAGATAAGGATCTGCGTGGACTTTAGGGATTTGAACAGAACTTGCCCGAAGGATGAGTTCCCTCTGCCCTTTATTAATAGCTTGATCGATGAAACTGTTGGGCATAAAATGTAAAACTTTATGGATGGGTACGTGGGGCACAACCAGATCAAGATGGACCCAGCTGATGAAGGGAATATGACGTTCAGAACCCCGTTAGGCAATTTCATGTATAAAGTGATGCCTTTGGAGTTAAAGAATGTTGGGATAATGTATTAGAGAACGGTGATGGCCATTTTCCATGACTTATTTCATAAGTTCTTAAAATTTTATGTGGATGATCTGTTCATCAAGTCGAAGAAAAAGGAATCCCATCTCGACGACCTGAGGATGGTGCACATTCGGTGCAGAAAGTATAAGCTAAAGATAAACCAGCTGAAATGTGCTTTAGAGGTTAGAAGTGGAAAGTTCTTGGGTTTTGTGGTAGATCGACAGGGAGTGAAAATGGACCAGGACAAATAATGAGTTATTTTAGAGATGCCATGTCCATATATAACGAAGGAGCTCAAGAGTTTCCTCGGTAAAGTCTCCAATCTTAGTAGAGTTATCCCGAGGCTAGTCGAGATAACTCATCCACTGATGGAGTTGTTGTGAAAAGGCATAAAGTTCAAATGGGATTAAGCTCACCAAGAATCTGTGGCCAAGTTGAATAATTTTCTCACTTCTTCACAAACGATGATTCCTCCTAGGTCATGAATACCGTTGAAACTCTACCTCACATCTACCACAATGTCCATTGGAGCTCTCTTGTTACAGAAAATTGATGGGCAAGAAAGGCCAGTCTACTACCTAAGCAGGATCATACATGGAGCAGAGGTAAGGTATAGTAATATAGAAAGACATTATTTTGCCTTGGTGTTTGTAGCACAAAAACTTAGACAATATATGTTATCTTTCACAATTCACATTGTGACAAGATGTGACCCAATTAAGTTTTTATCGGCGACAATTATTTTAATTGGAAGGACAACTAAGTGGTTCCTCATCCTTTCAGAATATGACTTAAAATGTGTGGTCCCTCGCTTGATCAAGAGCCAGGTGTATGCGGACTTATTGACGATTTTTCCATTTGGGGTATTTGAGCCACCCCGAGAGAGAATTCCAGGGGATGATTTGCAGGCTAATTTTATGGATGCTAACCTTAAAGAATGGACGATGCAATTTGAAGGTTCTTCTTCGAAAAAGAAGGAAGGCGCAGGGGTTATTCTTTCTACAGGGAAAGAAGAATTTTGCCTTTTCTACAATTTAGATTTCCTTTGCATGAATAATGAAACAGAGTATGAAGCGTTAGTATTGAGGTTGATAAAGGCCCTCCGAAGGGGCATTCATTCACTGTGCATCATAGGTGATTTGTACTTGGTGGTTCAACAAGTAAACGGGGAATATGCATTGAAGCACCTCAGCCTAGCACCTTATAGAACGATCACCCAATAGCTAATCAACCAGTTCCATCAAGTCAAGATAAGGAGGCATCCCAGAATGATGAATAGACATGTTGATGCCTATGCTACCATTGCTCAGAAAGTGGTTATAAAAATTGATACAACTGCGGTGGTGATACAACGGATAACAACTCCCTCGATTATGTAATATATCTTACCAATGGAAGATGATTTGGATTGGAGGGGCAAGATTAGGAAGCAGCTAGAGTCTAGGGAAGGTAAGATGGAACTAAAAGAGCTAGCGTAGTACTTTACTAATCAAGGAAATCTTTACTTCAGGAATATGGGAGGATGACTGTCAAGAAGCAGCGATCCATAAAAAGAAGAGCAGAAGTTAAAGAAGAAGCATGACGAACACTACAAAATAATCGATATCCCTCTATATAGAAGAATTCAGAGAGAGGGCTACTTCTGGCCGATGATGAAGCAAAATGCAGCAGAGCTACAATAGAGGTGCGATAAATGTCAACTTTTCTTTCAGGCAGTAGAATGCCACTTACATTGATTTTATTAAGGATGGAGTTGTTCCTATGGAGAAAATTAATGCGATGGGACTCAAAAAAAGGGGCCCAAGATTCTACGTTCAAGAGAAGCAGCTTATATCTCAAATGATACTTCAACAGGCCATTAAGATGCATCATTAATGAGGAGGCAATAGAGGTTTTGAAGCAAGCTCACAATCCAGCTTATAATGGAGGGGCAAAGCTATATGACTAGTTAATGACCTTGGGTTATTATTGCCTAACCATAGAGAAGGATTATGTTGAGTTTGTGTAAAAATTCAAGGCATGCCAGCTATATGGAAATATAATCCATGCTCCTTCGGTGGACTTACACTCTTTGTCCACTCCTTACCCATTCCACACTTGGGAGTTTGACCTGGTAGGGGAATGTATCCAGTTTTTAGGGGAAAGATCTGGATACTCGTGGAAATAAAATATTTTATGAAATGGGCTGAGGCGATACCACTTAAAAGAGCAACTGCAGGTGTAGTGGATAACTTCATTAGAGAATACATTATTTGCACGTTTGGGATTCCAAAAGTAATCCTCTTTAATAACGGGGGACCCCATTTATCAATAAAGAAGTAACGATGCTTACACACAAATACTCCATCATCTATCATACATGAACGATGGCGATCCTAAGGGCAATGGTCAAGCCAAAACAACTAATAAGACCTTGGTCAACATCTTAGCCAAGACGATGGAAGACTTCCCAAGATAGTGGAATGATAAGATTTCATCAGTCCTGTGGGCCTATCGAACGATGAAGAGGAAGCCTACAGGGTATACACCGTTCTCTCTTGTGTTTGGAGTCATAGCAATTTTACCGGTAGAGCTGGAAGTTCCATCGACTCAATATGCCTTGAGAAGTACTATGCTCCCTCGGAGCAGACATGTACAGTTAGAAACACAATATGCGCACAGGGATAATGCGATGTAACACTTCCATATGTACACGAAGCATCTCTCTAGGTCGTATGATAACTTGGTGCGATCAAGAAAATTTGTAGAAGGGGATTTAGTTTTGAAGGCAGCAGTTAAGCACATTCAAGGGCTCCCATTACTGCGAATTGGGAAGGACCTTTTATTATAAAGGGGACTCACAATTCAGGTTACTGCTCAATCTTTAAAATGGAATAAGATAAACCTCAGTTAGAATTTTTTTTTTGTTAGAGTTATGTTGCAATTCGTTGTATGAGTTACTTCTTTTGTCATGAGATGAAAAGAAAGAGTTTGCTTATAAATTATAAAAGTTTGAACTTTGTAACAAATAGAATAGTTGCAATAAAGTAGTGCATGATAACGAAACACTATCTCTTACATTGATATACTCAAAAGCTTTAAAAAATTGGGAACTATTGCCCAAGAGTTACATTTGAGAAATAAAGAAAAAATTACAGCACAAGAGAAGGAACTTTAGCCCAGAAGACACCATAGGTCAGGTTAGGAGAAGAAGTATTAAGGCAGGCCGAAGAAGCCTCCAAGCATTTTTTTTTTTAGCAGTAAGGCAACCTTTAAGCCTGGTCTGCACTTGAGCCCGTTCAATCAATAGTGCTTCACGTTCTTGCTTGGCCCTTGGTAGAGCTTCTTCGACAGCACTCACTTTATCTTCAACTGCTACCAATAGAGGGGCCAACTCTGATACCCTTTTCTCTTCATCCTATTATCCCTCCACATGTTTCAGATAGAGTTCCCTCTGACTCTCCAACTGTTGGCTCTTCAAAAGATTCAAGTGGATAATTATCCAGTTCATTTGGAAACTATCCTTGTACATCTCCTTTAAGCTTCCCAAGTGATGATTGATGAGGAGCTTGGTAAGATTAGATGTTTAAGTATTGACGACCTCAGTAATAATGACTGTCAGGCCTTGGAGACAATGTCTTTGCACCAACACATTTGAATGCATATAGTCGGTGATAAAGGTTTGAAGGTGGTTGGTGGAAATTCATTCTATGATAGAACGATCGCACATAAACATTTGAGGAGACTAGCGAAGAACCATGAGGCATAACTTATGAGGAGCCATATATGGTGGAGTCACCTCACAACCTAACTCACTGCCATTTGGCAGGTCTGTAGTTGAACCACGATCATTATGGCTTAAGTCCTCAAAAGGAACTGGTTCTTGAGGTGTGGATTTAACAGGTGAGGGACCATGCTGAGCTGGCATTTCGATAATAGCAGGCTCTTCTCATAACCTGCAACGCGATAAAGAATAATGAGTTTATGAAAAATCTTAACAAGTGTTTTTCATTGTTAAGTCACAGTTTTAGGTGGAGTTTATGAAAAGCCTTAACAAGTTATTTTCATTGTTAAGTCACCATTTTAGGTGGGGTTTATGAAAAATCTTAACAAGTGGTTTTCATTGTTAAGTCACCGTTTTAGGTGTAGTTTATGGAAAATCTTAACAAGTTTTAGGTGGAGTTTATGGAAAATCTTAACAAGTGATTTTCATTGTTAAGTCACCGTTGTAGGTGTAGTTTATGAAAAATCTTAACAAGTGGTTACTGTTATAGGTGGAGTTTAAGAAAATTCTTAACAAGTGTGTTTTCATTGTTAAAGTTACCCCGAAGGCATATCGAAAAGACTTATGCTAAAAAGAGGGAGAGAACAGTAAAATACCTTAGAGATGTCTGAAGCAGTAATGATTACTGAAGAAACAAATCCAAGGGAAGAACCTGCAGGAGTAAATTCAGCATCTCCCTGAGCTTTAAAGGAACCTTCAGGCATAGGAACCTCAACCCTTGGTGATGCACCTTCCTCGGAAAAGGCATAATAGCCATAATAGGGGAGTGGTCCACAAAAACCATTTAAACTTCCAATTGGGCATCAACCCTCATAAGGGTTGAACGAACCCCGGGTGAAAAGATAACCCAACGATAGTTTGAGGAACCTGAGGGGTCCCAGAGGAATATGAAGGAGTTAAACCTGGTGAAAGTTGCACATAATAACAAAGTGTTAAGCACAAGAAACACAACATAAAAGGGTAAAAAAGGCACAAGGAGGGAGCTTAACTCGTTAATTATAACGAAAGGAGAAAACATAATTATAGGCCTCACCAAAGGGAATTGAAGAAGTGATCCAGCAAGAGATATGTCCAGGTTAGGAGCAGTTATAACCTGAAGGACAAATAAAATTCTAAGTACACAATCAAATAAAGGGAAAGATAGCTAAATAACAATCAAGCTATTACCTCTAGAGGGCTAGAAGAGACTGGAACAATGTCCAGAGGAACCATTGGAAGAGAAGATAACTCGAAAGAAGCCTAAGGAGTTTTTTTTGGCTGAAGAGAGGCTCCAATGGATTCCCAACACGTAGCATCCCTCCTAGAAGCCTCCTCTGCACTACGAGAGGTAGATTTATGAGAATAGTCTATCCCATACATGGGAGAATGGGGAGGAGATGCATCGGCCGACGTATTCTCGAAACGTCCTATCACGAAGGAGCTCACAAGGGGAGAAGGCCTTTCTCTTTTAATCTCCTGAAGAAACAGAACAAATTTTGGTCAAGTGTACCATGGGTGAAGCAGGATATGAAGGAACTGGATAAGCTCTCTCGACGAGACCATGTTCAACATCAGGGATGTCATTATGGGTAATAGCCTCAAATGGAATTGAAGAAGGAGAGGCCTTAAGAACAGAAGCAGTAATGGTCGGCTACACTTCATAAGTACATTTCCTATGGGTTTTTGTACCCAAAGTCTTTTTCCTAGCACCAGAGCCACCAGTAGTAGAGGGGAATCAAGAAAATTTTCTTCTTTCTGATACTCCCTTAGTTGGATCTACAATGATGGTGGAGAATACAACAAGAGGAGTAACGGGGGGAGTATATTGTTCAAATGCATGTTGTACCCATTCCAACTCGACTTGGCACTTGGCACTTGGATCTTA
Organism: Sambucus nigra; assembly: GCA_949130495.1. Classification (NCBI taxonomy): domain Eukaryota; kingdom Viridiplantae; phylum Streptophyta; class Magnoliopsida; order Dipsacales; family Adoxaceae; genus Sambucus; species Sambucus nigra. Next base: position 237,181,577 of record OX422220.1, on the reverse strand, counting down.
TCTCCCAACTCAACTCTGCAGATAATACGAGGGAATGAGGCAATAGGGAATGCGTCCATATGGTTTTAAGGCTTAGGGTGGGACTTATATTTTGAATAAGTCCCACTCTTAGAGTTCTTGATTTTCTTATAAGGATGTTTTGAAGGCCCCTCACTAGAAACACCTTCGATAATGGTGGTTTATTTAGGCGTGGGATCTTTCTTAACCTTGGGTGTGACAGTGGGGATCATAGGGAAATAGGGAGGTAGCTTATTTAGGGGACCCTTGGGAGTTATTCTCAGAGGGATCTTGGAAGAAATGGATAATTAGAGGGGTAAAGGTAGCTTTGTTTGAAGTCCATATATACCTTCAGCAGATCTTATTTAAATCATCACGAGCAATAGCTTCTTCAATGTCAAGGGCCTTATCAAATTAAGTCAAGGCGCCAATGGGCTCAAGCCCCAGCAGTGCACAAACATCCTCCTGCATTATGGTAAATTCACCCCACACAGCCATAAATGTGTGGGTAGCGATGTTCCAGTGAGAGACCAAGGCTTAGAGCGTAGAGTTATGTTTGGAAATAGTGAACTCACCAACCACTTTGCCCGATGGAGCCCAATCTTAGTGAGGGCATCAACATAAGTTTTTTTCATATAAGTGTTCCAAATAACAAAGTTTGTCGGGGAACCTCCTGGTTCTTCGAAATCGATCTAAAAATAGGGGAAGTCACCATGGTTAAGATGGAAACGAATAGTCCCCTCTGGGGTGAAGAAACATCAATCGCCAGCATTATCATCTTTATCACCAAGTGTTAAGGAGTTAAACTTATCGTTGAGAACAACGGTTTTACACATAGGTGAGTAATCATCACCCTTGCCAAAAATAGGAGAATGACGGTAGAAGTGCAGTTGCTCCTAATGAGCTGCTAGCAGGGCGGTAGCATCCAGAACAGGGGTAGAAGTAGTGGTGATGGTAGACAAAGCAGTTGTTGTAGGTACAACTGGTACGTTTGGAACACTAGAAGAAGATTCCATGGGATAAGTGGGCGAAAATCATGAAGGAAGAGAGAGTGGACTGGAAATAATGGAGTAACAGGGGTTGAAGATAATAAAGGAAGAAAGAACTAGAAGAATAGCTTGAGCAATAATGGCAGATAACACTTTATCTCTCTAAAAGCTCTGTAAGTATGGAGGCAAACTAAGAGACGAAGAAGAAAAATTACTGAGTGTTGAGAATAAGGCGTTTAAAAATCAAGTGGACGTTTGAGTATAAAATGGGGAAGAATAACGGATAAGCAGAAAATGATGATAACTCTTCCCACCTGGGGAAACCCTCACGATAAGGTCCCCTCGTTAAAGGTTCACTCAATGGGAGAACAGAACGAAAACACTGGGGATAATTTGAAGGGAAACATTTATTTTTGGAGAATTTTACAAGTCCAAACGCTAGCACTAAACCAAAAGGCTTATTTTGTAACAAATTTATTTTTCTATTTGTAACGTATTTTATCCATTGAAAATTTGTAATGGTTAAAAAGTGTTACAAATCAAATATAACGATTGGAATACATCACTAATCGCTGCAATATATCATTAAAAAGGAAGAAAAACTGTAAAAAAATACATAAAGTAAGTCGAGCGGGATTTATTCCCCCCAATACCTATCCCACTCCCTCTCCGCCTGTCCTCGTCGACCTATGTTTCTGGTGATGACGGCGTCCAAGATCCTTCATAAGGAGCCTAATTGTGTTATGATTGTGATCCCCATTCCAACGTTGTGGTGGTGGGAGACTTGCACGGGCAGATGTATGATTCTTTTTTTAAGGTATGTTGGGTTTCCAGCGAAAGATAGGATCTTTGAGTTTAATGGGGATAAAGTTGATAGAAGGGACTTGAGACCTTCCTTCTCTTGTTGGCTTGTAAGGTACAATGTTTTAGTTAAATTATTATCTTCTACTTTAAAAAAATCGAATCTTTTATTATGTTGTGCATGAGGGTCTTGTCTGTATCTATGTTTTGTACTACTAATTGCATTTTGTGTAATTTGTTGGTTTCTTGGCAATTATTACACTGGAAAAAAGGGAAAGAAAACCAGAGAGTCGATCCTTTGTTGAATGATTCAATTAATTGAATGCAAGTTAGATTGTATAGAGAAATAGTGACTTATAAGGGTATTTATCTCGTCTTTTGCAGCTTTCTATGTCATAAATCTAACTAGTATGTAGGTAGATTGGTATATGTGTGTTGATCGATTAATTTAAAGGATTATAAATCCAAAATTGTTCCTTTACGTTTCGATTGTGTGCGGTTCCATCAGTTCTAAATTTTAGGGAGAGCTCTCCTTTTGGAGACAGCTTAATAGCCCAAAATCTACGGTATGAAGCTTTAGGTCACTAATGAGCTTCGTGCCAAATCCTAGCTTTGATGCCCTATTTTTTATGTATTTTTTTCTATTGTCTATGTAATGAATCTTATTAATCGGTGGTGTTGATATAGTTTTATGAAATTTAGGTTGTTTTTGTTGATCATGTACTTTTCAAGGAAGCTTAAGAATGTGCAGAAGAGCATTGGTGAGATACTTTCCATCAATGACGTATATTATAATATTACATCACTTGATCTTTGTTACATGTTTTGGATGTCTCTGAATTGCTTCCTAGTTATGAAATTAAAAAAAATCAATTTTTATGTCACATATATAAAACTAATTATGCCAAATATTTTTTCCCTTTTGCTTTCCCAAAATCTTAATTTGAAATGTACCTGAGAAGTTTTTAGCTTTGTAATCAATTCCCTTAATTAGGCCCCCTTCCCTTAACTACAAGATGTTCTTCTCCCACTAGGTGTTATGTACTCCTAATACACTATTAAAAATTAATTTCAGTGTGATAAGTTGATTATTTTCTTCTTGACCAAATTGTAAGATTTGTTGTTTAATGGTTGAGCTAATGACTCACAAGTTTTAAGTGTGGTTGCTATATTTTTTATATTTGATAATATTGTGTATGTTGAATAGATATTTTTCGAAAAAATGTCTGTGATGATCATATCATTACCCTAACTTTTGTGCAAAACTGTTATTCACATTTGACGTGATTCTCCTAATAAATAGTTTTATGAATTCAAGGACATTAACTTCTTATAAATTTTGTGGTCATGTAGTTACTTTGACAACTCTGTGTAAGGGTGAAACCTGCCTCATGGATTATTGATCTGCTAAGGTTCATGAATATGTGCATCACTAGTTTTTAGTTGTTAGCAATTCTTGAATTACAAGGTAATGAATTTCGTACATTTGCATATCAGTTTATTATCCACTAAAGTTGGCATCTATTATAATATTTATATGTTCTTATGTTTTATGCTTTTAGTTTTCGTACATTTGCATAATTTTCCTTATGTTAAATTTTCGACTGAAGTGTCTTTAAAAGATAAATTCAATTATCTCGAAATATTTCTTTGTCCTTGACCTTTGTAGTGTTTTGGGGGAATTTTTTATCTCTAAAGTAAGGTTTATGAGACAGACTTGATATGTTAAATAACTTTGCTTCATAATTTTGAGTTTGATATTGTAAAATCAATCAACTTGTGCCTTCAATCAATTTGACTTGTAGTTGATATGTAAGAATGGGAAGGGTTTGTTCTTTATAGAGAGGGGTAAAATTTTCCTAGAACTAGCAAAGTGAGATTTTATTTTTCTTTTTTTTAATTACATAATTAATTGTTGGGTTTTATTTCATTAATGAATTTACTTACCATAAATCGTATAAGTTGACTATTTTAGATATCTTACCTAAGGAAGAGGCTAGGCATAAATAGATCGCCTCAGTCGATTTGATTGAAGATTTTAGGTGAACACAACATATATACGAGGGAAGAGAGTCTAGTCACCCACCTCAAGTGGCAACATTTTAAAATTTTGATCATCAAATTTCCCATATCTTACCAAGTAATCAACACATTGTTTCCAAACCTGATAAAAATTACGGATAGATTCTCCATCGAGGACGAGATAGTTTGATTGACAAAACAAACTATTAGGTTGCGTTGACATCAAAGATACAAAAAGATTAAAAATAGTACATACATTTTTTGAAAAGCTTGATATCTTTTGGAAAAGAGATGAGTGAATAGGCGAGATGTTCTCCACTTCATATTGAATTTTTTTCATGGAGATAAGAAAAGACGTACCTTTAGAGATGCATCATAATGACATATTTTTGGTTGATTTTGAATGAGAAGAATTTCTAGAATATTTAAAGATAAGTGGGTAGTAATGGAAAGCCTCTCGAAAAGGATCGTGCTACAGGCACCCCCAATTTTTCTCTTGACCGCAACAACATAATATTTGTAGGCATAATGTACAATCATTTTAAAGAATCTTGTGGTGCCGGTGATACACAATAGGGGTGCCTTTAGCATAACCCTTTCGAAAAATATCAAAACTTGAGCTACATTATGGGCTTCACTATCTCGAATCTTTAAGACTTGTCATTTTATCTTTTCTCATTTAGGTGGAATGAATATTTTTAGTGATATTATGTCCTAGTTAGATGATCAAAACCCCATGGTTATCGTTTTTGTGCACGGGTTTATTAGATTAGTTGGCTGGATTTTTCTATATGCTATTTGTGTATGCATTTCTAGAGGTGAACTGTTTGTCAATAGGTTTAGAGAACGTTTCTTGGGAAATTTGTAGTAAGATTACTTAGTATGTTTGTTTATGATGCTATTGTTCATTTTAATAGTTACAAAGATAATTTCATGTGTATTTAGTTGATTATTATTATTTTTTCAATTTTTTTCCAATTAGGATTGCACCTTTTTACATAATTGTGAATGAGAAGTATTAATGAAGTAAGTTCCACAATACAATATCCTCCTCCTTTAGGTTCCTGCTAGCTTGAATATATGGAAAGATAACTTCTTTAAGGTTTTACATAGGGCACAATTAGCTACAAAATGTGGATAAAACTTGAACTCTTTACAAAGTTAAGATGATTATTATCTTTATGGTAATAGTTAGATCCAGTGAGATTAGTGAAGCAATGGATTATGGAACCTAAAACATAAGGAAATCTCCACATTCTCACTCCCTAAATGAGCTAGGATGTAGAATATTATGTCTATTATAGGTTGAAGTATGCTTTGTGAAATGGTAAGAAGATTAAATGTTTTAAACATTTAACTATTTCCCCTCATCTTCATCATGAACCAGTTAATGGTATTCATTTTTTAGCACTGATTTAGTGTGTTTGACACATTAGTGGAGTCACATTTTAGGATCTACCTAATATTAGTTCAAAAAAAATGGGAGTGTTATATCTCAATCAATCTGTCCTGGTCATGTCATGGAGTAGAGATTTGAAATATGTTAGTGCATGCGCATAAAATTGTACTCGAAGTACCAACTCATTTAAGTTGACAAATGCCATCAATATCTGCGTCTATATAAAGCACAACATTCATAATTCAAAAAACACACACTCAAACCGTGCTTCCTCACTTTTAAACGAAAATGCTTGCTTTCAAGTAAGCTCTCAAATAAAAATCCCTGATAACTAATTTTTTTTCTTATTATTTATATTCCGTAGATTAACATAATGTTTTGTGCATGTTTTCTTTCAGTTACAACTCGTCGAAAGAGAAGACATCGATGACGAAGAAGATTTGTTCCAATCGATCGACAAATGTATATATATATATATAATATTGCATCCTTTTTATTACCTTGTTTTCCTATACTGTTAAACTTAATTTTGCTAACTTTAAATTCTTATTAGCTTTTGATTTCAACTAATACAAATAGCATTTCGTAATGTAGACTTATATAATTATCATTTAGACAAAATTTGTTTGCAACAGTGACTTCTCATGGAATAAATGCTGGAGACGTGAAGAAGCTTCAAGATGTTCAAATCTACACGTGCAATGGCTTGTTAACGCATACAAAGAAGGTGAAAAGGAAAATTATCAACTCGAAACTTCCAACTATTTGACTTTTTTTTCCTTCTATATATAATCACACATCTTTGTAATTTTTTCAGAATTTGACAGGAATCAGAGGCTTATATAAGGCAAAAGTGGATAAAATATGTGAAGTTGTTGAGAGATTTGATTTTGCAATAATTACATTATTTATGTGTATGTTTCTATAAAATTGGTCTCATCCTTCTATATTTGAAAATTTCTTCAGAATTTTGGTTACATCATTAGAAGTGATTGGAAGTGATTGTCTACTCAAAGTAAGATTCTCCTTCTTTTAGTTTAAACTGTAATAGTTTCAATAGTTATCACTAAGAATACAGAGTTATAATATGTTGTTGATTAAATCACGCATCACTCTTTGTTTGTATTTTATTACAATTTTTTTTTGCAAGAAAATTAGGATATGATGAAAGTCTCATGTAACAGATTTTGAGTAAGTTTGTATCTTAGTTTGAGGTGTTACAACGGACCTAAATTTTAATAGTATTTGATGTATAGAGAAAATCGGTCGTTCGCATCACAACAGGGAGCCAGGCTCTAGATGAATTATTAGGCGGTAAATTTCAAAAAATTTAGATCTAATTTCTCATTGTTATGCATTTTTGACAAATTTGTAACCACTTGTGTGCTTGAATTTTTCGAAGTTAGGATCAACACTCTGGCAATTACATAAGCTTTTGGAATTTAGGTTAAAACTGCAGATACGTCAACCGATCTAAACACCTTTTTCCTTTGCGATTAATAATTTTTCCCAAGTTGTTATGTTAACTTCAATTCTAATAATAAGCATATTATTGCATTTGTAACAGGTCTGGAAAAACTCAGCTTGCTCATACTCTATTCATTTCTATTTAGGTTACTTTCTATCTTAATTGGCATTTGCTCATGAAAGTTTTGAGGTTGGAAAACATTTTTGGCCTGACATTGTTTAGATCTAATACTGTAGTGCAATTGATGTTCAAAGGCTTACGTTAATTACTACTTATCGACTAACTAAGTTCAGAAAAAATAATGACAATACTTTATAGCATTGATCTTACAGTAGCTATGAATCAAATGGGATTTGTTACAAGAAAATGATGATTTATTTACATAATATATGTATATCATTTAAGAGAAACAATCTTGCTTTAAATCCAGATTGTTAAAATTTTTGACGACTTGACAGGATAATCCACATCTAAATAGAAGATTGACCAAATTCATCATTCATGATGCAGATGGAACACCACATCCTGTCGAAATATTATAAGTGGACGATATATTTATTTCTGGTCTCATCTTATCTTTGCAGGAAGATTTTGATAAAGATAAGGGAAGCATGGTCCGTTGTGAAGGATTTGGTCGCACAAAAGAGTGGGTCATATCTGCGTATGAAGATGGCTCACTGGTCATATGGGTCTCAACTGAGAACGCTGATTACGACTGTGTTAAGCCTGATGATGGTTACAAAAAGTTGCACGATCTTTTCTTTGAAAAGGCTAAAATGTGCGTTGAAATTTACAAAAGGATGTCAGAATCTTTCGGAGGCAACCTTGACTTGAGTCTTAATGAGTTACTTACAGGGGTTGTCCGTTCACTTAGCGGTAGTAATAATTTTCCTCCCGGGGAATCTATCAAAGACTTAATTATTTCCTGGGGTGGGTTCATATATAACCAACTTATTGGCTTGGACGAGACATCCAAAAATAATGATCAAACCTTTAGTGAAATACCTGTTCTTGCATCCCTTAGGGATGAGAGTACAATATATGCAGATACATCAATGATTCCATCTGGCATGGTATGGAACAAAAGTCTAAAAATTGGGGACGGAGAGAAAATAAACCAGTTAAGTGCATCGACTTATATAACCAAGGAAGATGAAGATATAAAATTGGCTAGATTATTGAAGGAAAAGGAGAACTGGCAATTATAAAAGAAGAGCGATAGTCAGCGACCAGTTACTTCTTCTAACAAGTTCTATATCAAGATAAATGAAGATTAAATAAAAAATGACTATCCACTTCCCGCGTATTATAAAGAAACAACGCATGAAACTGATGAATATATTATCTTTGACAACGATTTGGATACCAATGATCCTGATTAGCTTCCTCGGAGCATGCTTCATAACTGGTCTTTATACGATTCGAACTCAAGATTGATTTCCTTAGAGCTTCTCCCTATAAAACCATGTGCTGGTATTAATGTGGCAATTTATGGACCGGGGACTATAACGGCTGATGATGGAAGCAAATTTTATCTTAATGCTGACTCTAGTTTCTCTTCAAATTCTTTAGGAGCACCAAATATAGATGGTATTCCAATATATCGAGTGCAATAATGGAGTGGATGATTAAATTTGGTTCATTGATGGTTTTCATTTCAATTTAAACAGATATGGCTTGGTAGGTTTCTTATATTTACGCTCTCCCCTACGTGGTGTCTTGGTGTATATTTTCTAAGATCAATTAAATGTGATAAATGCCTATACCTTGGTGTGTATTAAGGCTCATTGCATAACAACTGATAATAGAAACTAACCTATTACATTTATTTAAGAGGAAATGAATTCTGATATATGACGAAAGGTTACATACTTTATATACATTTACACATTTTAGTATGTTTATTTGTGTGGGTAGATATTATAATAATTATTTATATGCTTATATATATATTTTTCAATGTATTTCTATCATATCTGTATCATGATCTTTTGAAGAATGTCGTGTTAGCGTGTCTTGTGTCGTATCTGGATCCGTGTTTAGATTGTGATGCATGCTTATGTAGCTGTCTTTCTGTTTCTTTCAGGTATAGGTTGGGAAAATCCTCAAAACAGTATGCTCCATGGTACGATACAGTCTTAAAAATAGTCAGGCTTGCAATTACTGTTATTACATTGTTGAAGGAGCAGAACCGAGTATCATGACTTTGTTTTCAAGAGTTAATTAAGAGGGTCTCTCGATTTGACAAGGATCACCCCGCTTAAATTTCTTCCAATCCGATGGTGGAGGAGAGGTATGTTGTTGTGCACAGATAGATTATCCTACAACAGTTTACAAATTATCCTGATGATACCATCAGGAAGTGTTCTTTTATTACCACTCTTCTTGATAAAATGGAGGAAAGAAATCACACTAAATATTCATGTAGTTAAACAAACAATAGATTACAAAGCTGAATTACTTATTTAGTTCAGTTTATGAATAATGAGAGTGAAAGATTCTGAATCTATTCAGTCACACTATATGATTGTATGTATAAAAGGTCATGGTTTTCTAGATCTAGATCGGAATTATTTATTGTAATCAAAGAATACCTTACACAGAGGCTTGAAGTGAGGATAACAGTGGTAAATTTTCCTATGCACCATAATATCGTTGTATTCCAAGATGGTAGTGAAAGTAAGGAACATGTTTTGTACAAGAATAATGTATTGTAACTTCAATTCTTTGTTCTCAAGCCTATTATTTTCTTTCTAACTATGTGTATTTGTGTGTTATGTTCAGATACAAGAAAATAGAGTGTCACTGGTACTTGCGAGGGTTGTGGACCTAAGGTACCCATTGACAACTAGCATCTATTCAATTGATTTTTATAAATGTAGTGTTTATTTTTTAGTGTTGTATTAAAATTAGGAACCGTATTATTAACTGACCTAAGGTACACACTGCACTTGATGAAATAGTTCAATATTAAGAGCATAATTGAACCTATCCATCTCTATATTTTGTTTTCGATTTTTTTCTTTCTATCTACCTTTTTTGTTTAAATTTTTTAACTTAGGGTTCAAACCACCAATGTGAACCATAATATTAAGAATCTTATCTTTCGGACATTTTCTTATTTTTTATTTAATTGTTAAACTTCACTTCATTTGTGGCAAATTGGTTTAGTAGTGTTATATATAAAAAAGAGGTTAACGGTCACTATTACTTAGTGGAGGCTTCGTTTTTTTAAGGTTAGTATTTGGTGTCGTGGAGGTGGTGGATTGTAGAATCGCTATATTGATGTGGATTTTAGTTTGGTATACTACTTCTCAAATTTTTGACATTTTGAGGGAAAAAATATTCCTTTTCCCACTTCAATCTTTTTAATTGGCGACAATAGTATGCATAAATCCATTTGATGAACAACTATGTGTTGTTTTGACACATGTCCACTAATTTAATTATTTATAGTTTTGATTTGAAATGACGTGCCATTTTAATTTCTTGTGTCTTTTATTTTAAAACAAATTCCATATAATTTATTTTTTCCAGTACTAAAATTGAGTTTGTTCGACAAGTTCTTATTGGGAAATATGAAGATTACTTCTGGGAGAATGAATTCTACTTTTGCAAGAAATATCACGAAGATACTCTGGGGAGAATATTATGTTTAGAACTTTATAGTTGTTAGACTTCGTTCTGAGTACAATATTTTTGTTATAAGCTAGATGGTTTATCTTGTACTACATTTTGTTTTGGGAATCTTGATGGTTATGAATAAAATATAGTTTTGGATTAGTTTAATGTCACTGAAATATTTTTTTCATCGAAATATAGTTTCATACATTTTATCACGTGTGTTAATATTTTGAGTGAAATGTGTGGGTGTTGGATAAGTGTAGTGCATTTCCATTTGTTGAGCACGACTTTTAACAAGTGTATTTCTATCTATTTATTTAATGAGAAATTAATATATTTTTAAAAATATATTAATATTATTAATGGACTTTAACCGTTACAAATATACGACACTCCCAATCCATTACAATGTATTTTGTAATGATTTGCATCAGTTAAAAATTATATATTTGTAACAGATAAACACCGTTACAATTTAGTAAATCCGTTACTAATATATAGTATCTGTACTAATGCTAAATCCGTTACAAAATAAATTGTAACAGTTTTCGTCCATTACAAATATTAATTTTGTAATTGATTTTATTCGTTACAAATTTTGTTAGTAAAATAAATAACGCCAATTTTCTAACAGATTTAATCCATTACAAATATTTTTTGTAACGCTTTTTGCCTATTACAATTAACCTGTTTGGGTGTAGTGAAGGAATTTTTAGTGGGGAGAATTCATACTACTAGGGGTTGTCGTAACGAAAATGCCCACTTACTACAAGTTCACTACAGTGCGGAACAGGATAACGCATATAGGGGAGAATTTAAGTTTTGAATAGACAAAACGGATGGTTGACAGTTTCCTCATATATTTTGGGAGAATTCCAACCACCAGTGAATAAGACAGAACGACTGGGATATAACAATAGAAAAAAGTTACAATGTCCCCTCGCCATTTGCTAAGAATTTATAGAACTTTGGTTCAAGTACATCGGCGAGTATTTAACTTTTTTCTAGCAAAGATAACGGTAGAAGTTGCAACGAAGACAGAGATGGAAGAATTTTTTGCTCAAACTAGACGGTTCATCAGATTGAGAAGTATTTCCTGCATATATTTCTTATTATCATAAAAAATCTATACACGAAGGGGAAAATGTATGGGGTCTTGAAGATAATCTCTGAATTGGAGAAATCCTCCCAGTTAATAGAAGAGACCCAAGGTAAGGAAGCAGTATGAAGGCAGTGAGATAGCTCAGCGTGGCAGCGCAGTGAGGCAGCTTAGTATGGAAGCTCAGTGAGGAAGCCTAGTGACACAGCCCAGAGAGGAGATTGGCCGAGGGAGCTCATTCTCTATATTTGTTTTCTTACTTAATTAAATTGTACTCTTAAGTAACATTGATTGTAATGTTGTAACGATTGTATTATTAAGTGTGAGGTCAAACGATAATCACAAGAGACCAGGCCTGGCAGGGCCTGGGAGAGCTTAGATCCTCTATCAAATGACCTTGCCGTGGGAACTTCATAAGGACTTATTTTGGAGGATTAAAAAGTGAAGGAGCATTAGGGATTGTCCTTACAATCTTAGATACACATGGTAAAACATCGAGAGACCTTTTCATCGTGGAAGCTCGTTTAGATCAACCTTGAGTTCCATCGTTAATTATGCTTTGAGCCAAAAAGTCCCATACCACACGTCACATCTATTTTAGGTGATGTCACCAGCTAGCTAAATACCGTCCAATCCAAACTCGAGTAAACCACTGTGGTATTGGGGTTGTCAGACAGTTTGGTGATCCACCTCTGTGGTGACAGTCCTCTGATGCACAGTGGTTGGACAAAAGGCATGTCTTGGTATTTAATGCTTATTCCATAGGATAGACTAGCCCATCATGCATTTAATGTTTGTGACATAAAGTATGAGAGAATGTCTTTCACAAGTGTAAAGGGCTGAGGTATCTTGGGAATGAGGTGGTGCTATTTATTGGCCTCAACCACTTCTGAGAGAGAGATTTCTTTCTAGAGATTATTACTAGAGAGAGAAGTTATTAGAGAGAAGTTATTGAAAATCAGAGTTCTTACTCACCCACCATTATCATTTATTGTGAAGATTTTAATGCTAAACCAGAGATCTTTCAAAGGTTGTTGGTGTGCTGGCTGCCTGCCAAGGTGTATTTAAGGTGCTTATTTCTCTCTCCCTTTGAATGAGTTGCTTCTGAGTTTCCTTTATTATTGTTTGATTTATACATGATAAGTGTCTTATGATTTCAATTCGAGTGTTGATCATATACAATATTATGTGTTCACTGGTGTTTATCGAAGAGTTCTTGGGTTATCGTTTATCACCATACCTATAGGGGTTACGCCTCAACTAGTATTATCATACTCCCAGGCTTCAAGGGGACTACCCTCTTATAATAATTGATGATATAAAAAATCATCCACCAGTCATTCTCTTACTAGCAAGTCAAGTGTAAAATATGTAATAAGCAGATAAAGTAAGTAAAGAGAGATAAAAGACAAGATATAGAGTGGTTCGGCTACTTAAATGAGTCTGAAGATTGATGATACGAGAAATCATCCACTAGTCATTCTTGTACCAGCAAGTCAAGTGTAAATATGTAATAAGCATGTAAAGAGAGATAAAAGACAAGATATAGAGTTGTTCGGCTACTAAAATGAGTCTACGTCCACTTTGGTGCCACACTCTCATTATATATGTTTGTAGTACTTATTTACAATGCCATAATAGGCGTACAATATAGATGAGAGAAGAGAATACATATCTATGAGGATTTCGGGAGTGCCGGTGAGATGGCTGAAGATGCCGGAGAGTAGCCCCCAAGCTGGATCCAGTCGTTTGGAGAGCGTCGTGATCTCTGATCTATGTATTGGTACAAGAAATGAGACTGGATCCTCATGAGGAATGAAAAACTGACCCTTTATCTCGGTGTGTGGGCCTCTATTTATAAGTGTAGATGTTGTATTGTTGATGTGGATGGAAGGGGTTACGACCAGTTAATATGATCAGATTGGGGCCACACCCTGTAGACAGTAGGGGCCGCACCCCGTGTATGAGAGGCTACGGAAATAGGTCAATGAGGTATATAAAAGGTAAGTCTGTAGCCTCTAAGTGATAGGCTGCGGTGGCAAGGCTTCAGCACATTCCCATTGCACCCACTCCGCGATAGGGTGCTATATTTGTCACATCAATAAGCCCCCAAGTCGTAGTGCGAAGAGATAACGATTGGGGCTGAGGCTGAAGAGTCAAGTCCTCTCTTCTTAAACTGTAGCGCCAATCCAAACGCGATGCTTCATCTTCTCATGGCCTTTTATATAAATGGAAACTGGTCATGGCATTCATTAATTTTCCAAACTCTTAGGAGCAAATCTAAACCCAACCTCTTGTCAGTTCCTTGTCTTGATTTTTTTGGCAACCTTTCAAGGCAGCATGTGGTGGTTCTGAGGCAGCGCAGGACTATTTCCATCAATTTCCACGTAAAGTTTTCATCAAAAACCTCTTGAATCTTTCTATAACTAGATTTCTTGTTGCTTGTTCTTAATTTCTTATCATTCTGTATTGAATCGTAATAAATAACCCGTCCAAAATTTAAATCAACATTTGTTTAATTCCATAATAAATTGCACCCATTCGAGTTCTTGTGATTGTTTGAATTATAACAGAATATGATTTCATGCTTGAACCAATCTTCAATTGATGAAATAAACCCTTAATCTTTCATTGTTTACCCAAGGGGAAAATGTTGTTGGCTAGGCTTAGATCTTTAGGATTTTTGAATTCCCAATTTGTAGAAATAGAATATAAAACAGAACCATGAAATGTAATTGTGTTGGATCGTATTTGTTGGTTTTTGAGTAGCATAGGCATTGAAAACATACCATTGTTCTTGAACCGCCCTTCAAATTCTAGGGCATCAATATGTTAGGCAACCTTAAATAGTTTAAGACACTGACCGCGACATGCATCGTATATGGTTGCGGCATTCAGCATATCTTGCTGCGGCGTGTGGCAATAATTAATGAATATTCCCTTTTACTTTGGGTTTTGCCTTGGGCTAGTGTCTGCAGCCCTTTCTTAATAAATCCAAGGACTGCGTCGTGCAAGAATATAACCAATGTCTCCTTCGCCCAGAACAATATGCCGCGACAGAAATTGAGTTCTTAGGATACCAGATCCCAACACTAAGTGTAGTTAGCTAAATTTTCTAAGACTCCTTTTTAATCTTCCAAGCTTGCTATTTCATCATAACTTTGTCACACCCCGCCTAATTCTGGCGTCGGCCGCCACCAAAACTATGCCGGGCGTGAACTAAATAAAATACCATTCTTAGCATGAGATAGATATGAGACATAAATAATCAGTCCATAAGATAAATAATTGAATCAATCTCAAATAATCACAAATAACTAAGCGATAAAAGATCCATCACATGCTAACTCCAAAAATCCAATCTCCAATAATGATTAATTAAAACCTGAATAATCCCAACAGAAATCCTCTAAACAACTTTGGAACCGAATGGCCCAATAAAACTCCAATGAAGTCTCATAATACGACTGGAAAAGAAAGTCTAACTAAACTATGCCATAAAGTAAATAACTCCAGCTGCACCTCCAATGATAACTCTGATAAACTTATGCAGCTTCTCCAATTCTCATCCTGAAAAAAATATTAGTCAACGCATGGGTCAGAGCCAAAGCCCTGAGCAAGAATACACACTACTCTTCTCAAATAGGATCCTTGAATCCAGACAGTAGCATTATACGCAATAAATATCACAATAGAATATTTTAAATTAAACGGGATAATTAAACGCGATAGATATAAATCACTAACTACCTGCATAAATCCCCATTTATAAAGGCACACCAATATAATTTTAAATTCCAAAGTCCCACGATGTGAATTTAATTATATTAACCAACTTTTATTATTGTTCTCACTTTTTATTAAAGTGTCACACTTCCCCTTGTCAACCGCCCTCTGACCCGTTTACTGTCGGCCCCGACACATGGCAAGGTTACCCTTGTCAATCGCCCTCTGACCCGTTTACTGTCGGCCCCGACACATGACAAGGTTCCACACACGACACGACATAAATCGCCCTCTGGCCCGTTTAAACTGTCAGCCCCGACACATTATGTCGCCACAAATTTTAATACCCGTTTTTATCTTAGGCATTAATTCTCAATTTCTCAATTTCACAATTTATAATCACCCCACCCTTTTAATCGACGTGAGATCCTCAAAATACCCCTTAGTCCCATACCTAAGGGTCCCCAAGTTATCAATACGTCCTAACTTATGTATAGGAGGATTTTCTAACATAAATCATGACCTAGTCTCATACTTAGACAAGTGTAACGACGATAAAGTAATAAAAATCAGCCCACCCTCAAGGTGATAAAAACGCAATAATCTTCCCTCACTAGTCCCATTCCTAGAAGGCATTCTAAAAATATAGGGGGAGAAAAAATACCCAACAACCCATCATCACAAGGAAATATAATAATACCAAAAAGTCACACAACCACGCATGATTAATCAACGTATAAAACTACGCATGATAGTCCAATTCAATTAAATCTTTAATTTAATTATCACAACGTCAACAATACCCAAATAATCTCTTTTAATTATTTTAAATTAAATATACCAATTTTTCATCATATATACATCAAAAACCAAATTTCATTATCTCTACATGTATTACATGAGTTATACGCACCCAAAAATTATTTATTTTAAAACTAGGGTTTTTCTATATGCAACCTACACCAATAAAACCCAAAATCACTCATCAATCCTACGTACCCAAAGGGTTATGAATATTATTCAGATTAAAAGATTTTATAAAAACAGCCCCATAATTAGTATTCACTTTTTCTAATTAAGTTACTAATTATTTTTAAGAAAACATGTAATTAAGTGTTTAGGCGACACTTAAAACGCATAATACTAAAGGAAAAGAATAGAGTATTCATGCCTGAATAAAATTTTGTTTAGAAATCTGATCTTGAATGTGTATTCCTCTCAAAAATTTGACAAAAATTCGTTCTTGACGCGTCTTGAGAAAATCCGGTTAATCTTGACAAAACTTTAGTTGAAAGTTATGTAGAATGGGGCTAGGGTTTTGAGGTTGAAGAAGATGAAGAAGATGAGAGGATTCTGATTTTTGAGAAGGCTAAAGTGTGTTTTAAAAGATCTAAACTCGTCACTTTATGTTTATATACCAAAAAGAATTAGAGTCCTAATCAAATACAAATACTTGAAAAAATCATTACGGACGATCGGACCGTTAGAATCGCTTGAAATTTCAGTATGTTATAGCGAACGGCGAGACAGGACTGCTGACAAAAATTCAGCTCGATCGGAGGGTCGGATTTCTAAAAATATTATTTTTACAAGAAAGTTTTATGTTTTGAGGACTCTTAGAGAGTTTTATATTTTGAGAACTCTTCTAAATAATAAAGATTCCATTAAAACTCCATTTTAATTTCGATTCCAATTCCGTTTGAAAATTTATTTTTCAAATATAAAAACCAACACTTTAAATTATAAAATCCAAAATTTCATTTTTCTCTGATTTCCAAAATTAATTTAAAAATTCTCATTTAAAAAATCCGGGTTGTTACAAACTTGCATTGGCCTCTAAGAGGTTTGTCTGACCATATTGTCTACGGTACCTAACTGCAGACTCTTTCTGCTTTTCAGGTCTTGCTACAGCTATATGAGTTGGGACCCTGACAAATTTTTGAAGGACTTTTGGAACAAACATTTTGGAGACTTTCCCCCTGAACTTCCTTATGTGTGACCTTTAAGGACAATAGGGTCTTGCCAGTGTAACACCTCGTATTTTTGTGCATTTTAATAATTAATTAATTTGAATAATTTTAAACTACTTATGTGTCGTAATTTAATTTAATTAATTATGTTAATATTTATTTAAATATTAATCGGAGAGAAAATGGTTAATATTTATGGAAATTAAATTACTAAGTGAATAATAATAATTTATTTACGTCATAATGTGTCTAAGTGACGTGGCATTTATTTATCTCAGCCAGAAGTCGGATATAGACTAAGTTGGATGTGAGATAGGGAATTTTTATAAATTAATTCGGCTGTCAATTCTGAGTGTACGGTTGAGTCCGAATGGATCGAGATAGTTAGAAAAGTGTACCCATGGGTGGTAAATGGGTCACGGAGTATTTTTGGGCATAACCGAGCCCACTCGGGAGTATTTAGGCCATTTTAATTAGGCTCATATGATTGAAAACGAGATTTGGAAATAAAAACCTAAGTTTTGGAGTTATGGGGAGCCATAACTCATTTGGGAGAAATTTGAGAATGTAAGGGACAAAGAGGGAGGACTCTTGGGAGCCAAAGAGGAAGAACAAAGAAGGTGTTCTTCATCACACAACGATCTATATGCCAAAGGAAAATCAGACACTACAAACTATTAAGGAAAGTGGTTAAACTTGCTTTTAATTTAATTGTAGTCTTCAATTCATAACATAGTAGGTGTGTTAAACAAATGATTTTGGGTTGGGTAGACACAAATTGGGATTTTAAAGTTGTGGATATTACAAATAAATTTTGAGATTTGAGAATGAAAATTTATTTGTATGAATTGTGGAGAAACCAATTGATAAATTGAAAGGTTTTTTTATCTGTAAAGAATCCAGAAAGAATCATGGTTAATGTCGTATTTGGGATGACAATTATTAGATTGGAATTTGGACTTAAGTTGGGTTAGAGTTAATTTTGAACACTTATGGTATGTTTGGCAACCCAATTCCAAGCCAAGGTCGCTACGGCCTCAAATCAAAAACTTGAGCTAATCCAGCGAAAATATAATGAGCTATATCAACTGAGAATACAGGAGGGCTTGGATAATGCCGCAGCCATCGCGAAGAAAGACGAAGATCATATCGCAGCCTTAATTGAGGCTGCAGATAAGGCTGTCACAACATATAAAACTTCAAAAGAATAATTCCTCACAAATAAAAAAACCTACCTCCACTGCTTCCAGGAACTGAGGCATAGGGTCATAAAAAATTCCCAGAGTTCAAAGAGCAAATCATGTCCTGAAAATTGGGTGATGCTGAGCATGACCAATGCGTGGTTGACATAAGGGCTGTCGCGAAAGAAAGAGCCAGAAAGATGGTTGAAGAGGCTGCGAAAGGTGATCTTACAGAGACTGCAGATAATGATGATGAAGCTGAGGAAGAAGACGACGCGAAATCTTAAGTCATCCTTTTTGTTCTTTTGCTTGCGTTGTGATATGTATTTTTTATGAACAATCTTATAACCTCTAAACTGTTAATTCATTTGGGCTGCGTCCCTTTTCATAAACTTGCCTCAATATAGGCTGCATCCGCTTAATTTTCTTGCACTTTTGTTGTTGTTATTGCTATATGGCCTCTGATTACTAAAATCAGATGATGTCGCGCCGTTCAACATAGGGTTGTAGCCTTAAACAATATCGGTATTTTTTCTTAGATTCTTGGTTTTCTTATTTCTTTATTGTCTGAATTTATATTTGAATGAGTGCCCCTTCCATATTTGAATTGTTTCATGCTTGAATGAACTTAAAAAAAATACTTCTTCAATAACTAATGCAGATATAAGGCCGCGACAATCCCTTTAAAGGGGCACCTAAAAATATGCTACGGCCCATTACATGCTTTAGGATGCTAATGCCTTACCTTTGGTCACTTTAATTGCATGGAACTTATTTTAATATTTGCAAATATCGATAGGCCGCAGCTATATTCCTTGAATGTTGTTGCTTCATTTTGTTCTTTGTATATTAACGCTGTAAAAATAAGTTTGGGGCCTTTGTTCCTTAGCTATTATCATGAGAATAGGTTATAGCCCATGAGGCTGCATCCATTCTCTTTGGCTGCATTATTGATACTAGGTCGCAGCCATTTATACTAGGCTGCACCTTGCTTTCTGTGTTTCTGGATATTGTTGTCGTCTTGAATGCTTGATGGTTGTTGCATCCATTACTATAACAGACGAATCTTTTGACTGGATCAATATGCTATACTACCTTGGCAATGTTATTCCTATCGCTTCCCATAATTTGTCAATGAGATTAAGATTAGTTGTAGCCCCTTCTTGAACTTTGTAGTAATTGTGGATATTGGGGAACAAGTCCCTTATTTGTGGCTGCCATCCCCTAAGTTGTTGTGCTATAGATTTTAGGGCTTCGGCTTAACTTCTTTTGCTACAATCTTCCATCACTTTCCAAGCCTTATAGTTCAACCCAAATGATAGTGCTTTGGCATTTTTCTTTGTCGCATCTTCTGAATGAATGATTGGACTCCTTGATGGCTGCAGCCATATTTATAGGACTGCGGCATTTTTCTGGCCCTTATATCTGAACAATGGACCTTTGTAGATATATATGATACTTTCATGCCTTCCCGGGCTGGGTTATGTTATTAAGCAACCCACAACTAACTTGAGATCACCAAGTTAATGGTGTTTTGTCTCTATCCACCAAGTTAATGATGTTTGCGGGTGAGATCACTAAGTTAATGATGTTTTGTCTCTATCCCCTAAGTTAATGATGTATACGGCTGAGATCACCAAGTTAATGATGTTTTATCTCGATCCACCAAGTTAATGATGTTTACGGGTGAGATTACCAAGTTAATGATGTTTTGTCTCGATCCACCAAGTTAATGATGTTTACGGGTGAGATCACCAAGTTAATGATGTTTTATCTCTGTCCACCAAGTTAATGATGTTTACCTCGTGAATAAGGATCTGGCCTTGCATCTTGAATGGCGTTGTAAGCCAATTTAGAGAGATGTTCCCGATAGCTGCTTTCGCCATTTTTAGTTATTATATGCCATCATACACCTTGGCATCATGTCAGGCATTTCGATCCCATTCAATATAATCGTTCTTGATATAATACGATGTCTCCATTCGAAATCTATTCAAGACAAAAAGTCTTTTATAAGATATCATTTAATGGAATCGAGAAATCAAAATATAGCCCTATAAAGTGAACTTAATTTCATATATCTATTCATATATTCATGACTTTGTTAAGACAATGCAAAGTTAACATGGAAATATTCAAAAGAGTTTTCACTAAGATAAAAACAGAGGAAACATAATCATGGGCCTAAAAAGGGGGATGTGGCATGTCAAACTAGGTTGTATCCCTTAGGCATCCTTGAGAAAGCGCTGCATCATTCCCCATCTTATGATCCTTTCAATCTCCTCTTTCAGGGCATAGCACTGCTTAGTGTCATGGTCGTGGTCCTGGTGAAACTTGCACCATTTGGATTTATTCCTCTTATGGGGTGGAGCTCTCAGCTTCTTTGGCCACCTCAGCAACTTGTCCTCTTTTATGAATTCAAAGATATCTTCAATCTGGAAGGCCAATGGGGTGTAGGCCTCAAAGCTTCTTTCTATTTTCTCCACTTTCCTCTTTTGGTTCTTGTTGGATGCCTCTGCGGCTGGTGACTTTATGGCCGCGACAGTGATGGTTGTAGCAGTAACCCTTGGTGTAGCGACCTCTAGCATGAGAACTCTCTGGGTCAAATAGTTGACCTGAGTTTGGAGTGAAGCGTGACTATCATAGAGATGATTGAGGTGATTGTACAACTGCACAACCTCGTCCTTCATTTCTATGTTCTGGCTGAATTCTCCCTTCATTTTTTGCTTTTTTAGTCTTTATAAAATACATAATATGAAATAAAACTAGAAGAAGTAAGTAATCACAGAATATAGGATGAACAAAATATAAAGTTGGGATGGAGCGTTTGAATTGCTGCAGGGTTTTACTGTTGAGGTCGCGGCCCATTAGGCACATATATGTATTGTCGTAGCCCTAGAATGAATTTTACCAAGGTTGAGCCTAAAACCACTGGAGTCCATCCCTCGATGATTTGAAGTTACTACAAATAGACTCCACTAGTAGGGTCCACGACAAGAAGGGTAGTTAAACTACCTGACCGCATCCCATCTTATGCAATGAAGGGAACAGTCCCAAAAAATGAGTTCTTCCCACAAAACTTGTGGAGAGCGTACCTACTAGGGCCTACCCAGGGCAAAACAGCCTCTCGATGCACAAAACAGCACAGTTCTAGTAATAAACCCTTTATTGTGTGCAAATAAGCAAATATAACTCTTCCCTAATCACCCACCTTTATGGGGCTAAAGCCCATCATTCTTTCCAGCATTATCTAGGTGAGACGATATCATAGGGGTACGTAAAATAGATCTAAGGTCATAAAGAGGAGACCCATGAACATATATGAATATATGCAATACCCATTAAAGGGTGTAAATACAAAGTTGAGCTCCATAACCAAAATTTACCCATGGGATGATGATCCAAAGGATTCTCATGAATAAAATAAGGTATTTAAGAACTCAAAATACGGAGAAACAAGATTGAAATACCTCGTTTCCCACAGATATCGTCAGATTGATGATACGAGAAATCGTCCACTAGTCGTTCTCGTACCAGTAAGTCAAGTATAAAATATGTAATAAGCAGATAAAGTAAGTAAAGAGAGATATAAGACAAGATATAGAGTGGTTCGGCTACTAAAATGAGACTGTGGCCATCCCCCCTGGATCCTCGCATCGGGCGGGAGAGCGTGATGGAGGATCCTTCGGTCCCTCGCGTCCATCTCGGGAGCGCTTCGGGCAGCGTCATTTGGGTGAGGTGAAAAATGTAAAGAGATTAGAGTCGTCAGTCTATTTTACTCAAAATAGACAAAAGAAGGGGAGCCATCCCGAAGGACAGCATCCAAAGACATACTGATGCATACGAAACCAAAATGATTTGAAAACGGTCTGGAGGCTAAGTTACGAAATGGGACGGTGTTAGGCACCCATTCCGCCCTTTCGGTCTCTCATGGATTTTTGTTATTTTCCTTTATTTTCCCCGTGATGTGTGCGCATGTGTATATATAGTGGAGATAGAAATTATCGACTTGTACCATGGAAGAGGTAAAGAGAGTCATCCGTAGGAAGGTATAAAAATATTAGAAAATAGGATTTACGCGATTATACTTACGTTGACCTTTTTGATGGAACGATAATGCATGCAGAATAATACGCCACTAAATATATGTATGTATATAATATAAAAGAGTGGAGTTTAGAGAAAATAAAAAATGAGAGAAAAAGTAAAAATAGGACTCGAGTCTCGGGTTTTACCTCGAGATGCCTATGTAGCCTATAGAGGCATCAAAGTCCACGTAGTTCGCATGCAAAACGAGGGGTGGGGTTTATCCCATAAATCCAACCGGGAGATTCTCTTTTTTTTTTTTTTGTGTAGGAAAAGTGTTTTAGTTGTGAGAAAAGTGTAAGAAAAGTATGAGAATTCCCATTTGGAATTTATGAGCAAACCCTCTTTTTCTTATTTTTGGGGTTTTTATTTATATGAAAATAAGAGATGTGCAATAATAATAAATAAAAATTATATTAGGATGTGTGAGATGAGATAATAAAAGTGCTAAGTAATAAAACAAGTTATTGCGAATTTATGAGAATTTAAGGAGAGAGTTGAGAAAATTGGACCTTCTTGAAGATCTTGAATATTGGAGAGCAGCCCTTAGACTTGGATGATGATGCAGGGTAGTGAATTCATCAAGTTTGATGAAAAGTGAAGGTTGGAAAGGGATTTGGGGGTGGAAATCACGCTGACTTCGAGAGAGGTTTTCTGGATCTGCTGAGAGTAATATCTATCAGATATGAGCTCTTTTTGCAAGTGAGGTCAGACCTCCTTTTTATAGGCCCAGGAAATTGCCGATCGTCATAGCCCTATTCCTGCCAATCGGCAAGTGCATTTAGGCACACTACCGATAGGCAGGGTCTGGGATCTGCCGTTTGGTAGTGTCTTTCAGGCCTTTTCGAAAAATCGGTCACAGAACGCAAACCGTTGATCAGAATCGTGCACTGGGCAGACCGTTGGAAAGGTAATTCAGACACCTTTGAAAGTCCTTTGGACTATTCTCGGGTTCAAGAGTTGACTTTGGGTCAAGTATGGCTCGGAGCATTTGTCAATCCATTGGAGGAGGAATCGTCGGACGCAAACGAATCGTTCGTCCACATGGTAAGTCCGAAATGTGCACGGGGCGGACCGTTGGAAAGGTTAGGAGATGTACTTAGACATTCCAAAGAGTTTGATCTAGTTTGGGGAGTTGACTTCGGTCAATTGAGCCCTGGAAGCATTCGGTGACCTCTCGGAGTAAAACGGAATGTTCGTCCATACCGTAAGTCAGAATCGTGCACGGGGCAGACCGTTGGAAAAGGGTTTCAGTGCCCTTCGAAGATTCATTCAGTCTCGGTTGATTTGAAGAGTTGACTTAGGTTAAACAGAGCCTGGGAGCCCCTGGTGGCCTCCTGATTGAGTTTCAGGGGAAAATGGCTTGTTCGTCCGCATGGTAAGTCAGAATTGCGCACGGGATGGACCGTTGGAAAGGGGTTTCAGTTCCCTTCGAAGATTCATTTAGTATCGTCAAGTTGAAGACTTTGACTTTTGGTCAAATAGAGACTGGGATTGCTCGATGGCTATTAGGGCAGTACTTGGGGTATGACCTGGGTTTGTAGTGATGAAAGGAGGTTGTGGCCATCCCCGATCCCCTCCGCGGAGGGAGGAAGGATCCTTCTGGGTCCCGCGCGTCCCCTCTAGGGAGAGCGCTTCGGCCGGCGTTGATTTTGTGAGGTGTGAAAAATGTAGAGAGATTCAGAGTCGTCAGTCTATTTTACTCAAAACAGACAAAAGAAAAAGAGAAATCCACCCCGAAGGATGGCTTCCAAAGACATACTGGTGCGTGCAAAACCAAAATGATTCAGAAAGGGTTCGGAGGCTTAGTTACGAAATGGGAAGGTGTTAGGCACCCATTCCGCCCTTTCGGTCTCTCATGGATATTTGCTATTTTCCTTTATGTTTCCCCCCGTGAGATCCGTGCAAGTGTATATATATATAATGGAGGTAGGAATCTTTGACTTGTATCATGGAAAAGATAAAGCGAGTCATCCGTAGGAAGATATAAAAGTAATATTAGAAAAATAAGATTTACGCGGCTACCCCTATGTTGATCGTTATAAGAGAACGATAACGCACATGGAGTAATACGTTACTAAGACTAATAATGTAAGAAAAATGGATTTAGAGAAAATAGAAAATGAGAGAAAAAGTGAGAGAAAGGACTCGAGTCTCGGGTTTTACCCCGAGACGCCTACGTAGCCTATAAAGGCATCAAAGTCCACGTAGTTTGCATGTAACGTGAGGGGTGGGGTTTAACCCATAAATCCAAAATGGAGAAATCTCTTATTTGTAAGTGTGTGTGTGTGTGTGTAGAAAAAGTGTTTTAGTTGTGAGAAAAGTGTGGAAAAAGTGTGAGAAACCCTATTTGGAATTTATGAGCAAACCTCTTTTTCTTGTTTTTTGGGTTTTTATTTATATGAAAATAAGAGATGTGCAATAATACTAGATAAAAAAAAAGTGTATTTATGGTATGTGAGATGAGGTTATAAAAGTGCTAAGTAAGAAAACAAGTTATTGGGAATTCAAGAAAATTTAAGAGAGAGTTTGAGAAAGTTGGACCTTCTTGAAGATCTTGAGCTTGATCTTGAACGTTGGAGAGCATCCCTTGAGCTTGGATGATGATGGAGAGTGGTTAATTCCTCAAGTTTGATGAAAGGGATTATGAAAAGTGGAAGTGAAAAAGGGATTTGGAAGTTGAAATCACGCTGCCTTCGATAGAGGTTTCTAGGATTCGTTCAGAGAGATTTCTATTAGATCTGGGATCCCCTTGCAAATGAGGCCAAGGCCTCCTTTTATAGGCCCAGGGGACTGTCGATCGGCACTGCCATGGCACTGCCTATCGGCAGGGTCAGGGACCTGCCATTTGGCATTGCGCCTCAGGCTTTTTCAGGAAATTAGCCGCCAAGGGAAAACCGTTGGTTAGAATCGTGCATGGGGCATACCGTTGGAAAGGTAATTCAGAGAACTTAGAAAGTCCTTAGGACCACTCCCGAGTTTGGGAGTTGACTTTGGGTCAAATGTGGCTCGGAAGCGTTTGTCAGTCTGCTGGACGAGGAATCGTACGGACGCAAACGGATCGTTCGTCCGCATGGTAAGTCCGAATCGTGCACGAGGCATACCGTTGGAAAGGTTAGGAGATGTACTTTTACATTCCAAAGAGTTTGACCCAGTTTGGAGAGTTGACTTTGGTCAACCGGGCCCGGGAAGCGCTCGGTGTCTTCCCAGAGTCAAACGGATCGTTCGTCCGCATGGAAAGTCGGAATTGTGCATGGGATGGACCGTTGGAAAGGGTATTTAGTACCCTTCGAAGATTCATTTATCCTCGGTCGAGCTGAAGGGTTGACTTGGGTCAACAGAGCCCGGGAGCGCCCGGTGGCCTCTAGGTCAGGTTTCGGACGCAAACGGATCGTTCGTCCGCATGGTAAGTCAGAATTGCGCACGGGGAGGATCGTTGGAAAGGGTATTTAGTGACTTCGGAGATTCATTGAGTCTTGGTCGAGATGAGGAGTTTGACTTTTGGGTCAAACTAAGCCGGGGGGTGCCCGATGGCTTCCAGGTCAGTACTCGGGACGTGACCTGGGTTTGCGATGATGAGTGGAGGTACTAGGGACCTAAGGAGAGTTAGGGAGTAACAGAGTGAGGTGTCTACAGAACCCCTCGACGGGTGAGTTTGGAACAAATGACAGTCGTCGATTAGACACCGCATGATGCCTTTAAGGGAGTATGATCGATTCAGAGGGTCGAGGTTGATTCCAAGGACCTAAGAAGTATGTTGGGGATGATCAATTCCGTGGATCAAAGCCAAATCTGTGGGCCTAAGGAAGCGAGGGTGACCAATTCAGCGGGTCGAAGTCGGTTTTGAGGACCTAAGGAAATGAGGATGACCAATTCAGAGGGTCGAGGTCAGTTCTGACCTAAGAGTGGTGACGACTGAGGATCGAGGCCGATTCTGACCTAATTTAGGTGACGATCCAAGACCGGGGTCAATTCTGACCCAAGAGTGATGACGACCGAGGACCGAGGTCAATTCTGACCTAACTAAGGTGACAATCCAAGACCGGGGCTAATTCTGACCCAAGAGTGGTGACGATCGAGGACCGAGGTCAATTCTGACCTAACTAAGGTGACGATATAAGATCGAGGCCAATTCTGACCCAAGAGTGGTGACGACCGAGGATCGAGGTCAATTCTGACCTAACTAAGGTGACGATCCAAGACCGGGATCAATTATGACCCAAGAGTGGTGACGACTGAGGACCGAGATCAATTTTGACCTAACTAAGGTGACGATCTAAGACCGGGGCCAATTCTGACCCAAGAGTGGTGACGACCGAGGATCGAGGTCAATTCTGACCTAAATAAGGTGACGATCCAAGATCGGGGTCAATTCTGACCCAAAAGTGGTGACGACCGAGAACCGAGGTCAATTATAACCTAACTAAGGTGAGGATCCAAGACCGGGGCCAATTCTGACCCAAGAGTGGTGACGATCGAGGACCGAGGTCAATTCTGACCTAACTAAGGTGACGATCCAAGACCGAGGTCAATTCTGACCCAAGAGTGGTGACGACCGAGGACCGAGGTCAATTCTGACCTAACTAAGGTGACGATCCAAGATCGGGGTCAATTTTAACCCAAGAGTGGTGATGACCGAGGACCGAGGTCAATTCTGACCTAGCTAAGGTGACGATCCAAGACCGGGGTTAATTCTGACCCAAGAGTGGTGACGACCGAGGACCGAGATCAATTCTGACCTAACTAAGGTGACGATCCAAGACCGGGGTCAATTCTAACACAAGAGTGGTGACGACCGAAGACCGAGGTTAATTATGACCTAACTAAGGTGACGATCCAAGATCGGGGCCAATTCTGACCCAAGAGTGGTGACGACCGAGGACCGAGGTCAATTCTGACCTAACAAAGGTGACGATCCAAGACTGGGGTCAATTCTGACCCAAGAGTGGATAAAGATTGTATTTTGATTCTGCTGGAGAAAGAGCTTTGTGATTCCGATTTGAGCTGGGGAGCTGATAGCTGGGGGAAGCTTTATAGGAGACCTCGCAGGGGGGAACAACCTATTTTGGGTGCTATGAGAGAATTCCGCTAGGGAATTGATCATTTGATCCTTTAGGGATTTTTTGGAGCCTTGCCGGGAGAAGTTTTCACTTAGCTTTTGAGGATTTCGCTAGGGAAGAGGGGTTCCATTTGGGGGATAAGAATTGGATTTGAGGTTCCGATGGGAAACAACGAATAAGCCGGGGAAAATTTGGATTGCCCCTTGGGAGAGATCGCTCGGGGCGAGTGGTTCCTCTGATTTCTACTGGGAAAAATACCATGTGATAATGTATCGCACCGAGTAGCCGATGGCCGGGGAGGCTTTTTGTAAAGTCTGATGAGGAGGTGATTAGGTGGTCCGGGCGCCTTGCCCGAGAGGTCATTTGCTTGGATTTTGAGGGCTCCATTGGGGAAAACGGTGTGTCGCCTGAAGGAGTGTGAAATTTTCTTGATGAAAAACGTTCTAAATCCCTCCTAGGATTTTTAGGAATTTTCCGAGGATTTTTCGAGGCTTCGTGGTATTTTCTTGGAATTTTTGTACAAAATTTTAAGGGGGGTGCCGGTCGGCATAGACTGAGAGGTGCCATTCGGCAGTGGCACGGACTTTTGGGCTGCCTCGGGAAGTTGAGGAGATAGTGCCGATTGGTATGGCAGGGATAAGTGCCGATCGGCATGGCGTTTGGCCTCCTATATAAAGGGGGCGAATCCCCTTTATTTTTTACAGCTTTTTGCCTTCTCTCTTTCTGCGATTTCTCTCTGCGAATTGTTCTAATGTTCCGATCTTCAAGAAATGATCGCCTTTGTGAGTACCGCTATCCATCGGGAGTGGTTAGCCGTTGATGACTGGGTGAATGTGGATTGGAGGGACAGGGTGCCTCTTGCTTTAGGAAAAGAGAATGCCTTTGATGCATTCGAGCTGGTTGCGGATGAGCGGACCTTGCTGCGGGAGCCGTCATGTCATCGCTCTTCGAGAGTGATTCCCGGTGGTTATGTAAGTAACCTGACCTTTGGCATTATTTCCTTTTTGGGTGATTTTTCCCTTTTTCTTTGACCTATGATTGAATTTTTCCTTTTGCCAGTCGAATATTTCCTTGAAGAACATGCGTGCCCGCGGGACGACGGGGCTTAGGGATGTTTGGGAGCATCTTCCACCCGTGGTGTGCTGGATGGTATCTTCAACGGGTTTTGGGAGGTTGGCGGCTGCGCTGGATGAGACGCCTCGTTCGACAGCAGTTTTGTGTGCCTTGGGGGAGAGGTGGTGGTACACTACCCACACTTTTCATTTTGGCTTCGGGGAGATGACGGTGACTCCCATAGATGTGCAGCAACTGCTAGGGCTGGATTGTGATGGGGAGAAGATAGAGGTGGATCGCTCTTTACGGGTGAGGCCGGAGGCGGTGTATGCGGCACTCGATGATGTGAGGAGGATAGTCTCTAGGGATTTTATCCGGTTGTCCTTGCTGAAGGATGTTTTGCTGAGCAGGGTGGTTGATGTGGAGGACGGGCTGCAAGTGAGGCAGATGGACCGGTTGTTCATCTTGTTGGTGCTAGGAGGTTTCATGGCAGCGTCGAGCGGCGACGTCGTCCATTGGTGGTTTCTATCGTACTTGAGGATATTTTCAAACATCCCTTTCTATGATTGGGGGAGTCTGACCTTGGCGACCCTTTACTCTTCTTTGGATGCATTCAGCCGGTGCTGCCGGTAGACTTTTACTGGAGCCACGTATCTCCTGGAGGTATCCTCTACTTTGTGCATTTTCCTTTCATGCATTCGCATTTTCCTTTCATGCATTCACCTTTTCTTTTCATGCATTCGCATTTTCTTTATGCGTCTCTTTTTGCTCGTGAATTCAGTCGTGGTTTTATGAGGTGATTGGGTGCAACACCCAGCTTATTGCTCTGAAGGATGACACTGTTGGGGACTTCTGCCGACTGTACCGATGGCGTAAGGCCAACCGGCAGTCGAAGGGATCTCTTTCCCTGGAGGTGGTGCGTCAGGTCTTGAATGACCTGACCAGTGGTCGGGTAAGGTCTTTTCCTTTTCAGTCTTGGTTTTTGCACCTTCTGATCATGTATCGACTCATGCTTGTCTTGTGGATTTTCAGGTGACCTTTTATCCTTGGGGGACCGCCATTCATGATACGGGGGTGACTGGGGTGAACGCGCAGATGAGACGTTTGTTGGCGCATGAGTTCGGCCATTCCTGGTACCTCGGGGAGAGGGTGATTCGTCAGATTGCTGAGGAGGAGGTGGTGGTGCCTCCCGCACAACCTCCTACGTCTATGAGTCAGGAGCGACAGTTGTTGGAGGATGAGAGTATCGCGGCGATGATTGATGAGTCCTATGAGTTGTATACTGATACGACCGCGCCATATGATTATATGGACTTTGTGACGAGCTGGTTGATGGCGCCAAGCATATATGACACTTCGCATTTCCCTCCTGCTGGTTCGAGTCGGGCGGTGGGGTCTTCCCACAGTTGTGGTGGTACATCGGCACCTGCGGTGACCTCGGAGGTCCCTTTTGTTCGGCTGCACACTCCTTCGTACAACATCCGACGGGCTGATGGAGGGATAGTGCCGATGCTGCACCGTCCTCTTGCAATGGATCCGAAGGAGATGGATTTGACAGAGGAGGTCCTTCGACCTGCGGTATACCTTTCTGTTCCTCTTCCTTTCTTTTTTGATTCCTTTTGCTTGATACTGATTCTGCCTTTTCCTTGCAGCAAATTCGGGTGTCGACCACTTGGTTCAGGGACATTAGAGACTGGATATCTTCGGCGACTGCCCATATTCGGGATGTGGTTCCCGTTCCTTCTTGCTTGGTGTCGTCTTCCTCGTTTGGAGAGGACTCTGGCTCGGGTAGTGGTGGTGCGTCGTCTCCCCGTAGGGGGAAGAGAGCGCATCGTAGGGGTGGAAGCTCTTTAGAGAGAGAGGGAGTGAAATGTGGGTTCGGGCCTAGTCCCGTTATTTTTGGCTTTTTCTTTATTTTCTGCAAAATGATGTAACACAGAAAGCATATATATGCAATGCAATGTAGTTTTTTGGCTATCTTTTATTTTAATGATGAATGAATGCATGCACATGCGCCTTTTAATTTGCTACTGAGACCGTAAAATAGGAGTATTCTTGGAATTTTTCAAAGGGAAGTTGTTTTATTTGAAACGGGGAATCCCATAAGGAGGGAACAGGATTCTCGAAATTCTTTTGAGAATATCAATTTATTTTTATGGAGTTTTTCTGATTTGACAAAAAAGGAAAGGAGGAAATTTCCAAAAATGGGGGGTTGCTGATCGGCACGCACCCTGGCCTGCCTATCGGCAGTTCAGTCCAGTCCCATCAATTAAAAGCTTTGAATGGTACCCTCTTCAGCCTTTAGTACCTTGTGGGGTAGGGTTCCTTTCGATTTCTGTAGGGATTATGTCCCTTGTGGTGATTTTTAAATATAAAAAGGGATAAGGGTGGAGTGTGGAGTGTTTTCCTCACACCTTTTGCATTCTTACATACCCACCCATCATCTTTTAGTCTTGCGAGATGGCTCTCCCTGGTAGCATTGAGTTTGTTGATTACCTTGAAACCTTGGAAGCTATGTGCTCTTATAATGTCGACTATGATGCTTTCAACATGCATCGAGTCTCCTTGTGGAGTAATAGACCTTTTAAGTGGAATATGCTGGTGGCGGCAGTACAATTTTGGTATCCCGAATACCATGTATTCCGCTTTGGGTTGGAAGAAGTTTGTCCTACATACGAGGAATTTTCTACCATACTGGGCGTGAATCCCAGTGTTGTCGCGGCTTTACCCTAATTTTTCTGTTCTCATAGGGATTTGTTGTTCGGGCTTCTCCATATTTCTCCTTCGGCGGCCAGGTCATTGGTTGCCGGAGGAATGATCTCCCTCCCGATGGTGTTGAAGTCCGTGAGTTCACGGGAAGTAAGTGATGCTGGCTATGCTGGAGCCGTTGTTCTGGGCCTGGTTTCAAAATTATTGTTGGTGACTGGGGAGGTGCGAGTGGACTCACAGCTTGCAGTCATTACCTCATGGATGTCATATCATCGCAATCCTGCGACGGTGATATTGGCGGAGACTTTGAATGGCCTGGATGCCTGGAGAGAAGGTCGTTCCGATTTTTTAAGGGGTAGCCCTGTGATGTTGTTCATGTGGTTGTCTGAAAGATTCCGCTTGTCAACTCCTCCAGAATA
Organism: Sambucus nigra; assembly: GCA_949130495.1. Lineage (NCBI taxonomy): Eukaryota > Viridiplantae > Streptophyta > Magnoliopsida > Dipsacales > Adoxaceae > Sambucus > Sambucus nigra. Next base: position 237,149,974 of record OX422220.1, on the reverse strand, counting down.
TCCTTTGTCGGTTGTACCCAACTTCTTTTCATGCTACTTTATTCGTGTTGGCCTGTATGTTGAGAATTGGTTTGTGGAGCATGGGGCTCGTGGGTTGTATTGGTCAGTGCCTTGGTGGGGACAGTTACAGCCTGTTCTGGAGCTAGGAGAATATTCATATGTGCGGCTGGTTGGTCTCAGGCAGACCTCTTTTTATTTCCCTTGGCGACTTTTGCGCTAATTTGGCTGGCCGCAGGTCGTGCCCCCTCGGACCTCAAATTTCTTTCCGGTAGAAGATTTGACTGAGCGCCTGCGTCTGTTGCTTGGATCTCTATGGGAAAATCGACGTCCGTCGACCCGTCCCTCTCAGTCTGTTGGGAAGGTTTGCCATGTCCCCAAAGATTATATGAAGTGGTTGTGGAGGAAAGTAGTCAGCAAGATGTTGGCAGTGGAGACTGGTCAGAGGTGGTTTATTTTATCTGACTCCATGGAAGGGGGTGTTGTGGTCTTTTCGAAGATGGTTAAGGATCATCGGTCCATGGAGTGTTTACGGCACTCCATTCAGGCAGGAAAAACTTGGGGTCCTTAGGATGTAGATGATGAGGGTGCAGGATCTTCGGGTAGCTGTGGGTAGGACTCCTGGGGAGTTTATTTATGTAACAGATGTGGGGGATTTTATCAGGTTTTTAGGGTAGTAGGGGAAAGGAGTTATCCATTCCTTTTTCTTATGTAATTCGTACTGTAGTTTCTTATTAATGAAATAAACAAGTTTTTGATCATCCTGCTGTGCCTTTCGATGAATTTTGTATTTTGAATTATCTATACCAATCGCTAAGGCATACATAATCCTTTTGTTCAAGTAGATGTTTAGAATGAACTGCCGTTCTCGGGGATAAGAAAGGAATATATTTTTGTGAAAAAGAAGGGGTCGTGCTCATGTGGGGAGTATGAGCTGCCTACGTACCTCTGGGGTATTTGAAAAAGTTCTTATCTGTTTGAAAATAGTTTTTTCAGAGGATCAGGCCCACGTAGTTCTGGGTAGAGGGAAATGGAGAGAGTTTTTTTTTTCAGAGAATAGAAGGGGGATGAGAAGAGTCGTAGTGTGCCGTGATTTCGGACTAGGGGTAAAATTTCTTGAGACGGTCCAGATTGACTGGACGAGCCATCTCTTCCCCATCTAGGTCGGTGAGCATGGCGGCACGGCCAAATAAGATATTTTTCACAATTTAAGGGCCACTCCAATTGGGTTTGAACTTTCCTCTGGGGTCCCAGATGGGTTCGATTATCTCCTTGAGGTCTAAATACCCCTCCCGAACACTGCGGTCCTTGACTTTCTTCTTAAACGATCGCGCTATTTGGCGATGATACCCTTGTATGTGGTAAAGAGCTTTTAATCTCCGTTCATCTAGGAGGGTCCTCTCATCAAGACGGCCTTGGCTCCAATCTTCTTCACTAACCTTGCTTTCGAGCATGACGCGTAGCGAGGGTATTTCCAGCTCCACAGGCAGGACTGCTTCCATGCCGTAGACTAGGGAGTAAGGGGTAACCCCAGTAGAGGTTCGGATTGAGGTTCGATAGCCCCAGAGGGCGTACGGGATCCGATCGTTCCAATCCCTACAACTTTCGGTCATCTTGCTGATGATGGTTTTGAGATTTTTATTGGCGGCTTTAACTGCGCCATTGGTCTGAGGTCGGTAGGGAGAAGATTTGTGTCCCTGAATCCCATACTCGTTGATAACTTTTGTGACTTCTGACTCAAAGTGCAAACCATTATCCGACACTAGCTCGTGCGGGACCCTATATCGGCAGATGATATTTTTCTTGATGAATTTGGCCACCTTCTTGGCATTTAATACCGCGTATGACTCAGCTTTGACCCATTTGGTGAAGTAATCAATGGCAACCAGGATGAACTCATGCCCGTTTGACGCTTTTGGTGTAACCTTCCCTATGATGTCGATACCCCAGGTGGAGAACGGCCAGGGAGAAGTCATGTTGTATGATTCCCGCGGAGGCAAGTGTTGAAGATTGGAGAACTGTTGGCATTTAGGGCATCTCCGAACATAGGTGGTACAATCCTGGGCCATGGTGGTCCGGTAGTAGCCTTGTCGGATGATCTTCTTGGCAAGCATGTGACCGTTCATGTGGGGCTCGCATTCCCCGCTGTGGATTTTCTGCATTATCTTTTCAATGTCAGCCCCTGCGATACAGTGCAAATGAGTTCCATCAAAATTCCTCTTGAGTAGTGCTTTATGACAGATGATGTACTGAGCGGCCAGCCTTCGAAGGGTAGCTCGATCGTTCATGTTAGAACCCTTTGGATACCTACCGTACCGGAGTAGGCACCAAATATCATAGTACCAGTAGTTAACTAGCTCAGGATCTTCTGAGGTGGCAAGCTCAATGTGGTAGCAATGGGTAGGTTTGTCTTACTTTTGAACCAGGAAGGGGGTCATTGTTATTCCCTCAGGCATGTCGACCATGGAAGCCAAAGTAGCGAGATCATCGACTAGGTTATTCTTTGCTCGGGGTAGGTAATGGAAGGTGATATCTCGGAATTGGGAGGCCAACTCTTCTAATTGGGCATGAAAGGGTTGGAGCTTTTCGTCCTTGACCTTCCACTTTCTGAGCACTTCACCGATGATAAGGGCAAAATCCCCGTATACATCAAGGTATTGAATACCTTTCTCGAGAGCAACCTTGAGGCCCACTGTGCATGCCTCGTATTCTGTCATGTTGTTGGTGCAAGGGAAATCCAATTTAATGGCGATAGGAGTGTGGGAGTCATCTGGGGCGATCAGAAGTATCCCAATGCCATATCCCCTTTTATTGGCAGTGCCGTCAAAGAACATTTTCCATCGGAGGCAGTCTTGAGCGGTGCAGAGGATATTTTCATCTGGGAATTCAGAGATTCAGACATTTGCTTCTTCTACGGGGTAATTCGCGAGGTAGTCAGAGATGGCTCTTCTCTTAACGGATTTCTGTGTGACGTATATGATATTAAACTCGGTGAGGAGCATAAACCATCGGGCCATTCGACTGGATAAGGCGGGTTTTTTGAGCAGGTATTTGATGGGATCCATTCGGGATATAAGTTTGATGGGGAAGGCGAGCATGTAGTGCCGCAACTTTTGGGTGACCCAGATAAGCGCGACGCATGCTTTTTCTAAAGCAGTGTAGTTAACCTCGTACCCGGCCAATTTGCGACTGGAATAATAGACGGCTCTTTTTTTACGGGAGTCTTCAAGGTACTGGGCTAGCAAAGCCCCGGCTACAGTGCCGGTTATGGTTAGGTATAAGAGCAAAAGGAGACCAAGCTGTGGTGACATGAGAACTAGAGGTTGGGTTAGGTACTGTTTGATTCGATCAAAAACTTCTTGGAAGGCCTCGTTCCAAACCTTGGTTGAATCCTTTCGGAGGAGCTTGAAGATTGGTTCGCAGATGGAGGTTAGCTGGATGATGAACCGGCTGATATATTATAATTTCCCAAGAAAACCTTGGACTTCTTTCTCTGTTTGGGGAGGTGGCATCTCAAGTATGGTCTTCAGCTTGGCGGGATCTGCTTCTATCCCCTTCTCACTGACCATGAATCCTAAGAGTTTTCCCTTTGTAACGCCGAAGACGCACTTCTGTGGATTAAGTCGCATCTGATACTATCGCAGTCGTTCGAAGAACTTCCGGAGAGAGAGAACATGACCTTCTCTAGTTTTGGACTTGATAATCATATCATCCACGTAAACCTCGACCTCTTTGTGAATCAAATCGTGCACGATGTTTGTGGTGGCCCTTTGGTAGGTAACTCTAGCATTCTTGAGACCAAATGGCATAACGGTGTAGCAAAAGGTTCCCCATGGGGTGATGAATGCGGTTTTCTCTTGATGGTCTGGGTGCATCTTAATTTGGTTGTATCCGGCAAATTCGTCGACAAATGACTTGAGAGCATGACTGGCTGTGTTGTCCATGATCATGTCGATGTTGGGTAGCAGATAATCATCCTTCAGAGAGGCTTTATTTAAATCTCGGCAATCCACACACATTCGAACCTTTCCTCCTGATTTTGGTACAGGTACAATGTTGGCTAGCCACATGGGATATTCGATTACTCGAATGAAACCCACGTTCAACTGTTTGATCACCTCTTCTTTGACCTTAAGCGACCATTTGGTGCGGAGTTTTCTTAATTTTTGTTTAATTAGCTTGGCATCTGGGAGAGTGGGGATCTCGTGCTAAGCTATTTCAGGGTCAATATCGGGCATGTCGTCGTAGGACCATGCAAAGACATCCACAAACTCCATTAGCAATTCTTCGAGTTATGCGCGCTCATGCTCATCAAGGGTGGCCCCTATCCTAATCTCGCACAGTTGGCTACTAGAACCGAGATTAATAACAACAGTCTCTTCTTCATTAACTTGAACGCGGTTATGTTGTTTATTATTAACCTTATTTAGATCAGTTAAGAATTGTTCATTTGTAAAATCATCGTCATCAAAAGCTTGATTAGAATCTAAACAATTAATGTAAGGCACAGAAAGATACTCAAAATCTTCGTTTATTTCATTGATAGGAAAAACAGCATTGAGAACCTCGTCAAAAGAGGTCTCGATTACATTTGAGTAAGGATGGACAACAATAGAAGAAATAGGATAAACATTGGGGTTGAGGGAGATTTCAAGAGGTAGAACTGGCGCAGCATGCCAGTTGAGGAGAGGTGTATCAGCAGCTTTGATCAGACGAGAGGGGTCCAGTGATGTAGTCCCTGAATGAACCATGCAGAGTGCTAACCCCAGTGTCTGCAGGTTGAAGGAATCTTCGGAGTCACTTTCTTCAGTCTCTTCAGTATCTTTGATAAGCGATTGTACGCGGTGTTGGAAACTTCGGCCCATGGGTAGCTATCTTGGAAAAAGATCTCCATTCCAGGCTTTATTTTCTTGTTTGTGCGGTCGTACCATGGTTCTGGAAAACCACAAAAGGGGAAATTCTCGCCCTCTTTGATGAATCGTCCATTTAAGGAATCACCTGAGATAGCTCGAACGTAATCTGACCCTCTTTTTGATCGAGTCTAGCGGATCATTCTGAGCTCTTGTTCTGATGGTTGATATCCCAAGCCACAAGGAGGGAAAGCTTTCTTTAGTTCGATGGGCTCAAGTATCCCCTGCTGCCTTTATCCTAGCCCCAGTATGGGCATGAAGTGCATGTTTCTGAACATCTGAATCACATTGACATTGCCATGAGGGTCATATTCTGGAAAAACCCTTTCTTTGAAACCATCCCCTGCCGGGAGTAGGGATGGCTCAACTCGAAAACCTGATAGGAGCATATCATTTTACCCATGATGTATCTCAAGAATTGGACTGTTGGTGCCTGCGCCCTCGACGTTACCGTCGTCACCCAAGATGGTGATGACTCGCCCATCGACGAAGAACTTCAATTTCTGATGAAATGAGGAAGAGACACCCTTTATACTGTGGAGCCAGGGTCAACCGAGCAACAGGTTAAAACAGGCTGGGATATCGATGACTTGGAATTCGACGACAGGGTTTATAGGACCAGCCCTTACTACAAGTTTTATGGATCCCATCACCTCACGACGGGTATTATCGTAGGCGCGCACGGCAGCGGAGGTTAGAGCGAGGTCACTTTCTTTCAGACCTAAACATTTGAAGGTTCTCAGTGGGCAGACATTCAAAGCGAATCCGTTGTCAATGAGAGAAAGTGGTACCACCTTCCCCATAATTTCGACGGAGATATTGAGAGCATGATTGTGATTTGGCCCAATTTTAAGGATTTTCTCTTCAGAAAAGGACAGCATTCGGGTAGAGGTCAAGGATCCGACCAGGTTCGCCGCTTCTTCTAGTGTGGTAGAAGGAGGAACTATAGGTCCAGTGAGTAATTTGATTAAAGAATTTCTGTGCAGCTGAGAAGACATGAAAAGTCCCCATAGAGTGATGTTAGCTTGAGTTTTCTTTAGTTGATCGAGGATCTTTCTCTCCTCGAGGGTCATTTCCGGCATAGGAAGGTCTTCAACTCCCTTCCCCTTATCATTTACTGGTAGTGAGTTGGAAACTTGGTAATGTCTCCCAGACCTGGTCATGTGATTTACTAAAGAAGGGAAAAACTTATATCCAGTTTCCTCAACAATATCGGGTTGATCTGCCACCTTATCTATTTCTCCGAGGAGTTCTTCAAATGATATCATCCCACATAAGTCAGTTACTGGGCCAGTTCTTTCTGAAGCTGGCTCTTCATTTGAATCTTTGAATTCTTCCCCCCATCCGGTGGCAACAATTATGTTTTCACCTATGAAGTCAATGCATTCCATGACTTCAACGGCCTCCTCCTATAGGTCTTCCCATTCTGTGGGGATGTGTAAGGGTGAAGGGACCAGGTGCCCTTGCAGCTTCAAAGTGTCAAGTAACTCGGTGATACTGTAAATGTTATTAGTTTGCCTGAATTCTTCCGTCATGATCCGGATAACATCATCTAAGCAGGCTTCATCGGTTGGTACCATCCACCTATCTAATTCTCGGGCCCATTTTCGTGCTTCCAAAAACAACGTACTGAACCTCTGGCAGTCGGTAATCATCTATGAGGGCAATTTCATCCCGAACTCTAGGAGTTGGTTTAACACATCTGATAATTCCATACTTCCACTTTCAGAGCAGGTACGGACAGTGATGCACGCTCTGGTAAGGAGTGACAGTGCCTGATCAGCGGGGATAGTAGGGTGTAGGAGGAAATATGGGCAAAGTTGAAGGGGTTTAGGAGGGTATAAGGGTGTGATCTGGGTTGACGGATCGAAATTGGGGTTTTCTTCCAAGAAGATGGCGTTGGTGTGATTTGGGAGTGGGCTATGAGTAGTGTTTGGTTTAGGATTGGCTGGTGGGGTGATGGTACCCCGATCAATGAGATCTTGGATTATGTCTCGAAGGTGGAAGCATTGGTCGGTGGTATGGCTAGCTATTTGGTGAAAGGCGCAATGAGCATCGGTCTTGAAATTTCTGGGAAGTGGATTGGGTAATGAATATGGATCCAGGGGCTTTATAAGGTTTCGGCTTAACAGGGCTTGGTAAACTTTGGAGAGTGGAGCATGAAGCTCAGTGTATTCCCTTCGGACGGGAGCAGGGCGGCTTTCTGGTGCCCATGATGTGGTTGGTTGAGAGATGTTGTTGATGGTTGAGATCGTAGCATTAGCAAGCTTGTCATATTTTCTGGGGGCGAACTGTCCGGACACCTTCTTCGGTTCAACTTCTATTTTGGCAAGACTTTCCTCGATTTCTACACCTGCTTCCCTGAGAGCTCAAAAGTGGGGGTAGTACTGTCCTCCCATGGTTGCTCGGACATGGGGCAAGAAATTCTTCTTTACTATGTTGACTTGTTCTTCCTCATATGGCCGATTAGTCATGGTAGATGCTTTTTCCCTCCATCAGGCTATGAAGTTACTGACTGATTCTCCAGAGTTTTGTTTGAGCAGCTCTAAATCGCGACGGGTGACCTCGAGCTCTTCGTTGTATTTGTACTGCGACATGAATTCTCGGGCTACATCCTCCCAGCTACGGATTCTGGATTCCACAAGAGAAAAAAACTATCGGAGGGCACTATCCTTTAAAGTTTGCTGAAACAATTGGGCCATCACTTCTTCCAAAGCCCCTAGTAGAGTCATGGAACGATGATAACTACGAAGATGAACAATCGGGGGACCACTCCCTCCAAACTTCTCAATATTTAGCATCTTGAACTTCTCGGGTAACCTCTCTTTAGGATAAGGAGACATATGGGTGTAGTCCATGTAATTTCCATAGATCCTGACTTGGTCAAACTTCTTGGTGAGCATCTTAAGATCTTCTTTGACTTTGTTCAACTCCTCCTCCTTTGGATCAGCGACCACGGGCAGGTTAGCCACGGGCTGGGCAATGTTTGGCATTGAAAGCTGGGCAGGCGGCGTCCCATTAGCAGGAGGGGCACGCGGAGCGTGCTGATATTCTTTTGGGACCCAGATGGGCTCGGGTGGACCCATAGAACAAGGGAACAGGGCCTCGGGCTCTTGAGGAATAAGAACTTGGTTTCGTTGCATTTCTCGGACCTCAGCTTGGAGGTTGTCAATCTTGTCCACGAGCTGAGCTAGGACTGTCGGCAGATCTGGTTGTATGACTGGTGGTTGATCTGCATTCTCTATGGAAGATGGATGGATTCCGGATTCGAAAGAAGTAGTAGAGGAACGGATGAAACTCCGGGGTGATTTAACTGAAGACATAAGCCAATAGGGAGCCAGGCCAAGGGCGTGCGATCAACCTGACAAGGTGCAGGATGAGATTTATTTTTTTGAGAAAAGGGGAAGATATTATTTTTGGATTTTTGATAAAAAGGGAGAAATGTTTTTGGATTTTTGATAAAAAGGGAGAAATATTTTTGGAGATGGAACTCAGCATGATTATTATGATTATTATGTTCTCACTTGTATTTAATTCTCCTAAATGCAATGTCGGACGGGACCCGAGCCTGGAAAAGTGGGGTTTTAATTTATGCAAAGCAATGTTTGGACTTGTAACCAGGCTCGCGGACAGAGTCCCGTTTTAAAAATGCGTAGAAATTGGGCGGAAGATCGACCCGGAATTTCGGCAAAGTTTCGGGTTGAAACCGACAATCTAAAGTGCGTGTCCTAGGTTTGACACCTATATGCGGGTATGCATTTTGGTTGGGTGAATCGGCATGGGTTCCCCCCTTTGGCGTGGCTTCCACGATATACGTCTTGCTCTTGTGAGAAATCGGTACGTGTGGACAAGCCATTTGATATACCTGAGTGTACGTGAATTGCCTCACCATATACCTCGTGGGGATGGTACGTGTGAGAGCGAATTCGATATACTCGACGTACGTGAACGAATTCCCTGTGATATACCTCCCATCATGACTTTGGTCAAGTGGTACGATGCGGGGTAACCGTTCGATATACGTCGAAGGTACTTGGCCAATGGAAGGTGAGAGTCATATCGCTTAGGCTAACTGCGACCTGCCGGACTAGCGTCCATCACGAAGTGACCCTCCAGTTACTGGGTAAAATTTGGTCAATATCAATGCTCTTTGGTGATGTCGTGTGAATCATGCATGATTTTCTTATTACTATCTTATGATGAGAATGCCTTTCTTTGATTATGTCAAACCGGGAACAAAGTAGAAGTACCTCAAAAGGTACACCAAGTGTGGATGGGTGATGCGTGCAACATGGGGATATACATGTGATCCTAGGTGCACGTGGTGTGAAGTGTACATGGAGAATTTTCTACAAGTGTGTGAACATAAGCATAAGCATGCGATACATATGAAAAAGGGGAACATGCAGATATGGGGGAAAACATAAACAAATATTGCATCCATTTAAATAGAGTCAAGCCTTCAAAATAAATAGAAACCCCAGCGGAGTCACCACTGTGGCCATCCCCGATCCCCGTCGCGGAGGGAGGAAGGATCCTTCGGGTCCCGCGCCTCCCCTCTCGGGAGAGCGCTTCGGCCGGCATCGATTTTGTGAGGTATGAAAAATATAGATAGATTCAGAGTCGCCAGTCTATTTTACTCAAAATAGACAAAAGAAAAAGAGGAAGCCACCCCGAAGGATGGCTTCCAAAGACATATTGGTGCGTGCAAAACCAAAATGATTCGAAAAGGGTTCGGAGGCTTAGTTACGAAATGGGAAGGTGTTAGGCACCCATTCCGCCCTTTCGGTCTCTCATGGATATTTGCTATTTTCCTTTATGTTTTCCCCCCGTGAGATGTGTGCAAGTGTATATATATAGAATGGAGGTAGGAATCTTCGACTTGTATCATGGAAAAGATAAAGTGAGTCATCCGTAGGAAGATATAAAAGTAATATTAGAAAAATAAGATGTACGCGGCTACCCCTACGTTGATCGTTATAAGAGAACGATGACGCACATGGCGCAATACGTTACTAAGACTAATAATGTAAGAAAAATGGATTTAGAGAAAATAGAAAATAAGAGAAAAAGTGAGAGAAAGGACTCGAGTCTCGAATTTTACCCCGAGACGCCTACGTAGCCTATAAAGGCATCAAAGTCCACGTAGTTCGCATGTAAAGCGAGGGGTGGGGTTTAACCCATAAATCCAAAATGGAGAAATCTGTAATGACCCCACTTTTATGTGCTCATATGTATATAGTTTGTTTTTACACTCATGTGTTACTTACTATCCTATAAATGTTGTATTATTAGATATGTGATGTTATTGGCTATCAATATAACAAACTCCATTTTTAAATATGAAGAATCAATCGTAAATAGGATGAAATCGAAGTCTTATGACATATCTTAAGGTATATAATAAGTTTTGTGGTAGAAAATATAATTTTATGAAACTTTAGGGACTAAAATAAAAATACAAAAGGGCCATTTTGTAAATAAAATATTTTCAAGGACCTCTAAGAAATATTAAAAATATATAATGTGAAATTACCAAAATACCCTTCATGTGTGAAATGACCCTTATACCCTTATCACCTTTCCACCACGTGCTGGTCACCTCCACCTTACACATGTCATCTTCAGAGAGAAAGCTAAAACACTTGTCATCATTGGGTGATGTTAGACTGCAAGACCACCCCGGAATGCGACACCCAAACGATGACTTGCCACCGTAATGCTTGATCACCTAGACACATGTCAACACCGTAAGACTTTTGGAAACCTATAAATAGGGCCTTAATGTTCATTTGAAACTCACACCAATTCCTTGAGAATTATAGTAAGAAAGAGTGATAGAAAGCTTGGAAAATATCTTAAAGAAGGAGTTATATAATTTCGAAGAAAGAATTCATTTCGTAGGTATGATTTTATTTAAATGTTATAATTCATTTTTGTAGTTTTAATTTCGTATTTTATAGCTTTACTTAGTAGTTATGCTGGTAAAATACACTAAAGACTTTACTAATCAAAACTTAAAATTTGGAAACAATCTAAATTGATTTTATTTTCAAAATATGTCAACTTGTTTGAAAAAAAAAAAAAATATATATATATATATATATATATACTCTTTTTAAAATGATTTTGGTAAGCAATAGCTCGTATTATGGAATCTCATTTAAGTAATTCCAAAGTCAGTCCCGGTGAAATTCTGTCTAGTTGAGATGGTATTTAAGTGGTGCCCCTGTGACCCTCCATCTCTACTGGGAATAAATCCGAAAATGTTCTGTCTAGATGAGATGGTATTTAAGTGGTGCCCCTGTGACCCTCCATCTCTACTGGGAACCGACTGATTAGGAAGAACTATGAATTGAAATTCTTTAAATGCAATGAATGAATATTAAAAATTGAGAAAATGGTTTTAGTAACCTTTTTCAACAAGATATTTTAGGATTAAAACACAATATTTAGAATTGGGCTTTATTTATAATATATAATTAAACCTTTATTGTATTTATTAGATTAACGTGTGATCCAAGACTCAATATCTATATTTTCGAGCCTCTATTTTAGGTGAGTAATCTATGTCATTTCTTGCACACTTAAATTAAATGATATTATGCAAACTATGTATTTTGTGAAATGCTTTTATTCTCAAAATGCATCTGATACCGATGATAGATTCATTTGTGATATGTTTATATCTCTATATATAGACATACTGATTGAAATGAGTATTGAAAATGAGATTGAATATTGAAAATAAGATTCGGCCTAAGGGACCTCCTTACTGACTGACCTTCCCAGCTGGGTTATCGCTGGTATGCCCTAAATAAGGCGTTGTGACGAACTAGTTCGATTGACCCTCAACTACCGGGGTATAATACGGTAGAAGAATACGGTATTAGAGTGTACTTGGCCATTAAAATGATATGATTGAAAGAAAAAGATATCACATTTGAATTATTGCATTCTTCTTATTCTGAGCTATCCAATTGTGATATATATACTATCATTTCAAAATATATATCTATATACTGCAAGTTCCTATCCATATATGTATATGCCTTCTCTTTTGACTTGAATAGGTATCTATATTCTGAAAACCTTGGAATGTCGGGAGATTAAATCTTATTCAGCTTTTAGCTGACGTTGTATAAATAACGATTTTCCAGGAAATAATTAGACGGGAGGATGGAGTGTAGAAGGACTATGTTGAAGATCTAGCTTGAGGAGCTCTTTTGTTATAATTTTAAATATAATATTTGTTTTTAGGAGATAGAGCATGTTTGTCTCTTTAGTAATAAGTTTTTAATTTTGGCATAAGCTGTAATCCGTTCATACTTTAATATATACGAAGTTCCCTTTTAGAAAGCTCTGATGACGTAATTCCATTTTTTCAACAGTTTACGACTCATGACCATGTGAATGTATTTTCGTTGCATCTATTTTAAGAAATATTTTAAGTCCATAACATTGAATGCCTTGGTGGCATGTCAAGACACTCATTCCCTACTACTATTGGGTTGGGGTCGTGACAAAATCTCTTATTTGTAAGTGTGTGTGTGTGTGTGTGTGTGTGTGTGTGTAGAAAAAGTGTTTTAGTTGTGAGAAAAGTGTGGAAAAAGTGTGAGAATCCCTATTTGGAATTTATGAGCAAACCCTCTTTTTCTTGATTTTTGGGTTTTTATTTATATGAAAATAAGAGATGTGCAATAATACTAGATAAAAAAAAGTAGATTTATGGTATGTGAGATGAGGTTATAAAAGTATTAAGTAAGAAAATAAGTTATTGGGAATTCAAGAGAATTTAAGAGAGAGTTTGAGAAAGTTGGACCTTCTTGAAGATCTTGAGCTTGATCTTGAACGTTGGAGAGCAGCCCTTGAGCTTGGATGATGATGGAGAGTGGTTAATTCCTCAAGTTTGATGAAAGGGATGATGAAAAGTGGAAGTGAAAAAGGGATTTGGAAGTTGAAATCACGCTGCCTTCGAGAGAGGTTTCTGGGATTCGTTCAGAGAGATTTCTATTAGATCTGGGCTCCCCTTGAAAATAAGGCCAAGGCCTCCCTTTATAGGCCCAGGGGACTGCCGATCGGCCCTACCATGGCGCTGCCTATCGGCAGGTGTCGATAGGCAGGGTCTGGGACCTGCCATTTGGCAGTGCGCCTCAGGCTTTTTTGGAAAATTGGCCGCCGAGGGCAAACCGTTGGTCAGAATCGCGCACGGGGCATACCATTGGAAATTTAATTCATAGACCTTCGAAAGTCCTTTGGACCACTCCCGAGTTTGGGAGTTGAATTTGGGTCAAATGTGGCTCGAAAGCGTCTATCGGTCCGTTGGACGGGGAATCGTGCAGACGCAAACGGATCGTTCGTCCGCATGGTAAGTCCGAATCGTGCACGGGGTATACCGTTGGAAAGGTTAGGAGATGTACTTTGACATTCCAAAGAGTTTGACCCGGTTTGGAGAGTTGACTTTGGTCAACCGGGCCCGGGAAGCGCTCGGTGGCTTCCTGGAGTCAAACTGATCGTTCGTCCGCATGGAAAGTCGGAATTGCGCACGGGATGGACCGTTGGAAAGGGTATTTAGTGCCCTTCGAAGATTCATTCAGCCTCAGTCGAGCTGAAGGGTTGACTTGGGTCAACAGAGCCCGGGAGCGCCCGGTGGCCTTTGGGTCAGGTTTCGGACGCAAACGGATCGTTCGTCCGCATGGTAAGTCAGAATCGCGCACTGGGTGGACCATTGGAAAGGGTATTCAGTGCCCTTCGAAGATTAATTGAGTCTTGGTCGAGATGATGAGTTTGACTTTTGGGTCAAACTGAGTTGGGGGTGCCCGATGGCTTCCAGGTCAGTACTCGGGATGTGACCTGGGTTTGCGATGATGAGTGGAGGTACTAGGGACTTAAGGAGAATTAGAGGGTAACAGAGTGAGGTGTCTACAAAGGTGCTAGGGACCTTAAGAGAGTTTAGGGGGAAACATAATGGGGTGTCTACAGAGCCCCTCGATGGGTGAGTTTGGAATAAACGATAACCGTCGAATAGACACCGCATGATGCTTTTGAGGGAGGATGACCAATTCAGAGGGTCGAGGTCAATTTTGAGGACCTAAGGGAGTGAAGATGACCAATTAAGAGGGTCGAGGTCGATTCTGAGGACCTAAGGAAATGAGGATGACTAATTCAGGGGGTCGAGGTCGATTATGAGGACCTAAGGAAATGAGGATGACCAATTCAGGGGGTCGAGGTTGATTCTAAGGACCTAAGGGATGGTTTGGAGGAAAGGTTTAGGCCAATTCCTGAGGAGGTTCTAGGGATGACCAATTCTGCGGGTCGAAGCCAATTCTGAGGGCTTAAGTATGAGATGACCAATTCTGTGGGTCAAAGCCAATTATACGGGCTTATGTAGAGATGACCAATTCTGCGGGTCGAAGCCAACTCTGTGGTCTTATGGTGTGATGACCAATTTTACGGGTCGAAGCCAATTCTGAGGGCTTGAGGATGAGGTGACCGATTCTGCGGGTCGAAGCCAATTCTGCGGGCTTAAGTAAAGATGACCAATTCTGCGGGCTTAAGGTGGGATGACCAATTCTGTGAGTCAAAGATAATTCTGTGGGCTTAAGTAGAGATGACCAATTCTGCGGGTCGAAGCCAATTCTATGGGCTTAAGTTGAGATGGCCAATTCTGCGGGCCGAAGCCAATTCTACGGGCTTAAGTAGAGATGACCAATTATGCGGGTCAAAGCCAATTCTGGGAGCTTAAGGTGGGATGACCAATTCTGCGGGCTTAACTAGAGATGACCAACTTTGGGGGTGGAAGCCAATTCTGCGGGCTTAAGTAGGGATGACCAATTATATGGGTCGAAGCCAATTCTGCGGGCTTGAGTTGAGATGACCAATTCTACGGGTCAAAGCCAATTCTGCAGGCTTAAGTAGAGATGATCAATTCTGTGGGTCGAAGCCAATTTCTACGGGCTTAAGGTGGTATGACCAATTCTGCGGGTCGAAGCCAATTCTATGGGCTTAAGTAGAGATGACCAATTCTGCGGGCTTAAGTTAAGATGACAAATTCTGTGGGTCAAAGCCAATTTTGCAGGCTTAAGGTGAGATGACCAATTCTGCGGGTCAAGGACAATTCTGTTGGCTTAAGTTAAGATGACCAATTCTGCGAGCTTAAGTAGAGATGACCAATTCTGCGAGATTAAGTAGGGATGACCAATTCTGTGGGTCGAAGCCAATTCTGCGGGCTTAAGTGGAGATGACCAATTCCGATGTCAATTCTGACCTAAGAGAGGTGACGACCGAGGACCGAGGTTAATTCTGAGCTAACTAAGGTGAAGATCCAAGACCGAGGTCAATTCTGACCAAAAAGGGAATAAATATTGGATTTTGGGTTCTACTGGGGAATAGAGAATGAGCCAGGGAAAATGTACAGTGTCCTTTGGAGACATTGAAAATGACTTTCTGGAGTTCCGCTGGGGAAATTACCTCGTGATGTTGTTTTGAGCCGGGGAGCCGATTGTTTGGGAAATCCTTGTGATTTTGGGGATTTCGTGGAGGAAAGGCAAGTTTGATGCTGAAAACTCCATTGGGGAAGTGATTAGGTGGTCCAGGTATTGGACGTATTGCTAGGGGAGGTTTGAGACCTTTGGGGGATAGGACGTGATCCTTGGAGATCCTCCGAGGATGTTGTCGGGAGGAGTTTTACTTGGTTTTTGAGAGTTTCACTGGGGAGATGGGGGATTCTCCTGAGGGAGTGCGAAATTTTCTTGGTGAAAATGTTTTAAATCCTTTCTGAGATTTTTAGGAATTTTTTGAGAATTTTTCAGGGCTTTTTGGCATTTTCTGGGAATTTTTTGTACGATATTTTAAGGGGGTGCCGATCAGCATGGTTCAGAGGGTGCCATTAGGTAGTGGTATGGACTTTTGGACTGCCTCAGGAAGGTAAGGGGTCAGTGCCGATCGGTGGGGGGGGGGGTCAATGCCGATCGGCATGACCCTTGGCATCCTATATAAAGGGGGCGAATTCCCCTCATTTTTCAGAGCTTTTTGCTTTCTTTCTTTTTGTGATTTTCCTCTGCAAATCGTTCTAGCATTCCGATCTTTAAGAAATGGCTGCCTTTGTGAGCACCACAGCGCATAGGGAATGGTTAACTGTTGATGACTGGGCGAACGTGGAGTGGAGGGCCAGAGCGCCTCTTGCTTTGGGGAGTGAGAACTCCTTTGATGCATTCGAGCCGATTGCGAATGAGCGAACCTTACTACAAGAGCCTTCGCATCATCGCTCCTCAAGGGTGGTGAGCCCTGGCATTTATGTAAGTAACCTGACTTTTGGCATTCTTTTCTTTTTGGTGATTTTTCCTTCCTTCTTGAATTTTGAGAGGGTTTCTTATTTTGATAGTCTGATATCTGTTTGAAGAACATGCGTGCCCGTGGGACGACGTGGCTTAAGGATGTCTGGGAGCATCTTCCACCTGTGGTGCATTGGGTGGTATCATCAGCGGGGTTTGGGAGGTTGGCGTCTGCGCTAGATGAGACGCCTCGATCGACAACGGTCTTATGCGCTTTAGGGGAGAGATGGTGGGATAATACCCACACCTTCCATTTTAATTTTGGGGAGATGACCGTGACTCCCATAGACGTGCAGCAGCTACTGGGGATAGATTGCGATGGGGAGCAGATAAGGGTGGATCGCTCTCTAAGGGTGAGGCCAGAGGCAGTGAGGGCGGCGCTCGGTGATGTAGGGAGGATAGTGTCTGGGGATTCCATCCGGTTGTCCTTGCTGAAGGATGTTCTGCTGAGTAGGGTGGTTGATGTGGAGGATGGGTTGCAGGTAAGATAGATGGCTGAGGAGGAGGTGGTGGTGCCACCTGCGCAGCCTCCTATGTCTATGAGGTGAGAGCGGTTGTTGCCGGAGGATGCGAGGATCGCGGTGATGATCGACGAGTCCTACCTATTGTATATTGATATGGCCGCACTGTATGACTATATGTACTTTGTGATGAGCTGGTTGATGGTGCCCAGCATATATGATGCCTTGCCTTTCCCTCCTGCGAGTTTGAGTCGAGCGGTGGGGTCTTCCCACAGCGGTGGTGGTCCGTCGGCGTTTGCGGCGGCTGTGACTTCAGAGGTTCCCTTTGTGCGGTTGCATACCCCTTCATACAACATTCGACGGGTTGATGGAGGGACGATGCCTATGTTGCACCGTCCTCATGCGATGGATCCAGAGGAGTTAGGTTTGACAGAGGAGGTTTTTCGTCCTGCGGTATACCTTCTTCCTCTTTTTGGTTCTTTTTCTATTTTGACTCTTTTTGCTTGATACTGATTTTACCTTTTCCTTGCAGCAAGTTCGGGTGTCGACCACTTGGCTTAGGGATATTAGAGACTGGATCTCTTCGACGACCGCCCATATTCGGGACGCGGTCCCGATTCCTTCTTGCTTGGTGCTGTTTGCTTCGTCCGGGGAGGACTCTGGCTCAGGTAGTGGTGGTGCGTCATCTCGCCATAGGGGAAAGAGAGCGCGTCGCAGGTGTGGAAGCTCTTAGAGAGTGGGGTGAGAGAGAGAGAGAGAGAGAGAGAGAGAGAGAGAATGTGGGTTCGGGATGAGTCCCATTGTTTTTTGCTTTTATTTTCTGCAACATTGATGTAACACAGAGAAATATATATATATATGCAATGCAATGGGATTTTTTTATTGTTAATGGTGAGTGAATGCATGCACATGCGCTTTTTACTTTGCTGCTGAGACCGTAAAAAGAGACATTTTTAGGATTTTTTTAAAGAAAAGTTTTAAAAATGGGAAATTATATAGGGGTTGAAGAGGATTTTTGAGATTTTATTGAGAATTTCAATTTATTTTTAATTGCGCTTCGGATTTTGGCAAAAGAGGAAAAAGAAAAATTTCTAAAAATGGGGAGTTGCCGATCGACAAGACCCTTGCACTGCCAATTAGCAGTCAAGTCCAGTCCCATCAATTCAAAGCTTTTGATTAGTGCCCTCTTCATCTTCTTGTACCTTGTGGGGTAGGATTCCCTTCGATTTCTGCAGGGGTTATGTCTTTTATGAGGGTTCTCAAGTATAAAAAGGGGTAGGGTGGAGTGTTTTCATCACACCTTCACATTCTTACTTACTTACCTACTATTCCTTAGTCTTTCAAGATGGCTCTCCCTGGTAGCATTGAGTTTGCTAACTACCTCGAAGCCTTGAAAGTGATGTGCTCTTATAATGTCTACTATGATGCTTTCAACATGCGTAGAGTCTCTTTGTGGTGCAATCAGTCTATTGAGTGGAACATGCTGATGGCAGTGGTACAATTTTGGTACCCCGAAGACCATATATTTCGCTTTGGGTTGGATGAAGTTTGTCCTACCTACGAGAAATTTTCTGTCATGCTGGGGATAAATCCCAGTGTTGCTACAGCTTTACCCAAATTTTCTCATTTTCCCAGGGATTTGCTGGCTGGGCTTCTTCGTATTTCACCTTCGGCGACTAGATCATTGGTTACTAGAGGAATGATCTCCTTCTCGACGGTATTGCAGTCCGTGCATTTACGGGAAGTAGGTGATGCTGGCTATGCAGGAGTCGTTGCTCTGGGCCTGGTTTTAAAAATTTTACTGGTGACTGTGGAACTGTTAGTGGATCCGCAACTTGTAGCCATTACTTCATGGATGTCATACCGTCGTAATCATGCGACGGTGATACTGGCGGAGACCCTGAATGGTCTGGATACCTAACGAGAAGGTCGTTTTGACTTCCTGCGGGATAGCCCCGCGATGCTGTTCATGTGGTTATCTGAAAGACTTCGCCTGGTGACTCTTTCAGAATATCCTTTGTCGATTGTACCCAGCTTCTTTTCGCATCACTTCTTCAGCGTTGGCCTGGATATTGAGAGCTGGGAGAATTGGCTTGTGGAGCATAGGGCTCGAAATCTTTATTGGTTAGTGCCTTGGTGGGGATAGTTGCTGCCTGTTTTGGAGCTAGGAGAATACCCGTATGTTCGGCTGGTTGGTCTCAGCCAGGCCTCTTTTTATTTCCCTTGGCGGCTTCTGTGCCAATTTGGCTGGGCACAGGTCGTGCCACCTCGGACACTAAATTTCTTTCCGATAGAGGATTTGACCGAGCGTCTACGCCTGTAGCTTGGCTCTTTGTGGGAGAGTCGACGTCCGTCAACCCGTCCCTCTCAGTCTATTGGGAGAGTTTGGCTTATCCCCGAATATTATATGAAGTGGTTGTGGAGGAGAGTAGTTAGCAAGATGTTGGCAGTGGAGACTGGATAAAAGTGGCTTGTCTCTTTTGACACCATGGAAGGAGGTGCTGTGGTTTTTCGAAGCTGGTTCGAGCTTATCGGTCCATGGAGTATCTGCGACACTCTGTTCAGGCAGGAAAAACTTGGAGACCCCAGGATATAGATGATGATGACAGAGCAGGCTCCTCTGGTAGCTGTGGGTAGGATGGTTTATTTTGTAATGGGGAATAAATGTGGGGATTTTATTTGGATTTTTTAGGAGGGTAGGGGAAGGGAGTTATTCGTTCCTTTCCTTATGTAATATGTACCGTAATTTCTTATTAGTGAAATAAACAAGTTTTTGATCATCCAACTGTGCCTTTCGATGAGTTTTGTATTTTTTTAATTATCTATACCAATCGCTAAGGCATACATAATCCTTTTGTTCAAATATATGTTGGAATTGACTGTTGTTCTCGAAGATAAGAAAATAATAGTATTTTGTGAAAAAGAAAGGTTCGTGCTCATGTAAGGCATATGAGTTGCCTACGTACCTTTGGGTTTTTTTTGAAAAGTTTTAACTTTGTTTGAAAAATGGTTTTTTGCAGAGGATCAGGCCCACGTAGTTTTGGGTAGAAGGAAATGAAGAGAGATTTTTTTTTTAGAATAGAAGGGAGATGAGAAGAGTCGTAGCGCGCCGAGATTTTGGACTAGGGGTAGAACTTCTTAAGACGGTCCAGGTTGAGTGGACGAGCCATCTCTTCCTCATCTAATTCGATGAGCATGGCGGCACCGCCGTACAAGATCTTCTTGACAATATAGGGGCCGATCCAATTGGGCTTGCATTTCCCTCTGGGGTCCCCCATGGGTTCCATGATTTCTTTGAAGGCCAGGTCCCCTTCTCTGATGCCGCGATCTTTGACTCTCTTGTTGAATGAACACGATATTCGGTGATGGTACCCCTATATGTGGTATAGTACTTTTAATCTCCTTTCGTCTAGTAGGGTCAACTCGTCAAGACGGCTTTGGCACCAGTCTTCTTCACTGACCTTGCTTTCAAGCATGATGCGTAACGAGGGTATTTACAGCTCCACGGGTAGGAATGCTTCCGTACCGTAAACTAGAGAGTAAGGGGTAACCCCAATAGAGGTTCGAATTGAGGTTCGGTAGCCCCAGAGGGCGTATGGGATCCGATTGGCTCGATCCCGATAGCTTTCGATCATTTTACTGATGATGGCTTTGAGGTTTTTATTGGTGTCCTCAACTGCACCGTTGGTCTGAGGTCGGTAGAGAGATGATTTGTGTTTCTGAATCCCATACTCGTTGACCACCTCTGTGACTTCTGACTTTAAATGTAACCCGTTATCTGATACTAGCTTGTGCGGGACCCCATACCGATAGATGATGTTTTTCTTGACGAATTTGGCCACTTTCTTAGCATTCAGCACTGCGTATGACTCAGCTTCGACCCATTTGGTGAAGTAGTCAATGGCAATTAGGATGAAATCATGCCCATTGGAAGCCTTCGGTGTAACCTTCCCTATGATGTCGGTGCCTCAAGTGGAGAACGGCCAGGGAGAGGTCATGTTGTATAATTCCCGTGGAGGTAAATGCTGAAGGTTGGAGAATTATTGGCATTTGAGGCATCTTCGAACATAGGCGGTGAAATCTTGGGTCATGGTGGTCCAGTAGTAGCCTTGTCGAATGATATTTTTCACAAGCATGTGACCGTTCATGTGGAGTCTGCATTCCCCGTTGTGGATCTTCTGCATTATCTTTTCAATGTCAGCCCATGCAATGCAGTTCAGATGAGTTCCATTGAAGTTTCTTTTGAGCAGTGCTTTGTGACAGATAATGTACTGGGAAGCTAGTCTTCAGAGGGTTGCTTGATCTTTCTTATTGGAACCCTTAGGATACATGCAACGCTTGAGGAGGCGCCAGATCTCATAGTACCAATAATTGGCTATCTCAGGATCTTATGTGGTGACGAGATTAATATGGTAGCAGTGGGTTAGTTTGTCTTGCTTTTAAACTAGGAAGGGGGTCATAGTTATTCCTTCGGGCATGTCGACCATGGAGGCCATGGTAGCAAGGGCATCGGCTAGGTTATTCTTTGCTCGAGTTAGGTAATGGAAGGTGATATCTTGGAATTGGGAGGCTAGTTCTTCTAAGTGGGCATGGAAGGGTTGGAGTTTATCGTCCTTGACTTTCCACTTTTTGAGAACTTGACCGATGATGAGGGCGAAATCCCCATAGACGTCTAAACATTGGATATCTTTATTAAGAATAACTTTGAGGCCTACTGTGCAAGCCTCGTATTCAGTCATGTTGTTAGTGCAAGGGAAATCCAACTTGATGGCGATGGGAGTGTGGGAGTCATCTGGGGCGATCATAAGTATCCTAATGCCATATCCCTTTTTATTGGCATCACTGTCAAAGAACATTTACCATCGAAGGTTATCTTGAGCTGTGCAAAGGACATTTTTATCTGGGAATTCGGAGATCCGGACATCGACTTCATCTACGAGGTAATCTGCGAGGTAGTCAGAGATGGCTCTTCCTTGCGTGACGTACACGATATCGAACTCGGCTAGGAGCATCAACTATCGAGCCATTCTACTGGATAAGATAGGTTTCTCAAGCAGGTATTTGATGGGGTCCATTTGGGATACAAGTTTGATGAGGAAGGCGAGCATATAGTGTCGTAGCTTTTGGGTGACCCAGACAAGTGCGATACACGCCTTTTCCAAAGCAGTGTAGTTGACCTCGTATCCAGTCAATTTGTGACTGGCATAATAAATGGCTCTTTATTTGCGAGAATCTTCAAGGTATTGGGCTAGCAAAGTCCCAACTATAGTGTCGGTTATGGTTAGGTATAGGAGCAAGGGGATACCAGGCTATGGTGGCATGAGTATCGGGGGTTGGGTCAGATATTGTTTGATTTTAAAAGGATTCCTTCCAAACCTTAGTTGAATCCTTTTAAAAGATTTTGAAGATAGGTTCGCAGATGGAGGTTAGCTGGCTGATGAACCGATTGATGTATTGCAATTTCCCAAGGAAACCTCGAACTTCTTTCTCTGTTCTGGGAGGTGGTATCTCAAGTATGGCTTTCAACTTGGCGGGATCTGCTTCTATCATTTTCTCACTGGCCATGAATCCCAAGAGTTTTCCCTTTATAACACTGAAGATGCATTTTTGCGAATTGAGTCTCATCTGATACTATCGCAGTCGTTCGAAGAACTTTCTGAGAGAAGGAACATGACCTTCTCTAGTTTTGGATTTGATAATCATATAGACCTTCATGTTTTTGTGAATCAGATCGTGTAGGATGGTTGTGGCAGCCCTCTGGTAGGTAGCCCCAGCATTATTGAGACCAAATGGCCTGACAGTGTAGCGAAAGGTTCCCCATGGGGTAATGAATGCGGTTTTTTCTTGGTGGTCTGGGTGTATTTTGATTTGGTTGTATCCGGTAAATCCATTGATGAATGACTCGAGAGCATGACTGGCTGTGTTTTCCACATTCATGTTGATATTGGGTAATGGATAATCATACTTTGGAAAGGCTTTGTTCAAATCTCGATAGTCTACACACATTCGAACTTTTCCTCCTGATTTTGGCATGGGCACTATGTTGGCTAGCCATGTGGGATATTCGATCACACGAATAAAGCCTACGTTCAACTGTTTGACCACCTCTTCTTTGACCTTGAGCGACCATTCGGTGCGGAGCTTTCTCAACTTTTGTTTGACAGGCTTGTAATCTGGGAGAGTGAGAATCTCGTGCTGAGCTATTTCAGGATCAATGTCGGGCATATCGTCATAGGACCATGCGAAGACATCCACGAATTCCTTTAGCAATTCTTCGAGTTGTGCACGCTCATGCTCATTGAGGGTAGCCCTTATCCTAACCTCGCGCAGTTGGCTACTAGAACTGAGGTTAATAACAACAGTCTCTTCTTTATTAACTTGAACGTAGTTATGTTGTTTATTATTAACCTTATTTAGACCAGTTAAGAATTGTTCATTTGCAAAATCATCATCATCAAAAGTTTGATTAGAATCCAAATAGTTAATGTAAGTCACAACAAGATACTCAAAATCTTTATTTATTTCATTGATAGGAAAAATAGCATTGAGAACCTCGTCAAAAGAGGACTCGATTACATTTGAACAAGGATAAACAACAGAAGAAGAAAAAGGGTAAACATTAGGATTGGGGGAGATTTTAGCAGGTAGAACTGGCGTAGCATGCCAGTTGAGGAGAGGTGTATCAACATCTTTAATCAGTCGGGATGGATCCGGTGATGTAGTGCCTGAATGAACCATGCAGAGTGTCAGCCCCAATGTCTGTAAGTTAAAGGAATCTTTGGAGTCACTTTCCTCAGTCTCTTCGGTATATTTGATGAGCGGTTGTATATGGTGTTGGGAACTCTCGGCCTATGGGTAGCTGTCTTGGAAGAAGATCTCCATTTCAGGCTTTATCTTCTTGTTTGTATGGTCGTACCATGGTTCTGGAAAGCCGCAAAAGGGGAAGTCTTCGCCCTTTTTAATGAATCGTCCATTCAAGGAGTCACCTGGGATAGTCTGGATGCGGTCTAGTCCTCTCTTTGATCGAGAGAGGCGGATCATTCTGAGCTCTTGTTCTGACGGTTTATATCCCAAATCACAAGGAGGGAAAGCCTTATTTAGTTTTTATTGTGTTTGCCCTAGCCCCAGTCCGGGCATGAAGTGCATGTTTCTGAACATCAGAATCCTGACAGGAGCATATCATTTGACCCGTGATGCATCTCAAGGATTGGACTACTGATTGTGACACCCCGCCTAATAAAATACCGGGCGATCACTCCTATATCAAATTAAAACAAGAATCTCATATGGATCATTCTTAGCATCACTGTCGAAAATCCATTTAATTAATAATAACCTATTAAGCTAGCGTCAAAATTTTACTTAACTACTCTTTTTAAATAATTACCAAATTAAAACATTCACACAGTTTATATGAATGAAACTGAAATGAAATAAAATAACCGAACACTCGGTTCAAATATGATACAACCAAATCGAATGTTGTACTAAAAGAAGAAATAAATGCAATTGGGCCATTGGCCCGAATATTTATACAGTACCTCCTACCTAGATTATAAGGATAGAAGCGTCTATGGTAAACCTGCCTGCATGAACAGCTGCTGCAGCAGACGTCTGACTCGAAAGAAGTGCCATCCAGGCGTCCCTGTGTATGGACACCTATATATATATATATATATATATATATATATATATATATATATATATATATATATATATATATAGCAAGATAGGAAAAGTAGATAAACGGATCAGAGCCCGAGTTTTGAAAATATTTAGCAAGTGCATAAATGCCTTATTTTTTTAGAAAATAAGTTTTATCTCATATTTAAATTTGGTATCGCACTCCCATGAGACACCCCTCACCTCTCTTCTAATAGTGCACTCCTAGCGCATCCCTCTAAACATCCTAGTCAGACCACACTGACCTAACTAAACCATCACTCATCTTCTAACAACCCTAGTTAGTCCAAATACTAAGGGCTAAACTTCTCCCCAGTCTCAACACTAAGCCATGTTCATGCGTGGGTTGTCTCGCATAGTGAAATCCAAACAAGGAACCCCCCCCGATACACTACTATGCGGCAAGGTCGATCGTCGAGATCCATTAGACCCTCAGTACATAACGTGTGTATATATATACTATATAATAAATCCCAATATTAGATCACTAAGGGTTAAACTTCTCCCCAGTCTCAACACTAAGCCATGTTCGTGCTTGGGGTGTCTCGCAGAGCGAAATCCAAACAAGGAACCCCCCCGATACATTACTATGCGGTAAGGTCGATCCTCGAGATCCATTAGACCCTCAGTACTCAATTTATACATATATACTCATATTTTATATAAGCATCATGTTACATTTTCGGATATATCTCCTGGAAAGAGAATTCATTTACTCGATATTCATTTTTATAATGCATATCCGGATATATCTCCCGGACTGAGGTTTATTTCATTTTCATTTTTCTCAAAACTTTCCATTTCCTTTCTTATATCCAGGAAATGTATTAAAAAGCAAATTTTATTATCATAAAAATGCTTTTTCATCTCATATGCTCCCATTTCCCTTCTTTCATTCAGGAAATGTATTTGAAGCCAATTCATTTATCCCATTTCCCTTCTTCCATCCGGGAAATGTATTTAAAGCCAATTTATTATCATAAATTGCTTTAACACCAATAATGTCCCACATTATTGAAAATAGTTATATTACATATCATATAACGTTTCTAAGACTGCCCGTCCGGGTTTCCCCACTGTGCGGGCCCCTAAATGGCTATCATCTTTCAGGGCCTATCAATCAAGACAACCTGGGATCCTACAATGCAAGACGTCGAGAAGCAGACATATGCCCGCGGGAGAGTCATAACCACACCCAGAATTACCTCACCAGCGCAGAAAACATATAATAATCGCTCATATGGCCTAGGACTATATCCACCATGCATTCATTAGCCAGGGGGCTTCACCTTATGCGCGCAACTTTCCTTATGATAGTGATTTAGGGAGGTGTGTATACATAAATTATCATTTATGAAAATCATTTCTTTTTCCATTTGAAAACATTCATTTTGTTCATTTTCAAAAGTCATTTATATCATATCATATATATACTTTAATCACATAGTATATATATACCATATATTCCTCCTCGAATATATATATATATGGCCATAATTGTCAATCACATCTAGCGATGACCAATAATCCCAAAGATTCTCTCAAAGAATCATAATCGTGCATTCATATACGCATGACACTATACCCAAAGTATTTCCTCACTTTATGAATAATAAATACCTTATTCTCATCTAAGGATTTAGCGAATATCTCCAAATATACTGATTCACTCTAAGTGAATACATATATTCCCAATTCCATCCTAATAATCATGTAGGATTCGCTCAACCAATATCAATATAATTATGTTTTCCTACACGCATAATTATATAGGCCTAAATGCCCTACCGAAATATCTCAGGGATTATTCTCCCCCGAATACCCTTAAATTAAATAGGTTGTGGATTTCCTTCCCACAAACCCAAGGACTACATTTCGCTCAAATAGTGATCTAGAGGTCCCCACTCTATATTTAGGAACCCCTAATATTTATCTCCAAATAATTCTAGCCTTAATTCTCCCAATATCAGGTTTGATTTCTAACTAACAATTTTGATCTCGGACATCTTTCCGTAGAAAAATCACTATAAATCCAAAAAAAATAAGAAAAATACGTGGTTGGTGCCCACGCGACCGTATCGAAAATATATACAATTTTTATTTTTTGACCAAGAGCCGAATCTATTCGTCTCTAGGCTGAATCGATTCGGCAAGGACGCAGGTCACTGTTCATCGTCTTCTCCGAGACTGTTTCGGCCATTAACATACCTCCAATCTTTTTGTTTCTTCTCCTAACCTCCTCCAACCTCAACCAACAACGTATACACATATCACAAGGATTCTAAACATCTTAGAACCCAAAACCAACAACAAATTTTGATTAAATCCTAAGTTTCTCGAATTAGGAAATTATTGGGATTTATTCGTTTTAACTCCCGAAAACCCGTTTTATCCACAAAAATACAACCCAAAATCTTTAGGGTTTGTTAATACCAAACTAAGATATGAGATTTATGGTCAAAAGTAAATAAATCAAGTAAACACTTTCCTCGTGGATAAAATCCGACGATCCCGAGTCGAGTCCAGCGGAGTTTGGCCCGAAATCTCCTTTTTCTCTCCACTTTCTTCCTTCCTCTCTCTCTTCTCTCTTTTCTTTCTCTTTTCTCTCCCTCTCACCCTCCTTATATAGGGAGAAAAGGGTTTATACCACTTAAAACCCCAAAACGATTCGTTTACTCAATTACGATCCCTTTTAACTCTAAAATTCCCCGAAACTCAATTTCAACAATCGGACACTCTTTTCCGACTATCTCGGCCATTCCGAGACTCACGATGCAGTCAAAATTTCCATCCGAGGTACTTGATCGCAAATCACTATTTCAACCCAAAACACATAAATGCGGTATTCCCATTAAAATATTATCTTCTATCTCTTTACCTAGCGGCGACATATTATTAAAATACTCCAACATATTTACTTAACACCAAAAGTAAATATACCATCCATCGAAAATCATCTAATCCTCGAAAATCCCAAAAATCACTATTTTGAGAAATTCCTCCAAATTTCAATTTGCACCCAATTGTGGAATTTAATTATCTCCAAAAAGGATGGGTTGTTACAAACTTCCCCCCTTACAATGGAATTTCGTTCTCAAAATTCGGATATAACCTACACCACTAAACTAGGATTACAAATCCCACTACGTCTTAGTACCCCCAAAACCAAAAGGTGCTAACACGATGGTCCTTTACCATATTCCACCTACCTCAAGGTGTACTCAAACCTACTAGCTTCACCACAAGCTCATCTAAATTTCTACCTACTAACGCACAACAACGAAACGTCACTCCGATTGCTTCTCTTGCTGCCAATAAGAGAAACGAGTCTATAACTACCGCTATAACACCTCGCAAAGCTAATACTCTCGCTAACAAGTGTCTGCTCACCCATAGCAGGACAACTAATTTCCTTTAAAAAGGAAACTCTACTAGGATTTGACTACTACCAATAGTCTCGTCGCCTATCTTGGGCATGTTACCTCTTATTGCCCCATATACAATTGGAATATCGCGTACCTCTCACGACATTCCATCCAACACACTCCAATTCCTTTCGTGACTGCCTCACGGCATAAACTTCAACTTTATATACTACGCCCCTTTTATTTCAGGTGGTATATAAACCAACTCACTAAGGTGACCATACATCTTTTTAACCCGTGCACATCTTCACATCCATTGTGAACGTCCGACACGTAACACTCTCTCTAAATAATGGTCTCCTTTCCTCGGTGTAATACTCACACATGGGTCCTCCCAACCCATGAAATTCAATTCTCCTTACATCGGCGCTACTAACTCTATTGAACTTACATCCTAATATTTCTACGGGTTATGCGTTACCCTACCTACGTGAAACGAGTATAATCCTAAGTATATCCCTAGTGCCCAAGGCCTCTCTCAACTTTCGACATTTGCTTGGTTTCATGCGTGGTACGTCTCGCAAAAGAAAAATCCAAATAAGTAACCCTCCCATTACACTACTCCCTCGCGTTGTCGGTCATCGAGATATAACGACCTAAGGCACACCAGCGGGACGTCCTAATTCCTACCTCACTTATACGAAAAAGAAATCTAACTAATCGAAGTGTCCGCTCTCTGCAAAAGCATTATGAACATCATACCCAAAATATACTTTCTCAAAATTTGCCTTTTCATTAAGGCCTGATTATAATCCTCAAATCAATTTCTCTAAGTCCTACTTCACCCACCCACTTATGGTGAGAGGACCACTTTAGTGCTTTTCCATAGCACAATATTTCCATAAGCATACCATTATCATACGGCTCATAGTCTATAGTATTTCATCCACACTATAAGACTTATCAACAAAACCAACATCCTCGCATCCTATAACATCTCTCCACTCCCGACGTCGTTAAGGTTCATGCGCGGAGCGTCTCGCAAAGCGAAATCCAAACAAGGAACCCCCCCAATTACACTACTACTTAACTTTGTCGATTGTGGAGGTCCGTCAACTTCAAACATGCAATCGGGATACCATATCCCCTCTTTTAACTCAATGTGGTATGAACTCCCGACTCTATCTAGGAGCCACACCACTAAGCGCATCGCACTACACTCAGTCTCTGCGCAATCAATAATGAGCTTAAACTCACAGCTCAACAATAAATCCTGCGGACCTTAAATGATATTTATAAGGTCGCCACACACTCAAATCACGATAATGAAACCTCTGCTCATCGAAGCTCCGTATATGCATATAATAAAGGTGAACTCAACCTGTATCCAGGTGAGATATCGCAACAACAACCCGTTCCACCCTGGAACTGAAGACACGATAGTCTTGCCATCATTAGCCTGATATCGCTCCGAATATACCATAACATTTCAATTTCACCATATTATTATACTCGTATAACACATAAGACGAGTATCACAAACCATATATATATATATATATATATATATATATATGTATTCAAAATATCAACACCCGCCTTTATGGAGAATGAAGGAAAATAAAACTCCGTTGCCGCGGAAAACACATAGATATACATTATATAATGTTATCGAGACCGCCACAAAACTCAAATTACACACACGAGTCTAGGGCTAATGAACACCGCGACTTTATCTAGCCACACCAATTATACCTCTTCCTTCTGAGGTGGAACTCCTAACAATGACTTCGTTTTAACAAATTCCCCCGGTGGATGTCCACCAATGGGGTCCTCGAACATACCCATTCTCCATCTTGCTCTTTATTCACCATCGACCTCTGGTCGATCCTTATGTGAATAATACAAAACTACATTCTTTTTAATCCTGCTAAATCATGGGGACTCACGGTTAAAACTATTCGTAAGATCCCTTTCGAACCCCACCTCCTGCCGCCTTCCTCGATCAGCACATGAATCTCGAACGAGACCACAAAAGATTACTATAATCTTATAATATGGCAAGACAACGAGATCTCACAAGAGAAATCAACTCCTAATCCTGAGGCTATATATCAAATCGAGAGCAATGCTGAAAGCGTAGTACGTCCGCACAGATTCCTAAGGACACTAGAACCTGATGCTCTGATACCATCTGTGACACCCCGCCTAATAAAATATTGAGCGATCACTCCTATATCAAATTAAAACAGGAGTCTCACATGGATCATTCTTAGCATCACTGTCGAAAATCCATTTAATTACTAATAACCTATTAGGTTAGCGTCAAAATTTTACTTAACTACTCTTTTTAAACAATTACCAAATTAAAACATTCACACAGTTTATATGAATGAAACTGAAATGAAATAAAATAACCGAACACTCGGTTCAAATATGATACAACCAAATTGAATGTTGTACTAAAAGAAGAAATAAATGCAATTGGGCCATTGGTCCGAATATTTATACAATACCTCATATCTATATTACAAGGATAGAAGCATCTATAGTAAACCTACCTGCATCCACAGCTGCCACAGCAGGCGTCTGACTCGAAAGAAGTGCCATCCATGCGTCCCTGTGTATGAACACACACACACACACAAATATATATATATATATATATATATATATATATATATATATATATATATATATATATATATATATATATATATATATATATATATATCAAGATAGGAAAAGTGGATAAACGGGTCAGAGCCCGAGTTTTGAAAATATTTAGCAAGTGCATAAATGCCTTATTTTTTTAGAAAATAGGTTTTATCTCATATTTAAATTTGGTATCGCACTCCCATGCGATACCCCTCACCTCTCTTCTAATAGTGCACTCCTAGCGCATCCCTCTAAACATCCTAGTCAGACCACAGTGACCTAACTAAACCTCACCCATCTTCTAACAGCCCTAGTTAGTCCAAGTACTAAGGACTAAACTTCTCTCCAGTCTCAACACTAAGCCATGTTCGTGCGTGGGGTGTCTCGCACCTCAAAATCCAAATAAGGAACCCCTCCGATACACTACTATGCGGTAAGGTCGATCGTCGAGATCCATTAGACCCTCAGTACACTACTATGCGGTAAGGGTTAAAATTCTCCCCAGTCTCAACACTAAGCCATGTTCGTGCGTGGGGTGTCTCGCAGAGCGAAATCCAAACAAGTAACTCCCCCGATGCACTACTATACGGCAAGGTCGATCATCGAGATCCATTGGACTCTCAGTACTCAAATTATACATACATACTCATATTTTATATACGCATCCTGTTACACTTCCGGATATATCTCCCGGAATGAGAATTCATTTACTCGATATTCATCTTTATAATGCATATCCGGATATATCTCCCGGACTGAGGTTTACTTCATTTTCATTTTTCTCAAAACTTTCCATTTCCTTTCTTATATCCAGGAAATGTATTTAAAAGCCAATTTTATTATCATAAAAATGCTTTTTCATCTCATATGCTCCCATTTCCCTTCTTCCATCCAGAAAATGTATTTGAAGCCAATTCATTTATCCCATTTCCCTTCTTCCATCTAGGAAATGTATTTAAAGCCAATTTATTATCATAAATTGCTTTAACACCAATAATGTCCCACATTATTGAAAATAGTTATATTAAATATCATATAACGTTTCTAAGACCGCCCGTCCGGGTTTTCCCACTGTGCGCCCCCCTAAATGGCTATCATCTTTCAGGGCCTATCAATCAAGACAACCTGGGATCCTACAACACAAGACATCGGGAAGTGTCCATATGCCTGCGGGAGAGTCATAACCACACCCATAATTACCTCACCAGCGCAGAAAACATACAATGATCGCTCATATGGCCTAGGACTATATCCACCCTGCATTCATTAGCCAGGGAGCTTCACCTTACGTGCGTAACTTCCCTTATGATAGAGATTTAGAGAGGTGTGTATACATAAATTATCATTTATGAAAATCATTTCTTTTTCCATTTGAAAACATTCATTTTGTTCATTTTCAAAAGTCATTTATATCATATCATATATATACTTTAATCACAGTATATATATACCATATATTCCTCCTCGAATATATATATATGGCCATAATTGCCAATCACATCTAGCGATGACCAATAATCCCAAAGATTCTCTCAAAGAATCATAATCATGCCTTCATATACGCATGATACTATACCCAAAGTATTTCCTCACTTTATGAATAATAAATACCTTATTCTCATCTAAGGATTTAGCGCATATCTACAAATATACTGATTCACTCTAAGTGAATACATATATTCCCAATTCCATATTAATAATCTCGTAGGATTCGCTCAACCAATATCAATATAATTATGTTTTCCTACACGCATAATTATATAGGCCTAAATGCCCTACCGAAATATCTCAGGGATTATTCTCCCCCGAATACCCTTAAATTAAAGAGGTTGTGGATTTCCTTCCTACAAACCCAAGGACTACATTTAGCTCAAATAGTGATCTAGAGGTCCCCACTCTATATTTAGGAACCCCTAATATTTATCTCCAAACAATTCTAGCCTTAATTCTCCCAATATCAGGTTTGATTTCTAACTAACGATTTTGATCTTGGACATCTTTCCGTAGAAAAATCACTATAAATCCAAAAAAAAATTAGAAAAATACGCGGTTGACGCCCACGCGACTGTATCGAAAATATCTACAATTTTCATTTTGACCAAGAGCTGAATCGATTCTCCTCTAGGCCGAATCGATTCGTCAAGGATGGAGGTCACTATTCATCATCTTCTCCGAGATTGTTTCGGCCATTAACATACCTCCAAGCTTTTTGTTTCTTCTCCTAACCTCCTCCAACCTCAACCAGAAACATATACACATATCACACGGGTTCTAAACATCCTAGAACCCGAAACCAACAACAAATTTTGATTAAATCCTAAGTTTCTCGAATTAGGGAATTATTGGGGTTTATTCGTTTTAACTCCCGAAAACCCGTTTTATCCCCGAAAACCCAACCCAAAATCTTTAGGGTTTGTTAATACCAAACTACGATATGATATTTATGCTCAAAAGTAAATAAAGCAAGTAAACACTTGCCTCGTGGATAAAATCCGACGATCCCGAGTTGAGTCCGACGAAGTTTGGCTCGAAATCTCCTATTTCTCTCCACTTTCTTCCTTCCTCTCTCTCTTCTCTTTTTTTTTCTCTTTTCTCTCCCTCTCACCCTCTTTATATAGGGAGAAAAAGGTTTATACCCCTTAAAACCCAAAAATGACTCGTTTACTCAATTACGATCCATTTTAATTCTAAAATTCCCCAAAACTCAATTTCGACAATCGGACACTCTTTTTCGGCTATCTCGGCCATTCCGAGACTCACGGCGTAGTCGAAATTTCCATCCGAGGTACTTGACCCAAATCACTATTTCAACCCAAAACAAATAAATGCGGTATTTCCATTAAAATATTATCTTCTGTCTCTTTACCCAGTGGCGACATATTATTAAAATACTCCAACATATTTACTTAACACCAAAAGTAAATATACCATCCATCAAAAATCATCTAATCCTCGAAAATCCCAAAAATCACTTTTCTTAGAAATTCCTCCAAATTTCAAGTTGCACCCAATTATGGAATTTAATTATCTCCAAAAATGAGGGGTTGTTACACTGGTACTTGCACCATCGGCATTGTCGTCATCGCCCAAGATGGTAATGACCCGTCCGTCGATGAAGAACTTTAATTTCTGATGGAGTGAGGAAGAAACACCCTTGATACTGTAGAGCCAAGGTCGTCCTAGCAATAGATTGAAACAAGCTGAGATGTCAATAACTTGGAATTCGACGACAGGGTCTATAGGGCCACAGTTCCTATTATAAGCTTTATGGATCCCATCACCTCCTGACGGGTATTATCCTAGGCATGCACAACAGCGGAGGTTGGAGCGAGGTCGCTTTCTTTCAGGCCTAAACATTTGAAAGTCCTCAGTGGGCAGACATTCAAGGCAGATCCATTATCAACAAGAGAGAGTGGTACAACCTTCCCCATAACTTCGACGGAGATGCTGAGTGCATGATTGTGGTTTGGCCTAATCTTGGGGATTTCTTCTTCAAAAAAGGATAGCATTCGGGTAGAGATTAAGGATTCGACTAAATTTATCGCTTCTTCTGGTGCGATAGAAGGAGGAACTGTGGCCTAGTGAGTAACTTGATCAAAGCATATCCATGTAGCTGGGAAAATATGAAAAGCCCCCATAGAGTGATGTTACCTTGAGTTTTTTTTAGTTGGTCGAGGATCTTGCTCTCCTCGAGGGTCATCTCTAGCATAGGAAGGTTTTCCACGCCCTTTCCCTTTTCATTGGCTGGTAGTGAGCTTGGGATCTGGTAATGCCTCCCTGATCTGGTCATGTGATTTACTGAAGAAGGGAAAAATATGAATCCCGCTTCCTCTTCAATCTCGGGTTATTTTTCCACCTTGTTTATTTCTCCGAGGAGTTCTTTGAATGATATCATTCCACACATATCGGCTACCAGGACCGTTTTCTCGAAAGCTTGTTCTTTATTCGAATCTCCGAATTCTTCCCCCCATCTGGTGGCAACAATTCTGTTTTTATGCAAAGTCAATGCATTCCATAACTTTAACGACTTCTTCATACACATTATCCCATTCTGTGGGGATGTGTAAGGGTGAAGGGACCAGGCGCCCCTGTAGCTCAGAGCATCAAGTAACTCAGTCATACTACAAAGGTTATTGGTTTGCTTGAATAATTTTGCCATAATTTGGATAACATCATCCAGGTGACTTCATCGGTTGTTACTACCCAACTATCTGATTCTCGGGCCCATTTTCGTGCTTTCAAGAACAGCGTACTGAACCTTTGGCAATTAATGATCACCTGTGAGGGAAATTTCAGCCCGAACTCTAGGAGTTGGTTTAACACTTCTGACAATTCCATGCCTCCATCTTCAGAACAGGTACAGATAGCGATGCATGCTCTGGTAAGGAGTGATAGTGCCTAATCAGCCAGGCTAGTAGGGTGTAGGAGGAAATATGGGCAAATCTGGAGAGGTTTAGGAAAGTAATGGGTGTGATTTGAGTTGAGGGATCAAATTCTGGGTTCCCTTCTAGAAAGATGGCATTGGCATGATTTGGAAGTGGGTTGTGAGTAGTGTTTTGCTTAGGATTGGCTGGTGTAGCGATGGTACCCCGATCAATTAGACCTTGGATTGTGTTTCGGAGGTGAAAGTATTGGTCGGTGGTATGGCCAACTGTTTGGTGAAGGGCGCAATGGGTATCTGCCTTGAAGTTTCTTGGGAGTGGATTTGGCAATGGACGAGGATCCAAAGGTTTGATAAGGTTTCGGCTCAGTAAGGCTTGATAGACTTTGGAAAGAGGAGCATGGAGCTCGGTGTGTTCCTTTCGAACGGTATAGGGCAACTTTTTGGTGCCCATGAGGTGGTTGGTTGAGAGATGTTATTGATGGTTGAGACTGTAGCACTAGCAGGCTTATCATATTTTCTGGGGGTGAACTGTCCGGACACCTTCTTTGGTTCGACTTCTGTTTTAGCAAGACCTTCCTCGATTTCTACTCCTGCTTCTCTGAGAGCTCAAAAGTGGGGATAGTATTGTCCCCTATCGTTGCTCGGATATGGGGTAAGAAGTTCTTCTTCATTATGCTAACTTGTTCTTCCTCGAAAGGCCAATTGGTCATGGTAGCTACTTTTTCCCTCCATCAGGCGATGGAGTTACTGAATGATTCCCCAGAGTTCCATTTGAGCAGCTCTAAATCACGGCGGGTGACCTCAAACTCTTCATTATATTTAAACTGTGACATGAATTCCTGGGTTACATCCTCCCAGCTACAAATCTTAGACTCTTCGAGAGATAAAAACCATCGGAGGGTGCTATCCTTCAAAGTTTGCTGAAAAAATTGGGCCATCACTTCTTCAGAAGCCCCTAGTAGAGTCATGGAATGGTGATAACTTCGGAGATGAACAATCGGGGGTCCACTTCCTCCGAATTTCTTGATAATTGTCATCTTGAACTTCTCGGGTAACCTCGCTTTAGGATAAGG
This sequence comes from Sambucus nigra, assembly GCA_949130495.1. Taxonomy (NCBI): domain Eukaryota; kingdom Viridiplantae; phylum Streptophyta; class Magnoliopsida; order Dipsacales; family Adoxaceae; genus Sambucus; species Sambucus nigra. The sequence continues at coordinate 237,114,110 of OX422220.1, read as the reverse complement.
AGACATGTGGGTGTAGTCCATGTAATTTCCTGAGATTCTGACTTGCTCAAACTTCTTGGTGAGCATCTTGAGGTCCTCTTTGACTTTTTTAAACTCTTTTTCCTTCAGATCAATGATCATAGGCAAGTTAGCCCCAGGCTGGGCAAGGTTCGGCATAGGAAGCTGGGCAGGCGGTGACCCATTAACAAGAGGGATACGTGGAGTGTACTGATACTCTTCGGGAACCCAGATGGGCTCGGGTGGATCCATAGCACGAGGGAATAGGGCCTCGGGCTCTTAAGGGACAAGAACCTGATTTTGTTGCATCTCTTGGACCTCAATTTGGAGGTTGTCAATCTTAGACACAAGCTGAGCTAGAACTGCCGTCAGATTCTGCTGCACAATGGGTACTTGATCTGTGTTCTCCATGGAAGGCAGATGGATTCCGAACTCGAAAGAAGTAATAGGGGAACAGACGGAACTCCGGGGTAACTTGACTGAAGACCGAAGCCAATAAGGAGCCAGGCCAAGGGCTTGTGATCAACCCGAGAAGGCGTAAAATGGGATTTATTTTTGAGAAAAAAGGAGGGGGGAAATTTTTTTGACATTTTTTTTTCGAGATTGAAAGACAAAATATTTTTGGATTTTTTATAAGAGGAGAAATGTTTTTGGATTTTTGATAAAGAGGGGAAAAATGTTTTTGGATTTTGGATAAAGAAAAAGGAGAATTTTCTTTTCGGAGACGGTCTCAGCATGATTATTATAATTATTATGTTTTCACTTGTATTAATTCTCCTAAATGCAAAATGAAATGCCGGACGGGACCCGAGCTTGGAAAAATTGGATTTATAATATATGCAAAGCTATGGCTGGACTTGTGACCAGGCTCACGGACAGGCTCTCATTTTAAAAATGCGCTAGAATTCGGGCGGCAGGATGACCCGAAATTTTGACAGAATTTCGAGTTGAAACCGGCAATCTAATATGTGTGTCCTAGGCTTGACACCTATATGCGGGTATGCAGTTGGTTGGGTGAATCGAAAAGGGTTCCCCCCTTTGGCATGACTTTCGGGATATACGTCTTGCTCTTGCGGGCAATCGGTACGTGTGGACAAGCCATTTGATATACCTGAGTGTACGTGAATTTCCTCACCATATACCTCGTGGAGACGGTACGTGTGAGAGCAAATTCGATATACTCGATGTACGTGAATGAGTTCCCTGCGATATACCTCCCGTCATGACTTCGGTCAAACAGTATGATGCAGGGGGAACCGTTCGATATACATCGAAGGTACTTGGCCAATGGAAGGTGAGAGTCATATCGCTTAGGCTAATTGCGCCCTGCCGGACCAGCACCCATTATGAAGTGACCCTCCAGTTACTGGGTAGAATTTGGTCAATAACAATGCTCTTTGGTGAAGTCCTGTGAATCATGCATGATTCTCTTATTAGTATCTTATGAGAATGTCTTTTCTAATTATGCTAAACAGGGAGCAAAGTACAAGTACCAATGGTACACCATGTATGGATGGGTGATGCGTGCAACATGTGGATATATGTGACCTTAGGTGCACATGATGTGAAGTGTACATGGAGAATTTTCTACAAGTGTATGAATAAAAGCATAAGCATGGGGGTACACATGAGTAATAAAGGGGGAACATGAAAAATTGGGGGAAAATATAAACAAACATAACATCCATGTAAATAGAGTCTAGCATTTAAAAGAATGTCCCCAGCAGAGTTGCCACTGTGGCCATACCCCCTGGATCCTCGCGACGGTCGGGAGAGCGTGATGGAGGATCCTTAGGTCCCGCGCGTCCCTCTCAGGAGTACTTCGGGCGGCATCATTTGGGTGAGGTGTAAAATGTAGAGAGATTAGAGTCGCCAGTCTATTTTACTCAAAACAGACAAAAGAAGGGGAGCCATCCCGAAGGACAGCATCCAAAGACATACTGATGCATACGAAACCAAAATGATTCGAAAAGGGTCCGGAGGCTAAGTTACGAAATGAGAAGGTGTTAGACACCCATTGCGCCCTTTCGGTCTCATGAATTTTTGTTATTTTCCTTTATTTTCCCTGTGATGTGTGTGCATGTGTATATATAGTGGAGATAGGAATTATCGACTTGTACCACGAAAGAGGTAAAGCGAGTCATCCGTAGGAAGGTATAAAAATATTAGAAAATAGGATTTACGCAATTATCCTTATGTTGACCGTTATGATGGAACGATAACGTATGCGGAATAATACGCCACTAAATATATGTATGTATATAATATAAGAGAGTGGAGTTTAGAGAAAATATAAAATGAGAGAAAAAGTAAAAAAGGACTCGAGTCTCGGGTTTTACCCCGAGACGCCTACGTAGCCTATAGAGGCATCAAAGTCCACGTAGTTTGCATGCAAAATGAGGTGCGGGGTTTATCCCATAAATCCAATCGGGGGATTCTCTTATTTGTGTGTGTGTGTGTGTGTGTGTGTGTGTGTATGAAAAGTGTTTTAGTTGTGAGAAAAGTGTAAGAAAAGTATGAGAATTCCCGTTTGGAATTTATGAGCAAGCCCTCTTTTTCTTATTTTTTGGGTTTTTATTTATATGAAAATAAGAGATGTGCAATAATACTAAATAAAAAGTATATTAGGATGTGTGAGATGAGATAATAAAAGTGCTAAGTAATAAAACAAGTTATTGCGAATTTATGAGAATTTAAGGAGAGAGTTGAGAAAATTAAACCTTCTTGAAGATCTTGAGCTTGATCTTGAATGTTGGAGAGCAGCCCTTAGACTTGGAAGATGATGGAGGGTGGTGAATTCACCAAGTTTGATGAAAAGTGAAGGTTGGAAAGGGATTTGGGTGTGGAAATCACGCTGACTTCGAGAGAGGTTTTCTGGATCTGCTGAGAGTGATATTTATCAGATCTGGGCTCTTTTTGCAAGTGAGGTCAGGCCTCCTTTTTATAGGCCCAGGGCATTACCGATCATCATAGCCATGTTCCTGCCAATCGACAGGTGCGTTTAGGCACACTGCCGATAGGCAAGGTCTGGGACATGTCGTTTGGCAGTGTCTTTTAGGCCTTTTCGGAAAATTGGCCGCAGAATGCAAACCGTTGATCAAAATTGCATACGGGGTGGACCATCGGAAAGGTAATTCAGAGACCTTAGAAAGTCCTTTGGACTTATCCCGTGTTCGAGAGTTGACTTTGGGCTAAAATGGCTCGAAAGCATTTATCAGTCCATTGGATGGGGAATCGTCGGACGCAAACGGATCGTTCGTCCGGATGGTAAGTCCGAAATGCATACGGGGCAGACCATTGGAAAGGTTAGGAGATTTACTTTGACATTCCAAAGAGTTTGATCCAGTTCAGCGAGTTGACTTCGATCAATTGAGCCCTGGAAGCATTCGATGACCTCTCGGAGTACAACGGAACGTTCGTCCGTACCGTAAGTCAGAATCGCGCACGGAGTGGACCATTGGAAAGGGGTTTCAGTGCCCTTCGAAGATTCATTTAGTCTCGGTCGAGTTGAAGAGTTGACTTAGGTCAAACAGAGCCCGAGAGCGCTTGGTGGCCTCCTGATTGAGTTTTAGGGAAAAATGGGTCGTTCGTCTGCATGGTAAGTCAGAATCATGGAAGGGATAGACCATTGGAAAGGGGTTTTAGTGCCCTTCGAAGATTCATTCAGTCTCGATTGAGCTGAAGACTTTGACTTTTGGTCAAACGGAGCCTAGGATTTCCCGATGGCTGCTAGGTTAGTACTTGGGGTATGACCTGGGTTTGTAGTGATGAAGGGAGGTGCTAAGGACCTAAGGAGAGTTTAGGGGGTAACAGAATGGGGTGTCTACAAAGCCCCTCGATGGGTGCAAGTAAAGAGAGATAAAAGATAATATATAGAGTGGTTCGACTACTAAAATGAGCCTACGTCCACTTTAGTGCCACATTCTCAAGATTAATGATACGATAAATCATCCACTAGTCCTTCTCGTACCAAAAATTCAGGTGTAAAATATGTTATAAGCAGATAAAGCAAGTAAAAAGAGATAAAAGACAAGATATAGAGTGGTCCGGCAACTAAAATGAGCCTACGTCCACTTTGGTGCCACACTCTCATTATATATGTTTGTAGTACTTGTTTATAATGCCATAATAGGCATACAATATAGATAAGAGAAAATAATACATGTCTATGAGGATTTTGGGAGTGCTGGTGAGATGGTAGAAGATGCCGGAGAGTAGCCCCCAAGCTGGATCGAGTCGTTTGGAGAGCGTCGTGACCTCTGATCTATGTATGGGTACTAGAAATGAGCGCGGATCCTCATGATGAATGAAAAATTAGCCCTTTATCTTGGGGTGTGGACCTCTATTTATATGTGTAGATGTTGTATTGCTGCTGTGGGTGAAAGGGGTTGCGGCTAGTTAATATGATCAGACTAGGGCCGCACCCTGTAGCAAGTAGAGGTCGCACCCCATGCATGAGAGGCTGCGGCAGTAGGCCAATGAGGTATATAAAAGGTAAGTCCACAGCCTGTAAGTGACAGGCTACGGTGGCAGGGCTTCGGCACATGCCCATTACACCCATTATGCGGCAGGGAGCTATATTTGTCACATCAATAATATCTTAATATTTTTAAAATTTAACTAAAACTTTGTTTGCTTCCTCAAGCTATGACTGCTAAAATAATTAATTATTAAAGACTAGCAGTTAAACGCATGTAGAAATTTACGACCCGCACTTCATATAATGTTATAAAAAATTAGTATATTTCGCAGTGAGAATTATAGTTTTTTCACATTGCTATAAACTATATTGCGCAGTATGAAATATAATACTTCTCAGTGTGAAATATATATTTTATAAACTACAACTTGTTACACGTTTTAATACAATATCTTGCTATTGTTTGGAACATAATCACAATATGTTACCATTTTTTAATATAACTTCTTGCTATTATTACTCTTTCTTGAACATGACTTAAAGACCTCGTTAGCAACTTCAGCACTTCAGAGTTCGATGTTGATTTTACGATGGTCGTTTACTATAGAAGGTTGGGGAAGCTCGAAAGGAACTACTTGTATGAAACCAAAACGATCTCCTTTTCACTAGTACAATTTTGAATGCATATGTTGGTTTCATAATAGTACTGTGTTCCTTTGAGTATGTGATACTCGAGGAGCAAGTATGAAACTAGTATTATAAAATTAAAATATGCACACGATATAATATTATTGAAAAGGAGATGTTTTGGTTTTATACAAGTAGTTCATTCGAGCATCACCACCCTGATAGAGTCAAAGAAGGAAATGACTAGGGTAAAACCATTTTTAATCACCTTCCTAAATACTGAAGTTTCTAAAGTGGTCTTTAGACCTTCTTTGATGTCTTAAGTCTCTCATCTCCACTTCATTTCCATATCCATATAGTCTTCCCATTGTTTGGAACATCAACAATAATTGAAAATGCATGTCAAAAACCTAAATTACTAAAAAGGGCTTTAATTCTCTTCATGTTTTAAAGAGCAAGGCGTGAACAATTAGTTTTTAAATATTAGTTTCACCACAAAGTTAGTACATACAGTCAGTACTGATGTACTGGCAATGTGATAAAACTAATATCGTGAAATATACATATCCAAAATACGTTTGAAGAATTTCTGAAATGACCTTTAGACCTACTTCATAATGAAAATACGTAAGCATTGATAATGGCATAATGCATTGATGGATAGCATCCTAAATGCCTTCAAGCTCTTGTCTCCACTTCTTTTCCATATTCAGATAGTCTTCCAAACTTTTGATTAGTTTAGCAATTCTTGACTAAAAAAGATTAAAAAAGTATTAGGGGTTGAGTGCTCATATTTATTGTTGAAAAATGATGAAAATGAATACTGAATGCTAATGGGGTTCATATATATTTATAGATGGAAACAATGCATGTAGAGACATTGGATAACACAACTGTCACATCGTTTCATTACCTAACTTTTCAGATATCGAATCCGCTTTTTCAGTCTACACACGGATCATTAATTAACTTTATTGAATACGTAGTCTTTCATAATTACTCTCTAAAAATTTATGTCACTTATCCTCTTAGTGCATTGAATCAAATCTATCATTACGAACCAAATAATTCCAATTATGAAGATGATAATTCTAACAAATACATAAATTAATAAATACAACTAAATTTGTGTAGTCCTCGCTAGATGGAGCAAACAAAGTTTTAATAATTATAAACATAAAATAATAATTTTCTAATTTCATCTACCGAGGACTACTAAAATAATGTAATAAACACATGTAGAGACATTGATAACACATACGTCACATAATTTGATCAACTGAATACTATTTTAACTTTCTTTTGAATGGCAAAAAGTATCCATTGACATCTTTAAATAGCCAGACAGTCGTCACCATTTCTTTGTCCTCATTTCAATATAAGTATTCATTTAATTTAATTCAATACATTATAAAAGCGTAATTAATTACTATTAAGTGTATTAACAAAGATGTGAATTCTCGCACTTCGAAATCACACTACGAAGAGACAATGCAAACTCTCACTTTGAAATTATAGGAAAGTTGCCATATGAAATCATTACATATAGACAACTTCTTGATCTTCCGTTAATTTGTATAGTCTTCATAATTACTTTTAAAACAAGCCACGCATTTTTTAAGGAATGAGATATTATTTACTTTATAAATATTTGGTAAATTTTATTAACATGTCACTATTCATTTCTCTTCTATAATTTAAAAATAAATTTTATCTTTAGAAATATATAAAATGACACAATTTTTTTTATCTCATTGATGAATTTCTAATTAAGATATTTTTACTTTTGTCTATTACTGATATTTTGAAGGAACTTGCTGCCTGCAAAAAAATTATGAAAATATGTTTACATGATGATTCACTAGATGGAATTTACATGGGAGATATACCCATTAAAAACTTCGAAAATGGTGACTCATTGAAGAAATAGTACCATACTAGGTATAACAAGCCTTTAAATAGAATCAAATATATTTATGCTATGTATAAGTTAATGGAAGCATGGGCTGGTGGACCATCACAGTCTTTACTCAAAATTTGAGTGTTAGTGGAGATATATATGTTTTACATACTTTTGCAATATTTTATGTCCGCACTGGTTTAACAGAGGACAAGGAATTTATAATAAAATTATTGAGGGAGAGGGCTTTTGACATGAATTAGGTTTTTTGGAAGGAATCATTCAGGTGTTTTGAAATGGTAGCAAGAAATTCAAGGTTCTATTGCCATTATGCTTGGTATGAGTCTGTGTGTAACATACATTATAATTTTAGGAAGATCTTCTCTAAGGAAGACTATGAACAGTTAGATTGTAATGACTAAAAAATTGAAATAATCCTTAGTAGGATCACTTTTTTAAATGTAATATTGAAATTATGATGCTTAACGCATGTTATATTTTCGTTTCCGAAAATGGTGCCTTACACTGAATACAGATAAAATCAATGTTCATCTCGTAATATGAAATGAGTATATTTCGCAGTGCGAATTTATATTATGCAACATGTGTGACTTTATTGAAAAAACATTAAACTGAATGTCTTAAAAATATCCTATTGTGCAACATGTGTAACTTTTATTGAAAAAAACATTAAACTAAATATGTCTTAAAAAAATCCTTATAATTTTTTTTTTTTTTTGCCAAACTTATAAATTATTGTTGTTGATATCATTTTCACGAGTCGTGAATCACGACAAATAAAGTGACCTCTAAGAAAACTAAGCATGTTTTATCTATCCATCACGGAAAGAACACCGACACAGTACCTAAAAAGCCAACAAATAACATCGCAAGGCTTCATGTTATGTGTCCGAATCCGCCGAACATTCGAAACACTAGTCTAGATCCAACCACCACACCGGAAGGGGTACCATGATATAGATATCCACACACACACAAATCGTAAATCCACACACACACGCGAGAAATGCCAAGCGTTGCTGTAAAATTATACAGCGTCTTCTTCAAATTCCTCCTCAAACACCGTTTACAAAACCGAATCCAAAACCAAAACCCTCAAATCGACTCCTTCGGCGTCAGTTCCCGGCCAGAAGAATCAATCGCCGCCGTTAATCCTTCCTTCACCGACGGTGTCGCCACTAAAGACATCCACATCGATCCCTTCACTTCTCTCTCCATCCGTATCTTCCTCCCCGACACCTGTCTCCTTTCAGATTCAACAAAATCTAGGGTTACTGATGATAACATTGTTTTGCGTAGAAACAGTTTGGGGACTGCCAATGTAGGTTCGCCACGTGTGGATAATAATAGAAGGAATAGTTATGGTTCTAGTACGGATGATTTGCCTTATAGGGGATATTCGCCTTCCAGTGGGAATTACCGGAAGTTACCGGTGATGTTGCAATTTCACGGCGGGGGGTTTGTGAGCGGGAGTTGTGATTCGGCGGCCAATGATTTGTTCTGTAGGCGGATTGCGAAATTGTGTGATGTGATTGTGTTGGCGGTGGGGTATAGGTTGGCGCCCGAGAATAGGTATCCGGCGGCGTTTGAGGATGGGTGGAAGGTGTTGCATTGGTTGGCCAAGCAGGCCAATTTGGCGGAATGTGGTAGGTCGTTGGGGAATAGGAGGGCCGGCGCCGGAGTGGATTTGAAGAAATCGGATGTCGAAAGGCACGTTGCGGACGCGTTTGGGGCATCCATGGTGGAGCCTTGGTTGGCTGCTCATGCTGATCCGTCCAGGTTACATTGTCATCTCATTTTCCAATGCATTGTTTGTAAAAATACTATAGAAACTTGTGGTTTTGTTTGATTTTTTTAGGAGAACCAAGATGAAATTATTGTTGGTTTCACGGTTTTAAATAACGGTATTGGGTAACGTAACGGTTGCAGTAGCGGTGTAACGGTATCGGGAGTATCGTACGTAATGTAACGGAAATCGGTTACCGCGAGCGTGAATTTTTTTTTACCACTCACAAATCCCATAAAATGGAACGATATTTCTATTTTGACTATATTATGTTGAATTTCAATAATTTGTGAGTTCATTATATAATATTAGAGAACATAAAAGCATTTATTACTTAATTAAATACTATTACTCAATAACAACTTATAACATACTTAAATGTAACAATTATAGCACAAATAAAGCCATTATTTGTATGCATTCATATAAATAAAAAAATAAATTAACTTAATTAATTAATATCACATTAAGTAATAATACATATTAAACAAAAAATTCTAAATTTTCCCATAGAATCTTGTCAATTTTTTGAAACATTTTTTTGGGACCTTTTTTTTGGGTACAATTATTTTCAGGTACAATTATTCTAATGTCATCTCATCCGTTAAAACAAGATGAGAGAAAGATTTGCTTACTTTTAACACAAAATACAACCAACCCTAGAGCTCAGGTGCGTCCTCTTTTTCTCTCCGTCACGACGACGCCTCCTCAACTCAAATACAGAATATGTTCAAAAATCAAAACCCTCCTCTGCTCTGCTACTTACTTTCATACTAACCTTAAAATGAAAAGATCCAGATGCTAAGATGATGCCGGCTGAGGGACTAATTCAGGTCAGTTGGTCGGTGGGTCTAACTCAGGTGCGTTCTCCGTTTGGTTTGGAATAGTTGGGATGGGAATGGATAGACTGTGTGACGATGTAACGGTGTGTAACGGAAAGTATCGGTGATACACGTGTGATATTTATTAAGTCCGATAAATCGGTCTGTATCGGAAACGGCACCTCTGGATACCGTTACGTAACGGCCGATTCGTTACGTAACGGCCGATTTTTTAAACTATGGTTGGTTTTGGCTCTCCTATTTTTTCAGTTTTGATTTATTTACAAATTTGTTATTTTGGCTCAAATCTATAAATACTAGTATTATTTCTAGGTTTTGGAAGAGGACAAGAGTGGGCATATTTGAGAGCTAATCAAAGACAAAGAGAGATAGAGAGCTAATTTGAGGGGTGAGTTCTTGTGAGGTTGTGAGTGACTTTTGAAGAGAGATAAATTGTATGTGTATATAACCTTTGGGTTCCTTCATTTATCTATAGAAAGAAGAAATCCTTCTTGGTGGATGTAGCCCAAATTTGGATGAATCACGGTATATCGTTGTTTTGCTTTGATGATTGCTTGTATGTTTTTATTGTCTCTTCATTGATGCTTGATTGGGAGTTTGCACACTAGTTCATTTACGGAACAAGGTCTTTGGTGTTTTCCGCACACCAAGTGTTTGATAAAATTCCCGAGTGAGTTTTATCGTCTTGGTCGCTAGAGATAGTCTAGCTTTAGCGCAACAAGTGGTATTAGAGTTTTGGTTGCATTGTTTACCCGATATTTTTGGTTCGAGGTTGAATCAATTTTGGCATAACTTTTGTTTTTGTTCCAAATGACGGAGAATGCGGAGAGTACTCGAGAATCAACCTCTACGAGCGGAGGCTCTAAGAGATGGGATTCGAGTGGCTCAATGAAGACGGACATGAAGGCTTTTGATGAGAAGATCAATTTCGGGTTATGGCAAAGACGAATGCGAGGCGTTCTTGTCCAACAGAGGTTGCAATTAGCATTGTTGGGGGTAAAGGGACGACCGGTAGGCATGATCGATGCCGAGTGGATTGACATTGATCAAAGAGCGGCTTCGTGTATTGAGATGCTTATCACGGATGATGTGTTGAATAACGTGATAGTGGAGACCACGGCTAAAGGCATGTGGGATAAGCTAGAAGAGATTTATTTGGGAAAGTCATTGTCAAATAAATTGTTCCTCAAAAAGAAACTCTTCAAACTTGAGATGAAGGAGGGTGAGGATATGATGAAGCATATCAACGTTTTTAATGCCTTGATAAATAACTTGAACCGGATAGACGTTCAATTCATTGATGAGGATCGAGCATTGTTGTTGCTTGCATCATTATCCGATTCATACGAGCATTTTGTGACCACTCTCATGTTTGGGAAGTCTACGCTCCGGTGCAATGAGGTTGTGCAAGATATTCAATCTCATGTCACGATGAGAAAGAAGGAAGGTGGAGGTGACGGATATTCTCATAATGAAGGCCTTACGACGAGAGACGGAGGTGGGCAAAATGGCGGGAGGAACTCCAACCGGGGATATAATGACAGTAGTAGGTCTAGATCGAGAGGTGTTGGTGGTAAAGGGCCGAAATGCTACAAGTGCCGGGAATGGGGTCATATGATCCGAGAATGTCCTTTGTGGAATGACAAGGTTAAGGGCAAGGTTGATTTCAAGAGGGCAACGATAGCGAGTGCGAATTATGAAGATGAACTTGGAGAACTTCTCACAATCTCCAAGGTTAACTCTCTTTTCCAAGATGATTGGATATTAGATTCGGGATCATCGGATCACGTTTGCTCCAAGAGGGAGTATTTTGAGACTTTCACGGAAAATGGAAAAGGTTTCACGTCTTTGGCTAACGGAGAGAAGGTTGCCATTGAGGGTGTCGGGATGGTGAAACTCAAGATGTTCGATGGGGCGGAACGCACTTTGGGTGGTGTGGCTTATGTCCCAAAGTTGCGAAAGAATTTGATATCCATTAGCCGTTTGGATTCCAAGGGTTGCCGGGTGTCGGTGGCGGGTGGAGTCTTTAAAGTCACACGCGGTTGTATGGTCCTAGCGAGGGGAGAGGACAGAGAGGGGTTGTATCGTCTAAATCAGACTTCGAGGAAGACGGGGAAGCGGTGTGCATAAGTGATCGAACGTTCGAGACATGTCTCGTTTGTGAACAAAGCGGAGACATTGGGTGCTAGCTTTCTGAGACTAGACGGTAGTGATGAGATAATACCTACTAGTGGAGGGGATGGATCGAAGTCCCCCTCTAGGGCCAACGAGTGATGTTGACTCGGTTTAGTTGCACACATGCATTGGCTGATTGGAATCGAGGAGGTGTAGGACCGTGATGGATTCGAGGTGTGTGTAGCTTGTTTAAGGAGGGCCGATGAGTTATTGTTTGCGAGCATTGGCAAACAGGAGTTTTTCGTGACAAAGACTTGGTACATCTTTCGAGGGTGAGATTTGGAGGGTATGAGAGGTGAGGAATTTTCCCTCTCATCTGTGGTTATTTCTCATGGTGGAAGATGGTGTTGATGTGTTTGAATGTTTCGTGTAAAGAGGGTCTACGCTATATGTATTGTGTGGGGGTGTACTCACCGGGTTACATGAGGAGCGAGATTCACCATATGGTTATATGGGAAGCATTCAGATGCATGAGATGGAGAGTTCTTAGTTTAGAACTTGGTTCCTCGGCGGGTGGAATCGTTTGGAGTCTTGGAGTGAAGACTTGCGATATCTCACTTCATGGTTGAAGTTTGGGGTGGCTTAGCGTCGGGTGGAGCATATTGGCCTGTTAGACGTCGGGATGATCTTCGAGCGGATTTGATGTTTGCATTCCGAGTTCGGTTGGATCGTGAGGATCCCCTGGGGGGAATCGCATTAGCTTGGTAGATGGTGGGACAGTCTTCAAGCGGGTTCAATTTCAGCATTCTAGAGATTGGTTGGATCGTCAAGATCGCCAAGGTGGAGTTTGTTGGTTTTGGGCTCTCCTATTTTTTCAATTTTGGTTTATTTACAAATTTGCCATTTTGGCTCAAATCTATAAATACAAGTGTTATTTCTAGGTTTTGGAAGAGGACAAGAGTGGGCATATTTGAGAGCTAATCAAAGGCAAAGAGAGATAGAGAGCTAATTTGAGGGGTGAGTTCTTGTGAGGTTGTGAGTGACTTTCTAAGAGAGATAAATTGTGTGTATGTATAACCTTTGGGTTCCTCCATTTATCTATAGAAAGAAGAAATCCTCCTTGGTGGATGTAGCCCAAATTTGGGTGAACCATGGTATATCGTTGTTGTTTTGCTTTGATGATTGCGTGTATGTTCTTATTGTCTCTTCATTGATGCTTGATTGAATTGATTGGGAGTTTGCACATTAGTTCATTTACGGAACAAGGTCTTGGGTTGGGTGTTTTCCGCACACCAAGTGTTTGATAAAATTCCCGAGTGAGTTTTATCGTCTTGGTCGCTAGAGATAGTCTTGCTTTAGCGCAACAATTATAACACCTGAAAATTGATTATGAGTTGGCTACCTTAGGTATGCTAATAAGTGAGTTCCAACGCATAGATTTAACTAGTTACACACATGTCTCTCTCTCTCTCTCTCTATATATATATATATATATATATATAGGGAGAGGTTCAAAAGTGAACCAAAATGAACTTTTTAATGAACCTACTAAGAAATTAAAAATTGATCATTAATTTCTTGTTGTAATTGGTTCGCGCCAGCGGGGGGATTGAAAAATTATTCATTGCCGCTAGCGCAGACCAATTATAAGAAGAAATTAAGGATCAATTTTTTAATGTCTTAGTAGGTTCATTAAAAAGTTCATTCTTTTGGTTCACTTTTGAACCTCTCCCTATATATATATATATATGTATATATATGAAGTATACTTAGCATACCCTTGCTGATGGAAAATTGTAACTTCGCTCTTGCACATTTGGGTTTGTAACACATATTACATGTCATATGTAATATGGGGAGAAATTGAGAGATTAGTTAACTTTTTATCCACTAATTTTCTTTTAACTAATTTCTTTGTCCACATGGTATATATTTAGGTGATAATAACATTGACAATGATATGTAGGATGCCACCTTGGATGCACATGTGTATTTATATCAAGTGTTTTAATGGAGAGGAAACGGTGGGTCTGATTCCGACATTTTGTAAAATTTAGGACATAATCATAACTTTTAAAACATCGGGTGCAAAATTGAAATTTACCCCAAACTTCAGTTTTTAAATTTGCAAAATTTATGAAATTCTATCAAAGTAACTTTCTTTTAGTGAGATAACTAACTAAATGAAATGAACAATCCACATAATTTTTTTTCATGGAAGTCTAGGATTCCAAGAGCACAAAGAAGATTTATTAACTAAACATCAACCACAAACTCAAGAATAGTGGTGGTAGAGGAGGTGAAACCGACTCTTTGCTTATCTTTCACGGCCTCTTTACTGATGGGCCATTGAACTCTCGATTGACAGATTACCGTACCTCTGTGACACGCCATTCATCGAAGGCTTATAAGTTTCCTCGGGCGGTACAGATGATAGGCTTGACTTTGAGCTGGTAGGTGCATTTTCGCCCGATGTAGAGGTCGTCCTAGCCTGCTTGCACCTTGTTTGGAGCTCGGAGTTCCATTTAGAAGTGTTCTTGATAGCAAGGTTCACTTCTTGAACTTGAAAGGCTCCTTCAACTCCTTTTTATAGGTGTGGAGGGAGAGGGAAGCACGTCATGATTAGTGTGGCCACCAGGCAACCCACGTTCAACTTGGCCAACGAATGTGATGAATTTACTCACGCTTTGGCTAATAGTGCAATCGTAAGTTGAGCGAGCCTTCGGCATGGAACTCGGTTTCTTGGTTCTGTTTATTCAAGGTGTAGGTGTTATGCCACAACCCAATCCTTCTTTGATTTTCTCCATTAATGTAGTCCTCCCTTATATTCGCCCACGTTTTACAAATCAGGGTGTTCTCATCTTCCGAATTATTTTTCTTTCGATGGTTCCCTTTGTTTGTTTGGCTATTAGAGGTTTCTTGGAATTCACTATCTTCATATTACTCTTGTTGATACTCGAGGATGTTTTCCATTTGGGAGTTAAAAGGTTAGCAAAGGTTAGATGCATATTTGAGAGTGTTTGCAAAGGTTAGAGGAATATTCAAAAGTTTTTGCTGAGGTTAGAGGAATATTTGAGTGTTTGCAAAGGTTAAAGGAATATGGGAGCTTGACAAATAAGTCCTATTTACATAAGACATTTCCTAATAGGTCCTATCATAACATTTTTTTTCCAAATAGGTCATAATTATAGTGAATATTCACTATATGTTTACATATAGGACTTGTTGGAGCAAAAATATTTTTTGATGGGACCTGTTGGAGCAAAAAAAGATGATAGGACTCATTGCACTACATACTTCGTAAACGGGACTAATTGGTAAAAGACCCAAGGAATATTTAAGAATGAAATTGATGGTGAAACTTGTTAAATTTATGGTTTATTTATAGAATTATATAAAATATAGCCGTTAAAATAGCTTTTGGTCCCGGACAGTCCAACCGCCTTGGGGACCAGGTGTGTGTGGTAGTTGGACTGCCGCGGGCGGTCCTTGTTTACCATATGCCTTGGAGCAAAACAAATTTTCTGGCGAGCAAAATGTCACTGTATCATTTTGGTGGAGCAAAATGCTCCAATGCTTTGGAGATAGTCTAACAGAAATACATATTCTGTTGGTATGATTTTTTGTTTAATGGTGATTGGCAACATAAATACGAAATGTAGTTGGTATTTAGGACCCATTTTGGTGTAGAGATACAATGCTTTGGAGATAGTCTATCATTTTGGTGGAGCAAAAATCTCCAATGTCAAAAGTTCCTACGAACTACATTAGTTCGTAGGAAATTCTTACGAATTAATGTAGTTCTTAGGAACCCAAATATACAGTAAAAGTGATTATTTATAGTTCCTACGAACTTTATTTGTTCGTATCAATTGCTAAGGACAAATAAAGTTCGTAGGAACCGTTACGGAATTTGTAACCATTCTCTAAATTTGGAAAACGCTTACAAATCCTTATATAGAATTTGTTCCTTTTCATCCACCATTGCAAGCATCCAATTCTCTAAATTTACCAAATTTATAGTCTTCTTCTCCCCATTAGTGGCCTACAAATAAAAACAATCGTATGGATCATTTTATTAACAAAGGGCTAGACAACAAATAAATTGAGGACATGTCGTAAGTATTTAGCTGCATATGTAAATGTCAAAGAAAAATAAATGCTATAACAGTTTATTGTTAGCATTATTAACAAAGTGGAACTGGGTTAGGCATTTTATCAAACACCTATCAACCAAAGAAGAAAATGTGAAAGTCTAAAAGTATTCGACTTACTAACCTTTGAGGCATATATTCATATGATTCTCAATAAAGGGACCACCCTTGCTCCATTCCATGTGGTGACCGCACTGATTACTTGCAATTATTGGACTAGTTGGAGATAAAAAAGTGAATAATAAAACGCGGTCATGGAAGCACAGCTATATGTCTTTGCCTATAGTAGATTAATAAATCAAGTTTACTAATTTCAGATCCCTCTTTTAAATATCATTCTATAGCAAGCATTTTATCATGAATATGCAAATGCAACATAAAACCTTTGAGATTCCCAATGGTATATATTATTTCAAAATGTGGTAACACAATTATAGTAAACAAGTCTAAATAGGGGTCAGTTTCCAAATACCACTTTTATAAACGGTCGATTCCATTTGTAGTAAGATTCCATACTTCATTTTAAAATTAATAACACCATTGCCAACTTCTCCTTAAGAGTCTTAAGTCCAAAATTATTTTATCCAGTTGTTTAGCCATTAGTAGAGTCAACTTAAATTCCATTAATATGAAGTTTTGATGATAGTCTCTATAAAGGATCTAATTTCAAATAATTGCAATTTTAACAATGCCTCCAAATAATATGGGTTAGCAGAAACATTTAAGAACACAATTGCTACTCAATTTGCCAAACAAAACGTAAAATTTACTCATTTTCCAATGCATATTGCAAGAACTTTTCAAATAAAATGTAATCAACTTTTACATAAAATTATGTGATTACTGATGCGTTTAGCATTACCAAGAAAGCAACAACACGTGTTAGTAAATGGACAAAAAACAACTAATGCATATTCTTACTTGTAATCTAACTGAAAAATACATCATTAAACAAAAAATCTTGAGGGGACGTAGGGAGAAAAAATGGGTCCTAAATACCAACTACATTTGTTATTTCTGTTGCCATTTGGAAATTTACGTCCCATGAAGAATGAACAAATTGTCATGTTGTTTTATGGTATTTCTGGTGCCATTTGCTCCCTTCAGAGCAAACAACATTTGGTAAAGTCTCACATCACAGCCTTTGCCAACTTGTTTATACCTCCTGGACTGTAACATATCCCTGCAGTAAGGTAGTATTATATCCTATATTTTAAAATTTAGTTATTTGACTGTCACCCAATACCATTATAAATACATTTTTAGGTTGGTTTCAGAAAATTAAGTCAACAATAGAACAATATTGAAAGCCCTCATTCTTACGTGAATCAGAATACTCAAAATCAAACATAAATATGAACACCATAAGTTCAGATCGAAGGGAAAGCCTGAACTAAATGACAGACCTACGTTAATAGCAGAAAGGGCAAGAACAATACTTTTTAGAGAGGGAGAGAGTTACATTTGGTAAAATGAGGAAGATGGTTGTGGTCGCGGGGCCATAAGGGAGTAGCGAAGACAACAATGGGGTGGTGGATCGGTGCTTGGTGGATTGCACAACCTCAAAGGAACATTCAACATAGTTGTGTATGCCTTTTGAAGGACTGATGTCTTTGGGGGTTGGTGGCGGTATATGCTAGGATTCCCCCCTTGGCACTTTGGTGCTGAAGTGGAATCTTGTTTACGTTCAGTGGACACGTCATTTCCAGATAATACTGTACTAGGATTTTGTTTTAATTGTATAACAATACAAATTTTTATATTCTAATACCGTAATTGTACAACTTTGGTATCCCTTCATGTTTAATGTTTCTAAAAGAATGGCGAATGTGATTGTCTAATGCCCTAGAATTGTTTTATGGATCAACTGGGATCATAATAAAAAGACTCGAGTGGTGGACGAGATCCTCAAAGGTGTGGTTTGAGGAATGCGTTACTTAACAACAAAGCTTTCAGTTTCTGACTCCCTCCGTCCCGAATTAATAGTAGCTGACAAACATTTTAAAAAATTACGTTTCAAATTTATCCTCCTAAAAAAGATGAGTACCTTTGAATGTAAGACGTGCACATGAATCATTCTTCTCTTATGGATGTTGTTTAGATGGGTAACTTCATATTCTCACCCAGTTTTATATAATATTTTTAGAAACATGACTATTAAATTGGGTGGGAATTGGATCGAAAAAGGAAAGACGACATTATTTGGGACAGAGGTAGTATGAAGTAATACTTTGTATAGTTTGATTTTTCCACACCAAGTGGGAATACTGTTTATTAGCCTGCTATCTAATATATTCATTTACCTAGTCATTAATTTTTTTCCCCTCAACCCCTAATAGCTTTTAACTCGATATATCTTATTTAAACAGATGTGTTCTTCTGGGGGTGAGCTGTGGTGCGAATATTGCAGACTATGTGGCTCGGAAATCCAGAGAATCGGGCAGGCGTTTGGACCCAGTTAAGGTGGTGGCTCAGGTCTTGATGTATCCATTCTTCATTGGAAGCGTTCCAACCCATTCGGAGATAAAACTGGCAAATTCCTACTTTTATGACAAGCCTATGTGCATACTTGCATGGAAGCTCTTTTTATCCGAGGAGGAATTTAGCTTGGACCACCCCGCAGCAAATCCCCTCACCCCAAATAGGGGCCCACCATTGAAGCGCATGCCCCCCACGTTGACGGTGGTGGCAGAACATGATTGGATGAGAGATCGGGCTATTGCTTATTCGGAAGAGCTTCGAAAGGTAAATGTTGACGCACCTGTTCTTGAATATAAAGATGCAGTTCATGAATTTGCAACCCTAGACATGCTCCTTAAGACCCCTCAGGCACAGGCCTGTGCTGAGGACATTGCAATCTGGGTGAAGAAATATATCTCACTTCGAGGTCACGAATTTTCTTATTAGATACTCCCTCCATCCCAAATAAGTGTCAGCGCTTGAAAAATTGCACCCTCCATCCCAAATTAACAGAACGTTTGAAAATGTGCAGTTTTCAAGGAAATGTCTTTTAACACAATCAATGGCCTAATCTGATTATTTTTATTGCTGATAATGAAGGGATTTTCTGAGTTTGACCACTTTTAGGGTTGCTTTTTTAAGTTACACCCCCGCTAGCGACACTTTACGAGGATATTTTGAATTTTTATGACACTTTAGGGGGACTATTGCACCTTTTTTACGATTATTCTAGAGATGTCACTCAAAAAGATCACAAAAATGGGGGTTAGACTCAAAATGACCCCTCCAAACCATTGGCTAAAACTGAAACTTGATCGAATATTGTGCATTTTCAAACTGGACCCTGTAATTTGGGACGTGGACGTTGAAGAACGGAAAACATTGCTCTATTTTTCTGGACCAGAAAGGGTAGGAGATAGCAAATTCGGAATAACATGTACCGGGATTGACGCTTGACGTGCAGCTGTGATCTACCAACAGGATGAGATTTATAGGAGGTGAGTTGGTTGTCTCTGGTCCAACAGTTTTGCATCTACTGCAGTTGTTCCGTTATTTTGTGTAGTGTTGGGTAGACAACTTGTCTGAGAGTAGGATTTAATTTTAAGTTGAGTTATGGGATGGGTGTCCCTTGGTTAACATTTTTTTCCCTGTGTTTTCATATGTACTATTTTTTCATGGACATGGAGTCCTTGTTATCAATTTGTTTGCCGTGTATATACATCTGTACCATTTTTTCGCGGATGATAACGCCAAGACTAAAGTAAGAATTATATGTGGAGAAACTAATGACTTTACGATTAAAGTGGGTCTACATCAAGTATCGGCATTAAGTCCTTGTTTGTCGTAGTTTTGGATGAGATTATCAAGGACATGCAAGAAGATGTCCCATGGTGTATGTTGTGTGCGGATGATATAGTTTTAGTAGACACTTCAAAGGAGGGTTTAACAATGAGAGTAGATACGTGGAGAAAATCCTTAGTCTAAAGGACTAAAAATTAGTAGTAATAAAACGAAATTTATGGAATGTAAATTTAATAATGAGGCGTCGGATAACATAATGTTAAAGATTAAAGAAAAGGTGATGAGCCAAACTAATACATTTTGTTACTTAGGTTCAGTGTTACAAAGTAATGGAGATATTGATGTGGATGTTACGAGTAGAATATCAACTGGTTGGATGAAATGGAGACAAGCAAGTGGGGTGTTATGCGATAAGAGGATAACTAATAAATCAAAAGGAAAATTTTATAAAACAGTTGTTAGGCCAACGATCCTCTATGCATTTGTGTTGGGTTTTAAAGAAAAAACATGAACAAAGTTTCCATATTAGTGAGATGATGCTTCCATAGATATGAATTACTAGAAAGGACAAAATTAAAAATCAGCACGTGAGAGAAAAGTTAAGAGTTGCTCTCATTAGTGATAAATTAAGAGAAAGTAGATTTAGGTGGTATAGACATGTGTTGCGTAGAGCAGTCCTAGAGGAAATTGTTAAGAGAGATTATGAGGAATTAAATTTGAATGATTATATTGCATATAATAGATTAAAATGGAAAAAAAAGAATTCATGTGATCGATCCCATGTGATGGGATTAATGCAAGGATGCTGATGATGATTTTTTTGTTTCCTATGTATATTTGCACTACTTTTTATGAACAAATCATAATCTCTCAGAGCCTGTTTGGTTTGCAACTATAATTCTATTTTTTGTGTTTTAATACAATTATGATAAAAATTTGTGTTTGACAACTTGTTTTTAAACACTGAATTATAATATTTATGTGTTATAATCAAGTTTTTCAGAAAACAGGTTGAGGGTGTTTTATAACTTTTGTTTTTTATTTTATAACTCAGAATTATTCATTCTTAATATTTTAATGCATTTATACCTTACTATACAATGTACATATATAATACATTAATGTGTGTGTAATTTTTATAAATAAAAAATATATATGTGCATGTACACAAAATTATGTATGGAATAATATAAAGTTAAATAATATTATTAATAGATACATGATATTTATATATAGTTTTATACATGTATTATTAATATATGGAATAATATAAAATATATATATAGTACATATGTATTAAAAAATATTATCAATTCCTGTATGTATATAATTTTATAGTGAATTATATACATATACAGTGGTGGACCCGGGATTTTTGAACAGGGGGTGTGAATTTTTTTTTAAAAGGTCGGGCGTTAGGGGGCAGGAGCCCCGAAGCGATTTTTTTGCGTTATTTTGAATTTTTTTGCAATTTTTTAACCCAAGAAAGCTTGAGGTTAATATTCACAAAAAAAATTATCCTTCTTTGTTCGTGGATTTTTTTTAATACCTCAAAATAATATTATCGTGAATATGAAATGACAATAAAAGTAATAAACAATGATGCATGCACCCAACAAAGCAATATTATCATACAACCTAATAAACCAATATTTTTAACAACCCAACAGATAAATATATTTAAGAAATTTAACTTTTAAATTTAGACTTTAATGATATTTTTTGGAAATTACATTTGAAATATTTAAACTTTTTAAACTAGACATTTAGCATTTAAACATTTAAAGTTTTAAATGTTAAATATTTAGTTTAACACTATTGAATAATAAAGAATCAGTTAGAAAATAAACAAAAAACTGATGCCATTATTTGTTAATAACCTAACAGCTGCCAAAACAAAAAATTGCTTCTATATTTAAATTTTCACAGTCAACATTTCAAGTTAGATTTTAATTTCACTCCATCAAACATAACAACAATAAAAAACTTGCAAGCATATAGCTGATGCTATGTTGGCCTCATAGATATTATGTTATTAGCACTCCCTACAATTCTCTACAATTCTAAACAATAAAAAACATAAATTTCAGCATTCAAACCACAACAATAACAATACTAGCACGAATTGAAATATACTCACTCCAATAAGAGGGGAGAAGTAGATGGGAGGCCGGATTGTCGGAGTTGGGGGGGAGGGGTCGGCTGCAGTTGGAGAGAGCTTGAGAGTGCAGAGCTATAGGACGCAACTGGGGGGGAAGGGGAATTGCCGGAATGGGGAAGGGAGTTAGAGGTAGGGTTTTATTTTTTGAAAGAATGAGATGTGCGTGTTTTAGTTTTGTGGGTATCAAAATATTTACTTCTTCACCCCTGAGCTTTTAAAATACTAGAAAACTCATACCTTTACTTTAGAAAGTTACACTTGGAACCTAATATTTTTTTTTCACCATATACACTGGAAAATAATCCCAAAACTCCGGGTAGGCGGCCGCCCACCCTCGGGAGGCTGTAGGTCCGCCCCTGGACATATATATGTATGTACATTTATGTATGTACATTTATGTATGTATATACATTTACATTTATATATATATAGTTAAACTTCTCAACATACCTTATTAAATATACATATATATAATTTATGATGTATATATGTATACATTCATGTATCATGCATGTATAAAAGTTTTATGTATGTGTCTATATATAAATAATATAAATATACATGTTTGTCAATTTTGTAAAAAATTTTTAAAAACTGTATTTAAAAATAAATTTACCAAATGCACACCAATAATTATAAACATAGAAAACTGAAGTTTAAAAGGGTCCTGATATTTACATCCAAAAAATATCTTCAAAACACCACATAAAAATTTAACCCAAATTTTACTAACCACACCCAAAAGTGTTGTACCTTTTTTTCTTTCAAAATGTCTAATATACACTCAAATAAATAAAGATTACACGCATACTAACACCACAAACTCACCACCACATAATACAAAATCTCAAAATTCTTCAACTCTAAAATAACCCAACTATTTCACCTTGTTCATTTGTCCCCTCAAACCCCAAAAATACATTGCAATAGTCCTCAAAACGCCTCTATAAAGTATATAATGTCTAAAACTATTTATAAAACAAAGATCAAATAAGAAAAAACAAAACTGGGTTTGCTGTACTTACGGCCCCTGTCGCCGTAAGTGATGAGTAGTTTCGGTGAAATGTAACCGTAAACTATTTTTCCACCGTTGGAAGTGGCCGTGAAAACAGTTGTTATGATGACAAGTGGTCGTGGTAAGTGGATTACGGTGGAAAGTAACTGGAACAAATAAACCACAGTGGGATGCAATCGAAATGAACCCACATACGGTAAACTTGGACCGAGTTAGAGCAACACCTACGGCGACGTGCAACCGTAGGTGCATGGTTCGCAGTTTTAAAAAAAAAAAAAAAAAATCCTAATTTGTCCATTTCTTTTTTTATTCATTATATTACCATAGTAGGATTTGTTAAATGGATCTATATTTGGGTTTGTGTGTTTGAGAGAGAGGTTTGGAAGGAAAGTTAGAGAGAGGAAATATAAAAAATGAGATTTTTTTTTTATAGTTTTTATATGCGACAAAGTACATGTGGTGTTGTGTATATTTGGTGTTTTATACAAATATTAGATACTTATGTGATATTTTGTATTGAAGTAAAATTTTTGATGCATTTATCGGACCCCGTTAGCATTTAAATCGAGTTTTTTAAATACATAATCATACCGGCGCTCACTCTCTCGGTTGAATGCAGGTGAGTTTTTATTAAGCTTGGTGGACAGCACTTTATTCTTAGTTGATAACGGAGTCTTGTTTGCCTAATACTTTGTGTGGATTTACTATGTCTGTAGGCGTTGGAATGTGATGATTTCCCCTGTCTTATGAATAGTAATTACGATTAGAAATTGCGCATAAAGTTTGGTAATGTGGGACCCAGAGAAAGTTGGTAAAGATAGTAAAAGTCTTGAAACTAGCAGGTCTGGGCTTGAGTTCCTCTAGTTCTATGATTTAAAAAAAAAATCAATTATCATTGGAAAAGATTTATAAAGCTATGATTTTGTTTCAAGAGAGAAATCCAGAGGGGCAAAAATATTACAAAAATGCTACTGTGACATAATTTTTGATAGAATTTTTATGGATAAACTGATGTGGAGTGTTTCTATTAGTTGATTTTTGGGGTCCACGTCAGTGGGACCAAGAAATCAACCAATAGAAACACACCATGTCAGTTTATTCATAAAAATTCTGTCAAAAATTATGTCACAATAGAACTACTCAAAATACTAAGGATCCAAGATAGGGCTGACAATTTTTGACACGATAACCTGTTTACGGTAATAACCCGAAATGATTCGAACCTGACACGATTAACTTGTATAGATTTAAGAATACCCAAAATTTATACTCAAATTAAAATCAACGCGATCAAAAAATAACACGACTAACCCGAATTACTACCCGTAATCCAAGATATTAAAGAGGAGTGACGGTTTTCCTTTTGACATTATTGTTAGGTTGTTGGCGACATTATTTAATGACATCATAGATCGAGACCTTTTAGCCTATGGGTAAAGTTGCTGGGCAGCGTTGGACTTGGACGTTGAGTAGTTGAGAGAGATTTAAAATGTTTATTTTTTTACTACTATCTAATCAAATAGGTTGTACAATAATTTTTTTGTTTCAAGACGTCTTCTGAAAAAGGATTTTTACTCTAATAAGTTTTATTTGTAAAATATAGTGAATATTTATTACATATATAAATAAGAATTAGTGAGAAAAATTTGTTTTGAGAGGATCAGTTATGACTTTCATTGAACTCTAAAATGGTCTCTTTTGAATTTGTCTGTACTTTGAATGATCCCATCCCCTGCGTCAACACCCTAACTCCATGGTTTGCATTTAGTTCGTTTCCATACTTTAGGATTAGATTGGTAGTACCATAAAGCTGTGGATGTCAGCCTAATCAACCGTGTGATATGTTTTGAATTATAGATATTTATGAGGGGTGTTTTATTATTAAGTTGGGAATAGATAAAATAATTAATTATGTAAGTTGACAAATGATTGAAAAAAAACGACACTAGTGACTTGGTAAGATGTTATATCTCTTCTATGAAATTTAATTATGTGGAGGATAATAAGGGTGTACTTGAGAACTTCAATTTCATGAATTTTAATTCAAAAATTGTAAAATATGAATTGAATTTTTTTAATATTTTTTTTGACTTAAGTCCCGTTTTCAAAAATTTGCTAGGCTTCTCTGTTAGAGTAAAATTTAATATATGGATTTATATATGAAATAAATATGAATTATAGGCTATCAAATAAAATTAGGCAAATTAAAGTGATTAATTTAAGTTTTGGGGTCTTAATAATGTATTATTAAAGTGTGGGTTTTACTGTGTAGAGAGAAGCGTAATTTCTATTTTTATGATGGGTTAAATAGAAATATACGAAATATAAAAAGACACGTTTGTCTTATAAATAGGGATCATGGTTCTCAGATCACACAACTCTCTTCTTCTGATTCCCACTGTTAGAGAGAGATTCAGGCATGAAATCAACGTGCTGATCTAGAAGATCATAAGAGCTCAGAGTTAGATATTTTAATTTTCTGGTTATGGATTCAGGTACACTTTCGCAAATTCAAATTGTTGAGAATGTATTATGAAGGTATTGATATTAATTTTGGGTTGAAAATATTTTTTTCAAAAAGCTCAATATTTTTGAAATTTTTAGGTATAGAAATATTCTTCGTTTCATTACGATTCTAACGATATAAAATTCATGAAATTTGAACTAACGGTTGATTTTATATGATTTTTTAAAAATTAAGAAAAAAAGTTGATTTGATGGTAGTGGAAGGTTAAAGGTTCGACTATTGGTGTTTCATATTTAAGCCTTTTAAATGACGGAAATTATGAAGGAACCCGAGAAGTATTGAACTCATAACCTTTCAAGTCTGGAGCCAAAGGGGTTTTGAACCCATGACCTTTCAAGTCTGAAGCCCAAGTGATTATGAACCCATGACCTTTTAAGTTGAATATTACTTTCATGCTTGTAATACCATAAAAATTTAAATTTAAATGTTGGTATATTTATATATATATATATATATATATATATATATATATATATATATATATATATATATATATTCGAGATAAATTAATTTAAACAATACGTCATCAAAGTGCCCTCATTTGTTCAAAAAATTAATTTTTATTTCGAAATATAAAAAGATTATGTTCATATAATTTATGTGAATATTAATTGGCCCAAAGGAAGATTAATTTTTAACAAAATTGCATGTGCACCTTTAGTAATAAGCGTGTGATAATAATAATAATAATAATAATAATAATAATAATAATAATAATAATAATAATTATTATTATTATTATTTTTTACATATGAATAATAAATCGGCCCAAAGGAAGAATTATTTGTGACACCCCGACTAATTAAATACCGGGTAGCTACTCCTTTATCTCATTAATACAAAATATCAAGTTGGTTCAGCTCTAGCATCACTGCCGAAAACATTTTAAACAATTACTAGCCACCAAATATTTAAAAAGTGAGTTGTCAAATTTTATTAAATTGAATTAACATGCAGCCAATTAATTAAGCTAACCATACAA
The DNA here is from genome assembly GCA_949130495.1 of Sambucus nigra. NCBI lineage: Eukaryota > Viridiplantae > Streptophyta > Magnoliopsida > Dipsacales > Adoxaceae > Sambucus > Sambucus nigra. The sequence continues at coordinate 237,087,801 of OX422220.1, read as the reverse complement.
CATCCACATCATAGTCACAACAGAATAATAATGGAATAAATAAAATGAGTTTGGAGTAACACTCCCCTGAATAATCCAAATACTGAATAATTCCCAATACAAAAGTCTGAATAAATAGATAAATCCATAACTAAAATAAAACTGAAAGTCCGAGAATGCTATCTCTAAATGGAGATAGGCAACATGCCCTAACAGATGAGTAACCCTGAATAGAAACAAGTGCAGAATGTGGAGGCGTCTAATACCGAGATCCTGTAACTTCCACAACAGTTACAACACGTCAATGTAATGGAGCTTCTATGCTTAGCGTCCCTGTGGCTGAGCACCTAAAAGGTTTTTTTACAAAAATAGATTTGGAAGAAAACGGGTCAGAGCCCGAGGTGAAAACAGTTTAAAAATATAGCAAGTGTTTAATTGAATTAAACAATAAATATTATATACATGTTAGTTGCATACTGTCACATGAGTTTCTCACCTCTCAACTAACGTGAACGCTTAACGTATATCCTTAACCCATCCTAGTTATGCCACTATCTAACTAGTTCGTACTAATCCCTGTTTTCACATTCTAATATAAGTTGTCTACTCGTATTACACAAACAAGTTATATTTATATCTCACATTCACATTCATTAAATTACTTATCACAAGTGTTATTTAAATTCTCATATTCGTAGCTCATTCAAATATGTTAGTTATTCACATCTATTAAGGAACAGTGAACCAGTCACAAGTATATATATAAATCACTCTCAATACATATATACATATATGGCACCCCTAGGCTAAGCTGTGGTGCACGCATACTCTGCTATCAAATCCATGTACATCACGTACGTAATCACGCGTTCCAAATCACACATATTGGAGGTGAACATAGTTCACATACCCATGGGTCACGAACATACCTACTCTCCCATGGTCAGCTGACTTATCAACTCACAAATAAGTCATTCACAGTCCTATGTCCTTAAGGTACCAATCTATCCCCCCGTAGGCACACAAAGATCAGATGGTCCTTTTTCGAAAGCCAACCTCCTGTGATAGCAAGTATGGTAGGTATGTCATACACATAAGAAATCCATACATTAGGCATTCACACAACCTAAGTAATCATATATTAATATAGGTATTCACACATTCCATCTTATAAGTCTCATACGTAGTAAGTTTATCCCGAACATTCTACGTAATATATATTTAGCTTGATCGTATCAATTTGAGTACCTAAACCTATCCTAAAAGGTTACTAGGTCTCTTATTAGTTTCTAATGTTATCTCAGTAACTTAAAGTCCCTCTGTTACTGTTCCTATCCTTACATCATCATTCATTCCCATTATAGTCTCAATTCGAACGATTTCTAATCGTACCTCACTCGGTAGACCCTCGTAAGTGATAATATTCAATTCCATAAGATAAACCATTTTTTCGGGCATCAACTAAGACCCTATTGACCTTAACTAAGTCCCACAATACTATATTAATCACCCTAAGAATCATTATAGGTTTGGGATTTATGTTAAACTCTAAAGGAGAAAACTCCTCAAAAATAAGGAGGGGTCGATCGATCGAAGGCAAAGGGTCGATCGATCGAAACAGTCGATCGATCGACATTCTTGAGTCGATCGATCGATTGAGCAGGTGTTTGCCCAGAAATTCTTTACACAGTTACAGGTTCTCCAAATTTTCACCCCAAATCTTCCATTACAACGTCCCAAACTCCCAACCAAGTATTCTACTCATTACACCAACATGTTTCCACAATCTCTAACGTTTTAGAATCATTAAACCATCATTAATTAATAATTTCTTGGATCAAAAGTCATAAATATTCCTCTAAACCCAGTTCTTCAAAATTTCTTCAAGAATATCGAATTTCTCAAAATTAATTCGTGAATTTGTACAGATGGATTATGATTTCGTTGTCTCTACATACCAGAGGTTCATCTATATGCAAAACCTACCCATATTCAATGTTTAATTCTCCCAATTTATAAAATTCTCAATTTTTCCAAGTCTAGTCTCCAATTCTAAACTACATGGATAATATATTTGCTGAAACATAACAAGTTAAATCACTTGCCTGGGAATGAAGATTTTGATCCTTTGAAGACGATAAAGGTTGGTTCTCTTTCTTTTTCCGATCACAATTCCGACGATAGTGGTGGCGTGTGGCGGTTATGGCCTTGGAGACCCTAGGAACTTCTCCTCTCTTCTCACGTTGCCCATTATTTGGTTTTGACAGATAATGGCCCTAAGGTTGGCTGATAAATAAAACTTAATTTTCGTAGGTAACTATTCATTAAAATTTAAAATGACTAAAATACCCTCCCGGGTTGCCGAATAGGCCTAAAAATATATCGGGACCCAAATTAAATCCCCGGCTAGTGTTTTCTGACTATTTAGACCCTTCCGGACACGTTGGCACACTAAAAAATGACCATACAGATGATACAATTATAATTTACTTTTAAATTCATTTAAATTGATTCCTGACGCGACTGACGCGCGCGTCCCAACATAATTTTTGAATTGTCGTGTTTATAACTCACGACAATATTAATAAATTCAATAATCACATATTAGCATAATCACTCAGTAATATTCAACATTATCATCATAATCAAATACTAACTCTCGTCTCGCTAGTTAATTAAATCCGAATTAATTTCAATTAATTATCCCAAATTAATTTAAATAATCACTTAATTAAAGGCCATAAAAATACGGGTATTACATTATTGTTCGATATGTTCTTATTATCAGTGTTTGAGTACTATACCAAGATATCACTTACGAGTTAATATTTTGTCCAAAGAAAAAGTATTAATAAAGTGTCCGATATCTTAAAATGGGGTTTGCCTTCATTTGAATTTATTTTTGTTTGAAGACTTATATGGGCTAGTTTTATTTGGTTGTTGTTCTCTAGATCCAGCTATCAGTTCTTCTTTTAACATTACCGTCAGTATTAATTCTATTTCTATGCTTAGTAGCACAAACTTTAAGTTATGGCAAGAGAACCTCCATATAGTTTTCGGTGTCATGGATTTGGACCTTGCGTTAAGGGTTCCTTTTCCTTCACCTCTTATGGATAAAAGTTCATTTGATGACAAAAAATACATTTAAATGTGGGAGAAGTCAAATCGCATGTGTTTGATGATCATAAATAAGGCCATTCCAGAAGCATTCAGGGACACAATATCGAAAATGATATAGACATCCAACGAGTTCCTAGAGGAAATTAAGAATAGATTTACTAAGAATGAAAAGGCTAAAACAAGTACACTTTTGGCAAGTCTCATCTTAATGAAATATAAAGATAGTGGGAACTTTATGGAAATGTCTCATCTCACTTCAAAGTTAAGAGCACTTAAGCTTGATCTCGAGGATTTGCTTGTGCATTTGGTTTTGATATCTCTTCCCACACAATTCGGTCAATTTAAAGTGAGCTACAACTGACAAAAAGAGACTTGGTCTCTTAATGAACTCATCTCAAATTATGTGCAAGAAGAGGAAAGACTGAAGCAAGAAAAGACAAAAAGTGCTCATTTGGCTAATACTTCTAAGGATAAAGAAAGAAGTAATGTACCAACTATCATGATTGGCATGCGAAAAAAGGTTTTGAGGTTAATTTTACTTCGATACCTAAACACACTTGGTGGATAGATTTAGGTGCAACCACTCATATCAGTGTATCTATATTGGGTTGTTGAGCTGCCGAAAGCCAAATGATGGTAAAAGATACATTTTTTTGGGCGATGGCAAGAAGGTTGAAGTTGAATCAATTGGGATATTTGGGTTATTATTAAAGTCTAGTATTTACTTGGATTTGTAGGAGACATTTATTGTACAACCACTTAGACAAAATTTTGTTTCCATTTCTCTTTTGGACAAATTCAATTATACTAGTTATTTTGGAAAAATAAATTTAGTCTTCTTCATAATTTAAATTTGGTTGGTACTGGTTTTTTTAATCTTATTTGGATAACCTTTATATACTTGATATGGTTGCTTCATATCATGAAACCTTGCAATTAAGTACTCGAGGTATCAAAAAGAAATTAACCAATAATAATTCCGCATCATTATGGCACAAGAAATTAGGTCACATCTCCCAAAGGAGAATTGAAAGACTTGTGTCAGACGGGCTTCTCGATTCCCATTAATTTTCAGATTTTGAAATTTGCACAAATTGCATAACGGGAAAACAGACAAACATAAGGAGATTTTGTGCCAATAGGGCTACAGACGTCTTAGAACTGATACATACAAATATTTGTGGGCCATTCCCTACGATTTCATCGAACAATCAACAATATTTTATCACATTCATAGACGATTTTTCACGTTATGGCTACCTTTATCTCATCCATAAAAAGTCCCAATTTCTGGACTTGTTCAAATCATTCAAGTCTGAAGTTCAAAATCAACTCAACAAAAGGATTAAAAGCGTCGATTTTTCACGTTATGGCTACCTTTATCTCATCCATAAAAAGTCCCAATTTGTGGACTTGTTCAAATCATTCAAGGCTGAAGTTGAAAATCAACTCAACAAAAGGATTAAAAGCGTCAGATCTGATCGTGGTGGTGAATTCTACAGTAGGTATGACGGTTCAGGTGAACAACGCCCATGACCATTTGTTAAATTCCTCGAGGAATGCGACATCGTCTCATAGTACAACATGCCAGGTTCTCCAAGCATGAATGGTGTTATTGAAAGGGGAAACAGAACGCTTAAAGTCATGGTAAGGAGTATGATTATTTACTCTAACTTACCAGATTTACTCTGGGGTAAAGCATTAAAAACTGCAGTGTATATCCTTAACAGAGTACCAACTAAAGCAATTGCTGAAACCCCTTTTGAACTTTGGATAGGCAAAAAGCCTAGTTTGAAGCACCTTCATATTTGGGGATGTCCAACTGAAGCAAGGCCTTATAGGCCACATGAAAATAAACTCGATTCAAGAATAGTTAGTTACTATTTTATTGGATACTCTGAAAGATCTAGGGGTAACAGATTCCATGATCTTACTACTAAATCAATTTTTGAGATGGAAAATGCCTAGTTCTTTGAGGATGTTGAGTTTTTCAGGGGGATAAGGCTAGGGATTTTGGTTTTAAAGAGGACTATGTTGATATTCCCACATCTGTTATTAACATTGATCAGGCTCCTATTCCTGACATTGTGAAGCAAATCCTAATCAAAATAATATCCAAGAACTTCCCATTTCAGAAGAACAAACTCTACCACCTCCAGAACCTATGCCATTAATGAGATCCACTAGAGAAAGAAGAAGTGCTGTGCCAGATGATTACATTATATTTCTCCAAGAACACGAGTTTGACATTAGTGCGGTGGATGATGATCTAATTACCTTCCGTCAAGCTATGGAAAGTTTTAAATCTCAAGAGTGGATTGATGTCATGAATGAGGAGATAAAGTCCATGAAGGACAATGACGTTTGGGATCTTGTCCCATCACCTGAAGGTGCGGAACCCATTGGTTGCAAATGGATATTCAAAATGAAGAGGGATTCGAAAGGTGATGTGGAGAGATACTAAGCCCTACTTGTGGCTAAAGACTTTATACAGAAAAGAGGCATAGATTATAAAGAAACTTTCTCTCCGGTTTCATCGAAAGACTCTTTTAAGAAAATAATGGCACTCGTGGCACACTTTGACCTTGAGCTTCATCAGATGGGTGTTAAGACTGCGTTTCTCAATGGTGACATTGATGAAACGATATATATGGTGCAACCAGAAAAGTTTGTGGATGCAAAGAAGATGACTTGAAAATTAAAGCAATCCATCTATGGGCTTAAGCAAGCTTCTCGTCAATGGTATTACAAGTTTCATCAAGTTATCATCTCGTTTACTTTTTTTGGTTGGTGATTGTATATACCACAAGTTCAGTGGGAGTATGCATATACACTTGGTTTATCACAAAAGAGTTATATTGAGAAAGTTCTTAAAAGGTTTGACTGCATGATTGTAAATCAGGTGACACCCCTGTAGCTAAAGGGGATAAATTTAGTCTCAGTTAATGTCGAAAGAATGATTTTAAGATTCGGGAGATATAAAAGATTCCTTATGCGTCAGTAGTACGAAGTCTTATATATGCTCAATTATGTATGCGTCCGAATATTGTGTACATTGTTGGCATGTTGGACATATACTTAAGTAATCCTGGCAAGGATCACTGGATAACAGCCAAGCGAGTCATGAGGTACTTACAGAGAATAAAAGACTACATGCTCATCTATCAGAACTCAGATAAGTTAGAGATCTTTGAATATTCTGACTTCGATTTTGCTATACGCCAGGCGTCCAATTATGGAATATGGTTGCAAAATTTTGTCACCGGGCTGCGTATTGTGGATGGCATTGAAAGACCACTTAAGTTGTTTTGTGATAATAAATCAACCTGACTCCGATTTTGATGGACGCCAGGCATCCAATCATGGAATATGGTTGCAAAATTTTATCACGGCGCTGCGTATTGTGGATGGAATTGAAAGACCACTTATGTTATTTTGTGATAATAAATCAATAGTACTGTATTCCAATAGCAATAGGATTTATACAAAGCGAAAGTTTATAGACATGAAGTTCCTAGTTGTAAAAGGAAGAGTTCAGAGTGGACTTATGTCTATAGAGCACATTGGAAAAAACTCCATGATTGCGAATCCGCTGACTAAGGGATTACCACCCAAGGTCTTTCAGGAGCACACTGCTTATATGCGTGTAGTTTCTTTTTCAGGATATTTCGGTTTTATGGGAGTTTATATTTTAGATGCTTTCATAGACACATTTGTTATGGATTTTATGGTTATTTATTGCAGTAAAGTATTCAGTTTATATTCACTCTAATTTTATATGATTTGATCTCACTAAGGTTTAAGGAGGACCAGTTGAAAATAGGCATGTTAATATCACATTGCATGATATTTTAATGCTACATATCTGTGGTGACAAAAATCACAACACAAATAATAAGAGAAAACAATCACGAGAAAGCTAAGAACAACATGCAATCACAATCACAATGCAAGAATATACATGGTTCGACAAATTGCCTATGTCCACGTAGAGTGATCGAGGGTGAAAGGTGTACGCGTGTAGGTGCACAGTCGTTATTTTTGTTTCGCCTACTCAATACAAACAAACCTAAATTACGACTACACTTGCAAGGCAAGCACAGCGGTAAGTCGGGTATCGAAAATCCACAAGGACGAGATGCTAGAATTTATAGGATTTAGTGCTCCGAAATAAAAGTGTAAAAGGTGATTACAAACTAAAAAGGAAAAGATGCATAAAAGGGAAATGATTAACTAGGCGAGGGTATTGAAACTAGATTAACAAAGCAGTAAAAACTATAGGTTGCGTCGAATATCCCTCACCCGAGTTAATTTGTATAAAATGAATACATGGGTCGATGAGTTACTACGATTGCGTTCGTTTCGACAGTTAATTGAATCAAGGGTTGTCACGCCCCTAAATCCGCATAAAAGCCTAATAAGATTTTGGCGTCAACAAATACCCCAAAAATTGCGCACGAAAGGTCGTAAGCACGGGACATACATGATATGCCCCGTCAAATCTCCTAGGCGCAATAACTAGGATAACGCACTCGAAATAGACCCGTAAACACAATCACCAAAGACAAGCAATGCGTCAACCCGAGTGAGTTCAATTCAAACACAACCTAATTTAAATTAGCTAGAAAGCATGGTAAAAACGCCGTAAATAAAGCGATAAATAAACGCGATCAATCTACACTAGAAAGCACGAAAATAAAGCATGTAAAGAAAGCATGTAAACCTATATTAAAAAGATTGTAAATTAACTACAAAGCAGGGAATAATGAAATACATACTATATTAATGGAGATGGAAGATGATAGCACAAATTACAAGACCAAATGGGTGTCAATCCAAGAAGAAATGAAGAAATGAGCTCTCAAACCTCCCAAACCCTAACCTATCCTACCTAAAACTAATTATAAACCTTAATATCTGATATTTACACAAAATTTGGTATTTATAGTAAATGGAATTAAATTAGAAAAGAAAAGAGGAAAAAAAAGAAAAGGCCAAAATATCTGCAGAAAACAGGGGATCGATCGATCGATCCCCTGGGCTCGATCTATTGATGCTCAGAAATCCAGCACACTGTTTCCCACGATTTGGAAAAATAAGAAGGATCGATCGATCGATCAAGCAGGTATGAGCCTCCTGCATTGCTGTTTTGGCTTGAATGCAATTCCCTTCCGCTGAAATCGCCGTAACTTCTTCGTTCTGAATCGAAATCGCGCACCGTTCATGGCCACACGAAGCTTGCGAGGAGGGATACAACTTCCGTGTAGATGTTGGGCCAGGTGACCAAGTTGTGAAAAGACTAAAATGCCCTTAAACGTACGAACGTGTACGAAAATCGAGCGGAACGCGTCCGAACTTCACACATAGCATCCAAATACCTATAAAAGCTCAATTAACCCCTGCAAAATATGTTAATGTAGAAATCCGAGGTTGTCTGGTTAACGAGCATAAATATAGGGAATAAGATACCCGAGGGGGCTAAAATGCGTAGGTTCGAGGGATGAAATACGCAATATTTGCGTCGTATCAGAGAGGTCTACTATATTTATTAAGTATCTCTCAAGAAGGTCTCTGTTGCATTCCCTTATGCCACGGGCTAGGAGTTACAATATATTGTGCTCATTAAAGGTGGTTGTAACCAACACGATGGATCCCGAGTCCCTTGAATATCTCTCCGAGATTTTTGGGGATAGACTCAGTCCTATCTCGAGTTTAATTCATAATCAAGGCTCATAATTTGGGCCGGACACTTGAATAGCCTTTATGGGTTTGGTCAGCTACTCTTATGGGTTTAATAAAAAATAGGTACCCACTATTTCCCCTAAAATATTTGGGGGGATAAATTGGCCCCATAAATTTTAAAAAGGTACCGCCTCCCTTGTGAGGGCACTACTGCAGTTCATACGATTAGGAGGGGGCGTGAATCATCATTTTACTGGATATTTGAGCGATAAATCTTCTTCGATCTATGTGCTCTATCGTTGAGACGTTTAAACTCAAGTGTTGGATGAACTCTATCGTCACTTCAACTTCTTTACTTCTCTTGCTTCCCAAGCTGTCTCTTACTCTTCGTCTTTCAAGATGTCTCTTGCTCTTCATCTTCCAAGCTATCTCTTGCTCTTCGTCTTCATAAATGTAAAGTTTTTCAATATTTCTAGTTTGATTCTCACTTCGTAAGTCTTCAATTCCCTCATTTTTCTAAAGTTCTTTTCGTCATTGCCTTTCATTCCATTGTAGCTAGGGTTTTTTCATGGCAAAAATAGACAACAAATCTCTGACTGAATTTAAAAAATGCTATAATATCCCCGATTGGGTAGATATTGAGTGTTCCCCTGTTTCCCGCAATATTCGTGATATTGAGGATGGACACTGAATACATATCCTCTTGTTATCTCAAGGGGGTTTGACATTTCCCCCAAATCGTCTGTTTTTACACTTTTTTTCAATACTTTGACATAGTTCTTTCTTAATGCTCCTCAAATGTTTGGAAGATCATTAATGGAGTTTATAGAATAAATCAGCTCTATGGCACCAATTTAAGGTTAGCTAAAATCTTCTACTTTTATACTTTTTCTCGCACAAGCGGGGGTCTCTTATATCTGAAGGCGAGGAGTCCAGATAGGGTATTGGTAGTAAATTTACTAGATTCCCACAAGAATTACTGGTCTGATGGGTTCATTGCTAGAAACTGACAATTTCCTCCCCAAATAGAGGGCATAAGGTACAGGGGACCTCAGATCCCTATTTATGTGGATAAGTACATAGGTTGTTACCAAACCTTTTCATTTATTGCATGCTCGTTTACTTTAACATGTTTTTATTATAATGTTCTCTTCTCTTTCCCTTTTTCAGCGAGGTCTAAAAGCCAAGAACCTACTCCTCGAGAGATACGGACTGTTGAGCTGGTAAAATCCTGGGAGATAAGGGACCCCATAGCTAAGGGTGAACATCCTAGGTCTGTTGCTTTCTTGTAGGAATATAAGAACATTACCACCATTTTTATTACTTGCCCGGTGGATACCATTCCCCACATTGATATCCCATAAGAAGAATAAGGTGATCTCAAACCCATCGAGCTAGATGAGGAGGAGGAGAGCAGCTCAGAGACTGGTGTTGCTGAAGGTGGCAGAGGTGGTAGCGGTGAGGTAGGATCTAGTGAAGAGAGATTCAGTGAAGATAGATCCAGTAGGGAAGAGTCCAGCGAGGCAAGATCCAGTACAGGAGAGTCCAGTGGGGAAGAGATGGCTCTCCTAAGAAGAAAGAACCTGATTCGAGATAATGATGATGATGTCCTGTTGTCCAATAGGCTGAAGTTTCAGAAGAAAAAGCCTGGGGATTTTGTTGGTGGATCTAAGATATTAGCCGACGAGAAGGAGGTGGAGAAGAAGAGGAAAGAAGAAGAAGAAAAGAGAGAGAGAGAGAGAAAGAGAGAAGAAGAGAAGAGGAGAGAAGAGTGGAGTAAGAAAGAGGTTGAGAACAAGAGATAAAAAGAGAGAAGGAGAGAAGAGAGGACGAAGAAGACACAGGCCTCTCTAGTACCTGTGGCTATTCAAGCTAAGGGAGCTTCTGTAGCTGTGGCCCCTTACCTTACCCCACTGATTCTTGAGAAAGTAGTGGTCATGGCAGACTGTGAACACTCATTGATCATGAGCCCTAAAATCAGCTCAAGGGCTTTCTTTGGTAAGGCTGCTTCTCTTTTCTCTATTTATCTAACTTGTAATTTTCCTCTTACTCTGTTTACTAATTTTTATCTTTCTTTACAGTTTATGTCTGATTACACTGTCCTATTACGCAGCCGAGATGAACTGTCGAGAAGGAATTCTGAGATCGAAGAGGGTCTGAAGTCTTCCCGAGAGGCCCAAAAGTCTTTCGAGAAAGCTTTGACAGAAGCCAAAGCTTCGTTTGCCCAAGAGAAAGCCAATGCGGCTAAAGAGCTAAAAGAGGCTTATGATTTGGTGGTTAAAGGCAAGCTAGCCACCACAGAGGAGAATGAGATACTGGCGAATGCAAATAAGGAGCTGGACGAGAAGGTGGCGAAGTTGGAGGCAGAGGAGTCCACCGTTCGAGAGAACGACTACAATGAGGGCTGGGAGGCAGCATACGAAGATGTTGATGGCCAGATCGATTACATCATCCGATCAAACTTTAAGAAAGGTTGGGATCGGGCCTTAGTCGCCACTAGAGTTATTGCTGACTCCCCACTCTTCATCGAGAACCATCCGAGCCCTAAGCCCATTATAAATAAGGATGCCCCTATCAGTCGAGCTGTCGTGGAACCTGCTGCCCCTACTATTGACGCTCCTTCTCACATCCAGGGAGCGAATACTGTCCCAGCAGAAATAGGTGCATTAGGTGCTGACATAGGTGAGGTCACTGATAATCGTGCTTCTGTCAAAGGTAAAGAGCCAGCTTCTTCCCAGCAGGTTGACATCACTAGTTAGAATTCTAGGCCTTTTTTTTCCATCTATGTATTTTTTCTTTTTGGCTAACTGATGTACTCTGTATTTGGCCGAAGCCACTTTATGATGAATGAAAGAAATCTCACTTTTTCTTTCACTGATTCATGTGTTATTCTGTGTTCGCTACTTGTAGTCTATTGATCTTGATGACTATATTCCTGTCAGTTCATGTCTGGGATAAATCCTTGGTTCGAATATAATCGCCCAAGCTCACCGAGCTTTCGTTCAAATTTGCAAGTCCCTTAGGGCAAGAAACAAGGATTACAAGGATCAGTCCGAGGTGATTTCCAGGATAAAGAACAAACTTGTGGAGATGGAAGAGATTGGCACTTATGTTCAGGAAGAAATGGATGCCTTGAAAGCGAAGATTCTAGATGCATCCGAGATCAACCAGGTAGGGGAGGTGATGCAAAGAGAGAATGGTGCCTCAAGAAGGGAGGTCGTGCGCCTTAAGGAGAATGCTTCAAGCATCGCTTCTTAAATTATCCGAGGTTCCTCATCGTCGTCCATACCACGAGCTATGTCTGATGATGTCAGTACCCAGAGGGAGATTACCGAGCTGAAGGGGGACGTTCATCGAGCATACGTAATCGCCGCCGGACTCCAAAAAGATGTCACAAGTCTGCAACATTTATTTTGAAAGGGTCCTCGGTAGGTGTGGGGTGACGGCTACGATCAAGGCTTGGTAGATGCCCCCACAAAGCTAAAAGAGGTCGAGGAGCTGACCTTCACTATAAGGTGGCTAAATTCCCTTAGGGAGTTGATGGTTCCTCAAAACTCTCCCTTATGGTACATACATGAGATCACTCCCCCAATCTTAGAGCCAAATCCTTTTCAAAAGGACGACCGCTGGATCCCTATAGATGCTATTCTAAGGCAGCTGCTGGAGCCAAGCCCAGAGGGGGTTGTGGAGAGTTTTTGTCCTAATCCTGATGATGGTCGGAGAGCTCGTGTAACAGATTATCTTGCTCGCCGACCTGAACCTTCATAGGTCTTAGTTGATTATTTACTTAGTACATGTAACCATGTAACTCTTTAGTAAAAAATGTAATTAAATATTTATGTTTTGGGCATAGACCGACTAATTATGCGTTGCTTGCTTTCCATTTATTAGTTAGAAAACTCTAATTATTTTGGGTACTTTAGTCGACTAAATGTTATTTAGAGTTTAATTTAAATTGAGAATTCCCCCAGTCCAGTGTGTCTTAGCCATACCATTCCGTCCACTTTACCTTTCAGGTCATCTCGTCACACTACTTTAGGCCTAAGTAGGGCGATGGCGAGAATGCACTTGATTAATGGGCAATCCACTCGAGTAGGATTTTGGAGCCAAACTATGTTGGCCACCAACCTGAGTTGGCTATGTTACCTAAGGATCCCCTGTAGGTCTTTATTTGTTATCGGAGCAACCTAAGAGTCCAATTGTGCTCTTGGGACAAAGGCCTGAGGAGGGTTACATGTCGGCCCTGCTAATTATTCTTTGGTTGTCTTTAGTTAGGATTGATCTAACACTGTATTGCAATCATAGGGGGATGGTTTACAAGATCCTTTGACTAAAATAAGTTAGCCAATACTCATAAAAGGAGTGAAGCCTCTAACTTGGAAATGGTGCATATCAAAATATAATTGAGACAATCAATACATGTAGAATGCCAAGGCCAATCAAGTTTTATTAACTGAAATTGTAAACGAAGAGCAACATTAGTTTGTAAATAAAAAATTGCCTAAACTAATGATGCACAGATGAAGAAAGTCTAGAAGTAGAACTTTTTTAGATTGGCTGCATTCCAAGCCCTTGGTATCTCCCTGCCTTCCAACGTTTCCAAGTGATAGGCTCCTTATAGGTCATCTCTTACTACCTTAAAGGGTCCTTCCCAGTTTGGTCCTAGTTTTCCATTTGATGATTTCACGGTACTGCCGAGTACTTTCCTTAGGATATAGCCCCCTACTTGAAATTTCCTCAGATTGACTTTTTTTGATTATATTATTTGGCTAGTTGTTGCTGGTAGGATGCCAATTTTACTAGAGCCAATTCTCGTCGCTCATTAGCTAGGTCAAGTTCAGTGAGTAATGCTTCATCATTGTGGCTTTGGTCGACCAACATAGATCTTATGGTAGGGAGCCCGACTTCTAGAGGAATGAATGCTTCCATTCCGTACGTGAGTGCATAGGGCATTTCCCCAGTTTCTCGCCTAGGGGTGGTGTGATAGGCCCAGAGGATGTAGGGTATCTCATTCGCCTAAGCTCCTTTGTCCCGTTCCAGGTGTTTTTTAGTCCATCGATCACTGTCTTGTTGGAAGCTTAAGCTTGACCATTGCTGTGGGGATACGATACAGAGCTGAAATAATACCTGATCCCGTGATCATTGCAAAAACTTTGGAATAAACCACTCTCGAACTGGATCCCGTTGTTAGTAATGATGGTTCGGGGTATGCCAAAGCGGGTAATGATGTTCTTCCATACGAATCTTATCATGTCTTGTCCCGGATATTCACCAGTGGTTCAGCCTCTATCCACTTAGTGAAGTAGTTTATGACGACCAATAAATACCTCTGATTCCCTGCTACGGTAGGCAGTGGCCCCGCGATGTCCAAATCCCATTGGGGAAAGGGCTATGAACTGGTTAATGACTTGAGTTCGCTGGCGGGCTGGTGGACCATAAGTGAGTATTTTTGGCATTTTCCCCACTTTCGAACATAAACTCCAACATCTTTCTGCATATATGGCCACCAATATCCTTCTTTCATTACTCGAAAGGCCAGTGACCTTCCTTCTGCATGACTTCCATAATTTCCCTAATGAAGTTCTTGCAGAACCTGTTCGATATCTTATGGATGAACGCACTAGAGGTAGGGGCTAGTGAAGGAGCTCTTATATAATTTCTCGATAGGAGATAAGTGAAAGAGAGTAGCTTTGACTCTTATCTGCTGTTCCGACCTCTTATCACTTGGCAGAGTACCACTCCATAAGTAGTCTATAATGAGGTCCATTCAAATTGGTGCTCTTTCTATGTGGAGGACCTGCTCAGATGCTTGCTCAGATTCAGTAGCTTGATCAATATCGGGCTACAAGAGGAAGTCTATTTGGATCATTCTTTTCAGGTCATAGTCTATTGCAGAACTCAGAGCTGCTAGGACATCTGCATAGCTGTTCTGTCCCTTGGGGAACTGCTGAACGTCAACCCGATCGAAGTTGGCCATGAGTCTCCTTATAATGGCAAGGTAAGCTGCCATCCTTTCATATTTTATGTTAAAATCACCATTTATCTAATTTGATACGAGCTGCGAATAGCCAAAGACTTGAAGGTACCTTGCCCCCAGCACTTGTTCTTTACGCATGCCAGCTATCAACGCCTCATACTCTGCTTCATTGTTAGAGGTTTTAAATCCAAGTCTGATACACTTCTCGAGCATCATATTTTTGAGGTTACCAATACAATGCCTACCACTACCCCCTTGAATTGGAGGCTCCATCAACGTATAGGGTCCAAACGCTAGATCTCTGTATGCTTTCCATTGGTCGACTAGTTCCTAGCTGATCAATAGGCTGTTCTCCATGAATAAAACGTAACAACACGAGTACGAATATTCAAATCAAATTGCAAATCTCAAAGAATTTATCAATATAATTTCTCAATAACACTTTAACCGGGTCACCAGGCCTCACCACATCCGTATATGCTTTATCAAGCCATAGCCCGGGAAACAGGAATTTTGGCGGGTGCCCAACATCCGTGTCATATTAAAATCTCATGACAACGTGCTCATCATCAATATAATGATACCACATGAATCAAAATAATTTCAACAACTATGAATTCAGTGATAAAATCGGCTAGAATCTGCTCCTTGACGAATGTTCTTGGTTAAAAGTGGATGTCGAACCTTCCGAGCTCGACTGAACACTTTGACAGTTGGCCGAAGAGGTCATCGCTCCTCAGAATAGCTTTGAGAGGGTGTGGAGTGACCATGAAGATGGAATGAGCCTCGAAGTAGTGTTTTAGCTTCCTCGAGGCACCAACGCATAGGAGAGCTTCTCTAATGGCTGATACCACTGCTCGACTTGCAAAAGTGTCTTGCTTGCATAGTAAATCAGATGCTGGCTCCCCTCTCTTTCACATACCAAGTTGGAGATCACGATATGGTCTGATACAGAAGGTAAATGTATAGAGGATCGCCTTCTCTAGGAATTACCAGCAAAGGAGGCCTGCTGAGATAGGCCTTAAGCTCCTCTAAGGCTCTATAGCAGTCCTCATTCCATGTTAGGCCCTTATTTCTTTTCAAAAACTAAAAGAATGGTTGACATCGTTCTGAGGATTTCGAAATGAAGCGATTAAGCGTGATGAGCATTCCGGTAAGCTTCTGTACATCCCTTATCATTTGAGGGGGCTGTACTTTGTTGATGGCGTCAATCTGGTAGGGGTTCGCCTCTATTCCTCTCTTACTGACCAGGTATCCAAGGAATTTTCCTTACTGGACACCAAAGGAACACTTACTTGTGTCAAGTTTCATTCAGTATTTATTGAGGATATCGAAAGTCCTTTCCAGGTCAGAGAGGTGATCATTCTTAATCTTGCTCTTGACGATCATGTCGTCCATGTAAACCTCTATAGTCTCCCCCATTTGATATGTAACATCTTTGTAACTAGCCGTTGATAAGTCGCTCATGCATTCTTAAGGCCAAAAGGCATAACCTTGTAACAATACAAACCAACAATGGTTATGAAAGAGGTCTTATCTTGGTCCGACACGTGAAGGGAAATTTGGTGGTATCCAGAGTAGGCATTTAAAAATCTCATCCTCTCATGAGCTACTGTGGCGTCGACCAGTTGATCAATCTTTGTAAGGGGGAAACTGTCTTTGGGACAGGTGATAATACGCAAATATTGCGTATTTCATCCGTTGAACCTAAACATTTTAACCCCCTCGGGTGCTTTAATCTCTATATTTAAGCCCGTTAACCTGACAACCTCGGTTTATATTGTTAACAAGCTATATGATGTATAATTGGGCTTTTGTAGGTATTTAGGTACCAAGTATGGGATTCAGACGCATTCCGCGCAATTTCCGTACACAATCGCACGTTTAAGGGCAATCCGGTCATTTCACAGCTTGGGCACCTGGCTCGATATCTACACGGAAGTTGTAGCCCTCCTCGCTAGCTTCACGTGTCCATGAATGGTGCGCGATTCCGAGTTCGTATGACGAAGTTACGACGATTTGAACGGAGATGGAATGCATGCAAAAACAGGGGAAATTGCAGTCTGCCCTGCGAGATCGATCGATCGAGCCTGGGGGTCGATCGATCGACCCTTCATTATTTTGCCACAATTTCTATAGTCGATCGATCGACCAAAGGGGTCGATCGATCGATCCCCTATTTTTCTCCAGATATTTTGTTTGCTTTTCTTTCTTCTTTTCATTTATTACAACTTAATACTTAAGCCAATTTTTGTTGTAATAAGAAGAGGATTCATAGATTCTGATATAGATAGTTTTAGGATACATTTTAGGTTAGGGTTTGTTTAGGAGAGCTCATTTTCTCTTCTTTTTGGGCTGACAACCAATTGGGTTTGTAAGATTGAACTATTCATTTCCATCTCCTTTAATATAGCTTTGTTCTTCATCTTTCCTTGCTTTCTCATTTAGTTTCCATGCTTTGTAACTAGTTTACTTGCTTTATTACATGCTTTCCTAGTTTATTTAACATAATTTAGTTTAATTCATCATGCACCCTTAGATAAATTGGGTCAGGATTTCATTTTCTCCATTTTCGGGCCCCGAGCTCCGAAAATTAGGTTTTGTGCAAACTTGCGTTTAATTGAACCCGCGCGAATTAAAGTCAGATTATTATGCGTTTAACTTTCTATGTCACGCATCGTTAGTGTTTATAGCGATAATCCGAGTTTACTCCGCGTGCGACCAATTTTCAGTTATGTGTTTATTATCGCAACTTTGGCTTAAATTCCTTATTGTTTGAAGTTTATGTGTAATTGATAATGCTCGATTAAATTGCTTTCGAGCCGGAATCTTGATTAGTAGTTGTTTCGATTCGTATGGTTGGATGATATCCCGATCCCCGCTTTACTTTATTTAGACTTAACTTCTCTCTTTTCTTTTATTTACATTTACACATCACCCTTTTACACTTTTATTTCTGAATTAATAATCCAATTAAAATCTATCAAACACTCCCTGTGGATTCGATACCCGACTTACCGCTATACTTTTATCGCAAGTGTAGTCATAACTTAGGTTTGTTTGTATAGTCGCGGCGAGACAAAAAACAACGACTGTGCAGTTTACACGCGCACACTTCTCGCGCGCTATCAAAATGGCGCCGCTGCCGGGGACTGTTTTGTTATAGATTGTAATTGTATTATTAGTTCGTAGTAATCTTTTCTTTGTATTTGTATTCTTTCTTTTAACCTTTTTTTGCATGACTTCTACATTTGAGCGCCTAGGAACACTTGAATTATCCCGCCGCACATCTTCTTTGTGGAAGTCGCCCTCTCGAGCAATTGTTGGGGTAAACTTGTCTTATTTTAACTTTTCTGGTAATCCTAATGATAATTCTCAAAATTCCGGTAAACCTTTGAATTTTGGTCAATACTTGCAATCCCAAAAAGTTGCAACATCTAAAATGACATTGGGTGAGTATTACGAAAGTAAAAGTTTGGATTACAACAATTTTGTGCATGATCATTCTGATTTTGGGTCGCAGGATCCTTATGATAAGATTTTTGAAACCAATTGTAATCATTTTCAAAATTCTTATGTTAATGATTTTGAGTGTAGTCCCGAGAACAATTTCCAAACCTCCCATTTCCAAGAATCCACTCCTCGCCCTATGACTTTCGGTGAGGAATTGCGTATGCTTGAAAATGAGAGGATTGAAGAACATTATCGGGAAGAAAATCGTTGTTGGGAACACGAGTTGGATTTACTATTTGAATCCGACGATGACTTTTCTTCAGAGATTGCCGAAGTCGAGGATTGTTTTGAACCAAATGAGGACTTCGTTCCTACTTTGGAACAAATCATCCTTGACTTGACCCACGGTATAGTAGAGAATGAAAATGAGGCTGAAAAGGGCATAGTATCCATTTGCAATGAATTCGTTTCTTCTTTGATTTTCAAAGAAGAAAGTTTCATTGTAAATGATCCTATTTCTTCCGAAATTTAATTTTCAAGCGATGATCACTCATCGTCTGAGATTGAATTTCTTTTATCCCCGTCTTTATTCTATACTGTCGCACCAATTCGAGTACCCGATGAATCGGTTCAAAACTTTTTAGTTCCAAACCTTTTCACCGACGATGAGTACTCGCTCGAGCCACTTTCCATAACGGTATTTTCGCCCTCATGTGCGCCGCCTCCCGTTCCAAATTTAAAATACTCGGAAGTTGATTCATATTTTCTCGGCCCGCATGTGTATTTGTTGCCCGTCCTATCCAAATCCCCTATCCTCCCTCCCAAAGTTTCAATTGGGGATGGTTCACTTTTACCGCCTTACACATGCCTTCCGTCGTTCGAATGGAATTCCTATTTTTCGGGAGGCATGCATGTTCGGGAGGGTCTACAGTTGATCCGCCAAAGTCAAATTGTGTTTTGGATGGACCCTCAAAAATTTCAACTTTTAGTATATAGCTAATTAGATTTCTAAATGTAATTGTACATAGTTAACTTCTTAATTTTCATCTTTTCTTAATTTAGTCTAGTGTAATTAGTTAATCTCTTTTTATTTGTTTTTGTATGTCTGGTTATAACTCTTTTGTAGGTTCAACGGACTTGAATTTGCGGAGACTATGCGCCCCGACACATATTTGTTAAGAAAACGATAAAAAAGTCCCCAAAACATTTTTTCTTTATTTTTCATACACACATTCTCACGCATTTGCATTTGTTTTTCTTTTTTATTTTATTTTATTATTCATGTTGTCGTGAACATGCGTGTGTGTTGCTCGTTGTGCATATTTTTTATTTTTTTTGGTTAGCATAGGCTTATGTATGTGTATATTTAGCCTATGTCTATTTAATTTTCTTTTTCTTTTTCTTTTCATATTTTTATTTCATATTTTTATATATGTAGACTTATATATATATATATATATATATATATATATATATATATATATATATATATTATACTTAAACCCCCTTAATATCCCATAATTGTATTTTCCCCCCTTTTAAAACAGCAAAGCAGTGTGCATTTTGCTGCTTACTCGATCGATCGATCGATCGATCGAGCAGTTATAGGCCGAGATCTGCTACTTTTTCCCCTTTTCTCCTTATTCTCTCTTCTCTTCTCTTAAACTGTTTCGTGCCCTAATATTTCCCCCAACACATTTCCTTGACTTCAACCCTTTTTCTACACTTACAAGGTATAATTCTTCCTACTTTATTATTATTTTGTACATTTGGGTTGATTTTTGTCATGTATTCCATGTTTTGTCCACATTTTGACATATATTGAATGTGTTGGTGTTTCCCCTGATTTGTGTTGTTCCAACCATTTTCTCTTGTGATTATTGATGTATATCCACTCATGAACACATGTATATTGCTGCATTGTTGTTTTGTTCATGAGTGGGGCTCTTTGGTTGGTTCAAAATGGTATTTTTCACCCTTGACGCACATTGCGCACGCCAAGTGTTCGCTAAAATGCCCCAAACAGTTTTCAATCCCATTTTTGGCGCACACTTGGGTGATTTTCACTCCTTGTCGCATTCCGATATATTTTATCGCAATGTTGCATTTTGTTACCTCGATTTTGCGCACTTGCACCTCCATTTCAAATTGTACACTAACTAACCATTAATTGTGCTTACAATATTTTTTGTATTGCTTAATTCTTGTTTTGTAGGTTGAAATGGCTCAATTGAAAAAATACAAGTATACTAGGTGTTTACCCACCGGGGGCGTTGATGGGTTTCGCTGCGACCAAGAGCGAGATTGGCACCACGCACATTTTCACACATCCGAGCGTCCGCTTGGTTACCATTTTGCTTGGACCATTGATCACATACCGAGGGAGGCGCGTGTTCTTTTGCGCCGTCAGGGATGGGAGCCCTTTCTCGCTACCAACGGGCGCATCAATAAAGAGCTGGTCCGTATTTTCTATGCGACGTTGGTAGAGGTGAAGGGGGACGGACCGACTATTTATAAGGCAATGGTCCGTGGGGTGAGGATCCCTTTCAGCATTTCAGAATTGGCTGACTACATGGGTGTGCCAAACCTCAGAGATTCGATCAGTTTTATGGATGGGAATATCTTCGGCCGTGGGACATTGATAAAGGCTCTTACACCGAGGGAGGCATGGAAAAAGGGTGCTTTTCGTTCGACGGCAATGGAGGACTTATCGAGATTACTTCACTATATCAATGTCCACTCTTTTATGGTGACAACAACTGGTCACAGGTGTGTCACAAGCACGCCGCATTGATCTACGCACTGATTAATAATTTGGGCAATATCAGCTTGCCCAATATCTTTCTGGATATGATGTGCCTGACGGCTAAGGAGATAGCCTAGAGGTATTCTCTTCCCTTTCCTGCCCTCATTACAAAGATCTGTATATCGCACGGTTGCCCATAGTTTGACGCTGATTGTAAACACAAGCCACTCGGGCTTCTCTCCAAGGACAATATCTCAAAGATGCTAAAACATGAGTGGGGGCAATCGGGCAGCAAAAGACAGAAGACAGAGGTAGCTGATGAGCCCGATGAGGAGGAGGCAGAGATTAGGGAGATGGAGCACAATGAGGGTTCTCACGCGCCACACAGAGATTACGATGCCCACTTTGTGGCATTTCAGGCCGTGCAGGACCAGCGCTGGGAGGAGACCCAACTCAGGTGGGCTACATGTGAGTCCCGCCTGGACCAGCAGCAGGCCGAGCAGGGCAGTATCAGGCCGAGCAGTGGCAGGAGTGGGCGCAGCAGAGGCAGGCTAGAGCGCAGTACATACATGAGTATCATATGATGCAACAGATGATGAGATCTTTATTTGTAGCGCAGTGATTCCGACACACTGCTACTTCCTCATTTTCAGGACCCTTCTGATCCTAGTGGTTCCGGCCATTAGGCTACTATTGTACTGGGTCGTTTTTGGCATTCTGGGGTCGGATATTATATTGTACTTTTTATTTTTATTTGTATTTCTTTCATTTCACTAGTTGTAATGTATTAAGTGATTTTGTGTTGAACTTATGGAATGAGAAATGAAAATGTAGTTTGTGGTTGTTTATTGGATTTTGATGTGTGTGACCTTCCATTTTATAAAATAAAAAAGTTCACCATCAATTTATCTAGTATTTGCACTTCATCCCCTCTATATTGTTATGACTTGTGACATAGATTCTCTTAACTTAATACATCGGTACATATTCTTCCTATGCTTTGTACTAACTTGTTTTGCAGCTTCATTGGGACTTCTACTTATGGAGATCGAACCATATTTGGGTAATATCATTCTTTTCCTACATTTGTGTTGTGTTCTTTAATGGACACATTGGGGACAATGCAACATTTAAGTTAGGGGGTGTACGTTATTCTATCCATTTTGCCCTTGAATTTGATTACAATTTAGTTACAAAGCATGTTTTTGTTAAAAATTTGAAAATTTTCAAAAATATTTTCTTTCTTTTTTCTCCTTTGTTGGGCATTTTGCCCTTGTTTCCGATGATAAATTTTAATAATTGCCCGATCAAATTGACAATTCAACGACGTATGTTCTCGATTTTAGAAGTTATTAGACTTTAGTCCTCAAATCATTGATATTATGAATAACTTCATGAATTAAACTTTATCCCGTGAGCACATGCACCATTCTTGTTATATTGATTTGGTTTAAGATTTTTATAACTTGGTAGGATTTTGTTGCATTGTATATACTTACACTGAGTGAGATTAGAGACTTATCATCATTTGTGAGTGTATACACCTTTCTTTCCTCTTTGAAAACGTTACAGTCGTTGGTAATCTCTTTATTCTTTCATTGACCGTTCATTAATTGAGTTCATACTTGAAATGTATTACTTGAGCATGATTTTCATATATTATTTTGACTCAAGAATTGCGTATACTTTTTGAAATGATCATAGGCCATATTTGTATATCACCCATATGACCTTGACCTCACCCTTTATATGTTCCCTAGTCAACCCACTTGAGTCTAAATACTAGCCTTTCTTTTCATTACCCAAAATCCCATAACCAACTCCAAATTGGAGTTTTATACCATACATATTACCTTACATACCCTTGTTTGGATTGTTTACTTGGGATTGAATGATATTGTTGTTTTGTGGTTGCAATTTGAGCATGAAAAGAGTGAGAAAAGAAAAGAAAAAGAGACGAAAAAAGTGAAGAAAAAGAGAAAGCCAAAAAAACAAAAAAAAACAAAAGAGGAAATGAGAAAAAGAAGAAAAGAAAAAGAAAGAGAAGTTGTAAATGTTGTGTATATAGTTCAATAAGCTTTGAGTACTCTCCGATTGTTATATCTAATGCTTATTTGGACATCTTTGTCCAATTTTGAAATTGCCCACTTTTTCCCATTATTCCGAGTTTCATCCCCAAACACTTTGAATCCGTATATACATCCCTTTCATTTCGTACCCTAACCTAGCCTACATTACAACCCTATCAAAGTCTTATGTGATCTTAAGTAGATGTAATTCAAAGGTTTAAATAGTTTTGATAATCTGTGGAAATGCATTTCACCTCTTTTATATGTGCGGTATCTTTCACTGAGATTGCGATTTTTATTTCCTATATAGCATTCTTCATTTGAGACATGTGCGCGACCTAGTTTCCATTTACATTTACTCTTTAGCCCGCATGTTCCGTATGTTAGCTCCCCATTTCAAGTGAAATCACTTGATGAGTGTAATGCCCATGAGGATTGAATATATGCTTTCTTTAATGTTTATCCGGTTTATATAAGTTTTTACCAAATCATACTTTGCATATGCTCACTCCCCTCCCACATGTTAAAGTTTCAATTCATTGAGGTGTATTCCATAATGTTAATAACTACGGACTTTTAACGCGAATTCGTTTGCTTTGCTAATGACATGTTGAAATCTTTTTCGCTTTTATTGGGTTTGTTGCATGCTTGATTGGGTATATTTTGAGGAAACTTTATGATGTTTGTGGGTATCATCACTGAAAATCCTCACGAGACGACACTCATCCACTAAGGTAACCTAGGGGTTTAACGGCTTATTGCATACGCTAAATGCAATCGTTCACCCGCGAAAGTGGCCTTATCTTTTTATTGCTTTTATACCATATTTTTGTACTATCTCCTGTTTTGGTTTACTTGTTCTTCTTGTTGCATTCTATTTCATTGCTAGGGACTAGCAATGTGTAAGTTAGGGGGTCTGATAATACGCAAATATTACATATTTCATCCGTCGAACCTACGCATTTTAGCCCCTTCGGGTGCCTTAATCTCTATATTTAAGACCGTTAACCAGACAACCTAGGTTTATATTGTTAACATGCTATATGAGGTATAATTGGGCTTTTGTAGGTATTTAGGTACCAAGTATGGGATTCGGACGCATTTCGCGCAATTTCTGTACACAATTGCACGTTTAAGGGCAATTCGATCATTTCAAAGCTTGGGCACCTAACCCGACATCTGCACAAAAGTTATAGCCCTCCTCGCTAGCTTCGTATGGCCGTAAATGGTGCACGATTCCGAGTCCGTATGACGAAGTTACGGCGATTTGAGCGGAGATAGAATGCATGCAAAAATAGGGGAAATTGCAGTCTGCCCTGCTTGATCGATCGATCGAGCCTGGGGGTCGATCGATCGACCCTTCATTATTTTGCCACAATTTCTATAGTCGATCGATCGGGAAAAGGGGTCGATCGATCGATCCCCTGTTTTTCTGCAGATATTTTGTTTGCTTTTTTTTCTTATTTTCTTTTATTCCAACTTAGTACTTAAGCCAATTTTTGTTGTAATAAGAAGAGGATTCATAGATTCTGATATAGATAGTTTTAGGATACATTTTAGGTTAGGATTTGGTTTGGAGATCTCATTTTCTCTTCTTTTGGTGGTGACAACCAATTGGGTTTGTAAGATTGAACTATTTATTTCCATCTCCTTTAATATAGCTTTGTTCTTCATCTTTCCTGGCTTTCTCATTTAGTTTCCATGCTTTGTAACTAGTTTACTTGCTTTATTACATGCTTTCCTAGTTTAATTAACATAATTTAGTTTAATTCATCATGCACCCTTAGATAAATAGGGACGGGATTTCATTTTCTCCATTTTCGGGCCCCGAGCTCCGAAAATTAGGTTTTGTGCAAACTTGCGTTTAATTGAACCCGCGCGAATTAAAGTCAGATTATTATGCGTTTAACTTTCTATGTCATGCATCGTTAGTGTTTATAGCGATAATTCGAGTTTACTCCGCGTGCGACCAATTTTCGGTTATGTGTTTATTCTCGCAACTTTGGCTTAAATTCTTTATTGTGTGAAGTTTATGTGTAATTGATAATGCTCGATTAAATTGCTTTCGAGCAGGAATCTTGATTAGTAGTTGTTTTGATCCGTATGTTTGGATGATATCCCGATCCTCACTTTACTTTATTTAGACTTAACTTCTCTCTTTTCTTTTATTTACATTTACACATCACCCTTTTACACTTTTATTTCTGAATTAATAATCCAATTAAAATCTATCAAACACTCCCTGTGGATTCGATACCCGACTTACCGCTATACTTGTATCGCAAGTCGTAACTTAGGTTTGTTTGTATAGTCGCGACGATATATAAAACAAAGACTGTGCAATTTACACGCGCACACTTCTCGCGCGCTATCAACAAGCCCTGTTGAGGTCGATGAAGTCGATATAAACTCTCCAGTTTCTATTGCTTTTGGGAACTAATAACGGGTGGATAACCACTTAGAAATCTGAACCTCCCATATGGAACCTGCATCCAGTAACTTCCTGACCTCTTTTCCTACTGCTTTTGCTTTCTTCAGAGCTGTTCGATGAGACTTCTGTCCAATTGGCTTGAAGGCTGGGTCAAGTGCAATCGATGATAAGTAACGACAGGATCCATCCCAGGTAGCTCGTAGGGTTCCCATGCAAAAACATCCAAGTTTCTCTGAAGGAGAATAACTAACTCTTTCTTCTGACGATCGGTTAAGGTGGTGCCAATAAAAAACTTTCTCTCGGTCGAGCTGCTTTCAGTCGTGACTTCTTTGAAGTCTTCAATGACCCTTTCTGCGGGATGGAGCCTAGTCTCCTCCACCCCTATTCGGTCGTACCTTAACTGCTATTTGGAGGGTGGAAGCCCCTCATGGGCTTCCTCATTACTCTTCAATTCATCAGTTTTCCTTTCCTTCTTGGGGAGAATGGCTACGATGAAGCATTTGATGGCCATAGCTTGGTCGCTATACATCTTGACCACTCCTCGATTTGTTATACACTTCAGCTTTTGATGGTACGTTGATGGTACGACCTTCACTGCATGGAGCCACCCTCTACCGAGGATGGCGTGGTACGAAGATTCAATGTCAACTGCTAGAAATGCGATCATTTTTTAAACGTTTCCTTCCCTGTCTGGTAGGATAATTTTTCCCAAAGGAACTGTAATCTTTCCAATGAAGCCGACCAATGGAACAGTGGCTTCCTTGAGGTCATCTACGCTCAACTTCAACTTTCTGAACAACTCCAGGTACGTCACTTTGGGTGAGCTGCCTTGGTCAAAGAGCAACCTGTCGACGTCCCAGTTGGCTATCCTGAGTGTGGTAACCAGTGCATCATGATGAGGGTTTCTCACCCTAACTAAGTCTTCATCGGTAAACACAATGTGCTTATTATAATCGACGTCCTTCGATCGTCGATGCTTCCCATCCTGAGTTTTAGCTGGGGCAATTTGAAAGGCCTGCATGACTACATTAAGCTCCTTAACTTCCATCCGAGCAGCATTTCCTTGAATCTGCTTGAGGTTTGACGCCCCGTGGATTATCGCAAACTCGTGGCTGATATCCTCCTCGAGGACGTTATCGGGCCTCTGCTCTCCATTCACTGCTACCTTTTATACCTTCTTTTCTACGAACTCATTAAGATGCCCAGCTTGGGCCAACTCCTCTAGATGAGATTTAAGGGCTTTACAATGCTCAATTTTGTGGCTGCCCTCCTTGTGGAACGTGCACCTTAGTGTATTATTTCGCTTGGAGGGGTCTCCTCCCATTTTCTTTGGCCACTTAATAAACCTTTCATCTTTGATCTTGGTAAGAATCTTATATATTGACTCCTTGAAGACTGTATTCACGACCTGAAGCGCCTTTGAGAGTCATTTTTGTTTCCATTCTTGGAGCCATTTTTGCCTCGTTCTTGTTCCCTTTCTTCTGAGGCTCACACTTCTCTACTCATTTGCCAGCCTTCGCGCGACCATTATCCCCTGCATTAAGATGGGTCACATCCTGGACTTTAGCGTATTTATCTATACGAGCCATCAAGTTGTCGATGGATGTAGCCTCCTTCTTAGTTAAGGACTGGGGCAGGGCTCGAAAAATTGATTTTGAAGGATGCTACGACGACCTGCTCCGAGAAATCCTCGATCTCATTAAACACTTCTCAGTACCTCTTTGCATATTATTCGAGGTTCTCTTATGGTTCTTTTTCATAGTAAGCAGCGCATCCATTAGCTTTGGGTGGGAACTGCTTGCTATGAAACGAGATGTGAATAGCTTGGCCAAGGATTTGAAATTTCTTATGGACGTGTGGGCTAGCTTTTCAAACCATTTCTGGGCCACATCGTGCAAACTGGAGGGGAAGATTCGACACATGAGTGCGTCACTGTGACTTTATAGGGTCATGGCTTGCCGATATTACCGGACATGATCAATGGGATCAGTTTTCCCATCGTAGATCTTGAAACTAGAGATTGTGAACTTTTTTGGGCCTCCTCCTCTTCTATTACCGTTGAAAAAGAGGACTTTATTTGGGTTTGAGTGCTCTTCTAGCTAACTCTCGTGTAGATCTGGAACCGCGATGAGCTGGGTGTTGGTCCATATCTCTTCGGACTAAACTCCTTATGTCATCATTATGCCGACCAGGACTCCTGTAACGCCGAGCCTGTTATAGCCGTTTTGAACGGTGGTCATCTGACCTACTCCTCTTGATACTCTTCGAGCCACGCCTAGGGATCCTTCCTCGGCTGTGAGACTTACTCGCCTGAGGGCTAGGAGTTCGATCAAGGTGTTGTCTATTATTCCAATGGATCTCTCTCTCCATGCTCTCTAGTCGCCTTTTCAGGCGGGCATTTTCTTTTTTTTGTCGGCGCGTGGCCTCCTCTTGTTCTTGGAGTCTGGCTTCATACGCATCTATTAATCTAAAAATTTGTGTGGACCTGGGTGGCCCTTGGCTTTTCTAAGAGACTTACATCTCTCGGCGGAGCTTAGGTTTTTAATGGAGAATTTCAGACCTTAACCTTAGAGGGATAGGCTGTTGCTGAATGTCACCTGCTTGAGGGACATTACTGCTGTGATGAGACATCGTTGGCTCTTACTGATGAATGCTTTCGTAGGTCTACTTTTCACAGATGGCACCAATTATGGTGATAAAAATCACAACATAAATAATAATAGAAAACAATCACCAGAAATATAAGAACAACATGCAACCACAATCACAACACAAGAATATACGTGGTTCGATAAATTACCTATGTCCACGAAGATATCTACTATTTTTATTAAGGCCCCTATTCCCCGGGCCAGGGGTTACAATATATTGTTCTCATTGAAGGTGGTTGTAACTAATACGATAGACCCTGAATCCCTTGAATTTCTCTCTGAGATTCTTGGGGATAGACTCGGTCATATCTCGAGTTTAATTCGTAATCAAGGCTCATAATTTGGGCTGGACACTTGAATAGCCTTTATGGGTTTGGTCGGCTACTCTTATGCGTTTAGTAAAAAACAGGCACCCACAACATCCACACTTGATCTTTGTCATGTTGCATTGATATATGTGATCATTGATGGGTATACTTACGAAATATATGATGCCGATCGCTTTGATTCTATATTGGTGAAATTAATGGACAATGTTGTTAAGATTCATAAAGTTTTGATAGCAAAAACTCATGAGCTCATAAAGTATAATTCAAGTTTATAAAGTTACATATATGGACCAAGTGGGAGAATGTTAGAGTAAAATTTAATATGTGGACTTATATATGAAATAAATATGAATTATAGGCTATTAAATAAAGTTAGGCCAATTAAAGTGATTAATTTAAGTTTTGGGGCCTTAATAATGTATTATTAAAGCGTGGGTTTTCATGTGTAGAGACAAGCATAATTTCTATTTTTGTGATGAGTTTAAAATAGAAATATACGAAATATGAAAAGACACTATTGTCTTAAAGATAAGGGTCATGGTCCCCAGTCCCCAGATCACACAACTCTGTTCTTCCGATTCCCATAAATAAACGTGTTGATCTGGAAGATCATAAGACCTCAAACTGAGATATTTTACTTTTCTCGTTATGGATTTAGGTACACTTCCGTAAATTCAATATTATTATTTCTTGATAATTCAATATGAATGTTCCTGTTTATGTGATTGTTTTCACAAAGTAGAAATTAATCCAACATTCTCTTCCTTTTTTTTAAAATTGTAACAAATCCCATAATTACTCAAAACTTTCCACAACTTTTCTGTAACCACCCCTCCTTTTTTTTCTTTTTTTTTTATTTGCAAAGAATGACACTTGTCCCATATTTATTATAATAGGATCAATAACTAAAAAAAAATAAAAACATGGGAGAGTGGTCGCAAGTGCAACTTTACAAATGGGACTAAATACTTAGGATCTTTTTAAAAATAAATAAATTTCAAGACATTAAATTGAGGTTCCCAAACACACCTTATATATTTTCTTCGAGAACAATAAATTATGGAAGACATATCAATTATAAGACACTTTCCTATAAAACATATTGGCAATTAAATATTACATAAATGGAAAAGGGAGTGTAACAAATAAGTCATGTTTACATAAGACATTTTCTCATTGTCGCCTAAAAACAATTTTTTTATCAATAAGTCCAATTTATACATGTAGTGAATATTCACCGCATGTTTTAAAATAGAACCTATTGGGTCAAAAATATTTTTTCAAGAGACCTGTTGGAACAAAAAAAGACCATGGGGCCTATTGGATCACATACTTAGTAAATGAGAGTGAGTGAATGTAAGTTTTTTTTTTTAAATGAAAGAATACAGGGTTATTGGGATCCAGGCAACCATTATTTATGCATATTCGGGGTCTAGTCTTCAAAAAAACTAATGAACCATTGATAACCAATTTTAGACCATAAGCCAATAATTTTGAGTGGTATTAATGATCGAGATTACTAAATTGCTCTTATTTAAGGGTGTTTTTATTTACACCGAGTTTTTGTGCTTCGATCCCTCTATCTACATACCCCCCATTTTTGGGTTGATACCCTTTTAACCCCCCACCGTCGGGTTAGACTTGAAAAAATAGAAAATGGGCATTTCAGACCAATCATCAAATTCTCAGACAATACCCAAATAAACTTCAACAAAATCCCATTTTCATTTCCATCTCCTTTCTCTCTTGTTAACGAAATACATTAGTGAAAAACCCATTTTCCAAGACTTATTTACCAAAGGCTACTTCTCCTCTAGACCTGGAAAAATGAGGCACGACACGATAACACGACACGAACCGACACGAAGCTATAAGTTAATAGGTGGACCCTTAATGGGTTCGGGTCTTATCAGTGCCAACCCGATAATACACGATAGTTAATGGGTGGGGTTGGGATTGACCCCCTTCAGCCGTTAATACCTGATAAAACTCGTTATGACCCATTAATTTAAATAAATAAGATATACTTTTTGAACTTATAAATAATTTATGTAGCATAATGTTAATTTAATCATAATCAATTTTACTAAATGAGAGATTTAGTAATATCAATGAATTAATGGGTCTATTTAGGTTCAAAAATGAGATAATATGTCACCTTGTATACAATTAAAAATAATTCATTATCTTAACGAGTATTAATGAGTGAACACGACACAACACGATAACATAACGGGTCGGGTTTGGATATGATTTTTTCACACGATAAAAAAGTCACCCGTTTAGACATGAACCCAATAACACCCGAACACGATAAAAAACGACATGAACATGACTCGACACGACCCATTGACAGGTCTACTCTCCCCCCACTCCAAATCTATTTTGTTAAAACTGTTATTTGTAATCATTTTATGAGATTGATTGTTTTTTTTGGTTAATTTTTTTACAACTTTAAATCATTTTCTGTTTTTGGAATTAATTCAATTGAGATTGACTTTTCTTGAAGTTAGATCTAGGTTCTCTATCCACAACTTTTCTCCTCTTAATGGTCCAACTTTTCTTCAATTTAGGAGAATAGTCTTTTTGATCAAAATTGCTTTGATATGTCTGTTTGAAAATGTTGTGTTATTTCATGGGTTTATTACGATTTGTTTGTTGAGAAAGTACTATTGGTTGATTTTTGTTACTTATAAATTGGTAGAGCGATAAAGTCCTACTTCTGTGCATATTCTGTTGGAGAAATTGTGTGGGTACTAAATGGGATAATTTTGTATTTTTAAAAAGTTTTATTTAAATCCTCTCGTTCTCAATTTGGGCGATGAAAATAGAAAAATTCGGTGTTAATAAAAACACCCTTATTTAAAGATTAAAAAAAGAGTGGTGATAGGGAAACACACTTTTGGGATCCAATTTTGAAACCCACACATAAGACAAAAATGGGTACAAATTTTTAATGCACATTTTGATGCCTTGACGGGACCCACAACAATAAAGTATAAGATTTTAATGCAGTGAGTTTCAAAATTAGGTTCAAAAGTGGGTCTCCCTATCTTTATCCTTTAAAAAAAGAAAGATATTAAAGAATACCTCCCTATGTTCTTCCCCAAAATACACGTCTCTCCAACCCTCCTTGTTCTCTCCCTATTTCTCACCTTTCCATCCTCCATTACTGCGCTCTTTTACCCCACCCTACCTCCATTCAATCCCGAACCATCACCTCCGTGGCTACGCTCTCTAACCCTCCCTACTCTCTTGATAGTTTGCTCATCAATTATTCATTTTTTTGCACACACACACATATATATATGAGTAATGATAGGCACACAGGGTGGTAGTACCGGGTTAATACCAGTATTGCTTTATTTACTTGTACTATGACGTGATTTGCTTGTTCTATGGTGTGGGTCCCGCCATGGTACAAGTTATTTAAATTGCATTTGGTACTAGTCCGGTACTACCACCCGGTAAGAGTATCATTACTCATATATATCCATATAATAAAGGAGCATGATTTTTGACAAAATATATTCACTTCTATGCATGACATTTCATGCATGATATTTTCTCCCTTTCATGACCATGCATGAAATGTCATGCTAAAGTGTTTTTTTTTAAATTTTAATAAAAAGTTTTTTTTTAAAAGGGAAATAATTATTTTTAAAAAGGGAAATAATTTTAAATAATTTAATTTATATTTTTTATATTTTTTTAATATATATTTTAAAAATATTTTTTTATTTTTTTAATTTATATTTTTAATTAATTAATTTATTTTTTCTTTAATTTTTATTTTTTTATCACGGGGGCAAATTTATCGTCGTGCCCTCGGCACGGGCATCCACTAGTGTATATATATATATTATATATTATATATATATATGGGACAATGGTGTTATGAATAGTAACTCATGCATGATAAACATGAATGGCATTTTATGTGTTGCATGCTTGCATGCATACACATACATGTATGCATGCATACATACATACATACATTATTATTTTATTATTTCTTTTATTAAAATATTTTTTAAAAAAAATATTTTTTTTAAATTTTTTTTAAAAGTTTTTTTTCTAAAAAATGGCAGGTTATTATGGGCTGGATTTTATCACGGGACAAATTTATCGCCGTTCCCTCGGGCACGGGGCATCCGCTAGTATATATATATGGGACAATGGTGTTATGAATAGTAAGTTATGCATGATAAACATGCATGATAAACATCCATGACATTTTATGTGTTGCATGCTTGCATGCATACACATGCATGTATGCATGCATACATATATACAATATTATTTTATTATTTTTTTAATAATATATTTTTTTTAAAAATAAATTTTTTAAAATATTTTTTTATAAAAAATATTTTTTTTAAATATATTTTTAAAAAAATATTTTTTTTAAAAGTTTTTTTTAAAAAAAAGGCTGGTTATTATGGGTTGGGTTTTATGGGTTGGAGTAATGGTCTTTTACTATTCACCCATGCATGACATTTTTGCTTTTTATGTATGATATTTTTAACATTTCATGCCCATGTATGAAATGTCATGCTAAAGTTTTTTTTTCTTCATAAATAGATATGGATATATATATATATTTGATCATTATATTATTTTTTTATTAAATTTATTTAAAAAAAAAAATATATATTGTTTATTTTTAAAAAAAAATTAACTATTTTTTTAATTTAATTTTTTTTAAAAAAAAGGCGAGTTATTATGGGTGGGTTTTATCACGGGGCAAATTTATCACCGTGCCTTCAGCACGGGCATCCGCTAGTATATATATATATGTAACTAGGCTCCGTTAAAGGCACTTTACGGACTAATTTTTTAGTCGACTTTTTTATATGATGTTTAAATATTTCAGAAAATTCTAAAGATAATTTTTAGCACAAAATAATTTTTTATTATTTTTAAAAAATCTGTTAAACTATATCACTATAAAACTACTTAAAACTGACATATTTTCACCAATTTTTATTAAAATAGCAAAAAAATTATTTTGAGTTTATTTCTTTTCAGAGTTTCTGAAATGTTCAACTCAACTCAACTTAACATAGCATTTTTCAATTATTTGAGGTTGGCTACATGAATCTTATTTTTTCATTTCATTCTATTGAGTGTAATATATTCGATTAAACCACGTGATATCATGTCCTTTTTTATAGTATCCCATCAAGACAATTTAGGTCTACCTCTACCCATTGCATTACTATAAATATTAACTAAATCACTCTTCCTTATGGGTACATCCATTGTTCTACGCTTGACGTGTCTAAACCATGTAAGTCGATTTTCTCTCAATTTATTTTCAATATGAGTTAATTTTTCCGTTTCATGAATTTATTCATTTCTATTTTATCGTTTCGAGTTTTACCACAAATTCATCTTAGCATTCGCATCTCCGACACACATATTTTTTGCACATTTTATTTTTTGGTTGCCCAATAGTCTGTCCCATATAACATGGCGGGCCTAATGTTCGTTCTATAAAAAAAACTTCAAAGGTATACGCCTATCACACAATATGTCGGTAGCACTTCTCTACTCATTTCAACTTCCTTTAATTTTACGAGTAATATAGTCATTAATATCTCCATTCTTTTAGAAAATCAAGCCTAAATAACGAAAATGATCATTTCTAGGTGTGGGTACCCGGATTTGCCATCATAGGCCCAGACGAGTAGCCTAATAAGAATGGCCCAAAGTCTGGGCCCCTCGGATCTCAACATAATTCAGTTATGACCTAGTCCACTCCTGAAATCTCGCAGGGAGATATTCTAGGAGTAGCATATGGATGTGGGGGAGTCCAACACCCCCACTCCCCAAGAACAAACATGTATATATTAAACCCTAAGCCTGGGGCAAAAGACACGCACTGTATTCTCTATAAAACGCTCCCTGGAGTATATAGAAATAATACTGACTGCACCACCGTGGATGTAGGCACTCTTGCTGAACCACGTACATACTGTGTTGTGTGATTGGCATTTTTTATTATCTTTAGTGATTGCGATTTCTTACTAATTTGTGTTGAATATAATTGTCACCACAATTGACGTCGTCTGTGGCAAGCGTTTGTCTTCTTTAATAAAGCCCTCACCAACAAAGAAGCTAAAATGTCTGGTCACAGTAGCAACGCCCCTCAGGAAGGGGATATCCAAGAACAGCCTACCCCTCGCAGGATCAGATCTGAAGTTCGGCGTTCAGATCAGGGGGCTCGCCTAGAAAGGCCAGCCTCAGAGAAGAGCCAAGGACTAGAAAGGTCCACACAAATCTCCAGATTGATTGATGCCTATGAGGCCAGGCTCCAAGAGCAGAGGGAGTCCGCTTGCAAGCAAGAGGCTGAGAATGCTCGCCTCAAAAGGAAATTAGAGAAGATGGAGAAAGAGCTCCATCGCAGCACTAGGCGATGTCCATATCGCACTCCTAGCCCTCAGGTAAGCAAGTCTCGCAGCCGAAGAAGGAGCCCTAGATGTGGATCCCAGAAGAGTGAGAAGCACGAATCAAGTGACGACTCGCTCGAGCACCAGCGACCAGCTCACCGTTATAGGAGCCCAGTTCGCAGCAATGAGAACATACAAAATTTGGTCCGAAGGGAGATGGACCAACACCCAGCACATTACGGTGCCAGATCGACCAGGGAGCTTTCTAGACGAGCTCTCAAAACCCAGATGAAATCCCCTTTCTCAAGGGAGATAGAAGAAGAGGAAGCCCCAAAGAAATTTGCTATTTCAAGATTCAATATCTATGATGGAGAAACTGACCCTATTAATCACGTTAGGCAGTACAGGAAAGCCATGACTCTTTGGAACCATCGGGATGCACTGATGTGCCGGATTTTCCCCTCGTGTCTGCATGATGTGGTGTATAAATGGTTCGAGAGGCTCCCTCACAGGTCTATCAGGAGTTTTGAGTCCCTGGCCTAGCTCTTTACGGCTCGCTTCATTACTAGTAGCTCCTATCACAAAAGGATGGATGCTTTACTAATAATGAAAAAAGACGCCTCAAGAGAGCCTCCGGGACTACGCGAAGAGGTACTGGGAGTTGTTCAATGAGGTCGAGAACTGCTCGTAGAAGGTAGCAGTAGCTTCTTTCAAGATTTGTTTACCCAGCTCTTGCCTTCTACACCAATCCCTGACAAAGAAGGAGGCCACAGTCATCGATGACTTGATGTCTCACATCGAGAAGTACGCCAAAGTGGAGGATGTGACCCGCCTCAGTACAGGGGAGAACGGACGAACTAAGGGCAACGACAAGGTTGAAAACCAGAAGAAAGGGGGCAAGAATGGGGGCAAAAATGGCTCCAAGAACGGAGGAAAGAACGATGCTTCGAGAGCATTCCAGGCAGTTAACACTGTCTTTAAAGAACCAATCTATAAGATCCTGGCGAAGATCAAAGACGAGCCATTTGTTAAGTGGCCCAGAAAGATGGGAGGAGATCCCTCAACGAGAAACAATGCGATGAGATGCACTTTTTATAAAGACGGAGGACATAAGACTGAGCACTGCAAAGCTCTTAAGTATCACCTCAAAGAACTGGCCCAGTTTGGGCACCTAAACGAGTTTATGGAGAAGAAGGCAGAGAAAGTTGCTGCCAATGGGGAAATAAGACCTGACAACGTACTCGAGGAAGATGCAAGCCATGAATTCACAGTAATTCATGGGGCATCTGATATGAAGCAGATTCAAGGGAATTCAACTCGGATGGAGGTAAAAAAGCTTACAGCAGTAATGCAAGCTTTTCAAATCGATCCAGCAAAGACACAATCAGGAAAGCGTCGGTGAGCAGATGACATCGATTATAGCAAACATATCGTGTTCATAGATAAAGATCTGGTGGGAGTAAGAACCCCACATCATGACGCTTTGATCATTACGCTCAGGATAGCCAACTACGACGTCGACAAGCTACTCGTCGACCAGGGAAGCTCATCTGAGGAAATGTATCTCAACCTATTCAGGAAATTTAAGTTAGGCGTTGCTGACTTGAAGGAATCCACTGTCCCTCCAGTTGGTTTCGCTGGAAAAGTGACTATTCCATTAGGAAAGATCGTGCTTCCGGTAAGGGCAGGAGGTGTCTCCAAGATGATCAAGTTTCTAGTGGTCGACATCGACTCGCCATATCAAGCTATCCTCGGCAGGGGGTGGCTACATGCAATGAAGGCAGTCCCTTCGAACTACCATCAGAAACTCAAGTACGTAACCGACCGAGGAGTGATAGAGATTCACAGAGATCAGGCGATGGAAAGAGGGTGCTTCATAGCAGCCATCCGCCCAAAACCAGAGAAGAAGGTCAAGAAGGCCAAAGAGAAAGTCGAGGAACAGGAAGGTCTGATACCTTCAAAATAGCAACTAAGATATGGAAGGCCCGGAGTGGAGGAGACCAGGCTCCTCCCCTCTGAGCGGGTCATCGAGAACCTGGAGGAAATAACGACCGGTGGAAGCAAGGAAGGAAGGAGTTTCTTGATCGGAACTTCTCTTACAAAACAAGAAAATAAAGAATTGACAGTGTTGCTAAGAAATAACCTAGACGTTTTCGCATGGGAACCTTACGAGATGCCTGGCATTGATCCCAGTGTGGTTTGCCATAGGTCACACATCGACCCCACTTTTAGGCCTATCGCATAGAAAGCACGGTGAACCGCGCCAGGGAAGGCTAAACCCGTAGAGAAAGAAGTTGAAAAACTGTTGAATGCAGGATCCATAAGGGAAGTTCAATTCCCTAAATGGTTATCCAACCCAGTAGTAGTTCCGAAGAGTAATGGGAAATGGAGAGTCTGCATTGACTTCACAAACCTTAACAGGGCATGCCCTAAGGACAGATTCCCTCTCCCGAAAATCGACCAGTTGGTGGACGCCATAGCAGCTCACAAGAGAATGAGTTTTCTGGAGGCATATTCGGGGTATCATCAGATCCTCCTGCATGCACCAGACCAAGGTAAGACAACGTTCATCACTACTGTCGAATTATACTGCTACAAAGTTATGCCCTTTGGGCTCAAGAATGCAGGAGCAACTAACCAGAGGCAGGTCACCAAGATGTTCAAAAATCAAATGGTAAAAACCATGGAAGTATACATTTATGATATGCTCGTCAAAAGCAAGAGAAAAGAGGACCATCTCTCAGACCTATCCAATACCTTCGAAATCCTCAGGAAATACCGAATGAAGCTCAACGCGAGCAAGTGTTCTTTCGGTGTCCAGTTAGGAAAATTCCTTGGATATTTGGTTAGCAAGAGAGGCATTGAGGCTAACCCGGACCAGATCGATGCGATCAATAGGGTACAACCACCTCGCATGATACGGGACGTGCAGAAGCTCACATGCATGCTCGCCGCTTTGAACCGTTTCATTTCAAAGTCCTCTGAGAAGTGCAAGCCATTCTTCCAGCTCTTGAAAGAAAACAAAATAGTAGAGTGGAATCAAGATTGCTCGAAAGCATTGGAGGAACTCAAAACCTATCTTAGCAAGCCGCCTTTGCTCGTCATACCTCAAGAAGATGATTCCCTCTACTTATATCTCACCATCTCCGGCCACGCCGCCAGTTCTGCACTGGTGTGCGAGGAATCCGAAATCCAGTATACAGTATACTACGCGAACAAAACCTTATTGGACATTGAGCAACGTTACCTACCACTGGAAAAGCTCGCCTTCGCACTAGTAATAGCTTCGAGGAAGCTGAAGCACTAGTTTAAAGCTCACACTATCATCCTCCTTACATCTCACCCCCTTAAAGAAGTCTTACGGAAGGCGGATCTGTCTCGAAGACTATCTAAGTGGTCAGTCGAACTCGGACGATTTGATATCCAATTTCAGCCCAGGAATGCAATAAAAGGGTAGGTTCTCGCAGATTTCATCGCAGAATTCACTAGAGAACAGCCTTACGGCCAGCCTCAACCCACGAAGCAAGTGGAAAAGCACCCATCATAAGGGGTCTGGCGACTGTTTATCGATGGAGCCTTCAACTCAAAGGGGGTAGGAGTAGGCATTGTGCTCGTCACTCCAGAGGACACAGTCCTCGAGCAAGGGATTAGGCTTAGATTTGAAGCCTCCAATAACGAGGCAGAATACAAATCTTTGATAGCCGGCCTGCAGAAGGCACAAGCACTGGGGGTAAAGCAACTATAGATGTTCGGTGACTCACAATTGGTCTCTAATCAGATAAGTAGGGACTTCAACACAAGAGATGAAAGAATGGCAGCCTACCTTACCTTGGCAAAGGAGCTAATGTCCAGCTTTGAGAAAGTCATTGTCCAATAATTTTCCAGAGGACAGAACAACCATGCCGACGCCCTAGCAGCCCTAAGTTCAGTGATCGATTCCGACTTGAAGAGGACGATCCCCATCGACTTCCTCGCCCATCCGAGCATCAACCAGAGTGATGAGCAGCCAAACCTAGAACACATGCTCCAGATCGAGTCAATGCCCAGTTGGATGGACCCTCTGAGGGACTATTTGAAAGATGGCACACTTACTAACGCTAAGAAGGCCGCTCATCAGATAAGAGTAAAAGCTGCTCACTTTCACTTATCTCCGGAGGGAAAACTGTATAAGAGATCATTCACCGGCCCTTATCTTTAATGTATTCACCCGAAGGACGTTGAGTAAGTTCTACACGAGCTTCATGAAGAAATCTGTGGAAGCTATATTGGAGGAAGGTCACTAGCTTTTCGAGCAATGAAGGAAAGCTACTGGTGGCCATATATACAAAAAGATTCGGGAGTATATGCTCGCAAATACGAAAAATGTCAACTATATGCTCCTATGGTTCACCAACCTGCCAGCGACCTAAAATCACTCTCCATCCCATGGCCTTTCGCTTAATGGGGGATGGACATCATAGGACCCCTTCCTACCGCCGCTGGCAACCGCAAGTATCTGTTGGTCTCTACGGATTACTTCACCAAATGGATCGAGGCAGAGCCACTGGAAAATATCCGAGATGCAGATATGATGAGATTCATATGGAAAAACATAATTACCCATTTTGGAATCCCTAGAACCATCATCACTGACAACGGAACGCAGTTCGAAAGTGGCCCTTTTCAGAACTTCTGCAATGAACACGGCACGAGATCATGCACTATTTCAGCTTGGTGGCATACCCCCAGAGCAACGGTCAAGCTGAGGCTTCCAACAAAACAGTGATCGATCGGCTAAAGAAACGACTAGAGTGAGCCAAAGGTTCATGGGTGAGTGAGCTGTCTCATATTTTGTAGGTTTACCGCACTACCCCACGACGAGCAACTGGGGAAACCCCATTCTCACTAACGTATGGAATGGAAGCAATCATCCCCTTGGAAGTTGGTCTATCAATAATGAGAACCACCCTTGTCGACCAAGG
This sequence comes from Sambucus nigra, assembly GCA_949130495.1. Lineage (NCBI taxonomy): Eukaryota > Viridiplantae > Streptophyta > Magnoliopsida > Dipsacales > Adoxaceae > Sambucus > Sambucus nigra. The sequence continues at coordinate 237,048,008 of OX422220.1, read as the reverse complement.
CCAGAATGATACAGCATTACTCGCTAAACTTGACCTAGCTGACGAATGCAGAGAACTAGCCCTGGTAAGGCTAGCGAACTATCAACAACAACTTGCGAAACAATATAATAAGAATGTCAATCTGAGGGCATTCCAGGTTGGGGATTATGTCCTAAGGAAAGTCCTTGGCAGCGTGGTAAAACCATCGGATGGCAAGCTGGGTCCAAATTGGGAGGGTCCATTCAAGATAACAAGAGATGATATACAAGGAGCCTATCACTTAGAAACGCTGGAGGGTACCCCGAGCATGGAACGCGGCCAACCTAAAGAAATTTTATTTCTAGTTTTAACAAGAGATGATCTACAAGGAGCCTATCACTTAGAAACGCTGGAGGGCAGAGAAATACCCCGAGCATGGAACGTGGCCAACCTAAAGAAATTATATTTTTAATTTTTCTTTTTTCTTGGCTCTCTTATCAAATTTTTGGAATTGGCAACTCATTTTTTTATTTACTTGTGAATTAATGAAAGATGTTTGGCAGTGGCATTCTATGAAGTGTTAATTCTGTATTGAGAACTTTATAACTGGCACACCCTTTCCAAGTAACAGGCACCTTACGAAAAGGATAAAAGCAGGGTATCACCCTCCTCAGGTATTCATTATGAAACACGAACAACCTCCTAGCAATTCCCCGACAATATATGAAGCCCTACTGGGGATCCTTAGGCAATTAGACCAAAAATGAATTGGTCACCAAACTATGTTTGGATAAAAAAACCTACTCAGATAGAACATCCAATGCCAGATGTGTCCTCGCCATTACCACACTTAGACCTAAGGGAGTGTGACGATACGACCTAAAAGGTAAAGTGAGGCAAAATGGTATCTTATAAGCATACTGGACTGGGAGGACACTTACTTAATAATACAACCCTGCTAATCTAATCGGCCGTAAAGGGCCCAAAATAATTAATGTAGAAAATATAAGACACATATTTAGTCGGTGAGATCGACCAAAACATAGATATTATATTACTTCATCACAGTTACAATGAGAGTCGGCAAGATCGTCCAAAGCATCAATATTACATTACTTCATTAAACATATATAAAGAGGTCCATCTGGTAAAATCTTAATGAGGTTAACGCCTCTGAATAAGATAATCAACCACTTGTGCTCTTCGGCTGTCATCCGAATGAGGAGCTAATTACTCCTCGACCTCATTCGCGTTTATCTCTAACAGTTGCCTGGGATAGCATCTATAGGGATCTATTGATCGTCCCTCCTGAAAGGGTTAGGCCTTAAAGTTGAAGGGGAGATCTCATGACGGTACCAGAGTACTGAATTCCTCGAAACTTGCAGCTCCCTGAGGGCACTCAACCATCCCCTAATAAAGGCGAGCTCTTTAAACTCTATCAGCCTCGTCAGAGCATCTTCCCAACCTTGGTCGTAACCATCAGCCCACACTCACCGGGGTCCTTTCTTGAACAGATGTCTCAGCCGTGTGACATCCCTTTGAAGCCCAATAGCAATCACGTATGCTCGACGGACATCCTCTCGGAGCTCATCCATTTCCCTAGATGGACCACTTACGTTTGGACCAGCTCGCGAAGTAGCTGATGAGGTACAACCTCGCAAGGTTGGAGGAGCACCGCTCGTCTCTATGCCAGCTCGTGGAACAACCGATGGAGAAAAACCTCATAGTACACGAGGGGGGATGCTCGGTGCGTGCTCCCTGAGTCACGACACCTCCTTCCTCAGAGTCTCGTTCTCCTGTTGAAGAATTTCTCTGACCTAGTTGATCTCAGAAGCATCCGTAAGTCTAGTCCTCAGAGTGTTCACTTCTTCCTAGACTGAGGCACCAACTTCTTCCATCTCTTGAAGTCTGTCCTTTAGTTTGGCGACGAGCTCAGACTGGTCCTTAAAGCTCTTATTTCTCGACCTGAGAGACTTGCAAATCCTAACGAAGGACTGACGAACCTGAATGCTCGTGTTAGGTCCAAGGATCCTTCCCAGCTGAGAAGTGGCAGGTATATACTCATCTACATATATCAACTACAAGCCATACAACTAGTAGTAAAAAGCAAAAGAATCAATGTACAGAAAGGAAAGGACTTTCACTTCATTGAAATAAAAGGGTATAATTACATCGATTTTTTTGAGCGAAGTACAAGTAAAGTAAAAATATAGAAAATCCCTAAGAGCAGACTAGCTAGCGACCTCGGTTTGTTCGGAAGAAGTTGGCTGCTTCCCTTTATCAGCGGCAGTAGAAGCATCTCCCTCAGAAGGGATAACTTCTATCCCCCGAGCAGGAAGGGCATCAACATAAATTGACTGGGAGGCAGAGTCAATACCTTCGACGGCTGGGGTAGGAGCTTCGTCTACGATAGGCTGTGGGCCTAGATCATGCTCATCGAACAAGGGAGAATTAAAATCCACCCCGGCAGCCAGAAGAGCCTTGTTCCAGCCCTTCTTGAAGTTTAGACGATTGATGTAGCCTATCTGAACCTCATCATCCTCATATACGTTAGCCCACCCAAAATTATATGAACCTTCCTTAATGGTGGCTGCCTCGGATTCCTTCTCCTTCAGCTTCTCCACCAGCACCTTATTCTCCTCCACCATCGCTAGCTTGCTTGAGCAGACTAAATTATAGGCCTGTTGCAGCTCGTTCAGACCCTTGACCGCTGCCTCTCTCGCTCGATTGGCTTCAAAAAGGGTAAGAATAGAGGACATCCGAGCAGTATCAGCAGTCTTCAAGCTGGCCTCGAGATCGATACTTTTCCTCTTCAGAGCAGCGTTCTGCTTCTCTAACTCAGCATTCTTATTCACCAGCTCGTCGCGAGAGCGATAGATCACGGTGAATTCTATCACAAACTACAAGTAAGAAGAAAGCATTATAAGAAAGCATTGAACTGAGTATTACAAATATTAGAAGACAGGAGCATACTTACCAAGGCTAGCCTCTAACTCGCTTGCAGGGCTAACTGGTGAGTCCCCATTGCCCTTTGTCGATTAGCAGGAAAAACTGCTCTCTCGAGCAGCGCAGGAGCCAGTTGAGGAGATATGGCGATCGAGGCCCCCTCTGGCAACGCAAACACGGGCACTAAATCTTGCCCAACCTTCGTCCTCGCTTCCACTCTCCTCCTCTCTCTCCTTCTCCCTCTATGCCCTCTTCCTCTCCTCCACCTTCTTTTTCTCTTCAGCCTTTTTTCTCTTCTCTTCCTTCTCTCTCTCTCTCTCTCTCTCTCTCAACTGCTCTTCTTCTTTTCTCTTCTTCTCCTACTCATGAGCAGCAGATTGAGAACCAGTGGCAACAGCCCCACTGCTAGATTTTTGCTTCTTCGACCGCTGAGCAAGAAGTAAATCATCCTCATCATCATCATTACGGACCATGTTTCTCCTAAGGGGAGCCATTTCCTTGCTAGAACTGCTAGATGTACTTGAAGACTCTTGAGCCTCAGAGACCTCGTCCAAGCTAGAATATTCTTCACCACTAGAGCTCACCTCACTATAACCACCTTCAGCACCTCCTCTGATATCACTTTCAAAGCGGCTCTCTTCCTCGTCCAGCTGGATAGGGTCAACAAATGCCTCTTCAGTAATATCTAAGTCAGGAATGCTATCCACGGGCCTCGCAATAAAATTGGACCCGATGTTCTTGTACTCCAGAAGAAATGCAGCTGACCGAGGATATTCACCGTCAGCTAAAGACTCTCTGATATTCCAAGCCTTATTCAACTCGGCAGCTCGAACCTCGCTAAGAGCAGGTTCCAAGTTGTTTGTCCTCACTGAAAAGAAAACAGAAGAATATCAGAGAAATCACACATCAACAAGAAGAACGAAAGAGTAGAACAGAAATTAATCCTACCTATAAACTCCTGCCCATAAAAGGGGACCATGGACCTGTCAGACCTTGACCCCTCGATATGGGGAGGAAATTGCCAACTTCTAGCAAGAAAACCCTCTTGCCAGTAGTCCTTGTGGGAATCAAGTAGATTTACTACCAATACCCTGTCAGGACTTCTGGCCTTGAGGTAAAGAAGATTAGAGCTAGTTCGAGAGAAGGAATAACAAAAACAAATTTTAGCAAGCCCTAATTTAGTGCCATAAAGTTGATTTATTCTATGGACACCATTGACAATCTTCCAGACGTTGGGCGAGCAATGTGCAAGGACGATGTTGAAATAACCAAAGAAATGCACAAATAAATTGTTTGGAGGAAAAGTAAGACCCCCTTGGGAAAGCAACAGGACGTGAATCCAATGAGCGCCCTCTATCTCTCTAACATTCTTAGGGATAGAAATGCACTTAATCTCTACCCATTCTGGGATATTATAAAACTTCCTAAACTCAGGCACTAATCTATTACCTATCTTCGTCATTTGTAAACCCTAAATTACAAATTCGAGGAAAACTCAACAGAGAAAGCACAGAGAGAGAACAAAGGGGACTTACGAGATGAAAGTTTGGCTTGGACAATGCAAGATCACAAGCCGAGATGACGAGGGAGATTGAAAGCAAAGAAAATGAAGACCTGGAGAAGAGGGCGCAACAGCTAAAGCTTGCAGAGGATGAGAAAATATTAAGAAACTTGAAACGGCAGTATAAAAACGCTGCTCCAAGTGACTTTTAAATGCTTCTAATCATCGTGCACAGGACACGAAGCAAGCTGCCGCCCAAATCAGTTTTCAACTTTGAGAAGAGTTACAAAATTTACAAGAAAGACATTATGACAAATAATTTAAATTTATTGAGCCCAAATTATGTTCCAACAACATTAGGGGCAATTGTGGGTACCCGAATTTTCCATCATAGGCCCAGACGAGTAGCCCAATAGGAATGGCCCAAAGTCTGGGCCCCTCGAATCTCAACAGAATTCAGTTATGACCTAGTCTACTCTTGAAATCTCGTAGGGAGATATTCTAGGAGTAACAGATGGACTTGGGGGAGTACAACACCCCCACTCCCCAACAACAAACATGTATATAATAAATCCTAAGGCTAGGGTAAAAGACATGCACTGTATTCTCTGTAAAACGCTCCCCGGAGTATATAGAAATAATACTGATTGCACCACCATGGACGTAGGCACTCTTGCTGAACCACGTACATACTGTGTTGTGTGATTGGCATTTTTTATTATTTTTGGTGATTGCGATTTCTTATTAATTTGTGTTGAATATAATTGTCACCACACTAGGTATCTCTTAACCTTCCAATTTCATCAAATCCCCGTTTGTGCTCGTATTACTGCTAAAATTTCACTCCACATATTCTGTTTTAGCCCTGCTAATTTAAATCCTCTTATTTCTAGAGTTTCTCTCCACAATTCCAATATAGCATTAATTTCCGTCTTAGTCTCATCCATTAAAACGATGTCATCTGCAAGTAGCATACACCATGGCACCCCATCTTATATATATTTAGTCAAATCATCTATAACAAAAGTTCCAGAAATGTTAAACATCATACAAAAAAATAAACTATTTTAAAAAAATAATCCTCTAAAATACCCTTAAGCAATGTCCCTTGTTAAAGTCTTTGTCTCTCTCTACACACACACACACACAACTATTTGATCTTGATGTAGTTATTTTATAGGGTTATTTGGGTCTTGACCCCATTTATTAATTGTTACTGAGTCAAACACCAACTAATTTTTGTTCTTGAGGTTTATCCCTCAAACTAACACTTTCCATTAGTTGATCATTAACTCACGCTTATAGGCACTTATTTTTTCCAAATTGCCCTCATAAAGTGTGTGTGTGTGTGTGTATATATATATATATATATATATATATAGCGAGAGAGAGAGAGAGGCCTCATCGTGTAAGAACTCCTTATGGTGCATATTCAGGTAACTTCTTGGATATGATCTCCAATGTGAGAACATCATCTCTAATTTTTTCATCGAAAAATTCAATAAAAAAACCATTGAGAAGAGGTGATATCTAAAAAAATGATATAAATATACATTTTCGACCGTTGAAATTTTGACTATCACCTCACTCACTTTTTGATTGAATTTTGTTACAAAACTTCATGGATACGATCTTGATAGAGAGAAGACAATATCCATCAAGTTTCATTAAAAAATTCAACCAATCAAGTGGCTGGCGCCAATCCAAACTTTCAACGTTCGAAAATGCATATTTATACTAATTTTTGACATATCACCTCATCTCGACCGTTTTTTATTAAAGTTTTTGATGAAAAAAAATGGAGATGATTTTCTCACCGAGATCAAATCCATAAAGTTGCATTAAAAAGTTTATTTTTTTACTATTTAAAAAAATAGTATGGTACCGATGTCGGCACCATAAGAAGTCATTATATGAGACTTTTTGTATATATATATACATACACACACAATATTTATTTTAAAACAAAAAAAATAATTTAAAAATATAGTTTTGGCTATTGAAAAAGTTTTTTTAATAAAAAATTGTTTCATAAATTTTTTATTAAAAAAAATTGTTTTGTCTATTGAAAAACCATTTTTTTATAAAATATAATATAAAAATGTTTTTATATAAAAATTATTTTTATCATAAACAATTATCCATTATTAGACCGTTTTTATTAAAAAAATTGTGCAATTTAAAAAGGTGTACTTTATTTATTATTTTAACAAGAATTTTTTTATTTTTTATTTAATTATAAAAAATGCAAAAAACTATTTTTATTGAAAAAAAGGTTTAAATGATTTTTTAATTGTATTAAAAAAATGTTTTAATATTTTTTCTCAGATTTATTAATAGAATAAAGTTAAAAAGTTTATTTTATAAATGTAGTATAATTTTTTAAAATAACATACATTGTTTTATATAAAAATGTACTTTTAAAATTTTACCTTAATTAAACGACTATTTTTATATAAAAAATGTATGTTAGTTAAATAATCGAACTTTATATATATATATGATTTTTTTTATCTATTTTAATAAATATAAAATCGATAACGGTTTAATAATGTACAATTATAAAAAAAAAACATAATTTATCATCAAAATTGTTCTTTTAGAAAAAAATCTTTTTTGTAAACAACATTTTTTTTAGATAGTTATAACAAATTTTTTATACAAAAAAAACTATAATTATATATTTTTTAATAAAAAAAGATTTTTAATAGTCATAACAACTTTTTAAATAGTCAAACCACTTTTATATATTAAAAGTTGCTTTTTAATTTTTATAAGAGAGGAATATTTTTATTTTAAAATCTATTTTTTTATAAAATAAAGAATATAAAAAAATAGTGAAAAATATTATTTTAATTAGGGTACAATTAATGTGCAGTTGTTTATAATAAAAACATTTTTTTATATAAAAATAATTTTCCAACAAAAAAACTTTTTTATAAATTAAGTATTTTTTTTATATAGACAAAAGTTTTGTTTTTAATTAAAAAACCTATAAAATTGTTTTTTAATATAAAAACCACCATTTTAAATACCCAAAACATTATTTTTTTAAATATTTTTTTTATTTTTATAAAATATTTATGTTTTAATATAAAAGCTATTTTTCATAAGAAAATTGAATGTTTATTTATGAATAAGATATACATATATATTATTTATTGGTGGTAGGCAGTTAAATAGGGTAATTTTTAGAGAAAAACAAGTGCCAATAAGGGTGATTTAACTGTCGACTAAACCCAAAGAATAGAAACTAGTGAGTGTTTAACTCAATAACCAATATTAATTGGGCGTCAAGATCTAAATAACTCTATTTTATATAAGAAGCCGATTGTAATACCTCATATTTTATTTGCATTAAATTATGGGCCATATACCAAATAGTCCCTCAAACATTTTTTACTACATGCTTAATCCAAAAAAACCTTCACTATGTCGCTGACGCGGACTTTTAAAAACAAGAGAATATTAGTTAAATGGGTGTTTGAAGGACTTTTTGGTACAAAATAAAAGGCTTAGACTAAATGTGTATTAAAAAATATTTGAGGGACTTTTTGGTATTAAATCCTTAAATTAAATTATAAATTGTTATATTTTCTTACAGTGACATGCGACGTCACTATTTATAATTTTCAGGGGTTATATGTGTTATATAATTCAATATTATTAATACATGGTAAGTCACTAGTTAAATATTTGAAATGATTGTGTATTATGGGCGAATATAGAATGATCAGGAATTTGGTATCAAGGGTTTCCTTATTTGGATTATCCCATCGATGTCGGGTTCCACAGATCGTGAAGTAGTTTTATAATGCTGTGTCACGTAAATTAATAAATAATTTAATAATTGATTTTTGGTTTCGTATCAGATAAAATAATTGGTTGTTTTATCTAATATTTTGGGTGGACGTTTGGGATATTTAAAATGTTAGTTTTGGGACTTAATAATGAGTTTTAAGCTCTAGTGATTGGTATATGGCTTGAGCAAGGTTTTAGGGCTATTGGATTAGTATTTGCACTAATTGGGCTGGGGTTTATATGGGGCCTATAGCTAATTTCATGGTTAAGTAGGTTGAAGGATCATTAGACTAAACCTAATTAATTTTAGAGGCTAGTGAGAGGAACCCTAAAGCTAAAGAGAGGAAACACTCAAGAGGAGAAGAGAATTTGGGTGACTTTGGCTTGGATTCGTCCTAAAATCCTAAGGCAAGTGTACATAGACTAAAAATTTAATTTAGAGTTTGAATTATAATGGCAATTACTCATTTGAATATGTTAAATTCATGTTTAGAATTCTAATTGGAGTAATTTGGTAATCTAATTAATCTAAAAATTAACCCTTAATCCTTTATTCATAGGATGGAAGAATTTTATTAGATGTAGATTCATCATCCTAAACCATTGAAAAAAAAACCTCGTAATACACGGCTTGAATGAAATTTGAGTTTAATTGAACAACTTAAAGAACTAGGGTTCATAATTTCAAATTTGGAAAATTATCCTCATAACCATGTTAAATTAGTGAAAACCAATGGATATAGGTTGGTAATATTGCTAGTTAGCTTATATATAAAAGAGAATGGGATTGGTGATGTTTAGAGGATTGAAATTTAAGATTTTTAGGCATTAATGATGGATTTGGAGACTTGGAGAAGATGATAGTCCATCTCGTCAAACGAGTTTAATATCTCGTTCTAACGAGTTTTCATGGTTCGTTCGAACGAGTTTGTAATTCCTTAAAACGAACTAGGGTTTTTCGTTTGAACGACTGATGCATGTCGTTCGAGCTACTGGGTAGATTTCATTTGAACGAGTTTGGTTTTGCTCGGGAGTTTAATTCTTAAATAAAAGAGATTGATTAATTTAAGAATTCGGGTTTATGAATTATTAATCTGTGATAGATTATGTCTTCTATTATGTTCTTTTTATGTGTAAGCATACCATATGTGAATACTCATAGGGGGCACACTAGGGGAATTTTGATGGTGCGCGTATGTTGTTGATCGCACGGGTTGGACGGTAATAGAGACGGTCTTTACCAAGGTCCTTTACCCCAACCCCACGACTGACGTACCTGTATTGCGAGGGTAATATACGGGAGTGCTCTAGAATATAACCTTGGGTTTATAGGCCATACGTTATGATGGGAATCCGTAGTGATTATCCCTTACTGATGGCTTTGAGGCTATAGGTTCGAGATGACCCATAACAATATGTAGTATGCACGAGGTATCCTTGAAGGCGATAGGGATAGGCTTTCTTATATTTTATGTGTAGACTTAGAAGTAGTCCATTTATTTGCGTGTGTCGGGGACTGTACCTATGTGGATACTAGACTTACGATAGTCGTATTTCCTACTAGATATTATACTTGAGATGAATAATATGATATAGATATATTAGGATTTTAAGTATATTCAATAGAAATGAATAATGATATTTAAATCTTGGGCTCACATGAGATTAAGATTAGATGCATGTGATATCTAAGGTTGTTTGGGTTAGTTTAACTTAAAAACAACTAAAAGATGGGAGGAAAATCCCTAATTATTTATTGTAGATCAAATTTGGTTTAGTATTTATTCTTCATAGACTTGTCGTTTACGTGGTTGATTATATTTTTCAGGAACTTGTCTGCCGCTATCGTCATAACCCTAATTTATCTATCTGCTCCTTTCTTCAAAAGCTGATAATCTAGGATGTAGGTGTCGAGCCTGCATGCTCACTCTTTTATTTACATTTACATTTACATTCAGTAATTTCATATTTATAGTAGTTGGTATTCTATTTGGATATTTAGTTCATGTTGAGACATTAGTAATTTTTGTGTTGGAGTTTATTACTATTATGGTAATGGTATCAAAGGTCATATGGGTTTACTTTTATAGTTGTGTTCAGTTATTGTCTTTATGCTTTAGTTTTATTTTTTAGTTATACTTAGAATGATATTCAATTTTTTAAACTCCTGTATTATTTATTCTAGATATGATTAATCTAGTTTATATATTACGTGGTGTCATAGTTGGCCTCAGAGCATTCCAGATTCTAGTGTCCCAGGGATCTTGAGTGTGTCCATCATTTTTTGCATACCATTATTTGATACTTTAGACCTTGTCATTTAGATTATTGTACTTTATTTTTGTATGTGTACGTATACGCTTTTGTTTACTTTCTCTCAGATGGTGAACACACGACGATGAGCAACACGATGAGTACCGACACGAGTGCCGAGTCTGATGTGGCGTCACGTCAGTAGCCATAGTGACAACTGTAGCCACTGTAGGTGCCAGCTATGGCACCGACCGACTTAGCCACCATTATCGCTTAAACCATCATAGCAACGATGGCATCATTGAGCCAAGAGCATACACCACCGCCACCACTTGCGGCTGCATCTGTACCTATACTTCTTACCATATTATCCTGGGCGCCCTAGGAGTGCCTTTGAAAAAGGATAACCATCGGAGTTTGCGGGATGTATTAAACCAGTTGTAGCATTACAGTGGAGTCACGAGATTGAGAAGAACTTATGCCTCGTAGAATGTACTAATGTTTATAAGAAAATATTTTCTAGTTTCAAACTTGTAGAGGATGCTCTATACTGGTGGGAATTGTGACCACCGAGCATGACAAAACACAACTGACTATAGCATAGTTTTGGAATAATTTTGAGGGGAAGTATTTCTTTCCCACATAGTAGGTCTATTTGAGGGGACAATTTAATTGGGTTAATCAATAGACCAGCATAGTTACATAGTACGAGCAGGAGTTTACCCGTCTTGGCCACTTTGCTCTAGATATAATGAAATCGAAGGAGTGGAAGATGGACAGGTTTATCAGAGACTTGAATTGGGAAATTAGGCGGGTGTTAATGGGTAATACGACATTCACCACATACATACAGGTTATGGATGCTGCACTAATGAATTATCGGGAGCAGAGAGATTTTCAGAGAGACCCGAAGAAGGAGAAAAAGGATAACGACCAGGGGTTGAATATAGTCGATTCAGATGAGTCATTCTATCAAAGATTAAAAATCCAGGGGGAGCAACCCCCAAAGTGATTTAGAGGTTAGGGCCATAGGGGAGAGGGCTAGTAGGGCAAGTATAGAGACAACACGACAAATCCTAGTGGCATGGTCAATTGGGTTGCCCATTTCATGGAGCTTATTTTACTTACGGGGAACATGGCCACTCTATTAGTAGGTTATCTAAGGGCTTGCAGGCGTGACATGGTCCTTTTCAGTAGGGTTAGCCTCAGGGGCATTAACAGGCTCTCCAAGCCCACTAGTAGTATCACGTATTACCACCAGCTCCACAATACCCAGTATTGCCTCTACCTAGAGATTAGGTGTAGGGACACCCGCATTTACACTATATTCGTTTCTATAATGTCTATTAGGCAAACCAGTTAGCACATCCTCAGGTTATTGGGGGTATGTTTTATGTTTATGGAAGTTATGCATAAGTACTTTTTGATACGTGATCATTCCATTATTTTGCTATTTATACGTGTACTTCGACGTTGGGTATGTTAAATATTTCTACCGTTGTGTCTATGCATGTAGATACCCCAGTGGGTTACGTCTGGTTTGTAGAAATGTAACAGTCGAGATCGTCCGATTGTGTTTTTCCATCGTCTTATTACTTTTGAATATGTCTACTTATGACGTTATATTTGAGATGGATGGATTGGTTATCGACGTACCATGCACAAATCGACTGCAGTAGGAAGGTGATCACGCTTGCCATTCTCGGGAAGAAGATGTTTCTTATTGCTATGCACAGTATTGAGGGGTATTATAACACACACTTATATTATATAGATACGACTACATCATAGGATGCCACCGTATCTTTAAATTCCATTCCAGTTGTCGAGGATTTTATGGAAGCATTTGATGAGGTACTAAGATCACTGCCCAACAGAGAGATAAACTTTTGTATCAATTTAGCATTAGTCAACATGCCTACTACTAGGGCTGCATATCAGATGACTCCATTAGAGATGCGTAAGTTATAAGAGAGGATTCATTAAATTTTGAGCCCTGGATTCATTCGAAGGAGTATATATCTATGGGGAGCTTCGGTTCTATTTATGAAGAAGAAAGATGGTTCGCTTCGATTATTTGTGGTCACGATACATGACAAATATCTATTGCCATGTATCGATGACTTATTCAATTAGTTGAGTGGAACATCGTTCTTTTACAAGATTGAATACGCTCGGTATATCATCACTTATGTATTTGAGAGGAGGACATACCGAAGGCGACTTTCTTGATGTGATACGGATCATATGAGTTACGGGTCATGTCGTTTGGACTGACCAACGAGCCAACAGTGTTCATGGACCTAATGAATCGGGTGTTTCGTCCATACTTAGATCAATTCGTTATCGTGTTCATCGATGATATTTTGATCTATTCATGTTCAGAGGAGGAACATGCGCAACATTTGAGGATGGTTTTGCAGATTCTTTGGGAGAACAAATTGTATGTTAAGTTCTCTAAGTGTGGATTTTGTCTTTACAAAGTGTAGTTTTTGGGGCACGTAGTATCCGAGGCTAGGATTTTAGTGCATCCTAGCAAGGTATCTTCGGTTTTGTAAAGGGGACAATTATAGATGCCTACGGAGGTTAGTAGTTTCTTGGGTTTGGTAGGGTACTACATGAGTTTCATTCAGGGGTTCTTGAATATTGTCGGACCATTTACTCACCTCACCCAAAAAAGGGATACCATTTATATGGATTACCGATTATTATAGAGCATTTAAAGAGATCAAGGAGAGACTCACGTCCACCACACCTATCCTTGCCTTACCACGGGGCGACGTTGAGTAAATAATTTATATAGATGCATCAATCCATGGGATATGAGGTATGTTGATGAAGGAGGAGAGACTTATTTCTTATGCTTAACGTAAGCTTAAGTCTCATGAGGGAAACTAACCTACTCACGATTTAAAGTTGGCAGTGGTAGTTTTTGCTTTACGTATCTGGAGACAATATCTATTGGCGGAGAAGTTCACACTATTTTTTTAGCATAAGAGTCTCTAGTACTTATATACGAAGAGGAATCTGAATACGCATAAAAGGATATGGCTCAAGTTTGTGAAGGACTATCACTTATTAATTCAGTACCATCTAGAGAAAGTGATGTGGTAGCGGATGCATTCAGTCGGAGACCGACTGTAACGCTAGCAGCGTTATGGACAAAATATGAGCAAAACTTATCTGACATTTGGGCATTTCAGTGGGGTGTCACACGAGAGATATATTTAGCATATGCCTTCTTAGAAGTTATGATCATTATCCCTGCGATAGTGATGTGGGAAATTTAGTCATAGGGTTTGGATTCTTTCTATTAGGAGAAAGTATGAGAGATTTTGTCTGTTAGAGTTCCCTCTTACTCAATTAACAGATTCTAGGGACGTTTGGCAGTGCCAGAGTATCCAAAATTATGGAGGGAAATTTTAGTAGAGGGCACGATTCATAGTACACAATATAACCTGAAGGGGATAAGATGTACTAAGACATGAGAAGATCATACTAGTGGACCAAGATAAAGAGAGATGTGGCGGAGTTTGTGTCAAAGTGTACCACCTGTTAGCTTCTAAAGGTGGAGTACCAATGACTAACCAGAGAGTTTTACCCTTTAGATATCCCCGAATGGAAGTGGGAGAGCATAATCACATGGACTTTATTATGGGGTTACCGAGATCTCAGAGGGGCCATGATTCCATTTTGGTCATCGTCGACAAATTAGTGAAGGTGGCTCATTTCCTGACAGTGCGGACATATTACACTGCAAGGCACTGTACAGGATTATTCGTGTCGGATATCATACGACTTTATAAGGTACTACTAAATATTGGTTCTGACAGGAACAACACCTTCATATAGCGATTCTGGAGGGATTTTTAAGAGGCAATTGGGGTGAAGCTGAATATGAGTATGGTATTTTATCCACAGATAGATGGTCAGACTGAGCGGGTGAACCAAATTTTTGAGGATATGCTTTGAGCATGCATTTAGATCTCAGGGGAGTTGGGATCATCATTTACCTCTTGTAGAGTTCGCTTACAACAATAGTTATTAGCAGATTATTGACATGGCACCTGACGCGACGACAAATGTGTATCTGAGTGCGTGCTATCTAGGCTCAAGTGCAAGCCTGTCGCTCAAGTAATAATCCAATAAGTCGGGTATCGATTCTCAAGGAAACATGACGAACGAAGTCGTGCCGACGTTGGAAAGATAAGTGTAACCTAACCTTGACATTAAAAAGAATGAAACGGTGATTTGGAATACGGGATAACCACAACTAGATGCAAATTTGAGAATGAATAACTAATGAAACAATGAATGAATTAAATGAAACTACGCTTACTAAGCGCAAAACTAGTTAAAAAAATTAGTTTTACGAGTTAACAATGAAATGAAAACTAATAGGCAGGGTTACAATCCCCCACACCCTAGTAATTCACTTCATTGGATACTAGATTCGGAATTAGAACCTTAAATGAACTCGGTCTTTAGTACTCCCAAGTATTACATATATGAGGGATCGTAGCCCACACAATATGTAAGCAAAGGATGAGTAAAGCAGTGTCACATTAACTAATACTTGCGTCGCACTCTTAGGCACCCAGGTTACCTAGGGCAAACGAGATAAAAAAAATCCTACAACGGTTGCACCAGTTATACAACCCGATTCATCTAAGATTTTAATTCAAAACAACTATTTCCACTATCGTGAATTACATCGGGTAGGGTTCATGCACCCCAACCCTTAAAGACTTAGCCGGACATATTAAGACGAGAAGAAAACATGCTCTTAATAAAAGAAAACATTTTAACTAACAACTTAAGATGAAGAAGAATGAAATTACTAACTAATGAATTAACTACATCACTAATGAAAGCAATAATTGGAACAAATTTACTTAAATTGCAGAACTGGAATCAAAGCTACATAAAAACTAGGGTTTCTTATTGTTCTCTCCTCTAAACTAATTACAATGCTTCTCTAAATGAATTAGAAGCTCTCCCAATGTCTGGAAGGAGTTAAAAATTTATACATTATGAAAATACAAGAGTTGTAGTCGTGCAAGACTCTAGCTTGAAGAAGATAAGTCAAAATATCGAACCCCGAATCGATCCGAGCAGGATATATGGGATTGGTCTAGGTGATAATCGGATCGATCCGTTTTTCATATCACCCGGATTGGTTCGCTAGACAGAATTTATGCAGAGATCTTTAGGGGCCGGATCGATCCTTTTTTTAGGATGACCAGATCGGTTCGGTCGACGCAACTTTATTCAGTGATTTCTAGTACCCGGATCAATTAGTTTTTTGTGCCATCCGGATTGGTCTGGATTTATTTCTCAATTTCTCTTGATTTTCTCTTCAAAATCTCATGATTATCTAACATTTTTGGGTCTTCATAACTTATATTCCAGAAATCGGATTGGAACGCTGTTACTTCCTACGCGTTCATAAACTCAAGATCTTCTACTTTTATTTTAGGCCCTCAACCGAATTCCTGGTAAAAAATATGCTTTTACCCCTTTTAATTTGTCTTCTACTTCTCTCTTGCTTCTTCCGGTTTCTTTCTTTCTTTTTATGTATTAAATACCTGTAAAATCAATAAGAATTGCACGAAACTTGGGATACTTATTAGACAAAACCATTAGCAAAATACGAGATAAATCAACTTATTTTACAATGTTCGGAATGATAAAAGCCTGTAAATTAAGGGGTAATTTTGGTAGAATTTATGCCTAATCAAACCTCCCTAACTTAGAACTTTGATCGTCCCGAGCAATGTAAAAGAATCAAAACATGATCCAACTCTAATATGGTATAGAATACCTCTTTCGCGGGCAAGCGATTGCATTTAGCGTATGCAATACGCCTTTAAACCCCTAGGTTATCCTAGTAGGACGAGTGGTGTCTCGTGAGGGTTTGCAGCGAATATACCCACAAAATTCGTTATTGACTCAAAGAAAACTCAAAATAATAAAAAATTGTATAATTCAAACTTTTTCAGAAAATAGTCATCATCCATTCATGTTCAAGGGTCTCAAATCATAGTGCGTGTGTGCGAAGCCAGAAATTTAACCGCGAATTTCCACCGGTTGACCATTACGTTACTTATCCAAAAATTTGTTTTGATTCAAATTCTCACGGAGTTCTCTCAGAAATGTGGCTATTTCTCTCGGTGTGCGTGATTTAAAGAGTAAATGTATTGGAACCAAGTTCACGCACACAAATAGAAAGACGGATTTTTTTTTGGTAAATGGATCTCATCATCGGATTACGATTATAGGGAAACGGGAAATCGCCTCTAATTCACACCTTTAATCTCTTTTATTATCTTTTATGTTTTAGCTCTCCACGCTGTAACTAATTTCACAATTTTGGACTCAGTTAGGACTTTTTGGATTTTTAAGGTGCATTGGGTACAAGGAAATCCGTTTGGGAGATTTGAAATTGGAAACTATTCTTAAGATGTCCATTAGTGATTTTTCGGGCTTTGCTCATTCTTCTGATTTTTTTATTTTTTTCTGTTGTTCACGCTTTTCTTTTCTTGCTATTTTTGTTGCCCATTTCTATTCTTTTCTTGCCCTTTTGTATCGCACCATTTGGACTAAATTTCTGAATTTTTTATTTTCACAATTCCTGGCTAAATTTGGGGTTTTTTGGGCTATCAAACGAAAGGGAAAAACTTATTCGGCTCAATTTGGGTTGCAAAAAAGGCTAATTTTTCATGACTCTTTCTAGTCATTATTTTTGGGTGACAAATGAGGACCTACTTCATTGTCCGAAATACTAATTGCGTTACCATATGCAATTCGAGATTAATTTAATTTAGAGATTTTTAGCGCATTTTTCACGGCAACACCACACACATTTCCCATAATCGGTCAAAGTGAAAGAATTGAGATCTTTGATGACTTATTAAAACGCTGAAACGAACTTTGAGTTAACAATTTAACTCGGATTAATTTATAAACTCACAATAATGAAAGGCTCGAATCTCACCGGGTTAGTTAATCTCCATATTTATTCGTTAAGTTCACTCAATATCCATCTTTGGTCAGTTTCGGCTTTGTGTACTATGTTTTTACAATTTGAGACTTTAAATTGAATTTTAATGATATTTTTGAAAAATTTGAATTACAATTTTTATTTATTTTGAAGAAAAATATTTTTTGTTTTTTTGAGTTTTTCGATTTTTTTGGTATTTTTTGGGCATTTTTGAAAATTTGTGAAGTTTTAGAAAGTCGCACTTGTGACCCCCCTAACTTAGACTCTTGCATTGTCCTCAAGCAAAAAGGACTAAAATCTAACTCAGAGCGAATTAAAAGTGTGAATAAATAAAATGAACAAATATGAAAAATGCAGAATTTTATATAAACGGACTAACATGTATTACAAATGAAAAGGAAAAACAAACAACAATGTCAGAAGAACCAACAAATACACAACCAATTTTCAGAATTAGCATCACTGGGGCGGGGGATTGGAGCTTCCGAGCACGCTAGGTTCATATGGGTTATAGAAGAAGCTAGGAGGGGGTCCACCGAAGTTGAGTTCATACATGTGAGTTTGGAGACGGTGCATCATGCGCGTATCCCTTTGATAGGGCGCTTAATCCCTATTGTATTGTGTGAGGAATCCGTCAAACCGGGATTCCACCACTGAAAGACGCCAGTTAATTTCTGCATTAGTGGGTGAAAAATCAGAATCCTCATTTATATCACAATTCGCGTCACCCTCGCCCATCACGATATCCTCTTCATCTTCCTCATTGCTCTCTTCATCACCTCCCTCTTCCACTTCTTCATCACTATCCTCCTCTTCGGTATCACTAGCCTCCTGTGCCAATCGGGATTGGATGCGGGATTATTGTCTTTGACGTTTAGTCCGGATGGTTGCCCCAAAAGGAGTTGGGAGGCGCGGGAAATCCTGTGGGGGTGCAATTCCGACATCGGCTAACATGTATGTGATGAGCCGGGCATAGGGGAGAGGGGTGATGCCCTTTTTATCCGTGGCGACGAAGAATATGTCCTTATAAATGCAGGCAACCAGGTTGATGGGTGTGTTATGGTCGAAGAGGTGATATACGAGGGTGGCTTGACGTATGCGCATCGCCGAATTATTTCCCGTTGGGAGAATGTTTGCGCACACGATTTTGAAAGTGAGGCTCGCTTTATCGCTTAGCTGGCCCACGGGGTAGGTTTCGGTGACCCAGTTAGCATTGGGGTCAATGAGGGACATGTACACATCTTTGTCAAGCGGGGTAAGAGGGATTGGGTAAATGTATTTATGTGGGCTTGTGATATCTTTGGCAGCCAACTTCTAGGTCAGAAGTTCCAAAGAGAATGGGACGCGGATTCCGCCTATGTAAGCTTCAGCCACGTGGTGCCCGGTGTGAACAAGTGATCCATAGAAGGCACGCACTGCGTTGGGACATACCACGTTATGAGGTTCATTGAGGAAGAGACACCAACCCCGGGGCATAAAAAGAGTGGTGAAAAAAATTAGGCATGTCATTCCAAATGACTTGATGCTCTATTTGGAGTTTGCGAGGTTGGCCGAAGAAATGTTCACACCACATTTGTGGGGAGGGGAGAGGGTTGGGTAGATTTTGGAGGGAAAAGGGGGAGGTATTTGGGCGGGAAAATGGTGTTGGGAAGGGTTGGGGACGAAATGGGAGGGACGAGAGGGATTGGGAAAAAAGGGGGTGAACCTAGGGAATTTAAAGAGTTGCAAAAATCGGATCGATTCGGGTTCCCAGAACCGGATCGATCTGAACCCCCATTTTTTTTATTTTGATTTTTCCCAAATCGGACCAATTCGGGTTCCCAGGACCGGATCGATCTGGTGCCCAAATCAGATCTAGATCACCTATTGGGTGGTATACTCCTCTCCCAGAACTTTCGATTGCTCCTACCAATTGTCCTAACATGTTTGACATCGCTAACCTCTCACCTTGATACTGTGGTTCTAAATGCTCGCCTCGTAAAGCGTGTTGGTGCTCGAGTTCTTTTCCGTTTGTGATGTGATCCTACGGACTCTACTGTCCTAACCTACATGCAACTACTATACATAATAATTCACCCCATACACGTCGGGGGTGCGACGACCTCTCATTTCGGGATCACTCCGGCCTGTAAATGGGGTTCGACAACCAAATGGTGTCGATCTCTTCTACGCATGCCTCAACATATGACTTTAGGCTCTTTCCATTGGCTTTGAACGTGTTCCCCCTTTTGGATCTTCCAATTCTACTGCTCCATGGGGGAATACGCTTTTCACAACAAATGGACTAGTCCATCGAGACCGCAATTTACCCAAAAATAGATGAAGCCGGGAGTTATAGAGGTGTACCTTTTGTCCCGGTTGAAACTCTTTCTGTCATATGATCTTATCATGTGCAAATTTCATCCGGGCTTTTGAAATCTTGGCATTCTCATACGCATCATTGCATATCTCCTCTAACTCTATTAGTTATAGCTTGTGGACTTCAACGGCTTTGTCCATATCGTAATTTACCCTCTTAATTTCCCAATACGCTTTGTTCTCCAACTCAACAGGGAGATGGCAAGGTTTTCCATATACAAAATAGAATGGGGACATGCCAAGTGGGTTCTTGTATGCGGTACGGTAGGCCCATAGAGAATCGTTCAATCGAAGGGACCAATATCTCCAGTCAGGACTGACGGCCTTCTTTAGTATGTGCTTGATTTCACGATTAGCCAACTCGGCCTACCCATTCGTTTGTGGGTGATAGGTCGTTCCAACTTTGTGAATGACACTATGCTTTTTCATAAGTTTTTCAAACGACTTGTTGCAAAAGTGTGTGTCGTTATCACTGATTACCGCTTTAGGTGCACCGAAACGAGAAAGTATGTGTTCGTGCAAGAACTTTATCACCACTTTATTGTCATTAGTCTTCGTAGCTATAGCTTCCACCCATTTAGAAACATAGTCTACCACGAATAGGATGTATAAGTACCCAAAGGATGGGGGGAAAAGGGCCCATGAAGTCAATACCCCAATAATCGAAAACCTCAATGATGAGAATCGGGGTGAATGGAATCATGTCTCGTCGAGTAATCGGCCCCATCCGTTGACACTTGTCATAAGATTTGAAACAATTGTTGACATCCCGGAACATTGTGGGCCAGTACAAACGTCTTTAGAGAATTTTAGCGTCTGTCTTTTTCATGGAAAAGTGGCCTCCGCATGCTTTCGAATGACATAATTAGATGACTTTTGGGATTTCGTCATCCGGTACACATCGTCGGATGATTTGGTCAGCGCAATATTTAAAAAGGAATGGATCATCATAAAAAAATAAGCGCGACCAAGTTATGAACCTATTCTTATCTTGCGGTGTCCAATCGGGAGGGACGGCTCCAGTGACAAGATACTTCACTATGTCTGGAAACCAGGGCAAAGAGTTGCTCATCTGAAAAATACTCATTTATGGGTGTAGGATCACTAGGTACGTCGGATGAAAGCCGTCATAAGTGATCGGTGATGACGTTTTCTACTCCTTTTTGATCTTTAATGGAGAGATTAAACTCTTATAGGAGTAGGATCCACCTTATAAGGTGCGACTTTGCATCTTTCTTCGTAAGTAGATGTTTTAAAGCCGTGTGGTCGGTGAAATAAGTTATGGGGTAACCGATAAGATAGGATCGAAACTTGTCAAGAGAAAAGACTACCTCTAGCAATTCCTTTTCTATAGTGGAATAGTTGAGTTATGGTCTGGTAAGAATTCGGCTATCGTAGTAGATGACATGAGCCTTATTGTCTCTCCTTTGGCCCAAAATAGCCCCTATTGCATAATCGCTAGCATCACATATAAGCTCGAATGGTAAGGACCAATCGGGAGCTTGCATGATGGGAGAGGACACAAGCATGTTTTTCAATTTTTTAAAAGCACTTTGACATGCTTCCGTCCACTCGAAGGGGGTGTCCTTCATAAGAAGGTTGCTTAAGGGTCTAGCGATGGTGCTAAAGTCCTTAATGAACCTCTATAAAACCTCGCGTGGCCTAAGAAGGAGCGCACGTCTTTAATAGATTTTGGTAGGGGTAGGTCAGCTATGACATCTATTTTTGCTCTATCAACCTCGATCCCATTGGATGATATGACGTGGCCAAGAACTATACCCTAAGTTACCATGAAATGGAATTTTTCCTAATTCAGCAGTAGGTTCTTTTCCACACATCGGGCTAGTACTTTCTCAAGATTGGCTAAACAGAGGTTAAAGGAGGTGCCAAAAACACTAAAGTCATCCATAAACACCTCTAGCCCTCTCTCAACCATGTCACGGAATAATCTCAACATGCGCCTTTGAAAGGTCGCCGATGCATTACACAAGCCAAATGGCATACGCTTATAGGCAAACGTTCCAAAGGGGCAAATGAAGGTTGTTTTCTCTTAATCAAGTACATCTACCTCAATTTGGTTATATCCGAAATAACCATCTAGGAAGCAATAGTAAGGGTGGTCCGCTACTCTTTCAAGCATTTGATCGATAAATGGCAAGGGGAAGTGATCTTTCCTAGTTCCCGCATTGAGTTTCCGGTAATCAATGCAAACGCACCACCCAGTGGTGGTACGTTGGGGAACTAACTCTCCTTTGGCATTTTCAATCACACCCCACCGACTTTTTCAGGACGAATTGAATAGGGCTCACCCACTTGCTATCCGAGATTAGGTAGATAATCCCGGCATCCAACACCTTTATAATTTTCAGTCCTCACCACATCTTTCATTGTGGGGTTTGGCCGTCTTTCCATTTCTCTCGAGGGCTTAACATCCTCCTCGAGGTGAATCTTATGGTGCAAATAAGAGGGCTTATCCCCTTTAGATGAGCTATACACCAACCAAAGGTGCTGTAGTGCTTCCTCAAATTTTTTAAAAGCTTACCCTCCTGCTCTTCATCTAAGATAGAGGAGATAATAACAGGAAATGTCCCACTCTCTCCTAGAAAAGCATATTTAACGTTGAAGGGTAGTTTCTTCAACTCGAGAGTCGGGAATGTGTCTCTAGAGGGCACCATGCATCCCTCCCTCGGTGGTAACTCTTCGAATTGAGAAACCCAATTAACATCTCTCGCATCCTCGTCCGATTATCTCTCATTGAGTAAGCCTCTCAGCTCCTCTATCTCCCTCTCAAATTCAGTGTAAACTCCCTCACTCTCTTTTAAGGCGTCTCCATAATAATTTTTCTCAAAGTGATCTTCTACGATCTCATCAATTAAGCTCACCATGTGAAGATCATCTTCTTCCCCTGCTTGTTGGGCTTTGTTGAAGGTGTTTGTTTCTAAAGTCGTATTCCCAAAAGTGAATTGCATCTGCCCATTTTGAGTATTGATCAATGCATTATCCGTAGCTAAGAATGGGCATCCAAGGATGAGGGGAACATGATTTTTTGAGGTGAAATAGGGTTCCGTGTCCCAAATGACAAAGTCTACTGAGAAGTAGAAAGTGTCCACTTGGACTATCACATCCTCAACTATACCCCTCGGTATCTTCACAGTTCGATCCGCTAATTGAAGAGTGATCCTTGTAGGCTTAAGATCACCTATATCAAGTTTCTTATAAATTGAATAGGGAAGGATATTTACGCTCGCCCCCAAGTCGGGTAAGGCCTTTTCAAATTTATTCTCTCCAATGGTGCAGGAAATGGTGGGTGCACCCGGATCTTTATATTTAGGTGGGAGATCATTAAGAAGAACTGAGCTCACATTCTGTGCTAGGAACACGTTTTCTTTACCTTCATCCTCCTCTTGACAGTCAATAAGTCTTTTATAACTTTTGCATAGGCTGGAATTTGCCTTTTTGCATCGACGAAAGGTAAGTTCAATTTCACGTTCTTAAGGTTTTCTAGCATTTCATCACTTATGGTCCCTTTATGGGAGGGAACCAATATTTGAGGAAATGGCACAACGGAGGGTGACTTTACAACTACCTCAGGCTCACTAGTGTTTATTTTATCGCTCTCATTCAAGGAGATATCTTTGGCCTCTTTCGTGCCGGAAAAAGTCTCCTTGTCTTTTAAAATGTCATGTGGGGGAGGTGATAAATTAACAACTCTCCCACTATGAAGAGTGGTTATAGATTGGCAGTGTTCCTGCTGTTCTGTGGAGGTAGAGCTAATACTAGGTTGACTTTGGGGGGGTCTTTGGCCCTGGGCATGAAATTTTCCCTTATCTTGGATACTCAACGATGATTGCAACTTGGAGATGTTCGCATTCATGTCGGCGAACATAAATTCATATCTAACATTGATTGCACTTTGAGAATTTATGAACTTGTTTATTGTATCCTCAAGGGTCCTCCAAGGTGGAGATACATATGGAGATGGAGGTGGTGGAGGTGGGACAACCTGTGAATGTGGGTTCATCATAACTTATGGTTGTCCGTAGTTAAAACCAGGATGGTTTCTCCATGACAGGTTGTAAGAGTTCCCGTACGGGGCATTAAAATTCCCCTTGCATCCTCCTATAGCATCCACCTGCTCGATGTGCATGGCCTTGTAGGCGGAAATAATCGAGCATGCTTTTGTGGAATGGTCCGCCTCATAAATAGTACACACCTTTTCTTTTGAACCACGACTGGATCCGAAGATATCTCTAAACTGACCGTCAAACCACTCTTTCATCTCGCTCTGAAATTGAATGAATCGTTGGTCTATTACGGTATTACTATCCAAATGGTATAAACCAGATGCAGTTGGAGGGATAGATGTTTATCTTGACCGAGCTTGGGTATTAGGATCGGAGGTGTCCCATGCTTGAGTAGTCTCTGCGACATACTTAAGATGGGCCTCGGCATCGCATGAGTTTAAATCCCCAAAATGTCTTTCACACATTTTTTTCACAAGTTGTTTGGAAGATAATGTCAACCCATTATGGAAGAAAGAGATTACTAGATGTTTATCAAAACCATGATGGGGGCATGCACTTACTAATTCTTGGAAACGTTCCCAACACCTGTCAAAAGACTCATTTTTGTGTTGTTGAAAAGCTTAGATTTGACTTTTGGCAGAGTTGGTCTTGTGCTGTGGATAGAATTTAGAGATAAAATTGGATTGTATATCTCTCCAGGAAGTGACGGAGTTCGGGGATATCCTGCGTGCAAGCTTGATCACTAAATGTGTCACACACCTCTTCGAACTCATGGATATGCAGGTATGGTTTCTCCGAATCCATGTCGTAAAATGTAGGCAGAATCTGTATCATCCCATTGCGAAAGTGGAACAGACCGGTATTATAAGGAAGTAAAATGCAACCAGGGGTGACAGTCTGCTCATGAAAGAGTAAGTCTTTCGTGGGATGATAGGGGAGATCTCCCTCTCGAGTATCAAAACTTGTTGTGTCAGACATCGCGCTCGCGCTTGCTGCAAATGACTCTGTGTACTCACTCGGTGTCCTAGATGTGTGACTCGAAGGTTGACTCAAGGTGCAACGACTGATAGAGTGCTCAGGAGTAGGAAATGGAACCCAAAATTATGGAACGCGAGGTGTGTGGGGGCTTTCATAGTTGTACTCAACAATCGGGATTTTATGGATTCTCGTTGGAGTATTGTGAGGAGTCTGAGTATGTTGGATTTTGCATTAAAGGCGTTTGAGAGATGATGATTTTTTTTTATATATATATTTTTTTATGTTTTTGGATTTTTAGTCAAAGTTCTAGATTGACTCGATCTAACCTAAGTCTACCTAAATCCCAGGCAACGACACTAAAAACTTGACGCGACAAAAAATGTGTATCTGACTGTGTGCTATCTAGGCTCAAGTGCAAGCCTGTCGCTCAAGTAATAATCCGATAAGTTGGGTATCGATCCTCAGGGAAACAGGACGAACGAATTCGTGACGACGTTGGAAAGATAAGTGTAACCTAACTTGACTCTAAAAAGAATGAAAAGTTTATTTGGAATACGGGACGACTACAACTACACGCAAATTTGATAATGAATAACTAATGAACCTACGAATGAATTAAATTCAACTATGCTAACTAATTGCAGAACTGGTTACAAAAATTGATTTTATGAGTTAACAACGAAATGAAAACTAATAGGCCGGGTTACAATCCCCCACACCCTAGTAATTCACTTCGTTGGATACTAGATTCAGAATTAGAACCTTAAATGAACTCGGTCTTTAGTACTCCCAAGTATTACATATATGAGGGATCGTAGCCCGCACAATATGTAAGCAAAGGACGAGTAAAGCAGTGTCGCATTAACTAATACTCGCGTCGCACTCTTAAGCATCCCGGTTACCTAGGGCAAACGAGATAAAAAATCCTACGACGGTTGAATCAGTTATACAACACGATTCATCTAAGATTTTAATTCAAAATAACTATTTCCACTATCGTGAATTACATCGTGTAGGGTTCATGCACCCTAACACTTAAAGTCTTAGCCGGACATATTAAGACGAGAAGAAAACATGCTCTTAATAAAAGAAAACATTTTAACTAACAACTTAAGATGAAGAAGAATGAAATTACTAACTAATGAATTAACTACAACACTAATGAAAGCAAGAATTAGAACAAATTTACTTGAATTGCAAAACTGGAATCAAAGCTACATAAAAACTAGGGTTTCTTGTTGTTCTCTTCTCTAAACTAATTACAACGCTTCTCTAAATGAATTATAAGCTCTCCCGATGTCTGGGAGGAGTTAGAAATTTATACATTATGAAAATACAAGAGTTGGAGTCGTGCAAGACTCTAGCTTGAAGAAGATAAGTCAAAATCTCGAACCCCCGATCAATCCAATCAGGATATATCGAATTGTCTGGGTGATAATCGGATCGATCCATTTTTTATATCACCCGGATTGGTCCGCTAGACAGAATTTATGTAGAGATCTTTGGGGGTCGGATCGATCCTTTTTTTAGGATAATCGGATCGGTCCGGTAGACGCAACTTTATTCAGTGATTTCTAGTACCCGGATCAATCCATTTTTTGTGCCATCCGGATTGGTCTGGATTTGCTTCTCAATTTCTCTTGATTTTCTCTTAAAATATCTCATGATTATATCACATTTTTGGGTCTTCATAACTTTTATTCCAGAACTCGGATTGGAATGCCGTTTCTTCCTACGCATTCATAAACTCGAGATCTTTGACTTTTATTGTGGGTCCTCAACTGAATTCCTGGTAGAAATTATGTTTTTACCCCTTTTGGTTCGTCTTCTTTCTTCTCTCCTTCTTCTTCCGGTTTCTTTCTTTCTTTCATGTATTAAGTACCTGTAAAATCAATAAGAAACGCACAAAACTCGGGATACTTGTTAGACAAAACCATTAGCAAAGATATGAGATAAATCAACTCGTTTTACGATGTCCAGAATAATAAAATCCTCTAAATTAAGGGGTAAATTTTTAAAGAATTTATGCCTAATCAGCACCTTATAAGGCACTATATGGGTGGCCATGCCATTCGTCGAATTGTTTCTTGGAGGTAGGGGAGCATACGATGTTTGGGCCGAACATTATTCGAGATACCTTAGATAAGGTGACACTCATCTGAGCATGGATGAAGACGATTCAGGACATACATAAGAGTTTCACATATAAGATAAAGCTTATACCCCGGAGTTTTGAGTTGGGGATCAGCACCATTGAGGGTCTCTCCGATGAAGGGGGTGGTTAGATTTGGATTTTAGGGGAAGTTGGCTCCCCGATATAAAGGTCCCTTTATAATATTGTATAGGGTGGACCCGGTGGCCTATCGATTGGCCTTACCAAATAATTTTCAGTGGGTGCACGACGTATTTCATGTGTCCATGCTAAGGAAGTTTCTTAGGGATGAGATGTCTTACTAGCATATCGGACTCAATAAGATTGAACCGCAACCCGATCCGAGCTACGAGGAGCAAATACAACGTATCATTGACCAGAGAGAGTATACTTTACGGTCGAAGGTCATACTGTTAGTTAGAGTCCTATGGGGACATAACAATGAGGCTGAGTCTATGTGGGAGAGAGAGGATGTAATGCAGACGAGATATTCATAGTTATTCTAGTCAGGTATAAATTCGAATTTAGAGGACACAATTCCTTGTTTAGGGGGGGGGGGGGGAATTTAATACCCCATTTTTTATGTGCATTAAATTAAATTATAAATTTTTATATTTGCTTATACTGACATGTGATGTCACTGTTTATAATTGTCAGGTGTTATATATGTTATAGAATTCAATATTATTGAAATCATACCTAATACACGATAAGTCATTAATTAAATATTTAAAATGATTGTGTATTACGGGGGACTATAAAATGGTCAGTAATTTGGTATCGAGTTTTTTTATTTGGATAATCCCCTCGATGTTGGGTTTCAAAGATCGTGTATTGGTTTACTATAATGATGTGTCGCGTAAATTAATAAATAATTTGATAATTGATTTTTGTACTTATATCAGATAAATAACTGTTTTTTGTCTCATCGTTTGGGTGGACGTTTAGGACATTTAGAATGTATGTCTAGGACTTAAAATATTGGGTTTTAAGCCCTTTGGATTGGTATATGGATTGTGCAAGATTTTAATCATACTGGATTAGTATTTGATCTCATTGGGTTAAAGTTTATATGGGACCTGTAGACACCCAATTCTAGTACCCCCATTCTAATACCCCTCATTCAGCATCATAGGTCCCAAACACAATTCCTTTAGCCCTCCTTCAAACCTTAAACTAAAGGCCATCAGATACTTTGGGACTTTGTGTGACTTCGATAAACTCATGAAATTGAGAGTATCTCAATGCACTTTCATAGGTCTTTGAGTATCCTTTCCAACGGTCTTACAATTTGCATTTACTTGTCTGTGCACTCCCAAAATCCTAATCTAGAGGCTACCAGGAGATTTCGAGATCCATTTGACATTGGTCAACCAGAGAGTTTATCAATGCAATTTTATAGAGCTCTGAATCCTATTTTCAACCGTCCTGGCCGTGTTTGAAATGGATTTAAGTTTTGCATTTTATGCCCATTTCCTAGTGTCATGCCCTGGTCAAGGGCGAGGACCATGACACGCGTTCTCCCATGTGGGTCATAGGTGGCGACCATGACCCACACTTCACGGGTCAAAATCATGACCATTGTCTAGATATGTTGTAGTGACTCCATTTTTATACTGCCTATAGGCACCCTTAACACTTTGCCTATCGTCATCGGGTTACTTTACTTGGCTTGCAAGTCAAGGGGTATGCCGATAGGCAGCCTAGGCCTATGCCAATCAGCAAACCCCTCAGCCCTTAAAGATTTACTTTTTAAGGAAACCATTACCTCATTGTCAAGGACCTTCCTTTCCTGATCCTAAGACTCTTTTCCTCGAAATCACTGCGTAGCATCAAAGATAGAATTCAAACTTCATAGAAGGTCTGAATCCTATTTATTCAAACTTGCTACTTTAATTCTATTACTCACTTTTTACTTTCTAGTATATTGTCTGCATTTAGTTGTCATTTTACCACCTTAGTTACCCTTTTACTATTTATATATTTACTAAAATTTATTTTCCTAAACTCAAAAAAACCCCAAAGAGGATTTGATCCTTAAACCCCAAATTAGAACATTCCTTCCATTTTTACTACACTTACCTCACTTAAGCACGTTTTTCAACAAACCAAAATAAGAAAATTCCAATTTTGGGTTCATGGGTTAAATCCCACTCTTATGTGTTTTCAAGCTATATGGACTTTGATAGCATTTTTTGCTACGTAGGCGCCTCGAGTTTTCCTTGGAATTTGAATCCTCTTTTCTTGCCTTTGCACTTTATTCATTATAACTTTTATTAGTATCATATGTACACACACACACACACACACACATACATTAGTTTATATATTCTTAACAATCCCGTTAGACATGGATATTCATTTCCTCATTGTGAATCATGATCATGTGTATTGCTCATATTATATTATATTTTCATATTTTTTATTCTATTTCGTTCTCACAATCTCATCAAACACGCATATTTACTTCTTTATAGTGGATTATGATCCAGTGTATTGCATATATCATAACATTTTCTCTTTATTATATTTTTAGCGTCCCCGTCAGACATGCCCGTTCCATTCTTCAGTATGAGTTATGATCCCGTATGCTTCTTACATTTTGATTTGGATTTATTTTTATTTATACACCTTAGAATTACTCGTCTCCATCTTATCTATGAATTAAGTATGATGATTTCTTGTCTAACCTATTTCACTCCACACACATGGTATGTGCAAATTGCATTTTTTAGAAAAGTAGAACATTATCATAGCCCATGAGAGACCTAAAGGGTGGAATGAGTGCCTACCTTCCCATTTTGTAACTTAGTCCTCGAACCCATGATCTATTTGGTTTCGTATGCATCAGTTTGTCTTTGATGCCACTTCTGTAGAGACAACTACCTTTTTGTCTGTTTTGAGCAAAATAAGCTAGAAATCCATTTTTTTTATAGTTTTTACACCCCTTGATGATAACTAATTTATGTCCGTGAGAGCTCGCGAATGTCGCGCAAGTGGCAGAAAGAGGATTTTCTTCCTTGATCCTTGCACGCTATTTTTTCTCTCACGGTGAGCCCGTCGAATCTCGGATGGTCACATGCCCTATAGCTAATTTTGTGGTTAAGTAGGTTAAGGTTTATATTTAATATAATTCATCCTAGAATCTAGTAAGAGGAAACCTAAAGCTAGAGAGAGGAAGCACTCAAGAGGAGAAGAGAATTTGGGGGAATTTGGCATGGATTCATCCTAAACCCTAAGGTAAGTGTTCCTAGACTAAACATTTAATTAAGAGTTTGAGTTATAGTCATAATTACTCATTTGAATTTGTTAAATTCATGTTTAGAATTCTAATTTTGATTAATGTAGTAATCTAAATAATTTAGAAAATTAACCCCTAATCCTTTATTCATAGGATAAGAAATTAGTGCTGAATCTCTTGAATTGGACTAGTTAATGGAATATTTTTTTATATATATATTCATCATCCTAAACCATGAAAAATTCCCCTGGTTAATAGACAAATTGAATCAAATTTGGGTTTAATTTAACAACTTAAACATCTAGGGTTTATAAATTAAATTTTGGGAAATTATACTCATATCCACGTTAAATAGGTGAAAACCCATAGATATAGGTTGGTTATTTTATATCTGATTGTGATTCTAAGCGTTAATGGCAGATTTGGAGACTCGGAGAAGATGATTGCATTCATCTCGCTTGAATGACTTTAATATCTCGTTCGAACGAGTCTTGATGGCGCGTTCGAACGAGTTTATAACTCGTTAAAATGAAGTGGTGTTTTTCATTCGAACATAGGATGCATGTCATTCGAAGGACTGGGTATATTTCGTTCAAACGACTTTGGTTTTATTTGGGAATTTAATTTTTAATTAAAAGAAATTTATTGATTTAAGAATTTGAGTTTATGACTTATTAATCTGCAATAGATTATGTCTGCTATTATGTGCTTTTATACGTAATCGTACTATATGTGAATGCTCGTGGGGGATGTACTAGGAGGATTTTGATGGTGCACGTATGACGTTGATCGCACGGGTAGGCCGATAATAGATACGGTCTTTACCATGGTCCTTTACCCCAATCCCATGACGGACGTACCCGTATTGCAAGGGTGGAAAATATAGGGGTGTTCTGGCATATAACCTTAGGTACGGAGGCCATACGTTATAACGGGAATACGTTGTGGTTATCTATTTCTGATGGCCTTGAGGTTATATATTTGGGACGATCTATAACTATACCTAGTACGCACGAATGATCCCCAGAGGCTATAGGGATAGGCCTTTGTATATTTTATGTGTGGAGTTAAAAGTATTCCATTTATTTGTACATTTTTGGGACCGTACCTATGTGGGTACTAGACTTGCGATAGTCGTATTTCCTATCTAATATTAAACTTGAGATGAATTATCTGATTTAGATGCATTGGGATTTTAATTATATTCAATAGAAATGAATAATAATTAATTATTGGGCTCACATGGGATTGGGATTAGACGCATATGATATCTAAGGTTGTTTGGATTTGGTTAACTTAAAAACAACTAGAAGATGGGAGAAAAATGTGTAGTTATTTATTATATCACAAATTAGGTTAAATATTTATTCTTTGTAGACTTATTGTTTACATTGTTATTGATTATATTTTTCAGGACCTAGCCCACTGCTACTGCTACAACCTTGATTCATCTATTTGCTCCCTTCTTTAGTTACTTCTCATCTAGGATGTAGGTGTTGAGTCTGGATGCTCAATCTTTTATTTACATTTACATTCTGCAGTATCGGATTTATAGTAGTTGGTATTCTATGTGGAGATTTTGTTTATGTTGAGACTGTAGTAATTTCAGTTTTTCAGTTTGTTACTGTTATGGCAATGTTATAAGAGGTTATATGGATTTACTCTGATGGTTCTATTCTGTCTTTGTCTTTATGCATTAATATTTTTCAGTTATGTTGTGCTTAGAATGATATTCAATTGTTTAGAATCTTGTATTATTTATTTTAGACCTGACCAGTCTTGTTTATATTTATAAGGTGTCACACCAGTGTAGTGGGTAGGGCTTGTCTTATTTCTATTAATCCTTTTTTCGCCGTTAGCACCTCCTATAAGCAGTCACCATCACTTCTTACTTGTTATCACCTACTAAGCAGAATGATAAGCATATTTAACAAGACAAGACATAATGTCGTTTGTTCTATAATTCACTTGCTAAATAGAATAACAAGATCACATAAGATATAATTTCACTTTAATATTAGTATTTGATAACAATAATAATAATAATATAATAATGATAATAATAATAATAAAAAAATAAATTGGGCCAATTAATGTATAGTCCTTAGGAGTTGAGTACATTTTACACTTGGTCCACATTATTCTATTATGTTCCAAAACGTCCATTGTCTATTTTTTTTTACAAATTTTCTTCGGGTTTAGAATAAGAGAATGTTTGTGAGTGTTTTATAATTTATATGATGATGAATTTTTTGAAACAAGATAAAAAAATCTTGGACTAAACGTTAATTAAAAAATGTCGAGAAATTTTTCATCGAATGACTACAAAAATATATACACAAAAATTGAAACAAATAAACAAAATTAAAAATTTATTGAAAAGTTAAGGACCAAAATAAATAAATGCATGACTATTAAGTGGTTAAAAATCCCTAAAATCATAGATAGGAATTATCAAAAATTAAATGCATGAAGTATTAAGTGTTAAAAAAGTTCTAACTCTACTAAAAGGTCATTACATTTTTATTTCCCTAAATATATACAGTAGATTAGTCAAATAAACATCATAAAAGCCCATATATAAAAAATATATAAAAAAATCGTTTTGACTTTATACTAAATGTATATAAATTTACTAATCAGTTTTAGTTAATAAAAAAAGAGACAAATGACTGTTAAAGTGACCAACTAACAGTTTCCGTCAGTTTTGGAAAAAATAGTCTTTTTGTTACGACATGTTAACACGACAAAAATGACATGAAGTTAACCTAAAATTTACATGATATATCGCGTTCGTTTCGGGATTTCTTGACACTAAATCATGTCGTGCCGCATTTGTGTCAAAATATTGTTTGTGTTATTGTGTCTTGTCGTGTTATTCACCTTCTCATGTATTATTACCATTAATTGAGTGTAAAAATTAATAACCGTGTTCATCGAGACGTGTTGTGTATTAAACGAGTCATCTTCGTGTATATAAGAAAAATATGATTTGATGTAATGACGTGTTTGTGTTTAAATGGGGCTTATCATGTCGTCTCATACCTAATCACAACTCAAAAACATGAATTTGCACCCCTAATTATGAGATAAAATTCTAACAAATCTACGAGATTTTGTTGCAATGAAATTTTGCTTAAAAAATTTTCATCATTTTTTTATTAGAGATCTTTATTGAGATGGTTGTATAACTTTTGCGATGAGTGGCTTTATGTAAAAGGAAAAACCTAATTATTTTCTTTTGATAACCGATTTCATGTTTTAGACCCCAAGTCTTTTATCGTTTTGTTACCTTTGGAGATAGCCATGAAATTAGGATTAAAAAATAAAAGGGAGATTTTGGTTAAACCCACTAAATCGTTTAATGCCCCCACCTAAGCCTGTCAATGGGTAGGGTCTAGACCCCGACCCGATCTGAACCCGGGACTTATAATAGGGCTTGGGCATATTTTTTGAACCTGAGACTTGAAGATCCGAAGATTCGTTTATTACACGGGTGGGGTTTGAATCCTATATAACCCCCGGACCCAAAGACCAGACTCGCCTTCTACATTATATATATATATATATATAATAAATGTAGTAATTTATGTTTTATGTTTTTTTTTGGATTTGTTCCCATGCTCAAAGTTTTTTTAGGCGCCCCTCCCATGTATTTTTTAATTACTCAAAACCTCCCTCAACCGCCTATCTTTCTCTCCGCAGAGAATGACATGTTGTTTTACAATTTTTACAATAGGACCAACGACTAGAAAAAATAAAAAATGTTGGAGTGGATTCCAATGAATCTTTAAAAGTGGGACTAAATAAAAGTGATCCCATGTTTTATTTATAATAATCATATACTATAATACATTACAAAATATTTTAATATTTTAATCTAAGATTAAAAAATAAAGAAGGGGGATAAAATAAAAATAAATATATAATAAATGTATATATCTGGCCAGATCCGACCCCGGACTCGACCGGATCTGACCCGATACGAATCCAGATCTGAATCCAATGTTGTAGAGCCGATTAAAACCCGACCCAAATCCGAATCCGATTACCTGACTACTAAATGGATCTTGATCTCCCTAGACCTTGTTTGGACTTGAGCCGTTGATATGCCGACCCCCACCCATAGTTGCACCCACTTAATTTTTTTATACCATTAAAATCACTTTCTCCAACCATTTTCCAATCACACCCTTTAACTGCAAATGCTCTTTGTCTTCTTTGTTGGTTAATCCATCAACAATATCTTCTTTTTAGGTGAGTCACCACATAAAAGTGTCACCAATCTATAAACTAACAAATATGTGTGTTGATACAAAATTTAGTCTGCTGACATGGCTCAATTAAGTGGAGACACATGGCAATCTGCGTGGCAATAGAAAACACTTCTGAACAACACCTTGACTTCGAGGAACTCAATTTCCCCGACCAATTCAGACACTCCGAGCAGTATGTGCTCTCTGAGGAACTTTACTACCCCGAGCAACTCATGCATACCGAGATACTTAGGCGGTCCGAGAAGCTTAGGCGGTCCGAGCTGCACCTCGATCAGAGCATTTATTATCAGACAATTAAGAGGATTAAATGCGCATTAAATACTGATTATTATCATACGGATGTATACGCTTATTGGACAACTATGTATGATCCTTTCTCATGTACAACCTCAGGGATATAAATACATTGTATCATCCTCATTGTGGGGGGACGGGAATTTTTGGGAGATAAATCCTACCTCGAGAATTCCCAAACAGTCAATAATAACAAAAACAGTGGACGTAGGCCATTCGTTCAAGGCTGAACCACTTTAAAATCTCTTGTCTTATTTATTTTTTTATCTGTGATTAAACAATTAGAGATAATCTAATTTTTTACATCAACAGATTGGCGCCGTCTGTGGAAAACGACTGTAATTTTCGTTTTTCACCAAAAATAATTCATCACCAATGGCTGACAATCCTGAATCCAGCAATCGAAACGCTGGAAAACCCCCAAAGCAATCCGCTCCACCAAATGTCCAAGATCTGGCTGGAATTATGGCCAATCTGGCTCAAGGTCAGACAGCTATGCAAGAGACTATGCGACAACTCATACAAACTATCTAGGGTGGAGTACAGACCCATTCAGGACAAAGAAGTGTTCAAAGAAACACCCATTTATTCTCTTCGCGTACTAGGCATACCGATTCATATCGTATTGAGAGATCTGATGATTTTTCTTATCAACCAGGTAGAACTTCGTCAGTACGAGCCACAAATACTGAACAAAAGGTCACTCTCTCTCTAGAAAGGATTAGTGCACTGGAGAGATTAAGTAGAGCATCTCCTTTTGATCGTTTGGGCCCAAGGAGGAATAGAAGCCCTCCCAAAGCTGTGTCGAGGAACTTTCGCCAACCATCCGATCTAAGAGAGGGTTCTGCCCAATCACGACCATCTGCTCGTCATGAAATATCTCAGGAAGTGAATTCAACACGATGAGTTGCTCGAACAAACAAGCACGAGGATGATGCGTGGAAAGGCTCTATTCAGAGGCTAGAGGATAGACTAGGGGAAATGGTTAAGGCCAAGAATCCTCTCCAAAGAACTTTTGTCCAAGGGACACCTTTCATACAAGCAATTGTGGATTTTCCCACACCGTCGAAGTTCAAAGCACCTATTGTGACTCCTAAATATGATGGAAAAACCGACCCTGTCCTTCATATAGAGCAATACCAAGCTGCTGCCGACATCTATGCTGTGCCAGATGAGATGAGATGCAGGGCATTCTCGGGAACTCTTACAGGATTTGCTCAAATATGGTACAATAATCTTCCTCGGGGTAAGATTTCAACTTTTTTTCAACTGGCCGAGCTCTTCATTGGAAACTTCTGTTTTGGAGCAAAACCTGTTAAACGAGTAGCACACTTGTTAAATGTTAGACAAAAGGCTGGTGAGAGCACTAGGGATTATATAACTCGTTTCAATAACGAGAAACTCGAAGTTAATGATTACGAGGAAAAGAAGCAATTACTGCTCTGATGAGTGGGCTGTTGCCCAACAAGTTGTACTACACTTTGGCCAAAGATCCACCCAGAACCATGTCAGAACAGATGGCAAAAATAGCCAAGATCATGAATGCCAAGGAGGCTATGGCTGCAAAGAAGAATATGGATACCAAAGAGACCAAGGTGGAGGTAGATAAGGCCAAAAAGAAAGAGCATAAGAACAATAGTGGTGACAAACACTAAAAAACAAAGCCATCATGGGAGGTATTGAAGAAATTTGAAAATTATACTCCTTTGAAGGTAGACATCAACCATGTTCTAGAAGAAATCAAGAACAACGAGGAATTAAACTGGCCGAAGAAAATGAAGTCATACCCTGACAAGAGGAATAAGGCCAAATATTACGAGTTCCACAAGGATCATGGCCACATGACCAAAAATTTCATTGCTCTTCAGAATGAGATCGAAGCACTCATTAGACGAGAAAAATTGGCAAAGTATGTTGATCGTAGAAATGAAAGAAGAAACAACGACCGATCAAGAGAGAGGTCTAGATCTCCTCGTCGAGCAGAGGAGAACAAGAAAAGAGACCATGAAGATGATCCAGAAGATGACCTCGATCTTCCTAAAAGACCAAGGCAGCCAAAACGTGAGGTATTTTCAATACGTTTTGGATCATTTGATTGCAATGTGATTACAGGTGGAGATGCAGGAGGTGGAGACCTTACTGCAAAAAGAAAAGCTTACCTCAATGAGGCTCAAACCTACTCATATATTCAACGAATAAACTTGGCTGAAGATGATCGCCCGAGGAAGGTCAACAAAGAAAAACTGGTCATCGGTTTCTCAAAAAATGACCTCGCAGGTGTACTGTATCCTCGTGATGACCCATTGGTGATCAAAATGGGAATGAAGGAAGTGATGATCTCGAGAGTACTGGTTAATAATGGTAGCTCGGCTGATATTATGTTCTACTCATGCTTCGACAACTTATATATAAAGTTGTCTCAGTTGGAGCCTTATCATAGGCCCCTTCTCGGTTTTGCTAGCAAGAAATTTTTTCCACTTGGGATGATCAAATTGGATATGTTCATTGGTACATGTCCTGCTTGTCGAACAGAAAGAGTACGCTTCTTCATGATGGATAAGAATGTGCAATCAGCCTATAATATCATCATGGGAAGGGTAGGATTGAAGAAGTTCGAAGCAGTACCATCTATGGTACATCAATGCCTAAAATTTTCAACCAATTTTGGAGTAGGAGTTGTGAAGGATGATCAAAAAGTAGCTCGGGAATGCTACTATTCATCTGCCGAGCAGGAGGAATTGGAGGAATCTAGGAAAAAGACTACTACTTATCAGGTGGATGAGGGTGCAGAAATTGAAACATTGGATCCTAGAGATGAATCACAACTCGTGAAAGGTCAGGTGGTGGAAGCTACTGAAAGCATCATTCTGGACGACGAGCACCCTGAACGAACAACTCAGATAGGTTCGTCGTTAGATGCCTCACTAAAACAGGAGTTGATATCTTTCTTAAAAATCAAAAAACAAACTTTTGCTTGGATTCATGAAGATATGCCCGGAATAGACCCAAATTTCTTATGTCATGAGCTCAATGTGAATAAGGAGATCAAGCCAGTGAAGCAAAGAAGAAGAGTGTTCAGCTCCGAGAAGAACCAAGCTATACAAGAGGAGGTCGAGGAGGTCGAGAAGCTCCAGAAAGCTTGCTTGATTGAGGATGTTAAATATCCAGACTGGTTAGCAAATGTAGTGATGGTGAAAAAGAAGAACAACAAATGGAGGATGTGTGTAGGCTTCACCGACCTCAACAAGGCATGTCCAAAGGATCATTTTCCCTTGCCCCGAATTGATCAATTAGTGGATGCTACCTCAGGACACGAGCTATTGAGCTTCATGGATGCTTATTCTAGTTACAACCTGATTAAAATAAAACCTGAAGACAGGGAGAGTACTTCATTCACTACCCCTAGGGGAACTTATTATTATAATGTTATGCGTTTTGGTTTGAAAAATGTAGGTGCAACATATCAGCGGCTGATGAACAAGGTGTTTGCAGAACAAATTAGTTGTAATATAGAGGTTTATGTTGATGATATGCTGACAAAGAGCAAGAAAGCTGCTGACCATTAGTTGACTAGGGCCAGACCTTTGATCAATTAGACAAATATCAAATGAAGTTGAACCCGACTAAGTGCATATTTGGAGTACGAGAAGGCATATTTCTCGGGTATATTTTCAATCAACGAGGCATTGAAGCAAACCCTGAAAAGATCAAAGATCTATTGGTATTAGGATCTCCAACGACGAAGAAAGAAGTGCAAAGTCTTACAGGGCGAGTAGCAGCACTTAACAGATTTGTATCGCGAGCAACTGATAGATGCCTCCCATTCTTCAAAACGTTCCGAAAGACTTTTGAATGGAATGAAGAATGCGAGAAAGCTTTTCAAGAATTGAAGAAATATTTAGGAGCACCTCCACTGTTGTCCAGACCGGTGATGGGAGAAAGATTGTACTTGTATCTGGAAATTTCGGAAAATGCAGTTAGC
Organism: Sambucus nigra; assembly: GCA_949130495.1. Taxonomy (NCBI): domain Eukaryota; kingdom Viridiplantae; phylum Streptophyta; class Magnoliopsida; order Dipsacales; family Adoxaceae; genus Sambucus; species Sambucus nigra. Next base: position 237,009,239 of record OX422220.1, on the reverse strand, counting down.
TCGGCATTAATAAGAGTAGAGGATGGAGTATAAAAACCAATTTATTAAACTAGTAAGGCTTTCCGAGGAGCAGAGATCAGATATCCAAAACTGGAAAAGTTGGCACTGGCGCTGATCGAAGCGAGTAGAAGAATGAAGCCATATTTCTAGGCTCATACCATAGTCATATACACCGATATGTCGTTGAGGCAAGCTCTTCATAAACCAGAAAAATCAAGGAGATTGATGTATTGGGCAATAGAGCTCGGTGAATATGATATAATTTATGAGCCTAGATCGTCACTAAAAGGGCAAGCAGTAGCAGATTTTATAGCAGAGTTCACTTATCCTGATACCCCCGATGAGCAAAAGCTGAACATTGACTAACCTGTGGATGTTACAGAATCACCAAATTTAAACCCCGATCAACTTAAGTTGGTCGGAGAGCAAGAGGAGAAGGTCGACGAATAACGAGGTGTGGTAGAAATGGAGATAAAGGAGAAACAAATATTCCATCGAGGAACTTTGTCTAATAAGACATTTGAGGACGAGATACCTATATGGAACTTGTATGTAGATGGCTCATCGTGCACCTCAGGAAGTGGAGCCGGGATTGTATTGAAAAGTCTAGACGAGGTCGATATAGAATATGCTCTGCGCTTTCAATTTCAAGCTTCTAATAACGAGGCCGAATATGAAGCGATGATTGTAGGTCTTAGTCTGGCAAAAACTATGAATGCAGAGCAGGTAATCGTATGCAGTGACTCACAGTTGATTGTAAACCAAATGCTCGGTGTATATGCAGCAAAAGGAGAGTTGATGATTAAGTACCATGCAAAGGCGATGGAGTTGGTATCGAAATTTGTTACTGTTCAACTGGTCAGAATACCAAGAATGGAGAATGCAAGAGCTGACGCTTTAGCTCGATTAGCATCGGCTACTCGTACCGAGCTATGAAAAACAATCCCAATTGAAGTTCTAGTTGATCGGAGCATAGAAGAAGATCTGACGATAAACTTTATTACCCTTGATTTAGGGCCATCTTGGATGGATCCCATCAGGACATATATTGAGGAGGGAGAATTACCGATTGACAAACTCGCGGCCAAGAAATTGAAGTTTAAAGTTGCTCGTTATGTACTAACTAATGGTATTATATACAGACGAGGAATTATAGCAGGTTTGCAAAGATGTGTGCATCCCTCCGAGGTGAAAGACTTGATTGAAGAGGTCCATGAAGGGTCCTGTGGAGCCCATGTAGCAGGTCGGACGCTTTTGCAAAGAATAATGACGCAGGGATACGACTGGCCAACGATGAGGGATGATTGTATTGCCTATGCCAAGAAATGTGATAAGTGTCAGCGCTTCTCCTCCATCCGAAGAACTCCCCAAGCATTGTTGACACCCATTACCTCCCCCTGACCATTTGCCATGTGGGGAATTGACTTGGTCGAGCCACTTCCAACGACTAGAGGAAGATTTAAATATCTCGTCGTCGCAGTGGATTACTTTACTAAGTGTGTTGAAGCCGAGCCTCTTGTCGACATGACGTACGAAAAGGTGTACCAATTTATTTGGAAAAATATCATTTGTAGATATGGTCTTCCCCATGCATTCATCACTGACCATGGAACACAATTTGACAACGAGGAGTTCGCTGCCTATTGTCATCGGTCAAATATCTTGAAAATCCACTTAGCACCAGGCCATCCCCAAAGCAATGGGCAAACTGAAGTGACAAACCGAACGCTGCTAAATGGCTTGAAGAAAAGACTGAATGACGCTAAAGCAAACTGGATCAACGAGCTACATTCAGTACTATGGGCTTATCGTACTACTCCCCGAGCAGCAACTGGAGAATCTCCATATATGCTGGCATTTGGAAGTGAAGCTGTTATACCTGCCGAGTTGGGCCTCCCAACACACCGAGTATTGAACTTCAACCCCCCTGTCAGTGATTTAATGAGAAGGTTAGACTTAGACATGCTCGAGGAAGTTAGAGAAGAAGCAGCCATCAGGAATGCTGCTTACCAGCAATGAACAGCTTTGTTCTACAACAAGAGAGTGAAGAAGTGCGACCTGAAAGAACGAGACTATGTGCTAAAGAAAGTGATTCAAAATCACAACAAACTGGAAGCGAACTGGCATGGACCTTACCGAGTTACAGAAGTTGTTCGACCAGGAACCTACAGAATAGAAACTTTAGAAGGGGAGGAGTTTAAGAATGCATGGAATGCAGAGCACCTGCGCAAATATTATCAGTAATGTAAACCCTCATGTAATGCAATTTCATCAGTATGAATAAAATATGAATATTCTACCCAGTTCTCTCCTTTTGTTGAAATTTTTTCACGGAATACTAGTGCTACACACTACTCAGCAAAATCCACCAACTTCGGTTGGTCGGGAAGAAAAATATTTACCAGAAATACCAACTTCGGTTGGTTGGGAAGAAAATCCACCAACTCCGATTGGTCGGGAAGAAAAATATTTCCCAGAAATACCAACTCCGATTGGTTGGGAAGAAAATCCACCAACTCCGGTTGGTCGGGAAGAAAAATATTTCCCAAAAATACCAACTTCGGTTGGTTGGGAAGAAAATTCACCAACTCCGGTTGGTCGGGAAGAAAAATATTTCCTAGAAATACCAACTCCGGTTGGTTGGGAAGAAAATCCACCAACTCCGGTTGGTCGGGAAGAAAAATATTTCCCAGAAATACCAACTCCGGTTGGTTGGGAAGAAAATCCACCAACTCCGGTTGGTCGGGAAGAAAAATATTTCCCAGAAATACCAACTCCGGTTGGTTGGGAAGAAAATCCACCAACTCCGGTCGGTCGGGAAGAAAAATATTTCCCAGAAATACCAACTTCGGTTGGTTGGGAAGAAAATCCACCAACTCCAGTTGGTCGGGAAGAAAAATATTTCCCAGAAATACCAACTCCTGTTGGTCGGGAAGAAGATTCACCCACTATAGTTGGTCGGGAATACAAAATTTTTACCAACTAAGGTTGGTCGAGAATTAAAAACACCAACTCTCTTTGGTCGGAAATAGTTGGTTAAACAAATAATGGCTTAGAATTAAAAAGTGATCAAGTAAAATTTTAATACTTGAAACATTTCAAGTTACCACCAAGTTGGTCGAGAAACAAAATATCATCAACTCTGATTGGTCGACAAATGGTTATCATCAATTTAAGATAGTCAACAATAAATTTCACCAACTTTAGTTTATCGGCAAATAACACAATGTTGTTATCTTTTTAACAGATATACATGCACATTCATTAGTAAATAATTAAAGTGTTTTACAAAATATTTACAAGACAATGGCAATCAAAATGGTAAAGAAAAATAGAAGTTTTTCATTAAATCCAAAACAAAATACATCGAGAATGAAATACATATTAATTATTACATCAAGATTCCTACTCTATTGGTTTCTTCCCCTCTGCTTTTGAAACATGTTCCTCGCCAGCAGGAGGATCGTCTAAGGCATAAGGGGAATTTATGAAATTAAGGTCCTTGAGCATCCTGATGTTCATCACAGATGACCGATCGAGTAGGTGCTCTGGGCGAGATATCTCGGCATTGGAATGGAGACTATAATCGCCAAGATATTTGAAAATCAAACACTGAGGGATTGCCCGAGCAGGAATCCAGCTCATGTCGAGTTTGAATGGTGGAACTAGCAGGTCGAGTAACCCAGGATTATAGTAATCCCACAAATAGTGACCTTGTTCCAATTGTAGCACACCCAAGGCGTTTAACCATCCTTGCTTGTACCCCTCGTTGTTCGACTGCTGGATCCGATCGTCGAGTTGATAGAGGGCTTCATTATAGCCAGCCATCCAAAATTCTCTAGGTTGCTTGTGGAATTGATAAGTCAACCTTTCCAGCTGCTCGTGGAGATTTTTTACGAAAAGTTATTTATTCTCCAAGGCAGAATTTTGTGTAGAGATCTGCTCATCCAAATTCATAATTTTCTTGGACATCTCTGCTAAGATTCTTCGCTTTTAGCTGAAAGGCCTGATTCTCCAAAGCTGATTGAGTTCTTTGCTCTTCAATAGTAAGTTGAGCAGCTCTTGCTCATCCCCGAGAACCTCTTGCTCGACCGCGAGAAGAAGTAGAGGCTCCAGTTCTCTTCAAAGTCTCCAATTCGTCTCTCAAATTAGCATTTTCGACCTCTAAGAAAGAAAAACCCTCATCGTTGACAGGGACTAAGGCGTTCGAGGAAGATGCTGCAGACTTCAACTGAGATACCTCTCCTCGCAGGTTATTATTTTCCTGTTCCAGCAACTTAGCTATCTGCCTGTGCTCTTCGACCTCGGTCTTCAAAGTTCTCTCCCTCACATCATAGGCAGCAATCAATCTATCATATCCGTTATCAGCACTTAGTTGCTGATACTTCTTCTCATATCCCTGGTGCAAAAGGGCTGTAGACTCCTTGTATTGCTGTTGAAGCTCCTCGAGAGTACCCTGGAGGTCTTTAATCATTTCATAATACGCTACATTATTAGCCACTGCCCGGTCGAGCAGACACTTTAAATACTGGTAGGCTTCAACTGCTTGCTCTGAAGCATCTTGACCAAGGATATCAACGATCTGAGCTTTAGTCATATCTGAATGACCAGCTTTGAAGTAATCATTGCATTGTCTCAACAATTTTGTATCATGAGCTGATAACAATTCCATCCTGGCCATAAACTAGTAAAAAGAAAAGATAACAAGAATTAATAAGGAGCAAGAGGAAGAGAATCAACAGTATAAATAGTCAAAATTTCAAATTTTATTACATCATAAAAGAGAAGTACATAATTCAGAGATACAATTGGCAAAAATAAACAAAGATAAAAATCCGAACAACTCTACACCTTCTCTTTGTCTCCCAAAACTTTCTCGAGAGGCTGGGACGAGGAGGTAGGTTGCTCGGATGGCACAGATGGTTGCTCGATGGGTGCTGGAAGCTGCTCGGGTGAAATAATGGATGGTTGAAGTTGCTCGCAGGAAGACTGGACAACTGGGGGATGAGAAATTTGATCTCCCATCACCATAGAAGATTCCTCAGAGGCAGCTTCGTTCTCTTCCTCTTCTTCAGGGGTTGGAGGGGGGCCAAGGACGTGTCGCTGAAACAGGTCGGAATTTTTATCAACATCCATCTCTTTCAAAGCAGCGACCCAGCCATCCCTAAAGTACTTAAGGCTACCGTATTCCACTTGGAACATCATGGCAGCCAGACCCTTATTCCACCCTTTGTCCCAGTCGGCACTGAAGGACTTTTTTACAGCCAACTTCCTTTTCACCTTCTCCGAAGAAAGCTTCTCGGATAGAAGTACCTCGGCATCTTTCAACTTCTTTTCTGCCTCCTCTTTCTGACGACCAATGTCACGAAGTCTACCCAGTTCTTCCTCAGCAGATTTGAGCTTACCTTCAAGCTCCCCAGCATTTTGGATCTTCCCTTCGAGCTCTTTATTCTTACTTTCCAATTCTTTTATTTTCTTCTCCAATCACTTGGAGACCTCAACAACCTGATTCCTCTCCTGCTCGGTGGAATTAAGCTTCTTCTCCCAAGCAGATTTATCATCAACATACTTCTGATGAGAATCCTTCAGAAACTGCGTTAGACCCACCAAAGCTTCCTCTACACCCGACGAGTAACTTGAAGCTTTAATAGCTTCATCCTTATTCAAAATTGTATTGAAACAGGTTACCAACTGGGAAAAGAAAACAATAGCAAGTCAGTGCAAATATATAACAGCGAAAAAATGAAAATTTATGACAATAATACTTACAGAAGCAATATGACGAGTAGCCAATGTGGTAACCATATTCCGAGAAAGATTTTCTTCAATACCTTGGATCTCGGGGATGATCCAAGATTTCACCGAGCTCACGACAGAGCTCGGAGCAATGAAAGTGGGAACACCACTTTCAGTAGTTGAAGGCTGAGAGATGGATTCAGCCAAATTAATCGAGGAGCTTTTCTTCAGCCTCCTCGGGGGAACATCAACAGTCTCAGCCAATGATGTACTCTTAGTCGGGGATATGACAATAACCTCGCTTGGAGCAGCGACTTTGCTCGGAGACACTGGGGGCTTCTCGGCAACCTTCACAGTAGCAGCCGGAGGAGGTGCATCGATTTTTCTTGTCCCTTCTTCTGGGACATCATGTTTGCTTTTCTTTGCCTCTCCAGCAATAGAGGCAAATTTCTCGAAGAGGGCAGGAGCTCTTCTTTTCTTCATTCTTTCACTCAGAGGAATATGTGACTCGGGTGAAGAACTTGCAGAAGCTGGTACCGGTTCTACGTCACTTATCACAGGACGAGCAGTAAAAGACGAGGTGTAACTCTTATACTGCAGCAAATATGAAGCTGATCTGATATGCTCATCGGCAACAGTCTGATGCAAACCCCAGATAAGTTTCAGATGTTTTAAATTAACTTCTGTCTCTTTTGGAGACTTTCTCTTGCTGTCAACTGCAAATAAATCAAAATTAAAATATCAGTGGCACATTTTATCAAACACAAAGGAAGCATAATTTCGAAAATAAAATAAAATAAAAATAATCTATCCCATTGCCATAGGGAGGGCATCTAGGACCCTGGTACACATCATTTCCAGTTAGTGGAGGGTGTTGCCAATTTTTCATAACAACACCGTGCTCGAAGTAATCCCTATTGGCATCTGGGAGATTAACTACTAGAGCCCTATTTAAAAACCTAGTTGTTAAATAAAAAGTGTTGTCACCAACAACCCATCTATAACAAAACATAATTTCTGGAATTCCTATACGGGTTCCATGAATCTGATTTAATCTATGAACTCCATTAACTATTCTCCATGTGTTGGGGGCTATTTTTGCAGGAACCACGTCAAAATATTGACAGAATTCCAGACACAAAGGGTTTGGGGGAAAAGAAAAGCCACATTCATCCACAAAGAGGCGGGGGAACCAATGTCCCTCAGCCAAACGGAAATAATCTGAAGGTTCAGAAAGTTCCTCCAGAACGACCCATGAAGGAATAGAGAAATCAGAGTAAAACTTATCAATTGACTCAACAAGGTAAACCATGGTGAATAAAGGAAATGAAAGAGAAGGAAGAAGATATTATAGAAAAAGGATGGATCTGTTGACAACGAACGATGAATGGGATGAACGCACAAGAGAGATAGAAAATGGTAAACTCAAAGATACTGATTTGAAAAAGTAGAAGACGATATGATTTCCTACAACGCTTAAATACCTTACCTTGGGAAAAGGCAAAAATAATGATTATAAAGGGAGACGTTTACGCTACCGGCGGGTAAAAGGACAAAAAGGGCGCGGAGATCGAAGCAGTTAAGAAAATTCGAAAAGTCTGATTCTATGAATTCGAAAAGAAAAAATAAATGCAAAGAAAACGTTCCTAAAATTTAGGATGACCATTTAATCCCGTCATATTTCGAGAAGAATGTTCCACACTCCTCCGTCTCGAACTGTGAAACATTGGGGGCTCCTGCTGATACAAAATTTAGTCTGCTAACATGGCTCAATTAAGTGAAGACACATGGCAATCTGCGTGGCAATAACAAACACTTCTGAACAACACCTTGAGTTCGAGGAACTCAATTTCCCCGACCAATTCAGACACTCTGAGCAGTATGTGCTCTCCGAGGAACTTTACTGCCCAGAGCAACTCATGGATACCGAGATACTTAGGCGGTCCGAGCAGCTTAGGCGGTCCGAGCTGCACCTCGATCAGAGCATTTATTATCAGACAATTAAGAGGATTAAATGCGCATTAAATGCTGATTATTATCATACGGATGTATACGCTTATTGGACAGCTATGTATGATCATTTCTCATGTACAACCTCAGGGCTATAAATACATTGCATCATCCTCATTGTGGAGGGACGGGAATTTTTGGGAGATAAATCCTACCTCGAGAATTCCCAAACAGTCAATAATAACACAAACAGTGGACGTAGGCCATTCGTTCAAGGCTGAACCACTTTAAAATCTCTTGTCTTATTTATTTTTTATCTGTGATTAAACAATTAGAGATAATCTAATTTTTTACATCAACAGATGTGTTTACTTTTGATTTTAATAGACAACGTCACAAATCCCATAATTGCATAATCTCTTAATATTTATTTCATTTACTCAAAATAAATTTTATTTGGAAAATTATCTTGCTTGACGAAATAAATAAAATATACCCCATTAATGTCTGCACATATATAAGCATAATAAGATATTACTACAATTTTTATCTTTAAATTTAATATTCACAAGCATTCTTGTTGGGTCACTTTGGTGGCTACCAAACTATCCATTATATGAATATTAAATTATTTTATGGATTATATAATAATTTCAACAATCACTAATGTTTTCAACAGATTATAAATTAAGGAAGGTTATGGACTCTTTGGAGAAACCGATACCAAACTTAATAAACAAACATATTCACCTTAATATTAACTTCACCATTGTAACTGAACTCTTTGAAGCAACTAAATCACAATGGCTTAATCATAATGAAATCATTAATAATCCAAACACTCAAAACCTTATTTGGACTATTTGGAGCAACCAAAACATAGTATTTGAATGTTATCACAAAATTCAGCATTTATAATTTATTAGATTAGACCACTTTGGTGGAATCGTAATCGAATCGTGATATAAATATTGAGATAAAAACCTTAAGGCATGCCTAAATATAGTATTGCATGTTATCATAAATTCAATTCAACATTTACAATTTATTAGACTAGACCACTTTTGGTGGAATCATAATCTAATCGTGATATAAATGCTAAGAAGAAAACTTTATGTTACTCATATTGGGCATAATAAGCATATGCACATGAATATAATATTTACAATTTTGAACACCGAATAATGCTTTACACAAATATTAGTTTCAAGGAAATATTTAAATCCTTAGAGGTTAAGTTGATGTGAAAAAAAAATTGCTCATTAATGTTCATTTGATAATTGAAATTATACTTGGGTACAATGAATAAGCTACATCATCATTGAATCAACAATCTAACATTCATCATTATATTTGGACTCACTGACAGCAAAATTAATACACAGTAATTTAATATTTATAATTATAGATTAGGTTACTTTAATGGACACCTAATCTAATATAAATATTAATATCAAAACCTTAACCGTAACTATAATAGTCATAACAATATTTGGGATATACCGAAAATATTATGACAGTCAAATAAGATAAGACAATTGATGTGTTTATTAAGGAAAAGAAGCTGAACATTTTTTTTAAAATTGATAGATTTAACTTAAAGACGATTTTTTTTATATAAAATATAAACTTTTATAAATTTATGTTAAAAGTGTTTTTAACACAAGAACATACTCTAATTTCAGCACGTTCCAACGATTGAATCTTCTTCTATAGCCAAAATAGTATTCCAATATAAACATAATTTGAGTCTTTGGATTTCTCTCCATATCCTATAATTACATTATGTTGTCTTTTCATGTGTCTGAATGATGAAAATCAGTCACTTATTATTGGCGGAGACATGATCCAAATCTCCAACAGTCACTTAATCTTAACCGTCCATCAAGGTAGATAATCAAGAGTCATTTTAACTCTTGGTATTTGGAGTATCCTTTCATCAACCAAAGTGATTCTTAGTATTAATCTAATTATGGATCATATTATGCATAATTATTCTTTAAAATAATTCTAATAGGATGGGTAGGGTGGGGGTTGGGCGAGAGTGTATTCGAGGTTGAGATGGTGGGGTTAGGCGGGAGTGAACTGGGCCGAGCTGAGCGCGAGTGTGCGCGATTGAGATTTTTTCTTGCAGATGCTCGGTAGGAGATCCCTTCTTGTGGCTTGAAAATGTAGCTTTTGATGCTCCTCAATGGAGATCCCAAAAATAATAGCTTGCTTGTGGCTATGTTCCTTAATTTTTTTTTTTTTTTGCAATAATCAATAATCAACAATTCACATAATTTGTCATTATGGATGTTTTTTTTTTTGAAATTTCATTTTTTTGTTGTTTTATTTACTAAGGTTAGAATGTTCTTTGTTGAAACATGTTTTTCCATTTTTGTTGGAAGTGTTTTTTTTTTTATAAATTTGTTAGATCGCTTTCTCTACTTTGTATCAAGGTTGGATTGTTTTTCTAAGAATAATATCTTCTTTTGCTGTTTTTTTAATCAAGGTTGAAATATTTTTTGGAGGGAATTGTTTTTATTTATTTTTTTAAAATATTTTATTTTTGCTTAAAATAATTTTTTTACAGCTGGAAACCATTTTTTATTTGCTGAAAATAATTTTTTCTTGCTAGAAATCATTTTTTCTTATTGAAAATCATTTCCTTATTGCTGAAAATCATTTTTCATTTGCCGGAGATCATTTTTTAAGATTTTTAAACAAGTTTTAGTTTTTCTTAAATTTTAATTTTTTTTTTTGGAATTTTCCAATTTTTTTACTTTATTCTATTATTTTCAATTTTTTTTAAATATATATTCATAACCTCCGACTGGCATAATTTTTTTAGGGGCATATACCAAATAGTCTCTTGAATATTTTTTAATACACATTTTATCCAAGCCTTTTTATTTTGCTTCAAAAAGTCTTCACCATGCCGCTGGCGCGGACCTTTAAAAATAAGAGAATATTAGTTAAATGGGTGTTTAGGGAGTTTTTGATACAAAATAAAATGCTTGGACTAAATGTGTATTAAAAAATGTTTGAGGGACTTTTTGGTATTTGATCCTTTTTATTATTATTATTTTTATATTTTTCTGTTATTTTTCTATAGTTTTTTTTTTTTTTTGTATTTTTAGATTTTTTAAAATGTTATCCAATAAAATTTTGAATTTTAAATATATCTATATAATTTCCAAATGTTAAAAATATTTTTTTTTTGTTTGTTGGATTTTTTTTATGTTCTTTTATATATATTTTTAGTATTTTCTAGATTTTTGAATAAATAATTGTTTATTTTCAAAATTTCTAATGTATATTCATAATTTTCAAATGTTTTTAAAAAGTTATAAGAAAATTCCAAATTTTGATATTTTTTAAATAGTTTTTTCATATTTTCTTATTTTTTAAATGTTTTTTGGTGTAATTTTAAGAATATATTTTAAAAAAATTATGTTAGGACGAAAATGCCCTCACTTTCAGTCATGTGCCATACACGTGACTAAACTTTCCTATCAAAAAAGTTAATGGTATTAACGATAGGAGGTTACTTGTAATTGTTTTGAAAGTTTAGGGTGTGAACTCTAGACATTAAAAATTCGAGTGGTAAAGCGATAAGAGGGGTAATGTTCAGGGGATCCAAATGTAATTAACCCTTTTTTATATGACCATATTAATGGTATGAGAGGAAAAATGTACAATTGAGAAGGAATGTTTCCCTTTTCAATGCAAAAAAGAATAAAATATAATAGAAGCCACATAAGATAATTGCATTAGATATTATTTTTTAACGTTATTGTCTATGAAGATTTTTTTACCACATAATAAAGTTTTGGACATGTTTACATGTCCATAATCTTTTATTGATTTAATTTATATTTACACACGAGAGGCTTAAATTGACATATTGTGTTATATTTTAGTGTGCATTTTGTAAAAATAAAAATTAAAAACAAAAAATATAATACAAAGTCAAAGATATCATTAGTTGCAAATAGTGAAAATAGTGTATGAATAACAAATGCTTTAAATGAAAAATCAAATGGATGGATTTTGAAGAACAAATTATGGGAGATACATCTAGATCTAATCTCTATCTCTATACTTGTCTCTTACTACTATAAAATGCAAAACAAGGCATTTATAATTCCTTACAATGAGCGTATTCACGTAGCACCTTAGTATCACTGATGTAGTCATTTTATTTAGCCTCTTTCGCTTCTTCTTTAAGATTCATGAACGGTACAACCGTCCCTTCATTTATCCATTTTCACGCCCTTTAATTTTTCACGTCATTTCCTCTTCCTCCTCTATTTATTGCGTTTATCTTTCTTTAAAGAGAGATTACAGATTCGCCTCTTTCATCTTACAAACCCTAGATCACTCCGGATTAAACCCTCCGTCAACAGCCACTACCAAAACCCGGATCCTACCCAAACCAAAAACCGGTGACCTCCCGGACCTTACCCATTTACACCTCCATATCCGACCGGTGGGCAGTCCATCCACCAAACTCCGTCCATCCTCTATAAACTCCCGAGACCCGTCATAGTTCCGGCGAAATAACGATCAACTACGTCGGTGACAACAGATTCCTCAACAGGGTAGTTCAGAGAAAAATGGTAAACTTACACATGTGGGTTCTTGGCTTTTGCTTTGTTTGGTGAATGGGTTTTATGTAGATTCGGTTTTGTCCTGGGTAGAAATGGGAGTTGTGGGTTTTGGGTCTTTATGGATTTCGGGTATGGGATTGGTCCTTTCATTTTGTTTTTCGGTTTTGGTTTTAGTTTTACCCGTGGTTTTGAGATCCAATTTAATTTTTTGGGTTTAAATTTTTTTGTCAAACATTTTTATACTTTTTCCACATATGTTAAAAAAAAAAATTGTTCAGAAAATTAGAAAAACAATCCGTCTTTGATTTTTTTGTCCGTTATATATTTTTAAAACTTTTTTTTCCATTATTTCCTTATTAGCAAAGTTTTCAGTATTATTCAGTATTTTGAATTAAATAGTTTTTATCATACTTTTATTCTAATTTTTTTTGTGTAATATCAAAACCATTGACTGTTTTTTATCATTTTTAGATTTTTAAAATATATATTAAATGATTTTTTTGTAATTTTCAATTTCTTTTTATAGGTTGAAATGTTTTTTTCCTGGACATCTTTTTTTATTCGGAACTTCCATATTTTTAGGAAATTACTCTTTTTTATTAAGATTGAATTTTTTTGTTGGAAATTGTTTTTTTTACAGATTTTTTTATAATGCTTTCCAAAATATTTTTTATTCTTCAAAAGTTTTTCTTTATATTCCAAAATAATTTTTAGGATTTTTTGTTATTTTCAAGATTCTTTAAAATATTTTTTTTGTAATTTTTAGTTTTAAATTTTTCCTTCTGTAATTTTCATTTTTTATTTATTTTTTGTAATGATTAGAGTGAAAATATATTTTAAATGTTTTTATACAATTTTTTAAATATATATATATATATATATATATATATATATATATATATATATATATATTACATGTTTTTTGTGTTAGTTCATTTGCCATCGTTTAAAGCTATTGAAATTTGTGGCGGTTTTTCCGATTTGTTAGTAAAATATTCGGCGAGCAAAATAATTTAACGTATTAAATGACTATTACAATTATTTCATTCGCACATAGCACGAATTAACACTTAGTACTTGTATAAAATGCTAAACAAGCATTTATGATTCCTCAACAAGTAGGCTATCCACGTATGAAATCTCTATTTCTATAGTATCCATGTAAGCAAAGTGAGGTGCGTAATATGTTTATACATCCACGTGAGGTGTCGACCATTCATCTTCATATAAGCGATCATTCATCTTCATATTCCAAGCCTTAATTCAACATCCATAATCGTCCAGCCCAACCCATACCCCTACTCTAAACTAATCCTTTCACTTCCACTCTCTATTTCCTTTCCCATCTTTATTTTCTCTGTCCATAAATCAGTCCATCTGTCTTTTCTTCACAAAACACATCCAAGCCACCATAGACGTTTGCTAAGGCTACTATGGCGTAATATTCCCTCCTAAAGCATATTTAACGGCCACCATTTTTTGAAAATCCATGGTGGTGTTGGATATTAAAGAAAACGTGACCGTACTTGGAGGGATGAGGTTTAAGGAGTATCCGGTAGACACCGATCGGTGGTACGTGGTGGTGGCAGAGGATGCGAGGGACATGGGGATCACTGGTGGAAGAGAGATCAACAGGCATGGGTTGAAGTTTGTGGAGAGGTTTAATTAGAGGAAGAACGTTACGCTGAGTAGGAACAACATGGGCGCTTGTTGGGGAGATGAGTGCCGTTTTAGGCTCCTGTAGTCTGTACTAACTTTAAGGCATGGGACAACCTAATGGTGGTGCGTTCTCTCTCTCTCCAAACTTTCCGTAGACATCCACTTTTTGTTATAACCCTTTTTCAATAAATAATTATTAATTAGTTTCTCTGCTTCTGTTTCTGTTTCTGTTTTTGACTCTGTATTTGCATCTTGCACTTGGTGTAATGTGAGAACACGATAGATGAAAAGGTGCGTAATTTCTCTACTTAAGGAGAAACTACATCTAACTCTATCTCTTTACAAATTGTTTACTAGATGTTTTTTAGTTGCCTATACATCTACAAACACAATGAGGGATAAGATGCAATACTCATTCTGAGGGAAAATAGCTCGACTTCACTGTGTTTCTCTATATACCAATAAACACAAATTCAATCCTATTCTTGATGTTGATTCTATAATTGTACTATTTACCTAATATTGATATTTTATTCAAATCAGGTCACTTTTGCTAATCTTCTCTTTCTTTTGAAACCATCATCTCTGATTTCTTTCTCATTCTCTATGATTTTCTTGAGTTAAATCCTAGATGAGTCGTGTGGGAATTAGAGGTTTTATGGTTGCTAATTCAGTGTCAAATTAGTTCAGATCATTGATATTGGTTTTCACTAATCGATAGTTTTATGCTATGAATTTGATAGATCAGGCACACCATGTTCGGTGTTATAAGAGGAAGAGTCATTTTCTGAAGGCCCTTCTACTTCTGTACGTCCCCCAAATTCTCATTCAATTATTCACACTCATGTTTTAAAATAATTATTTACACATAAGATTCAAACATTGCTTTTTGACACATAGATCTTAGGGAAATCATGGCATACCATTCGTCCTTCACTGTCTAGACCTAGCGTTTGTTCAGCTGCAGGACAACAGGTACGGGTTGTTTCCTATTAGTTTTTTTCTTCGTTGATATTTTAAATTACATTATGAAAACTAAAACAAGTAAATATTGAACCACAAATATAATGGTATGATTGGATGAAAGAATTAGTTTTTGAGCACTTATATTTTGATACATAATCTATTTCTCTTATAAGTCTAGGCAAAAAGTATATCAACTATTGGTTGGTTATAAAAGTTTTGTTTATTCTTTGTGATATATGTTTCTTTGATGCCACCACTTTAATACATTATTATTTTTTATTTTAAACTTTAATCCAAATTAATCAGTCAATACGAGTTTTCATTGTGGCTGTCACAAATGGTGGCATACCAATTGTTTGAGGAAATTCCATTTGAAGGAAATAACATTAAGGGTCTTTTTGATACCACATATTTGCCATGGCAAATGGGATTTCTCCTCAGTTTCACCCACTTTGGTAGTGTTTGATAGGCAGATTTGCCCATAGCAAATTTTGCCCAAATGTGGTCACGTGACCTCAATTTGCCTAAAAATGTGGAGAAAATTTGCTTTGGTCCATAGGAGGGAAATATTTGCCCAGAAATTTTGCTTTGTTTTGCTCCTTACTTGGATTGTATGTTATTTTACAAAAAACTGTATATTATAAAACGGGACATTTTTATAAAATAAGGTTTTCTAAAATGTTTATTTTTTATAACAAAATACAATTTTTTAAACTGTTTATAAAATTGTATATAATATTTGAGTTATATTTTTTTAAAATAAAAATAAATATTTGTCGTTACTTTGTGTTAAAAAAACTTGACACTAATTTTATTTAAAAAAAATTGCACATTTTGAAAAACCTTAACATTTCTAAAAAAATAGTTGGATGTAACTTTTTTTTCAAAAATTGTAATTTTTATAAGACATTTTTTTTAAATAGGGTTCTATAAAAAGTTTCTATTTTTTTCATAAACAAAACATTCGACGTTTTTTATAACATTTTTTTTGAAAATATTACAAAAAAATGTTTTGTAAAAAAGTTTATAAAAATCTGTTTTGAATTTTTTTAAAATTGGATGTTATTTTAATTAAAAAATAACTGGACATGGAGAAATTACAGAAATAGTTGGATGTAATTTTTTTAAAAACTTTATTGTTTATAAGACAACTTTTTTTTCAAAATAAAATATGATTTTATAAAAAGTTTGTAACATTTTTATAAATAAAAAGTTGGATGGTGTTTTCATTTTTTTTAAACTAGAAGTTATTTTAATTAAGAAAAAGAAGCTGAACATTTTTTTTTAAAATTGATAGATTTAACTTAAAGACGATTTTTTTTTATATAAAATATAAACTTTTATAAAGTTATGTTAAAAGTGTTTTTTTATTGTTATTATTATTTACGGCTCATTTGATTGGATAAATTGTTTAATTATATAAAATTGTCAATTTACATAAAGGATCAATTATCAAAAAGTACATCAAATATTTTTTTAATATAGATTTAGTCCAAGTCTTTTTATTGGTTATAGCGTAAATGGATAAAAATGACAAGAATTTGCCAACATTATATTAGCAAAGTTTTTATTACCAGGATAAAATTTGGCTATCAAACAACATGAGTAGGTAAATAAGTATTTTTCAGTAGGCAAACTATGCATATCAAACACAAAAAGATGGCAAATACAACTCTTGCCAACGTGCAAATAAAGCCTATCAAACAGCACAAAATCATCTTTGCCACAACAAAATTTGCCTAGACAAAATTTGCCATGACAAATTTCGCCATGCCAACACTTTTGCCCAACGTCAATCAAAGATCCTAAGATTTTTAATTCGTTCATTTTATGGTTTTTATACCCAACATAATTTAAGGTGAGGTCAAATATTGATTTCTGAATTCCCACTTCTATATTCAAAATGGTTTAATTATGCTCTTTATAGGTTCAAGATGATCTTGTTATGCCGTTATATTTATTTTAGATGTTTCAAATCATAAATAATCTGAGTTTTTTTTATCAAATAGATATATTGATGTCGCATGTTTTACGTGCTTGGCAATTCCTCATGTTCAAGTCCGCCTTTACAGTATAGTTCGTGCATCGCGCGAGTTTCCAACTAGTATATAAATATAAAAATGGTGTCTCCTTCCGTAGATGTGCCATGTGTCTTAAATAAAAACTACAAATTAAATCTCAAACGCCCCGTCTCGGTTCTCTCTCCATGCGGCCATCTCTTCGTATTTTCATCATTTTTTCCCTTTTCGGATTACCAAAGTGAGATGAGAGAGTCAGACTCTTCAAATCCCTTCAACTGCTTTTAATTTCATTTTTTTTCCATTTCCCTTCTCTCACCTCACGTCCTTTTCTCATGGTTCCGTTTCCAACTCTCTCTCTCTCTCTCTTTACAACATATCTCACAAATTCAAACCGGTAAAGTTTTTGTGTATTTGTTCCACTTTATATATTTAGGATAGTGTTTAATTATTCCATCTCACTAATTTTAACTAAATAGGATTTTTAATTTTCGTGAAGGTTGTTTTGTTGTTTTTGCATTAAATAATGTTTAATCATTTTACTAGTTTTTCTATGTTTCTTGGCACAGATCTAAAGAGGTATTTTCAAGGTTTTAGGAGGAGAGATGATGTTTTTGGTGAGTTGGAGGGAGGGATGGGTTTTAGGGCGGGGAATTCGGGATTGATTGAGGGTTTTGGGCAGTGTTTGGGGGATTTGTGCGGCGAAGATTGCTCCGCTTGCATGGGAGAAGCCATGGCGAAGTTAAAGAGCCTTTGTGGGGATACTGAGGCGGCGGATGTCTTTTTAGCTTAGTGTTATGCTCGGTATTGGGCCTCAGGCTACTATGATTCCTCTTCACTTTCCTATTTTTTTAACGAAAAATGCTTTGTATTTGAATCCCAAGAAACCACAAAAAACCTTACATAAATTGTTGAGTGTAATACTCAATTCTAATATACATCATTTAATGTTATTTTTTGTGTGCTTTTTTTGTATGCACATAGCATTACTTTTTTTACTTTTTTTATTTTCAACTTAATTAATGGCAGACTATCAAATAATAAGATGACAAAACACCTCGAGATTGTCTAATGCTTGGCTTTGTAGCTTTGTTGGAGTTTAAGAGTTACGTTGCACCCAAAAAGAGGTTTATAATTAAGATGAAATAATATCTCAAATCATATTCCAAATTTCCAAATGAGTTGAATAACATTCAATGTTTTGCTTCTAAAGAATAGCAAAAATTGACCCTGATAATACCTTTTTAGATTTGTGATTTTTTTTTGCTTTTTTTTAGATGAATTTTGGGTTTTCTTGAGAGAAAAAAAGTTATTGGTTGTGAGGTTTTTGAATTGAAGAAACATTTGAGTATGAGCCTTTTGTATTTTAATATCTTCCAATTTTGTAAAAAAATCATTGATATTTTTATTAAATATTTGTTTTGTTTATTTTGAAATTGATAATTTTTAACTACTTCTTACACCTTTTTTGTATTGCTTTCATTATAGGTACGTGACGGGAGGGCCGGACTAAGTTAGGATAAAGCTTGAAAGATGAAAGATAAGGCTGAACAATTTGGGCACTAGGGTTAATTTCATCAAAGTTGTGTTGACCTATGTAAGTGCGTGTTTGTAGTTGTTTAGTCTCAGGATTTCTTCTTTGATTGGTAAATGAGGTCGCGTGGTGAAACACACAACTTACTACCATCTATGGCACAAGGTGAAACCCGCAAGATTATAGCTTAGAATTTGATTTTAGGTAATATTGTTTACTTTATATTTAAAATGGAGGTTTTGGTGAGGGTATTATAACAGCATCATTCCAACAATTGCAAAGAGTCTAACAGTATAGTATATTCGTTGTAGGGTTTTTTCCTTACATCATTCCATGGACCTGTAAGTTGTTGTTTTTGTTTTGCGTATATGTTATTTTTGAATAAATAATTTATAAAACGCCCGCGCATCGTGCGGTGCTAAAACCTAGTAAATATTATAAATTGGACTACATGAGTTATTATTGCACAGTAACTAGGGTATCCACATGGCACACCTATATAACCTCTCTTTCTACCCATTTTGTATATTTAATGGAGCCAAATCCATTTAGATATTTGCCTCTTTGCCATCCAAACCGAGCAAAATCCATCTCACCCAACCTTTCCTATTCCCCATCTCTCTCCCATGTGCCTCTCTATTTCCTCATAAAATGGGTTTATGTAAGTCTTAGTTTTTCTCTCATGTTATATATTTAAAGAAGATGAATTAAATATATTAGCAGCTCATCTAGCCAACCACTAGCACTATTTTTTCTCTATTTATTTCATTACGTCCCTTTGCAATCTTTCTCACCCCTACTGTGCATACTTGAACCCACGCTTGAGAACAAGAAAAATAATGCACGCCTAGATTGACGTTTTCATCTCCCTTCGGTGACTGCCCGTTTTGTGTTTAGGATGTGGTACTGAATCAGAATGACTAGGTGATGCGAAAGGTGAATTTATTTCTCATAGTGGAATTATATTCGTCTCATTTTATGGTTTTTAACAAAATCCACACACACACACACACACACACACACACATATACACACACAGCTATATGTGTGTGTTCACAAAATGTTTGAAGAAATATGAAGGTGAAACTTTCCCCATTACACTCGCAGGCAGGAGTCTGTTTTTTAGTTCTTTTTTTTTGCAGATTGTACCTTAATCACGGTGTGATCTCACTTTTTTTAAAAATGTAGTCAAGTATATTACGTTTTCTCTATCTCACACTCTTTCCCTCCATTTGTTCCTTTTTTTTTAAAACTTTTATGATATTATGAAATCAGTCTCATTTTTTTTTTATATTTATTTTGGTTCATGTTACATCTACAAGAAGAAATTGAAAGATCATTTTATATCCGACGAAGTGCATGTAACATAGATGTGTGATTTAACTGACTAAATATGGAAAATATCTTATTCATACTAAAATGAAAATAACTAATTACTGTTATTTTTTTGTCTTAGAAAATGGGTATTGGACAATAGATTTTGTGCAATTTTGAGCTCAAATTTAGGTGGGACCTACACCACGATAATTATAGAATCATAGATGAACGCGTTCTCCTTCTAAAGGAGATTAATGTAGTATATTCACTTGTCCAATTCCATTAAGTTATGAATAATAATAATGTCTCCAAAGTGACTCATAAAGCAACGAAAGTTAATGAATTGGGTGTGTTTTAACTCTTGTCCCACATTGGAAGAGCAGTGGGAATTTGAAGAGTTAATAAAACCCCAATTATGGACTAAGGCTTGGATGCCTTTGAGGTATCCCAACTTTTTGAAGGGGAGATAGTGTGACACCCCGCTTAATTAAATATTGGGTGATCAGTCCTTTATTAAATTAAAAATCAAGGTGAACGGTTGGTTCATTCTTAGCATCACTGTCGCAAAATAAAATTTCCAATTTAAACACCTTAAATAATTAAGCTAAGGGTCAAAACAATTTTAAAACCTTATTCCAATTTTATTAAATTCGAATATGAAAACCTTTTCAAATAACCAACAATTTAATAACTCTGACATATTAAAGATGGATAATAACACACAAGCAAACTAGTTTAAACTATAAATAAAACCATCCTGACAGTAATTAAATCCCAAGGAGTACCAACTAATGGAAATATAAAGGAACGTAAATCTCTGACAACAATCCAAACTGAATAAAGAAACGGGTAACATATGCCCTAACTAATAAGAACTAAAAATAGTAGAATCAATAATGAGATCGTCTAAGCAATAGTCTACAACTCCCACATCCGCTGCAACGTGTCCAGTCCAAAGAATCTAATCATGACGCCCCTGTGGCTGGGCACCTGTAAAATATACATACATATATATATATATATATATATATATATATATATATATATATATATATA
Organism: Sambucus nigra; assembly: GCA_949130495.1. Lineage (NCBI taxonomy): Eukaryota > Viridiplantae > Streptophyta > Magnoliopsida > Dipsacales > Adoxaceae > Sambucus > Sambucus nigra. The sequence goes on along the minus strand of OX422220.1, from coordinate 236,988,408 downwards.
TATATATATATATATATATATATATATATATATATATATATATATATATATAAAGAGAGAAGAAATAAGAGGAAACGTGTCAGAGCCCGAGTGTAAAACAGTTTAAAATTAGTTTAGCAAGTATTTAAAATGCTTACCGGCTAATGTAACAACCATGTTAGTATGCGACACTCTCTTGAGAAATTCTCACCTCTCATCTAGAGTGCACGCCTACCGCACTATTTAATCCCATAAGCTTATTTTAACTTAATTTCCACCATAGGGTTTCATTCCGTCATATACTATGGATAATATAAATAAATTCTAAAAATTAAGCTTCTCATATATCATACTTATTTGAAATAACTCAGTGAGGTCACAAAATTTCCAAATACTTATAATAAAGTTGGAGTAATTATTCATTACTTAACTACTTTAATGCACAGTAGGAAGCTCTCATACATAAGTGTGTGTGTGTGTATATATATATATATATATATATATATATATATATATATATATATATATATATTAACCACTCATATAATATATATATACATTCGACACCCCACATAAAATCTATGGTGCTGACATAATCTACTATCAAGTCCCCGTATTTCACATATTAAGGGAAATACTAGTTCGGAATCACTCTCGAACTGTATTAACATAAAACACATACAAATGGAGGCAAAGCATAGTTCCAAGTCACTAAGAGGACAGCACATACCCTCACGTCTTTTAGGACCGTCTGACTATCAATCAGATAGCCTGTACCAAGGAATCCTATGTTCTAGAGTACGAGTCAATATCCCCCATAAAGGCCCAATCGAGATAAGACCGTCCCAGCGCGATAATCCCGGTGATAGCAAGTAGCCCGACTATGATTTTTACAGATATGTAATATATATATATATATATATATCCACATTTCTAAATTAGGTGCTTTCACGACCCATAATTATATTTATCCGCTCTTAGCACATTTTTACTTGATTATCTCGCATAAATGATTTGCCACTTTTATTCTCATATATATATAAGTTACTCCACACCTACTTCTCGTCTCTCGAAGTATTCTAACTCCCTAAGTATAATTTCAGTAGGCACTCTCACTTACCTTCTAGTCTCACTTCCTTACAAGTCTCGACCTTTTATTAAACGTACGCATGATTTCATATGTATGACTAACTCCCCGTTAACCCTTAATTTCATCTTACATTAAATTCTAACTCAACGGAGTTTACCTAGACCCTACTGGTCCTATTTATATCCCATTAGGCTCCCACAATAATAATCAAGGGTTACTACGCATTTTAATCGGCTTAAACCAACAGAATAAAAATATGCAGTTTTCAGGAGGGGACGATCGATCGATGTAAGGGGGTCGATCGATCGATCAAGCAGTTATGACGAAAACTGCATTAACCATGTTACGGATTTGCCTCTCCAACCTCCACCAAATCTCCATATATTATTCCCAAACTCCCAACAAATGTCACTACAAGTACTATATACCAGAACACATAATTTTCTACATAAAATATGTCCCAATTCATCAATTACAACAATTTAATGGGTAAAATTCTCCTAAACATCAAGAACCCTAATTTTTCTTTTTCTTTCAATCCTTCCAATTATTTTCCAGAATTCCTACTTCTAAATCCATACAAATTCGTGGTTTATCCTCTACATGTGATTTAGATATCCAGAATATGATTACTTCTTCTATAACATGTGATTTTAAGTCTCAAAACTATACTCTCTTTCATGAAACAAGTTCTAAACAACCCTAGACTGACATGATTGAGACATTAACTAAAAATAAAGCAAGATAGATACTTGCCTGGAAATCGAGTTTCTGATTTGTGGAAAAAAGTGGTACGATTGTATTCCCCGTCGCGCGATCTACGACTCGGTGGTGGTGGTGGTGCAAACGATTGAGTTTTCAGCCTTGAATTGCTTGGGAAGCTTTCCCACTTCTTCTCTAATGGACGTTCTTTTATTCTGCTCTTGTTAACCCTAGATGACAACTCCTAAAGGCCGATATAAACTTGGGAAATTCTTGGGTTTAATTGCCCAAAAATAGGAAATGTCCATAATACCCTCCCGGGATGCCAATTAGGCTGAAAAATGCCCCGAGATCCAAACTAAACCACCGGGTACATTATTTTGACTATCTCGACCCTTTCGGACACATTGGCGCTCTCGAAATGACCATTCAGGTGACTTATAATTCATTCACTTTTAATACTAATAATTTAATCTCGATACGACATAGGCGCGTCCCAATTTAACTTCCATAATTATCAAATTATACACTCATGATAATTTTGTAAATTCGATTATACATATTACTTTATCCACTAAGTAATGTTCAACAAATTCCCAATAATTACTAACTCTCATCACGCTAGTAAATATTTAAAATAATTTTGGATTAATATTAAATTAATATCTCAATTTGAATTTAATAAATCCCCAAATTTAAAAGTCATAAAAATACGGGGTATTACATACTTCCCCCCTAATAACGGAATTTTGCCCCGAAATTAGAAAAATAGGGCATACCTGGTAAGAATGAGTCTGGATATTTCTCGCGCATATCTTCCTCACGCTCCCAAGTGGATTCCTCCACATTATGATGCTCCCACTGGACCCGTACAAGTGGAACTACCTTCGATCTCAATTTCCTCTCGCTATGGTCTAGGATAGCCAATGGTCTCTCCTCGTAAGAGCTGTCGAACTGTAAATCAATATCCTCTATCACGATGTGAGTATGGGCCATGTCATCCCAAAGGTATTGTCTCAGTGATGAGATGTGGAACACATCGTGAATGCGGTGCAAATGCTCTGGCAACCCCAACTTGTATGCCACCGGCCCAATCCTCTCGATAATGGGAAATGGTCCCACGTACCTTGGAGCTAACTTCCATTTATTTCCAAACCTCATTACTCCTCTCATAGGAGATACCCTCAGTAATACTTGGTCCCCGATACCAAACTCTCGGAAGAACCGCTTCGCATCAGCGTAGCTCTTCTGTTTGTCATGTGCCTCCCGAATGTGACTCATGATGAGCTCAATCCTAGATGAAGTTTCCTGAACCACCTCAGGTCTGGGTAATTTGTTATCCCCCACCTCTAGACAATAAGCGGGAGAACGACAAGGCCTATCATACAATGCCTCAAATGGAGCCATGCCGATCGTGAACTGATAGCAATTATTGTAAGCAAACTCCACCAGTGGAAGATATGGCTCCCATCCTCCTCAAAAATCAAGGACACACATGCGTATCATATCCTCCAACATCTGATTGGTATGCTCTATTTGTCCATCTGTCTGTGGGTGATAAGCTGAACTCAATCCCAACTCTGTACCCATGGCCTCCTGAAAGCTCTCCCAGAAGCGCGACACAAAAATCTTGTCTCTATCAGACATGATATCCATGGGCATCCCATATAGCCTAACAACCTCGAAAATGAACAACTATGCATATTGGCCCATGGTATAGTCTGTCCGTACTGGAAGAAAATGAGCCACCTTGGTCAGCCGATCCACTATAACCCATATGAAGTCATGACCCCGCTGTGATGTAGGTAGTCCAGTAATGAGATCCATGGAAATACTCTCCCACTTCCATGTAGGTATCTCCAACGGCTGAAGTAACCCTGACGGTCTCTGGTGGTCTACCTTTACCATATGGCAAGTAGAACACTTGGACACGAACTCAGAAATGTCCTTCTTCATCCCGCTCCACCAGTGTTGCCTCCTTATATCTTGGTACATCTTATCTCCTTCGGGATGTACCGTAAATTTGGACCCGTGAGACTGTGTCATCACTGCATGACGTAAGTCTTCTCCTTCTGGGACCACCAATCTCCTATTAAACCTCAAACCTCCATCAGAACTTACTGAGTAGGACTCAGCACCCTCAGCTAAGAGCCGTATAATCTGCTCTTGAGAAAACGTATCCGCTGACTGTGCCTGTATCACCCTCGTAATAATCTCTGGTGTGACTGTCATGAAAGATATGAAGGAACGGGCTATCACGTCTTGGTGACCCAAATCTTTCCACTTCGCTTTCCAGATGTCCGCTACATCGCCCTCTGGTCTATGGCTTAACGCATCAGCAACCACGTTAGCTTTTCTCGGATGGTACTGTATCTCGAATTGGTAGTCTTTCACAAACTCCAACCACCTGCGCTGACGCATATTCAGCTCTCGCTGAGTGAATAGGTACTGCAGTGACTTATGGTCTGTGAATAAGCGAAACTTCTCCCCCAACAAGTAATGCCTCCAAATCCTCAATGCAAAAACGATCGCTGCTAGTTCTAGGTCGTGGGTGGGGTAATTCCTTTCGTGCGGCTTAAGCTTGTGGGAAGCAAAAGCTATGGCCTTCTCTTCCTGTTGAAGTACTCCCCCGAGTTCCCGTAAAGAGGCATCAGTGTAAACCAGATACTCCACTCCCGGCTTGGGCAATGCAAGAACTGGCGCCGAAGTTAACTTATCTTTCAGCTCATTGAAGGCCAATTGACAAGCATCGTCCCAAACATACGGTACCCCCTTGCGAGTCAGATTCGTCAACAGACCCGCTATCTTCGAGAAACCTCAGATGAATCTCCTGTAATACCCAGCTAACCCTAAGAAACTACACACTTTCATCGTTGTCGTGGGTTGTCCCCACTCCCTCACTGCTGACACTTTGCTCGGGTCAACAGATATTCCCAATTCTGACACAACACACCCCAAAAACTATACCTCCCGTAACCAGAATCCGTACTTTTCATACTTAGCATACAACTGATGCTCTCGTAGAGTCTGAAGAACTTGTCTCAAGTGCTCGTCATGCTCCTCCTCAGTGTGTGAATATATCAGGATGTCATCAATGAAGACGATGACAAACTGATCCAAGAACTCTCAGAACACTCGGTTCATCAAGTCCATGAATACGGATGGGGCTTTTTTCAGCCCAAACGGCATGACCCTGAACTCATAGGACCCATATCTCATTAAGAAAGCAGCTTTCGACACATCCTTCTCCCTAATCCATAGTTGATGGTATCTCGATCTCAAATCTATCTTTGAAAAGAAGATTTCTCCTCTCAGTTGGTCGAACAGATCATCGATTCGAGGCAACGACATTTGTTCCGTATCGTGACCTTGTTCAACTCTCGGTAGTCCACGCATAACCTCAGTGAACCATCTCTCTTCTTAAAAAATAACACTGGAGCGTCCCAAGGTGAGGTGCTCCTATGGATGAAGCCCTGACCTAACAGCTGCTTTATTGAATCCCGTAACCTTATTTCTGCTGGAGCCATACGGTACGACGCACATGCTATCGGTCGAGTATTCGGCATCAAGTCTATGATGAAATCTATCTCTCGACTAGTGGGTAGGACCGGTATCTCCTGAAATACATCGGAATACTCACGAACGACTAGGATCTAATCTAAGGGAATCACGACCTCCTTAGAGGTATCCTCCTTTATGTAGTACAAATGGGTGGAAGAGCCTCCCTCTGGGTGAGGCATCGCCACCAAAAACATCTCTTGCCCCGGAATAGCAAAGATGATACTCCCACTAAAACAACCTATCATGGATCTGTACACAGCGAGCCAATCCATGACAATAATAACATCAGGCCCATGCATCTCTAAAACTAGCATGTCTGCTGGTAAAATCAAGCTACCAATCTCTACTCCCACACCCCGGTATATGAAGAAAATCAAAGACCCATTCCCCAGTGGTGAGTCTACGCATGTCATAGTGCTCTCTGCTGTGTTTAATAACCCTAAGGCCTTCGCAAAATGAGTAGATATAAAACAGTGCGATGCCCCAGTATCAAATAAAACCCAACCCATAGTTCCATGGACAGGAAACGTACCCTCAATCGTGGGTGGTGCCTGAGGTGCTGCTACCTGGTGGACATTATAGACACGTATAGACTGCAACTGCCCCTGCTGAACTAGAGCTGCTGGGATGGCTGGTAGGGCTGACGCTGGGAGGGCGGCTGGAAAGAGTGTCCTCTTAGGCTCATTACGGGCACCCTGCTGTTGTGGGGCCCTATCTCCCTCTGGGAAATCCTGACGCCTATGGACATTCTTGCCACATTTGAAATATCGGCCCCTAAAGGTACCTCCTCTCTGTCCCTGCTGATCACGGCCCTGTTGGCCGTTACCACCCTACCACTGGCCCTAATGGCCCTGCTGGAAACGCTGTTGGCCTTGATGGCCCTGCTGCTGTCCCTGTTGCTGACGGTGTTGGCCTTGTTGGCCATGATCATTTGACTGTCCCTGCCTAAATCTCCCAAATCCCTGTCTGGAGTCACCTGATTGGAATCGCTTGGCAAGATCCCCCTGATGGGAACTTTTCTCACTGTGACGAGTCTGTCCCTGGGCTGCTGGTGCCCCACCAGCACTACTGCCCCCTGTCCTGCCCTGCTAGCTGGACTCTCCTGCTCGTTTTTACCCCTGTAGATGGAAGCGGTGATCCTGACAGTGTAATAAAGAAACATTGAGTACATCGGTGTAGGTACTCAATGATAGATTGCCTATGAGGTGCTGATGGATCCTCCAGGCCAATCCTTCTATGAACAACAGTATCTTCTTCCCCTCTGTGTGTGCCTCATATGGCACTATTATGAGAAGTCTAGTGAACTCCTCCTCGTACTCAGCAACAGTCATATTCTCCTGCTTCAGATTCAGTACCTTCCGCATCATCTCAGTCTGCACGGCGGATGGGAATTACTTGTCGTCAAACCACGCCTAAAACGACTGAATCGTGATGTTGTCCCTCTCCTCCAAGGTGGTGGTGGACTCCCACCACTGCAAAGTGGCCCCCACTAGTTTGAAGGAAGCCAAAAGCTGTATTTGCACGTCAGTGCACTCATACATGCGCAGATTCCTCTGGATATCTTTCTTCTATTGGATGGCGACTACGATGTCCGAACTACCCGAGAACTCCGGGGGATGCGCCTTCTGAAAGGCATCCCTAACCCGTTCCAATGCAGATGGCAGTTGTGTTGGTACTGGCGCCACTGCCTGAATCTGGGGTGGAGCCTGCTGCACTACTGCTAATGCGACATTCACCGCCTGAGCAACAATAGCGGCTACCTCAGTTGCGTTCATCATCCCCTGTGCCGGAGTTCCTGGCTGCTCTAGTTGGGCATTCCTATCTCAGGGTGCGCGTATCGGAGGCATCTGAAATGAGAATGAAGTTTATTAGTCTACAGTTATTAACAAATCTCGAATAGCTGAAGACGTAAGCGTAAACACTAGATTACAACAGTCCTAAAATAGGGCTCTATATTAAAGACGCTAAGCTGGAAGAGAAATAAGACATACAGATCCTAAAAGACACAAGAACCTGATGCTCTAATACCACCTGTGACACCCCGCCTAATTAAATACCGGGTGATCAGTCATTTATTAAATTAAAAATCAAGGTGAACAGTTGATTCATTCTTAGCATCACTGTCGCAAAATAAAATTTCCAATTTAAACACCTTAAATAATTAAGCTAAGGGTCAAAACAATTTTAAAATCTTATTCAAATTTTATTAAATCCGAATATGAAAACCTTTTCAAATAACCAACAATTTAAGAACTCTGACATATTAAAGATGGATAATAACACACAAGAATTAGATTCATCCATATAAATCAAACCAGTTTAAACTATAAATAAAACCATCCTGACAGTAATTAAATCCCAAGGAGTACCAACTAATGGAAATATAAAGGAACGTAAATCTCTAACAATAATCCAAACTGAATAGAGAAACGGGCAACACATGCCCTAACTAATAAAAACTAAAAATAGTAGAATCAATAATGAGGTCGTCTAAGCAATAGTCTGCAACTCCCACATCAGCTGCAGCGTGTCTGGTCCAAAGAATATAAGCATAACACCCCTGTGGCTGGGCACCTGTAATATATACATACATATATATATATATACAAGAGAGAAGAAATAACAGGAAACGGGTCAGAGCCCGAGTGTAAAACTGTTTAAAATTAGTTTAGCAAGTATTTAAAATGCTTACCGGCTAATGTAACAACCATGTTAGTATGCGACACTCTCTTGAGAAATTCTCACCTCTCATCTAGAGTGCACGCCTACCGCACTATTTAATCCCATAAGCTTATTTTAACTTAATTTCCCCCATATGGTTTCATTCCGTCATATACTATGGATAATATAAATAAATTCTGAAAATTAAGCTTCTCATATATCTTACTTATTTGAAATAACTCAGTGAGGTCACAAAATTTCCAATTACTTATAATAAAGTTTGAGTAATTATTCATTACTTAACTACTTTTATGCACAGTAGGAAGCTCTCATACATAAGTGTTTATATATATATATATATACATTCGGCACCCCAAATAAAATCTATGGTGCTAGCATACTCTGTTATCAAGTCCCCGTATTTCACATATTTAGGGAAATACTAGTTTGGAATCACTCTCGAACTGTATTAACATAAAACACGTACAAATGGAGGCAAAGCATAGTTCCAAGTCACTAAGAGGTCAGCACATACCCTCACGTCTCTTAGGACCGTCTGACTATCAATCATATAGCCTGTACCAAGGAATCCTATGTTCTAGGGTACGAGTCAATATCCCCCATAAAGGCCCAATCGAGATAAGACCGTCTCGGCGCGGAAACCCCCGTGATAGCAAGTAGCCCGAGTATGATTTTTACAGATATATAATATATGCACACTCACACAGTCATATATATATATATATATATATATATATATACACACATTTCTGAATTAGGTGCGTTCACGACCCATAATTATATTTATTCACTCTTAGCACATTTTTACTTGATTATCTCGCATAACGGATTTGCCACTTTTATTCTCATATATATATAAGTTACTCCACACCTACTTCTCGTCTCTCGAAGTATTCTAACTCCCTAAGTATAATTTTAGGAGGCACTCTCACTTACCTTCTAGTGTCACTTCCTTACAAGTCTCGACCTTTTATTAAACGTACACATGATTTCATATGTGTGAATAACTCCCCGTTAACCTTTAATTTCATCTTACATTAAATTCTCACTCAACGGAGTTTACCTAGACCCTACTGGTCCTATTTATATCCCATTAGGCTCCCACAATAATAATCAAGGGTTACTACGCATTTTAATCGGCTTAAACCAACAGAATAAAAATATGCAATTTTCCAGAAGGGGTGGATCGATCGAAATAAGGGGGTCGATCGATCGATCAAGCAGTTATGACGAAAACTGCATTAACCCAGTTACAGATTTGCTTCTCCAACCTCCACCAAATCTCCATATATTATTCCCACTCCCAACAAACGTCACTACAAGTACTATATACCAGAATACATAATTTTCTACATAAAATATGTCCCAATTCATCAATTACAACAATTTAATGGGTAAAATTCTCCTAAACATCAAGAGCCCTAATTTTTCTTTTTATTTCAATTATTCCTATTCTTTTCCAGAATTTCTACTTCTAAATCCATACAAATTCATGGTTTATCCTCTACATGCGATTTAGATATCCAGAATATGATTACTTCTTCTATAACATGTGATTTTAAGTCTCAAAACTATACTTTCTTTCATGAAACAAGTTCTAAACAACCCTAGACTGACATGATTGAGACATTAACTAAAAATAAAGCAAAATAGATACTTGCCTGGAAATTGAGTTTCTGATTTGTGGAAGAAAATGGTACGGTTGCGTTCCCCGTCGCGCGATCCACGACTCGGTGGTGGTGGCGGCGGTGCAAACGGTTGAGTTTTCGGCCTTGAATTGCTTGGGAAGCTTTCCCACTTCTTCTCTAATGGTCGTTCTTTGATTTTGCTCTTGTTAACCCTAGAGGACAAGTCCTTAAGGCTGATATAACCTTGGGAAATTCGTGGGTTTAATTGCTCAAAAATACGAAATGTCCATAATACCCTCCCGGGATGCCAATTAGGCTTAAAAATGTCCCGAGACTCAAACTAAACCCCCGGGTACATTATTTTGACTATCTCGACCCTTCCGGACACATTGGCGCACTCTAAATGACCATTCGGAAAACTTATAATTCATTCACTTTTAATACTAATAATTTAATCCCGACACGACTCAGACGCGTCCCGATTTAACTTCCATAATTATCAAATTTTACACTCATGATAATTTAGTAAATTCGATTATACATATTACTTTATCCACTAAGTAATATTAAAAAAATTCCCAATAATTACTAACTCTCATCACGCTAGTAAATATTTAAAATAATTTTCGAATTAATATTAAATTAATATTTCAATTTCAATTTAATAAATCCTCAGATTTAAAAGTCCTAAAAATACGAGGTATTACAGATAGCCTACACTATGCAAGTGTTGGGCCAAATTAATTAATTCTGTAATGAATTAAACTATTTAATTAGTTATTTGCCAATATTCAGCTGTTCGAAATTAACTGCTTGAATTGAATAGTCAACTTAATTGCTATATATACATGTCTCCCTTCTTTTTTAAAACTAATGACAAAATTCCCAATGAAATTCTATTCCTCCTTCCCCTAAATGGTTCCTGCATTTCATTCAATCTTGTTCATGGTTTTAGTAAAAAACATTGATATTGAGTTCGACAGAATCATTACATTGTTGTGTTTCCTTTATTGATTCGAAAATTTTGTTCTATCTTGGGAGACATTAATTCAGACCCTATAAAACCCTATGGAGGCGAATTAAAATTGTTTTAAGGACACTGTGGTATTACACAGGGCTCAGAATTCTTTTCTGTTTTTATTTGTTATTTCTGCAATATCAAATAAGTCATTCTCATTTTCTATAAATTGTTTTTTCTGTAATCATTATTATCATTAGTATTTTTATATTGTTTGATAAAATAAATAGTAATCATAAAAATCTTAAGACAATTTTAATTTTTTGCTATTTTTTATAATGAGTACATAATAAATTCAAATTACAGAAATTTATTAGTGTAATATAAATTTGTTATTACAGAAAATTTAATAAAGTGTTATTTTATTACAAAAAGTTGAAAAAAATAATTTCTTTTATTATAATATCATTACAGTAATTATAATTCTGTACCAGTTTACATTTATTATTAAAAAAAATTCAAATTTTAATTATTCTTAGAAATTCTGTTTTGTGCAGATTTTTATATAACTTGTGTATTTTCTAAAAAAAGAATTCTGTTTTATAGATACTTCAAATAGTATTCATAATTAATTTTACACATATTTTTTTTAATCAATTTAGACTAGTAAAAAATTACTATTTTCAATTTGTTTTATTCTTTGTTATATAATTCGGAATATTATTTAGAATTATTGTTAGAATTCATTTAATCTTAATTGTATTTTGTGGAAATTGGTGGACAAAATTTTGTATTCTGTTTTGATAAATTCATTACAAACGGATATTATTATTGATAAAAAAATTGTTTTTGTAACAGAAATGGAATCACAAAGTACAAACACAGTCCCTCCGACCGTGAATGTGCCTTATCCTACTATTGATTCCCCCGTGAGCATGCCACATGGGAAGAAATCGAAAAAATTTAACGGGACCGATTTCAAACGTTGGCAAGGATAGATGTTCTTCTTTCTCACAACCTTTTAATTGGCAAGGTTTGTGTATGAAATTTTCCCCTTTTGCAAGAAGGAGATGAAACTGAGAAAGTTGCTGCCGTTGAAGCATGGAAATATTCTGACTTTCTATGTCGTAACTACATCCTGACATACTTGGACAAAACGTTGTACCATGTGTACAACACCATGGCAATTGCTAAAGAATTGTGGAATTCTTTGGACAAGAAGTACAAAAAGTGAAGATGAGGGTATGAAGATATTCATCGTGGGCCATTTTTTAGACTTCAAAATGGTTGACTCCAAGTCGGTTATTGCACATGTTCAAGAACTTCAGGTTATTCTTCATGACATTCATACTGAAGGAATGTCGGTCAGTGACACTTTTCAAGTGGCGACAATAATTGAAAAGTTTCCTACATCTTAGAACTTATTCAAAAATTATCTCAAGCACAAATGCAAAGGAATGAATGTTGAGGAATTGGTAGTGTAACTACGGATTGAAGAAGACAATCATGAATCTTAAAAGAAAAGTGGGAAGAACATCATGGAGTCCAAGCCTCATGTGGTTGAAGATCTTAAATCCAAACCTAAGCGTGATGGGGAAAGCACATCTACGCAAAGAAAGAAGTTCAAGTGCAAATGCTACAATTGCGGTAAGCCAGGACATCGCTCAAGCGAGTGTCGCAAACTAAAGAACACTGAAAAGAACAATGCTAAAGCAAATATGACTGAGGGTGAGAACATTTTTGATGGTATCGTATACATAGATCTTTCTGTTGTTGTCTTTGAATGAAATCTAATAGGAAATACCAAGGAGTGGTGGGTGGACACTAGGGATACACGCCAAATTTGTGCAAACAAATGGATGTTTACTACTTATTAGGTTTTGGGAAACGAGGAGACCCTCTTTATGGGAACTGTTCAAGTTTTAAAGTCGTGGGATAAGGAAATATTATTCTGAAGATGACTTCGGGAAAGGATCTTACTCTCAACAATGTGTTTCACATGCCTGATATCTGTAAAAATCTGATTTCCATATCGCTTTTAAGTAAGAATGAGTTTAAACTTGTGTTTGTTTCTGATATGTTTATGGTGTCCAAAAATGATGTGTATGTGGGAAAGGGCTACCTGTATGAGGGACTCTTTAAAATGAATGTAATGACATTGATGTCAAAGGCATCCCTAATGAATGAAATTACTAGTTCTAATTACTTGAAAGAGTCTTCTAATATTTGGCATGCTTGATTGGGACATGTTAATTTTGATACATTGCGTAGATTAACAAACTTGGAATTTTTGCCAAAATTTAATATTGATAAAAATCATAAATGTGATAATTGTATGGAATCAAAATTAGCTAGATTACATTTTTATTCTATTGAAAGGATCACCGAACCACTAGATTTAATTCATACGAATTTTTGTGATTTAAAATTTGTACAAACTAGAGGTGAAAAAAAGTATTTTATTACTTTTATTGACGATTGCACAAAACATTGCTATGTATATTTGTTACATAGTAAAGATGAGGCTATATATGCATTTAAATAATATAAAAATAAAGTTGAGAATCAATTAAGTAAAAAGATAAAGGCTATAAGGAGTGATAACGGAGGTGAATATGAGTCTCCTTTTGAGGAATTTTATTCCGAACATGGAGTTATCCATCAAACCACCTCTCCTTATTCTCCTCAATAAAATGGAATTGCAGAAAGAAAAAAACGTACACTGAAGGAGATGATGAACTCTATGTTTATAAGTTCAGGATCTCCCCAGAACTTATGGGGGGGAGCCTTATTATCCGCTACTTGTATTCTTTACAAAGTCCCACAAAAGAAAACTCACAATACGCCTTATGAGTTATGAAAAGGTCGAAGACCTTGCTATAAATATTTAAGAGTGTGGGGGTGCTTAGTCAAAGTGATGGTTCCTAAACCTAAAAAGGTAAAAATAGGACCAAAGATCATTGACTGCGTGTTCATCGATTATGCTATAAATAGCAATGCATATCGTTTCTTAGTTGGTAAATATGAGATTCCAGATATTTATGTAAATACTGTTATTGAATCAAGGGACGGTTCGTTTTTTGAAAATGAATTTCCATATAACATGTCCCGAGAATTTGATCCTTCTAAAAGGACAAATCAAGATACTACAAATAGTACTCATCAACCTATTGAATCAATGGAGGATGAACCAATACATGGTAAAAGGGCAAGAACTTTGACTTCCTTTAGTCTGAATTTTCTAACATATTTGCTATAAAATGAACCTCAATAATACAAAGAAGCGATATCCTCACCCAATGCTTCTAATTGAAAATAATTAATTATTAGCGAAACTGAATCCATTTTGTAAAATCATACTTGGGCACTAGTGGATCTTCCACCAGGTTCGAAACCGTTAGGTTACAAATGGATCTTCAAAAAGAAATTGAAGGCTGATTAATTAATTGATAAATATAAAGCTAGACTTGTAGCTAAAGGCTCTATGTAAAAGGAAGGGTTGGATTACTTTGACACATGCTCACCAGTAACAAGAATTACATCTATTCAAATGTTAATAGCAATAGTTGCCATTAATGGACTTGAAATACATTAAATGGATGTAAAACCCGCTTTCTTAAATGGTGAATCAGACGAGAAAATTTATATGGAGCAAACTGAAGGGTTCAAGGCTCCCGGACAAGAAGAAAAAGTGCGTAAGCTTGTGAAATCACTTTATGGATTAAAACAAGCACTTAAACAATGGCATGACAATTTTCAAAATGTAATGTTATCAAATGATTTTAAAATTAATGAGTGCAATGAATGTGTTTACTTTAAAAGCATTGAAAATGGATATGTCATTGTATGCCTCTATGTTGATGATATGCTAATCATGGGTAGTAACCTAGAAATTATCAAAACTACAAAGTATATGTTAAGTAGTCGATTTGACATGAAAGATTTAGGTGTCGCCGATGTTATATTAGGAATTAAATTTTTTAAAACATCGGATGGACTTATATTATCTCAATCTCATTACATAGAGAAAGTACTTGAAAAATTCAAGAAGTATGATATTAGTCCCATTAAGACACCAGTAGATGTAAATTTACATCTAGTAAAAAATCATGGTGAAAGCATATCTCAACTAGAATACTCTCATATTATCGACAGTTTAATGTATATCATGAACTATACTCGATCGGATATAGCATACTCGATAAGTAAGCTAAGTCGATTTATGAGTAATCCAGGGAGAGAACACTGAAAGGCTTTATTAAGAGTTTTGGGTTATTTAAAATACACTCAAAACTATGGACTGCACTATTAGAGATATCTAGATTTTCTTGAAGGATATTGTGATGAAAATTAGATATCCGATACAAAGGACTCTAAGTCTACGAGTTGGTATGTATTTACCCTTGAAGGTGCAGCCGTATCTTGGAAATCTTCAAAATAAACATGCATGGCTAGATCGATAGCCGAATCTGAATTCATTGCATTAGACAAAGATGGAGAAGAAGCTGAATGGCTTTGAAACTTCTTAGAAGATGTTCCAAATTGGTCGAAACCTATGCCCGCAATATGTATACATTGTGATAGTCAATCGGCGATTGGAAGGGCACATAATCACATGTATAACGAAAAGTCACGACATATTCGTCGTAGACATAATACCATTAGACGACTTCTCTCAAATTGAATTATCTCAATTGACTATGTAAAATCAAAGGATAATATATCGGATCCGCTAGCGAAAGGTTTAAATCGAGAGCAAGTTGAAAGATCATCGAGAAGAATGGAGCCTATAAATAAATAAGAATCAATATAGTGGAAACCCAACTCAGTTGACTGGAGATCCCAAGATCTAAGTTTAATGGGCAAACCGAACTACATTGTATTCAGTAAGCACTGGGAATTATCCATTCCAAAGATGAGACAGTGTACATCTGTCACGAAATTAGGATAAATTATGCTTTTAATGACATCTATATCTTAGTATGTCTAAGTGGCGTATTGCAGGATACTCTTTATGGAAGTCACCTATATGAGTAAGAAGGGGGTCACTTTTTTGAGGATAATAAAAGAAAATTTCTCTAAAATAATCACGGAACCAAGTGGTGTTCATGGCCAAAACGAACACAAACGTGAGAACCAACTATGTTGGAGAATTATTGTGTGAAAATTATTATCTACTTTTACAAAAACGGTTGACGGTTCAAGGACAAATAGTCTACTGATTAACCAAGTAAATTCGATAGTATATCACTAAGGAAAGTTCAAGGCCACTAGGCTACTTCTCCCGATGTAATAAATTTTTAGTTTTACTCAAACCTATGTCTGCATATTGCATATATATATCAAGGTTCTAAAAAACGTGGGGCGTGATTGAGGCGTGGAGGCCAAGCCTTAAGCCTTAGAAGCCTAGGCGGGCCTAGGCGAGCCTAGGCGTAAAAAAGCGTGAAAAGGCGTTTAGGCCTTCTTAATATATTTTAACATTTTTTAACCATAACAAGGCTATTAAAATACAAAAATTGCACATATCATAAAAATATGTCTGAATATATGCGAATTAAAATACTATTTGATTATTTTGGATAAGATAATGGTCCGGTTTGTAAACAAATTCTTTAAAAGGCAACATCGTTTCACTAAGGCATTGTTGTTTTTAGAAAAAAGTGCGCCTTAAGGGTTTTACCAAGAATAAGGCGTGAAAAACGTAAGGCGAGGCGTTTCTCCCAAGCCTTAAGCCTAGGCGGATTTTTTTAAAAAAGTGAAATATATATATATATATATATATATATCATTCATGTAGGGGGACTGTACGAAAATGGGTATTGGACAACAAATTTGAGCAACTTTGAGCTCAAATTTATGTGGAACCCATACCACGATAATTGGGGGACCATATACAAATGTTTTCTCCTTCATAAGGAGATTAACATAGTATATTCACTTGTCCAATTTCATTAAGTTATGAATGATAAAAATGTCTCCAAAGTGACTCGTAAAGCAATGAAAGTTAATGAATTGGGTGTGTTTTAACTCTTGTCCCACATTGGAAGAGGGAATTTGAAGAGTATATAAAACCCCAATTATGGACTAAGGCTGAGATGCCTTTGGGGTATCCCAAATCTTTGAAGGGGAGATGGCCTACACTATGCAAGTGTTGGACTTGGGCCAAAAGCCCACACGCGCGCTGTCTGTCCGTCTGGTTGGCTCGGTTCGGGCTTGGGCTTATAAAAAATCTTTTTCATTTTGGGATGAATTAATTAATATCTTAATTAATTAATTAAAATGTTTAAACACCGAATTAATTAATTCTGTAATTAGTTATACTGTTTAATCAGTTAATTGCCAACAGTTAACTGTTCGAAATTAACCGCCTGATAGTTAATTTGAACAGTCAACTTAATCTCTCTCTCTCTCTCTCTCTCTATATATATATATATATATATATATATATATATATATGTGTGTGTGTGTGTGTGTGTGTGTGTGTGTGTGTGTGTGTGTGTGTGTGTGTGTGTCTCCCTTCTTCTTTAAAACTAATTAAAAAATTCCCAATGAAATTATGTTCCTATCCTCCCGTAAATAGTTCCTGCATTTCATTTAGTCTTGTTCATGGTTTGAGTAAAAAACATAAAAATTGAGTTCGACAGAATCATCACATTGATGTTCTTTTAATATTGATTAGAAAATTTCGTTCTATCTTGGGAGACATTAATTCAGACCCTGAAGTACTATGGAGGGGAATTAAATTTTTCTTAAGGACACTGTGGTATTACACAGAGTTCAGAATTTTTTTCTGTTTTTATTTGTTACTTATGCAATATCAAGTAAGGTATTCTTATTTTCTATAAATTTGTTATTTCTATAATTAGTATTATTATTAGTAGTAGTATTTCTGTACCATTTAATAAAATAAATAGTAGTCGTAACAATTTGTAGTGTTATTTAAGCCATTAATTGATTAATTCATAAATGATGTTATTGTTTCTACAAACAAAAGTGTAAGTGGTTTGGAAGATTAATCATGTTTGGGTTAAAATATTGAATTAGTGAGAGGAACTTTGTACTTTCATTTATCAAAAAGTTGAAGTTAAAATATGTATTTAATAAGTTTTTGATAGGTACGATTTTTTTTAGAAATGAAGATTAGGTTTTGATCTACCATGTTGTAGATATATTTGTTTTATATGTTTTGGCATCACAAATAACTTGAGATTTTGAATGAAGTGTATATATATATATATATATATATATATATATATATATATATATATATATATATATATATATATATATATATTTGACATGTTTTGGAATCCCTCAGGTTGGTGTCGACCATCGTCGGAGCCATTTGTAGAGGACTCCACCAAGAATTGAAGTAATCTTAGAGAGTATTCTACCAATCTATCCTCAGTTCCCCCTCCATCTAAGAAATAGTATACTCACAGGGATGTGAAGCTTGAAGGATTCAATACATTTGGTGGCATACTAACTGAGTAAGAATGGAGGCAACTTACCCATTTCTAATGTAATATTCAATGGTTTGTTTTTAGATTTTGCTAATAGCCAAAAATAATTTTTTTTTACCATAAAACACATTTGCAATTTTTTTATTGTATAAGAAGGAATAATAGCTAAGGCTGCTGGTGTGCCATAAATATATGTCTTTTTACTATTTTATATACTAATAATGGTTTGTTCTAAAATTTGCTAATTGTTAATTAATTGTTTTCATTTTTTTAAATCAAGTACGAGTGACAAGTGATACACTATTTCAAGAGATCCTCTTTAAAGGTGTTGATACCTTCATTCCAAACACTTATCTTCCAAACAATTCCCACTCTTAACAACTTGTACAATGTTCACCAAATGAGAATGTTTATCATTTTGATGATACATAAAATGTCTTCATATTCTGTTGAGTCAAGATTGTTAGTTTTTACTGATTACTTTTTGTAGTTCCATTTATTAACTTGACTGTTGTAGCTTTTAGGCCAGGGAATGTTTGATTTTTTGGCTTTGAATGCGGAATATTGGATGTATGATGCCGTATCTAATTATCATGATGTGTATGAAATTGCATTAGTTTTCATTGTAAAATTTAAATTTTTGTACACAGTTCTTTGATATATAATATACTTGCTAATATATTGGTCTTGGAAAAAATAAGGAGAAGTTATTAAAAAACACGCTAAAAAAACTAGTTAAAAGATATTGGAATTGAATGTTTGATTACACTACTCTCATTTACACGAAACTATTGTAGAAAATTTTTCTTCCACATAATCCAAGAAAAAAGACCCTATAACATTTTTGTTTTTATACATCACCATTATTGTGAAAGAATACAAACTAAAACAATTCTTTTTTATTTCACACATTAAGTTTATTTCACATGCAAAAACTGTTGATGGAAGTCAATTTTATAATAGTTGGTATATAATACCATTATAAAGTGCCCGCGCATCAAGTGGGTTGCATGCTAGTATTTGTAAATATGAAAGCCTAAAGATGCATCCTTAAAATTGGGAGAAACATTTGATCAAAAATTTGTATATGTTGTGATACCCCACACTTGCTTTAAAACCTCTGCCAACCATTTAATTCTTATGCATGAGCAATATATTTTATACATACATTATTCTCTCAATCCATTTCAAGAGAAAAGAGTTAGATTGCAACAGAATAAGTGATACATAATGTTTTAACTTTGCAGAAAAGCTAAACTTATAATATTTATTTATTTAAAAAAACATTCTTTTTATTTTGAGTTAGTATTTCGAGCAAGAGTTTGAGAGTAAATTAGTTTTATGTTCTTCTTCCGTTCAAGGAATATCGAGACAAAGATGATTTCAGGCTTGTTTTATCCTTGAAATAATGCCACTATACAATGCGTGCATGCACAGAGAGGATAAAGTCGGGAGACGTCTTAAAACAAGCGACTTGGTTCAAGACTCAACCCAAGAGATACCTTTATTAATCATTTTGTTTCTCCATTAATTTCTTTCGTATAATTTGTCTTATTATATTAAGTTATTCCAATTTAAAACGCTTTATCTTCCATCAAGAACATGGATTATGTGAAGGCGCAAGGAATCTAATCAAAGTTCTAGGGGGTGGGGGTGAATATGTTTCAATGTTCTTGAATGAAAACTATTAAACTAAATTTTTTGCTTCAAAATATATTTTATCCATGGAGATCTTGGATTATCAAGCATATGAGGTGTTTCAATTGTTAAAAACGGATTAATAATGATCGCTAACTGACTCTCTCACACAAAAATCTCAACCCAAGTCATTTAGGCTAATTAACTAGGTGATTAACCTTAGCAAGCTTTTTACATACTCAATTCATCATCAATTTTCAAATCTAATGTTAGTTAGTGTGTGAAGTAACCTCAGGAAACCCCCACCTAGGGGAAGTATCCTCAAGATGGATGCTCTCTCATTAGACCTGAAAAGTAACTTTACTAGGTATAAGTGCACAACTCTTATACATGATATCATTTATCAGGTAGTTCTTTCAAAACCTAAACTCCCCAATATGAATAAGAATCAAACTATAAAGCTCTATCGCGATCAAGAATATCTCATATCTTCCAAATATCACAGTCCATTTGAATTGCTCCTCCAATCAGCGATCCACTTCCTTTGATAAGATTTAAAAGCAAATTCAAAATGTTACATTTTAAATAATATGTTATTGAATATGTTCACACATTACAATAATATATGTCTTGGCTTGAATTTTAAAAGACAAGAGTTGTAACTTGTGTGCTTTATACTCATTTTAGAGATTTTTCATATACTCTCTATTTATGCAGACTCAAAGAATTTGATGAAATAAAGTGTGCAAAAGTAATTTGTAATTACAAAATTGTTTTTTAAATGTAGGGATGAAATGAAAGTAAATGAAGAAGAAAATGTGTCTATTCCGAACAGGTGCAAGTCTATTCAGAATAACCACATGAAGCAAATGGCACAACTTTAAGACAAAAAAAATGAACATACATAGCCCTTTAATAAGATATTTTAAGATAGAAATAGTAGGCCAGGTTAAACTTTGCACCGGGTCAAATATCAAGGACCAATTAATTCTAAAAATTCATTTAAGAGAGGCCCAATTTAATACAAAAATTTACAAGAAAATTAAGCACCATGACCCACGAACCCGAACATGATCCAAGACAGATGGATAGGAGACAACGATGGTGCGCGTGTACTTTTAAGCCAAAGCCCAAACTGTAATACCCCATAATTTTACGGCTTTTAATTATGAGATTAATTAAATGAAATTGCTTTTAATTGTGGGATTAATTAAATTGATTTGGGATAATTAATTCGGATTTAAATAACTAGCGAGATGAGAGTTAGTATTTAAATATGATGATAATGTTGAATATTACTGAGTGTTTATGGTAATATGTGATTATTGAATTTATTAAAATTGTCGTGAGTTGAAAATACAACAATTTCGGTAATTAAGTTGGGACGCGCATGTGAGTCGTGTCAGGACCCAATTTAATGGATTTAAAAGTATTTTATTTTTATGTCATCCGTATGATCATTTTGAGTGCGCCAATGTGTCCGGAAGGGTCGAGATAGTCATAAAATACTAGCCGGGGGTTTAGTTTGGGTCCCGGGGCATTTTTAGGCCTAGTCGGCAACCCGGGAGGGTATTTTAGTCATTCCTATTTTTGGTGAATAGTGACCTACGAAAATTAGGTGATATTTATCAGCCAACACTTATGGTTATTAGGGCCATTATTTGTTAAACACAAGAGAGAGTAGCGTGAGAAGAAAGAAAAAGGTTTCAGGAGAATTCCAAGGGTTTCCAAGGCAAAATAACCACCACACACCACCACCATCGTCGGATTTGTGACCGAAAAGAGAGGGAGAACCAACCAATACCATCATCAACGGATCAGAACTTCTAATCAAAGGCAAGTGATTTATCTTGCAAAGATTCAAAGATATATTTTACATGATAGTTTAGATTTGATGATTTATCGTAAATAAGTGAATTAATTGTGAAACTGCAGAATTAAACATGGAATATGGGAAGGCTTCATGTAGATAAACTTCTGGGCATATACTAGTTATGAAACCATGATCCCTGCATAGGAAATTATGAATTTATGTTGAGTTTTATGAAGATCTTGAAGGAAATAGAAGAAATACGTTTTTTATGAAAATTAGGTGTTTTGATCCAAGAAACTGATGATCCATGATGATTTAATGATTCTAATACATTAAAGATTATGCTAATATGTTAATAGGATGATTAGTGAACTTTCTTGGGAGTTTAGAATGTTGTAATGAAGAAATTGAGGTGTAAAAAGGAAGAAACATGTAACTGTTTAAGAGAAATTTGGGCAAATACCTGCTTGATCGATCGATCGATCCAAGAACGTCGATCGATCGATGGTCGATCGATCGATCCTTTTCTTCGATTGATCGACCTCTCCTTATTTTTGGCAATTGTTTTCCCTTAAGGTTTAATGAAAATCCCAAGGCCGATGATGATTCTTAGGGTGATTAATTTGATAATATGGGACTTAGTTAAGGTCAGTAGGGTCTTAGTTGATGCCCGAAAAAATGGTTTACCTTATGGAATTGAATGCTATCGCTTACGAGGGTTTATCGAGTGAGATACGGTTAGAAATCGTTCCAATTGAAACTATAATGGGAATGAATGATGATGTAAAGATAAGAACAGTAATGGAGGGACTTTATGTTACTGAGATAACATTAGAAACTAATAGGAGACCTAATAACCTTTTGGGATGAGACTTATCAAGCTAAATATATATTACGTACGATGTTCGGGATACACTTGCTACGTACGAAACTTACTAGATGGAATGTGTGAATAACTATATTGAAATATGATTACTTAGGTTGTGTGAATGCCTAGTGTATGGATTTCTTATGTGTATGGCATACCTACCATACTTGCTATCACAAGAGGTTGGTTTTCAAAAAAGGGCCATCTTATCTTTGTGTGCCTTCGGGGGGGATTTAGATTGGTACCTTAAGGACATAGGACTGTGAATGACTTATTTGTGAGTTGATAAGTCAACTGACCATGGGAGCGTAGGTATGTGCGTGACCCGTGGGTATGTGAACTATGTTCGCCTCCAATATGTGTGATTTGTATTGAGACGGTTCCTGAGTGATTCAGAACACGTGATCCTTACGTACGTGATGTACATGGATTTGTTAGCAGATTATGCGTGCACAAAAGCTTAGCCTAGGGGTTCCTTATATGTATATATTTACTTAGAGTGATTTATATATATACTTGTCACTGGTTCACTGTTGCTTAGTAGATGTGAATAACCAAGATATTTGAATGGGCTAAGAATGTGAGAATTTAATTAACACTTGAGATAAGTAATTTAATAAATGTGAATACGGGTTATGAATATGACTTGTTTGGGTGTTACGAGTAGATACCCTATGTTAGAATGAGAAAGAAAGAGTGGTATAGACTAGTTAGTTAACGGCATAACTAGGATGGGTTAAGGGCATACACTAGGCGTGCACATTAGTTGAGAGGTGAGAAACTCATTTGAGAGTACGCAACTAACATGTTTATAATATGTGTTATTTAATTGTAATTTAAGAGCTTGATTAAATTTGAAATTGTTTTCACCTCGGGCTCTGACCCGTTTTCCTCCAAATTTATTTTTGTTTTGTAAAAATATTTTAGGTGCCTAGCCACAGGGATGCCAAGCATAGGAGTTCCATTCTGATGACGTGTTGTAGCTGTTGTGGAAGCTTCAGGATCTTGACATTAGATGCCTCCACACTTATCCTTGGTTCCTTCAGGGTCATTCATATAAGTTAGGGCATGGTGCCCATTCTTATCTAGAGATTGTAGATTTAGACTTTCATTATTTCAAATGTTGGTTTATTCAGACTCATGTATCGGAATTTTATTTACTCTGGTATTATTATCATTGGAGTGTTTACTCCAGACTTAGTTTATTTCATTTCGTTGGTTATTCACATGAGATTGTTTATGCGATTGATGGTTGTTGATTTAATTACTTGGTTATTGTTAATTTAATTAATAAATTTGGGCATCTCTCTTTTTAAATATTAGGTGGTTAGTAATAAATTAAATATTTTCGACAGTGATGCTTAGACTGAACGAACTTGATATTCTGTATTAATTTCATAAAGGAGTAGCTACCTGATATTTAATTAGTCAGGGTGTCACAGGTGGTATCAGAGCATCAGGTTCTAGTGTACTTTAGGATCTGTGCGGCTTATTATGCTTCCAGCATAGCTTTCTTTGATATAGAGCCCTATGTTTAGGATTGTTGATTTCTTTGGTGAGGTTTCATTCTCCTGCTATAATGTATATAATAGTGAATCTTATTTGAATTCGGGTGTGTTCATGTGCTGAACAATACAGTATGTCAGGCGAGGATAGTTAGGCGGACAACAGGAGGCAAAGCTCAGAGGAGGTTATAGTGTATATTCAAGAATGATGAACGCAGTTGAGGTCACCCCTATTATGGCACGGAAGTCTAGGACGGTAGAGATGGCTAAGGCTCAACTTATGACTTCCAGGTACCACTATAGTAGAAAATGGGGTCAAATTAGACTCACCCAGCAAGGTTGGATTGGGAGAGAGTCAGACGAAACATTGAAGAGAACCAGCAGTGGAAATACTAGAAATGCGAAAATGGCATGTGTTAGCCAACGAAGGTAAAATATCCAAAGGCTTGGTCATATGTCGGAGTATGGCTAATCGGGAGTGAAAATTTAGGGTAAAAATTTTCTTGGCTAGTAAGAGCAGAGTTACGGTGGTGAGAGACAACCACCACACTTAGAAGTGGAATGTTTTGTCAGGAAAAAGCGCATAGGTATTGGTTGACCATAAGTTCCTTCATCAGATGTTCAGGATAAGATGCGAACGTTGTTCTGAACTCACACAATAGGGTCAGACAGAGGTCACTTTGTGAAAAGAAATTTAATGAATTAGCGAACCTTACACCGGATGGAGTAAGTGCAATGGAGAAGAGGACAGTAAAGGGGAAAATTAACTTACAAGAAGAATTGTTAACACTTCTTGGGAATTCTGTTTGGACGGTCAATGCAGATGGTAATAATGTCGCGTTTTGTTAATATGGAGGTAAACGCTTCCTTGTGTGGGGAGCTACAAGAATCAAAAAAATTTAAATAGAGTAAGACTAGGGGAAACGATGTTGGTGAAGCACCACAAGGGGGAGACCCATCAGGGGACCCGTTTAAATGATTCGGATAGTCGAATTGTTTATCGAGCAATGGTAATTTCAGTAAGAGTTATTGAATCCAGTAGCGTGTTGCTTAGGGCCATAAAAGCTAAGGGAACAACGGAGGTAGCTAAGACTGAACCAACTTGATATTCTGTATTAATTTCATAAAGGAGTAGCTACCCGGTATTTAATTAGTCGGGTGTCACAACCACACATAATATAGGTACTCTATCCTTTAAAGGGCTGGGATACCTCAAACGCATCCACGCCTTTAGGCCATCTCATACGTAGATATGTTGCCATTTTTTTTCAAAATTTTCTATATGGGACTAACCCACTTTACCTAACTAAAACCTAGTTCTCTCACTCCAAATGGGGTACCTTGATGCCATTTTATCATTCACCTCTTAATGGTTTTGAACATGTGAATATATCACGTTTATATCCTTGTGGAAAGGAACGTATTGGTATGTGGACTTGCACCAAATGGGTTCCACTTTTATATACATATAAAGTTGACCCATTTCTTGTTTAAAACCCATTATTTTTCAATAATCCCCCACATGAATGAAATTAGCAGATAAAGTCTAAAAACACAAGTTGAAACTATAGAGAGTTCAATTGGAAATTTAACGCATCGGGAAAGGTATCTTACAACTTTAAACCTTCGCTAATGAGAGTCTATCAGATTTACTCGCTAAGCGATGAACATGACGTCTTGAACTATCAGGCCTTTATGTAAATCAATACAATAGGTCTCACACATATCATTCCATACAGAGATGGTTCTCATAATTGTGTTCATTTTGGCCCTAAACATTCCCAGGTCTCATGACTGCTTCAGAGAATCAAGCCTTTGATATTCTCATAAAAGATGTCCCACTTCACACTCACATAGGTGATTCCCCATTAAGAGTACCGATGATGTACCTCACTTGTTTAACAAGCTGTATGGATCTTTAAAATCATTGATTAACCTATCTTACAAAAACTTCACTTCTTGCATCATAGGAATGGGTAGAAGATATAATAGCCAAAGTGAAACCGTAAACTTATCCTTAAATTTGTTGTCCAATTTGAACCTAGATCTGTTATCTTCAGTCAACTTGGTTGGGCTGCCATCATGTAGACTATTTTTTATAGGCTTTTAAGCTATTCCCCTCGATGTTGATTAAACGTGCTCTCTTAGTAAAGATTTTGTAAATGGATCTGCTAAATTACTCTTTGATTATACAAAGTCAATGGAAAATAGTTATATTAGAGAGCAACTGTATAACATTAATATCTCTACGTTGACTGTCTATCCTTACCATTATATACAAAATTATATGCCCTTGATATTTCTTCTTGATTATCATAATGTATAACTATGGCGGGCTTGACCTAAAAAGGAATATCCTCTAGAAAATGTCGAAGCCATTAAACGTCTTCTCGTGCTTTAACTAAATCAATAAATTCAGACTTTATCATTGATCGATCAATGCTTTTCTGTACAATTAGTTTAGATAAAAGAACCAAAATGTAACTATATAATTTCGAGAATGATAATTAAGGGGAATACTTTGATTAAAAATGCTTTGAGGTAAAAAGGGATAGTTAAAACCCTTTCGCATGATTTTAAAGATATTTCTCTACTAAACCACTTGATCTATCTCGTCCTCTCTAAATTTATTCATAATATATAGGTGGAACCAATATGAGTATATAATCAACATCTATAATCAAGAAAATAATGGTTGTGTAAGCCAAGGTATTTCAGCATTAACCTCAAGTATACACGCGTAAAAATTGACAGATTTAATAGGTTATTGGACTGATGCATTAAAGACATGTGAAGATTTGACTCACATGTATCGAAACAAGTTTCATAAATTTGAGGTTTTCAAACTGATGTTTGTCGATCCAAGTGGCTTTGAACTGAGGTTTCTCGTTTCAAGTTATTTTGAACTAAGGTTTTTCGGTGCAAGTTGTTTTGAACCGAGTTTTGTCGATTCAAGGTATTTCGAATGGTGGTTTGTCAGTTCAAGGTCCTTTGTACATAAACTTCTTATTATCACAACAACTTTCTTTACTGGGGACAAATGTAGGGATCTTTTTAACGCGACTCAAAAAGTGTGTGCAGCGCTTATATCTACAGCTCAAGTATAATTCAGTTGCTAAAGTAATATCCTGAAAGTCAGGTGTCTAACTCGGGGAATAAGGCTAAAATCGTGACGACAACTATGGAAAGGGGTCTAAAACCTAACTATCGACTCACTATGGAGATAAGAAAAGGTGATGAAATTGTCTATGCGAAGTCCTATGAACTAACAAAAAGTATCTAATGAATGCAAACTAACCACTAAATGCAAGACTAAATTTGTTTAAGTTTTAGAAATAAACTGTGAGAAAGTGGGGATGGAATACACTCCCCCGAGCCGTCGGTAACCTTAAAATTATTTAAGTACTAAATAAATGAGGATTTAACTCCGCATAATACCTAGTCAAAAATAAAACTAACATGAAAGACACAATTATCGACATATGTATTATATCATTAAATACTAGGGTTACCTATGGAAAATGAAGTTAAAAGGTCTGCAATATTTGTTCCAACAAAGTATCAAACTTCCTAATCATTTAATTAATTCTATCCAATTTTATATTTATCCATAAGACCTAGGTTGGTTTCATGTACCCCAACCCATCTAAAATATCGAGCGGGACATGGATAACTTAACTAAGCATGTGATTTCTACGTTGCAAGAATTTATGATGTAATATTTAACGTGAAACAACATGTAAACATGCACAAATCTAGAAGAAAATGAAGGGAATATCATGCAAAGATGTAATCTTAAAAGAAAGGAGAGAGAAAACAATACTTATACAAAGATGACAATAAATTTATCTTCTTGACGTTCTTCTCTTTGCTTTTTCTTATTGCCTCTCAAAACTTCCTTCAAACTTATGAAAAGCTAAAGTTAAATTACCCTAAACCCACGGTACATGACTATGGGTCGTTTAGGAATTAGTTGAAAACCATAAAACTCTTGGATGAAAAATAGAATAAAATTCAAATTCGCAAACAAGTCAATTGAACCGGTTCGGCCTGACCACGAACCGGTTCGCCCAAGGTAAATTCTGAAATTACTCTTTTGCTCCTGGATTTTCTTCTCATCTTCAAATGCGCATGATTTTTTCACCGTAGCTCGGATTTGGGTGTTGTTTCTTCCAATATGCTCATAGCTTTAATCTCTTCACATTTTCCTTAGGTTCACATCCAGGCTCAGGATGAAAAACTACTTAATTGCCCTTCATTTTACTTTTCTTCATTTCTTTCGTTGTTTCGATTTTCCTCACGCATTCTCTTGCATTAAATACCTGTAAAATAAAAGAGATATACACAAAACAAGAACTACTTGTCGAATATGATTAGTAGCATAAATATGAGATAAATCTAGTCTAATTACAATGCATGTAACCATAAAAGTACCGAAATTAAGGGGATAAATATGAAATATTTACGCCGAATCAAATCCCCCTACCTTAGAACGTTGCTCGTCCCTAGAAATGTAAAAGAATAATCAAAAGAGTTAAAATAAACTTCCAAATAATTTGTTGGGAAAGAATACTTCTTTTGTGGGCAAACAATTACATTTAGCGTATACAACAAGCCTTTAAACCCTAGGCTACCCTAGTAGGACGAGTGGTGTCTCGTGAGGGTTTACAATGAATTTACCCACAAAATTTATTTTTTGCCTCAAATAATGTATCAAAATAATTAAAAGTTGTACAATTTAAATTCCAGATAAATAGTCATTTTAAATTTTTATTCAATAATCCTAATTCATAGTGTGTATATGCAAAGTCAAAAATTAAATCGCTAACTTCCATCGATTTATCATTACATTACTTCCCAAAAATTCGCTTTGATTCAATTTCTCATGGGATGCACTCATAAACGAATCTTTGGGATTGTGGCTATTTTCTCTCGGTATGCGAGATATAAAGAGTAAATGGAATGGAATACCAATTCAGGCACACAAATTAAAAGACGAAATTATTTAGGTGAAAATATCTCATGAACGGGTTACGATTATTGGAAAATGAAAAACATCATCTTTTAGTCACATTATTTTGTCTTTTATTATCTTTTGTGTTCTAGCTCTCCACGCGGAAATTAATTTCGTTATTTGAACTCAGTTAGGACTTTTTCAGGTCATTGTGTAGTGGGTAACAAGTAGGAATGATTGGGAAATTTGGAGTTACCAAATTTTTCTCGTGATGTTCTTAGGTACTTTTCTAGTATTTTTCTCTTTTTCTTCTACTTTCCATATTTTTCTCATTTTTTTATTTTTTTTGTTTTCCCCTCTTTGTGCATCGTTTGAATTTTTGGGGGGGAACAAACAATGGCCTAACTTCATTTATTCGAATTTCTCATTACATTACCATATGCGTCTCGAGATTAATTTTAATTTTGAGACATTGTTAGTGCATTTTCAGAACAAAATCACACTCGTTTTCCGCAACTGATCAAACAAGGATTTAGAGATCCTCAATGACTTTTTTCACTAAATTGAACTTTGAGTTAAATTTTAACTAGTATTGATATAATTACTCGAAAAAAAGGGATAGGCTCGAAATCTCACCGGGTTAAAAATCTCCACACTTATTAGTTAAGTCGTCAAATTTTGCTCAATTTTTATTTTTGGTCAATTTCAGCTTATTGCATTGGATTTTTATAAATTGAAACCTTAAACAAAAATTTAATGTTATTTTTGAAGATTTTAAATTGCAATTTTTAGTTATTTAGAAAAAAAATATTTTACTTTTTTCCTGGCATTTTTTTGGGGCAATTTTTTAAAATTTCTAATTTTTATGAACTTTTTGAAAATTTTCAATTTTTTTGGGCATTTTAAAAATTTGTGAAGTTTTAAAAGACGTACTTGTCACCCCCTCAAATTAGAGTTTTGCTTAGTCCTCAATGAAAAGGACTAAAATATAAATAAGAAAAAGAAAAAGTGTGAAATAAAATGAACAAATAAGGAAAATACAATTTTTCATTGATAGAAAAACAAATCTAAAGCATTACAAAGGGATAGATATTACATAGCTCTTAAATAAATACATCAATGAAGCACACAAGAACTACATATTAGAAAAATACAAAAAGGACCATGGCATCATTGGGAAGGGTCGGGTGCGTTGGGATCACGAGAGTAAGGGTCGTAGAAGTAGCTTGAAAATTGGGAATCGGAACCAATTTGCAATCGGGACATGTCCGCTTGGAGGCGCATCAATAGGATCATATCGCGCCGATAGTCACTCCTATCAACCTCCCGCTTCATCCTATGTTTGGTGATTAATGACGATTTTTCAAATCATCGATTCGGCGATTGATAACCGCCGTTTGATATGTGCTTTCATCAAAATTGGGCTCGTAGTCTGAGTCGTCCACTTCTTCCTCTTCTCCCGTGCCACCTACCTCTTCCTCCTCTTCGACCATCTCCACATCCTCAAAAATCGGGGGGGGGGGGGGGGAGGTTGAACGACCCGCATTTGCCTCCAACTACGCTCAATGGAGAAGGTATTGATTGGATTTTGGACGTGGGTGTAAGTACCTCCCCCAGGGATGTGTGCATCGGAGTAAAGGTCACAAATGAACCGTGAATATGGAAGAGACATCTTGCCTTTTGTATCATAGGCTGCAAATCCAATCTCTTGAAGGTAAATGTGGGCGAGGCTTCTTTGGATTTGCTCATCGAGGAGGTGGTAAAGAAAGGTACCATGGCGGAGGCAGATTTTGGAATTATTGGTGGTGGGAAGGATTGTACCGCAAGTGATTAGGTGGGCATAACGAATGCATTCGAGAAGTCACCCGATCGAAAAACTGTCCATCGCCCATTCCTCCCCGAGTGTCCACTACTCATTGACTATTATTTGAAGACTAGGGGCGTTGTTTGAATAGGTGTGATATTGAGGGATAATCACCCCTGCCGACCTCATCTTTCTTTAAATAATAGCAAGGGATAGGGGAACCCTCTTTCCATGGACATAGGCCTCATATTGGCCTTGGGATTTTCTAATGAGTGTCCCGTAGAAGAGATGCACCTCCTTATCATAGATGGAGTCGACGGGGGGATTCAAGAAGCGATACCACCCAAAGAGGTTAAAAGTTACGGTGACCTTAGCAGGGAGGTCATCCTAATGGACTTTTCGATCAATAAACACCGTTCGGGTGGGCCCGAAAAAATGCTCGACCCAATTCCACTCTTGGCAAGAATGGAATCCTTCATTCCCCCCTCGTTGATAATGTCGAGAGAATCATATTTTTTGGGGGTAGTCATGCTGAATTTATTAGAGGAGAGCTTGAGTGATTTTAGAAGAATAGAGGGAAGAATTTGGTGTGTAAGAGAGTGGTGTTTATAGGTGTTTGGGGAGGGGTAAAGGGTGGGAAAGTTAAAGGCTGGGAGGGAAATTGATGGAGGGAGATGAATTTAGGATTTGGGTTGGGCTGAAAGGAATAAGAAGTTATGGAATTTCGGATAGGAGGGAAAGGAAAGGATTTGGGGGGAGGAATGAATATGGTGGGAAAAAGAAGAGGAAAAGGCAAAAAATTTAAGTAAGTATGGCGAACCAGTTCGGCCCTGGAGCGAACCGGTTTGGCAGAATCTTCTGTCCATTCGATGGATTTTTCTCCATTTTCCTAGGCCAAGTGTTAAGAAGAGTATTTTTCCTCTAAATTCTTTCCTAAAACCTCCCTTTCAACTCTGGTCACCGAACTACCTCAAAATCTCTCTATTTCGTGATGTACTCTCTCTTGGGAATGGTGATAGTCACTTCGTGTCTCTAACCCTTTCTAACGGGGATTCTAAGGACACTTAAATACCCTAAAAAAACTCAAGCGACTCACACTATACAACGAACCTCACCCCATACATGTTGGGGGTTAGATGACCTCTCTTGGAAGCTTATTCATCCCCGTAGATGAGGTTCGATAACCAGATTGTGTCGGCTTCCTTAACACACGCCTTGAGACATGGCTTTCAGCATTTTCCATTAATTTAAATGTGTCCCCACCTTTCGGGTTATTCAATTCTGTATCACCATGGGGGAACACTTGTCTTATGATGAATGGGCCGGTTCACCGCAAACGTAATTTGTCCGAAAATAAGTGTAACCACGAGTTACATAAAAGTAATTTTTTATCCGGAAGAAACTATTTTCGATTGATAGTTCATTCATGTGCGAGTTTCATCATTTCCTTAGAGATGCGGGTGGTTTAATACGCATCGCTAAGTATTTCTTCCAACTTGTGCAATTGTAATTTTTGCACTTCGCCAGCTTTGTCAAGGTTATTGTTTAACCTCTTAATGGCCCAATACGCTTTGTGCTAGAGCTCGATGGAGAGATGGCAAGGCTTGCCATACACAAAGAGGAATGGGGACTTTCCAAAGGGGTTCTTGTATGCGGTCCTCTAAGACCATAGTGCATCCATTAATTTAGTAAACCAATCCTTTTGGTTAGGATCAATGGTATTTTTGAGAATTTATTTGATCTCTCAATTATCTAACCTGTCTTGGCCATTAATTTGAGGGTGGTACATCATCCCAACCTTGTGGACAACACCGTACATTCGCATTAGTTTTTCAAACAGCCTATTGCAAAAGTGCGTTCTGTTATCACTAATGATAGCCTTTGGAGCACCGAAATGAGATAGTATGTGTTCATGAATGAACTTCACCACCACCATACTAACATTCGTCCTTGTGGCTATTTACTCTACCCACTTAGACACATAGTCTATCGTGATAAGTATGTATATAAAACCAAAGGATGGAGGGAAAGTTCTTATGAAGTAGATGACCCAACAGTTGAATATCATGATGACGAGAATAGGGGTTAACGACATCATGTCTCATCGAGTGATAACTCCCATTCTTTAGCACTTATCACAAGATTTGTAATGGATGTTCACATCCCAGAATATTGTGGGCCAATAAAGTCCGCTTTGGAGAATCTTAGCGCCCTTCTTTTTTATGGAAAAGTGGCCTCCACAAGCTTTCGAATGACAAATCGGATGACACTAGGGACCTCGTCATCCGGCACACATCACCGGATAACTTGGTCAACACAATACTTAAACAAGTTTGGATCATCATAAAAAAATATACGCGAACAAGTGAAGAACTTCCTCTTCTCTTGTGGTGTCCGATCGGAGGGGACGACCCCCGTGACTAGATTAT
The DNA here is from genome assembly GCA_949130495.1 of Sambucus nigra. NCBI lineage: Eukaryota > Viridiplantae > Streptophyta > Magnoliopsida > Dipsacales > Adoxaceae > Sambucus > Sambucus nigra. Next base: position 236,955,334 of record OX422220.1, on the reverse strand, counting down.
TAACGATGTTCGCAAACCAGAGGAGAGAGGAAGTGGCAAATAATTGATCATCAAAAAAATACTTGTCTATTGGTATGTGATCTTTAGGTACGTCAAACGAGAGCCTAGATAAATGATCAACTACGACATTCTCTACTCCTTTCTTATCTTTAATGAAAAGGTCAAATTCTTGGAGTAGTAAGATCCACCTAATGAGGCGTGGCTTCGTATCCTTCTTGGAAAAGGAGATATCTGAGAGCCTCGTGGTTGGTAAAGCATATGGGTGAACTGATGAGGTAAGAACGGAATTTTTCTAGGGTGAACACTATCGCTAGTAACTCTTTCTCCGTGGTGGAGTAATTCAATTGAGGCCCGGTTAAAGTTCGGCTAGCATAGTATATGACGTGGACTTTCTTATTTTTTCGTTGCCCTAAAACAACCCCTACCACATAATCACTCGCATCACACACAATCTCGAATGGAAGGGTCCAATCCAAAGCTTGCATGATGGGAGCGGAGATTATCAAGCTTTTTAATTTTTTAAAAGATTTTTGGCATGCTTCACTCCACTCAAAAGGGGCATCCTTTACTAGTAGGTTACTTAAGGGCCTAGCGATGGAACTAAAGACCTTAATAAACTTATGATAAACCCCACGTGGCCTAAGAACGAGCGCACCTATTTTAATGACCAAGGTGGGGGAAGTTTGACAATAACGTCATTTTTGCCCTATCGACCTCTATACCCTTGGATGACACGATGTGTCCAAGAACTACGCATTCGGTAACCATAAATGCACTTATCCCAATTTCATACCAAGTTCTTTTCCACACATCGGGCTAAAACCTTCTTGAGATTAGCGAGGCAATGGTCAAAAAAGGACCCTCAGACACTAAAATCGTCCATGAACCCCTCAAGGCCCCTTTTGACCACGTTGTACGTTTGTAAACAAACATGCCAAAAGGATATGTGAACGTAGTCTTATCTTGAGCTAAATCATCCACCTCAATTTCATTATACCCTAAATAACCATCTAAAAAATAGTAAAATGGGTGGCTCGCGACTCTCTCAATAATTTGGTCCATAAATGGCAAAGGGAAATGGTCTTTTCGAGTGGCGTCATTGAGCTTCTGGTAGTCAATGCAAATTCGCCACCTGGTGGTGGTACATTTTGGGATAAGTTACCCCTTTGCATTTTCGACCACAGTCATTCCCGACTTCTTCAGGACGACTTGAATATGACTCACTCATTTACTATCCGAGATGGGATAGATGATGTCCGCATCAAATAACTTTATAATTTCCACTCTTATGACATCTTTCATCGTTGGTTTCAAACGCCTTTACATCTCGCTAGAGGGCCTCACGTCCTCCTCTAGGTGGATTTTATGGATGAAAATTAAAGGACTTATACCCTTTAAATCCACGAGCTCCAACCAAAAGCACTTCAGTGCTTCCTCAGAATAGCCATAAGCATTTTCTCTTGCTCTTTATTTAGGCTCGAGGAGACAATAACATGATATGTCTCATCCTCTCCTAAGTAAGAATATTTGATGTTAGAAGGAAGAATTTTCAATTCGAGGGTAGGAAATTTCTCATTTAAAGGAGTCGTGCACAATTCCCTCGGTGGTAGTTTGTTGAATCGAGAGACCCAACCGATATCTCTCACGTCCTCATCACTCTCATCCTCATCTAAATACTCTCTCATCTACTTCACCTCTTGCTCAAAATCAATGTACCCATTTTCTCTCTCACTCACCATAACAAGACACGCCTATAACAGATCCCTAGTGTGATTAACCTCAAAGTGTTCGTGTACTACCTCCTCTATAAGATCTTACTCATGAAATTCATCCTCATTACCCATTTTCTTGGCGATGTTGAAGATATTAGTCTCGAGTGTCAAGTTCCCGAATGTGAGTTGCATTTGCCCATTTCACGTGTTAATGAAATCATTAGTTGTAACTAAGAATGGGCGGCTAAGGATCATGGGAACATCATGGCTCGAGGGAGAGGAGGGATCTGTGTCCCAAATGACAAAATCAATTGGGAAGTATAAGGTGTCAACTTGGATGATCACGTCTTCAACAATCCTTCGAGGTATCTTTACAGAACGATCTATGAGTTAAAGAGTAATTTTTGTGGACTTAATTTCCCTCAAATTAAGTTGTTTATGGATGGAGTAAGGGATAATATTAACACACGTCCCTAAATCTAATGACGCTCTCTTAATTTTACTCTCTCCAATGGTGCATGAAATGGTAGGTGCATATGGATCTTTATACTTCAGCAGGAGGCCGCTCAAAAGTACCGAACTTACATTTTGTGCTTAGAAAACCTTCTTCTTTACCTTTAACTTACGTTTGACCATTAGAAAGTTCTTCAGAAACTTTGTATATGCGGGAGTTCGCTTGATTGCCTCGAGAAAAGGTAAATTAAGCTTTACTTGCTTAAGCACTTCTAAGATATCCTCACGGGAGGCCCCTTTAAGAGGAGGGACCAACCGTTGAGGGTAGGGAGTGGCATTAGGGAATTTCACTACCACCTCGAGCCTAACTATGTTATCTTTATCACTCTCATCCAAGGCATCTTTGGCCTCTTTCGTTTTGAGAAAAACGTCCTTATTATTTTGCTCGTCGTGTGGGGGAGGTGACAAGTCAACACCTCTCCCACTACGTAGAGTGGTTACCGCTTGACAATGATCTTTGTTTTCACCGGTATTATAACTAACATAGTTTTGACCTTGGGGAGGTTTTGTACTTGGGCGGGAAACTTTCCCTTATCTTAGACACTTAGGTAAGATTGCAACTTAGACAACAACGCTTGTAGGTCAGGAAAATTTTGGGCGTTTTGGGCATTTATCGTTGACTGAGTTTGCATGGATTGAGCTAAAGTGTCCTCTAGACTCTTCCACTATGGGATTATATAAGGCGCATGAGGGGGCACTTGCATATGTTGTGCTTGTTGGTAAGGTTAGAGTGGTGGCTATTATTGGGCAACATGTGGATTCGGGTTCATAGATGTGTTTGGTTGCCCGTAACTAAAATCAGGATGGTTTTTCCAAGAGGGATTAGAAAAATCCCATGAGGGGCATTAAAATTACCCTTATAAGCTCCCACCGCCTCAACTTGCTCTTAGAGAATAACCTTGTAGGCAGGTATCGTCGAACATTCCTTTGTTAAATGTCCCGCCTCACAAGTTGAGCACATCTCCTTTTTAATTGCTCGAGTGGATCTAAATACGTCTCTCCCCTAGATTCGACTACGTCCCCTAATCTCTTGTCCAGTCGATTAATTTGAACTCCAACTTGGCTTCCTTGTCCAGTTAATAGAATCCAAACGAGGAAGGATTTGTGGATGTGTGTTTAGCTTTAGGTTGGGTGTTCATATTTGATGTGTCCCACTCTTGAGTATTCTCGATGACATACTTAAAGTGGGCCTTCGCATCATCAACATCTAACCCTAAGAAATCTTCCGGCCACATAGTCTCAACGAGTTATTTAGAACTTAAGCTTATACCATGATGGAATAGGAGTTGAGTCACCACTTTTCAAAACCGTGGTGTGGGAACAAGTTAATTAACTCATTAATCCTCTCCCAATATTTATCAAAGAGCTCAATCTAGTTTTGCCTGAATTTGAGACCTAATAGAGTTAGTCCTATTTGCAAAAATGAACTTTTTGAGAAACTTAGCTTGCATATTCTTCCACGTGCCTATTGAGTTTGGTGCTAATGAACAAAGCCAAGTCTTGGCCTTTTCCTTAAGAGAGAAGGGAAAAATTTTGATGATCGCTACGTTTTGGGTGCATGTATAATCATTAAACGTCTCACACGCCTCCTCAAACTCTCTAATGTGGAGGCACGGCTTTTTCGATTCCATACCGTGAAACATTGGGAGAATCTGAATCAGTCAATTCCTAAAGTGAAACTGCCTCGTATTATACGAGAATATAATGTATCCCAGAGTGACGATTCGCTTTTGATATAAGAGGTCTCTTATGGGGCGATACGGCATCACTCCTCACCCGTCCTGAAACTAGCGTGATCAGACATCACACTCACACTTATAGAATCACTTTCCTCACTAGGGTTCCTAGACGTATGACTCGTGATATGACTACTTGGTGTAGGAGGTGGTACCCAGAAATTTGGTGAATTTAGAGTGTGAGGTCTACATGGCGGGAGTTCAACTATACGCTCAGGATTTGGATTGGGATGAGTATTTTGGATTTAAAGCACAAGATAATATTTTTATATTTATTTTCATTTTTCTATTTTTTTGGATATTTTATTTTTTTTATTTTTTTTATTTTTTTTGCCTTTTAGTAATTAGAGTCAAATTCTTAGATTAAATAGACCTATCCTAGAATGTTTACCTACTCCCCAACATCGGTGACAAAAACTTGATGAGACTCAAAAAGTGTGTGCAACGCTTGTATCTACAGCTCAAGTATAAGCCGGTCTCTCAAGTAATATCCCGATAAGTTGGGTGTCAAACTCAGGGAATAAGATGAAAATCGTGATAACAACTATGGAAAGGCATCTAAAACCTAACTATAGACTCACTAAGGAGATAAGAAAAGGTGATGAAATTGTCTATGTGAAGTCCTATGGACTAATAAAAAGTAACTTATGAATTCAGACTAACTACTAAATGCAAGACTAAATTTGTTTAAGTTTTAGAAATAAACTATGTGAGAAAGTGGAAATGGAATACACTCCCCCGAACCATTAACAGTTATGTTGAATATAAAATGTTCAAGAATTAAATATATGATTCAGAGAAAACCATAAAATTATTTAAGTACTAAATATATGAGGATTTAACTCCGCACAATACCTAGTCAAAAATAAAATTAATGTGAAGGACACAATTGTCTACACGTGTGTTATATCCTTAAATACTCCGATTACCTACGGCAAATGAAGTTAAAAGGCCTACAATATCAATTACAACAAAGTATCAAACATCCTAATCATTTATTTAATTCTATCCAATTTTATATTTATCCATGAGACCTAGGTTGGGTTCACGTACCCCAACCCTCTAAAAAATCTAGCCGAACATGGAAAACTTAACTAAGCATGTGATTTCTATGTTGCATGAATTCATGATGTAAGATTTAACGTAAAACAACATGTAAACAAGAATAAATCTGGAGGAAGAAGAAGGGAATATCATGCAAAGATTTAATCTTGAAAGAAAGAAGAGAGAAGACCATACTTATATTGAAATTGCATGTAAAGATGAAAATAAATTAATGTTCTTGATGTTCTTCGCTTTGATTTTTCTTCTTGGCTCTCAAAACTTCCTTCAAACTTATGAAAAACTAAAGTTAAGTTACCCTAATGTCATCTTACAATGATTATGGGTCGTTTAGGAAGTAGTTTAAAACCATAAAACTCTTGGATAAAAATAGGATAAAAATTCAAATTCATGAACAGGTCAAGCGAACCGGTTCGTCCTGACCACGAACTGATTTGCCCAAGGTAAATTTATGAAATTACTCTTTTGCCCTGGATTTTCTTCTTATCTTCAAACGCGCATAACATTTTCCTCGTAAATCGAATTTGGGTTTCATTTTTTCCAGTATGTTCGTTGCTTCAAGATCTTCACTTTTCCTCTGAGCTCAAGTTAAAAAATTACTTAATTGCCCTTGATTCTCCTTTCCTTAATTTATTTCGTTGTTTCGATTTTCCTCTATGACCCGCTTGCACTAAGTACCTGTAAAATAAGAGAAAAATACAAAAAATAAGAAATACTTGTCGAATAGGATTAATAGCATAAATACGAGATAAATCTAGTCTAATTATAATGCACGAAATCATAAAAGTATTGATATAATGGGGATAAATATGAGATATTTACGACGAATCACTTATAGACATACCTCCTTATTTAGAGATAAACCTCCTCATCAATAGACTAATGACAAATCAAGACAATGTTGATCTTAATAAAAGATAGAGGATGCCTTCCAGAAGAACCTAGTCTGTCCACCATGTATTTTTATCTATTTTTATGAAGTTATAAGTTATGTTTTAATAGTGATGAGGTTACTCGGTACCTGCGATGAACTAGGCCTGGAAGGACTTGGGTGAGCTTTCATGCTTTATCGAAAAATCATTGAGGGAATTGGTTTATAGGATTGGTAAGAAAGAAAATGTTAAGGCATGACTTAACCATTTTAGATACACCAGATAAAATTTCCATCTTTGCTCGATAGAGCACATTCGAGCAATATTGACCTACCTAAACACGAGCTTACTCTGCCATAGAGTTTTAGTACCAAAAATAGTATCTTTACATAAAAGATCTGAATGATGCCATACTATACCTAGGCATGTCAAATCAACTAATCTCAAACAATGGCAGTTTAGTGAGGTGACGATAATATGTGGCGACGCCCGATACAACGGTTGGTCATTATAGATTTCATTTAACATTTAATGCATCTGATATGTTAGGTATGGTAGTCTGACCCAACATTTAATGCACCTGAGGTTCCTCGCGAGTATTCCGATCCTATAAATACCCCCAACTACCCTTTGATAAAGGGAGAGACTTTTAAGAGGACTTTAAGAGAGTTATTGCAAACACGAGATATTAAAAGAAGACACGATTTTTGATTCAAAATCCCACTTTGATAGAGTTATTGCAAACCAAATCTTTTATCCTTCACCATTAATGCTTTTGTCCAATATTTTACCAACAACCTAAGCATTCATCAAACTTTGACCAATATTCTTTTATACCTTGGTGTTTGAGCCGCCTTCCTAAGGTGCTTTTAGAGTACTTTCTTCTCTCTCCATCTACCTAGATGCCATTAGAGGTTCATTTATTGCTCTAATAGGTTGTACTTATTCCTTTGCATTGAGTTATACACGTGAGTTTGTTCAATATCATTCAGAGTGCCTTTACTATTGTGTTATCACCATTAATACGAGTTACACCTCTGTTTATCTTTAAACACCCTAGCAAATAGAACTACTCCCTTACATTAAGAAACATTTTATATAATACCCCTTATTTTAAGGATAATTAAATTTTAATGATTTACATAAAAAAATTTACATGAAAATTATTTTGGAATCAAAATTTAATTTAATAATAGGAATTTGGATTTTAATTAAAATAATAAAGTTAGACTTTAAATTAATGTGTAATTGTACTCTAATTAATTAATTGTGATTGATTTTGTTTGGGATATGGTTTAGGGTTAAAACCCAAGTTAGATGTGAATTTTGATTTAATTTGGTGGGAAAGTTGTTCGCATTTTTAAGGTTAAAATTATTTGGAATTATTTTTTATTTGTTGGGGAGTGATTAATTTGGATTTCATGGGAGATTCAAATCGAGAGAGAGAAGAGAGAGAGAGAGAGAGAGAGAGAGAGAGAGAGAGAGAGAGAAGGGGGGGGGGGAGAGAAATTGGTATGTGCAGAAGGGTCCAATTCTAATTAGTTATTTACCATGTTAAGAAAATTAATTCCATTTTAATTTGAACCATACTTTAATTATACCAAATAAAATTAGCCAGGCCAAATTACGTAAAAGTGATGATTACAAAGGAAGTAATAAAATAAAACATAGAAGCACAAAAGTAATTTAGAGTGGGAACCATCGAGGGAAGAACCACTATCACCCCAACCCACTTATACGTCGCCTAGTACTAATACGAAGTTTCACATGACTTAAAAATGACTTACATATACAACTACAATAACCACTATGGTGTTGCTTCCTTGTCTTACTACTCCTTTGACTTTTCCCAGACTAAAAAGTGTTTCTCTAGTTTAGGAATAATCTAAACAACCTTCAAGGCTTCGGTATCCACTGATGTCGATTGATGATTATTTTCCCATATGATCACTCGTGATGAAAACTTATGATGAAGATGATATGTATCAATTTGAATCGTAATTTCGACTCTCTAGAGTACCAGTCTCTGACAAAATTAACTTTGAAATCCACCAAGGTCTTAAACCACAACCAAATTTGACGTGTATAATGGTAATCTGATGTTACGCATTCAAATGATCATTATTTTGGCAATATATGTCATGAACACTAAAAAAAAAAACTCAAAAACACTCTTTCTAGGGTTTTGGAAATTTTTAAAAGTCAAGGAAGTTAATCTAGATCGAAATTAGACTCATACTAACATTTTTAATGTGAAAAGACATCAAAAACACGTTTTTGCAAATTTGTCCCAAGATCGAACAAGGTCAACCTCATTCGAACAAGGATATTCTCATTTGAAAACATTTTTGAACAAGCCTTCCTTCCTCAATTGAGGTCTCTCATTTGAAACACCTTTCAAATGATCTTTGAATGAGGGCTTAAAATCTTCACAACAACTTTGTACAAGTTTAATTGTTTTAAGCATAACTTTTAACTCAGATGTCAGAATGATGCACGATGTTTTGTGTTTTAAAGATTACACCAAACTCTTAAAATTTTCATATTTTGAGAGGTATGAAATTCCATCACTTGATTTTCTAAGAATATTCTCAAAGTTTTAAAATATTTTCTTAGTTAAAAAATAATTGAGAACATAAAAAATTGTATTTCCTCACTTGCAACAATTCATGAACAACAAAATCAAAAGAAGACACAATGTAAATCAAATTCAAAACTTACCAAACTTACTGTTGATACCAAAAATTATCCACTAACGTGAACTAACCAGAGATGGACATGTGTCATCCTACATGGCAAGAATCCTAGTTAGTAAGTCATAGCATCGCTTACCAACATGAAGAATGTTGACCAACTCCAGGAAGGTCGACCAACAGTGGGAAGACCGAAAACCTTGATCAGCAAAATTCCAACAACCAAGAGCATTATGTAATACCCCGTACTTTTGGCTATATTTATTTTTGGGATTAATTAATTAAATGCGTATTAATTGGAAATTAATCCGGGATATAAATACTAACGAGATGCGAGTTGGTATTTGATTATGTGCATACATGTTTTGATATATGTATTTGGTATTATAAAATTTGTCGTGAGATTTATATACGACATTTTAGAAATTTTGTTGAGACGTGTGGGACCGCCGCGTCACGGTGTAATGTTTTGATTATAAAAAGTGAATTTAAAATCTATAAACCGTATGGTCGTTTTGAGTGCGCCAACGCGTCCGGAAGGGTCGAGATAGTCAGAAAACACTAGCCGGGGGTGTAGTTTGGGTCTCGGGGTATTTTTAGGCCATACCGGCAAGTTAAAGGGTATTTTGGTAATTTCACATTTTGGGGGAATTAAAAGTGACGAAAATTGGGAGTTTTAATCTGATGTGGATTTAACCCATTAAGCCCATTAACCAAACCATATTAACCTAGAAGGCTACGTAGGTTATTAGAAGAGTTTTCTAAGTTTCCCAAATCAAACCCTAGCCACCTTAAGCCACCATTGGAGAAGAAGCTTGGAGAGAAGAAATTCTGCAGAAATCTTCACCAAACCAACACCAAAAATCAGAAATCCAATCAAGGCAAGTGTTTTAATCATATTTAAATTCGTAGAATGTTTCTTCCATGTTAGAAAATTGATGAATTATAACTATTCTTGAGAGATAATGAAAACCCATGTAGTTTGGAGCTTAGAACTTGAAAATCTTGAAGAGAATTGCATGTAGAATGATAGGTAGATGATTATTCTCATGATAATTGTGATTAGAAGAAATTAAAATGGATTAAAATTCTGGGATTTGATGATGATATAAAGTTAGGGTTCATGTTCTTGAAATAATTGGGGAAAAAGTGTAGAGATTTATATTTTGATTGATGTTAAAGAGATTTAATCCTTGAAAACATGTTAGGAAGTGACTTGAATATGTTTAGGATGAATTAGAGACCCTAAAACGTTGTTGGGATGAACTTTGGAAGAGATTAGGAGTGATAATATGGAGAAAAAACGAGATGGGAAAAATTCTGGGCCGAAACTGGTCCCTCGTTAGAAGACCTTCCCAGGTCGTTCGAACGAGCTCGTTCGAACGAGCTTCTAACGAGTTGACCAGTCGCTTCTAACGAAAAGGAGTTTCGTTCGATATCTCGTTCGAACGAGATATCGTTAGAAGGTACAGTTCGTTCGAACGAACTGGAATCTCGTTCGAACAGCCTCGTTCGAACGAGACTTCTAACGAGTTGACAGAGGGATCTCGTTCGAACAGTCTCGTTCGAACGAGACTTCTAACGAGTTGACAGTTTGGTCCTTTTTGGACTGTTTTGATTTTTTGGAGTCCCGTAAACTTGTTCGAGGATATAGATATCATTCCGTTGATGTTGTAATGATAGGATTGGGACTTTTGGGTATTTATGAGAAGGAAATTATATACGAGAGTTATATTAAATGGACGGTTTGGGTTGAGACGTGAGTGTCTACTACGACGTGAGAAAATTATGGCGCGTATGATTATAAACCAGAATAGTATAAAATGTGATAATTATAGTTAGTGCGAGAATGCGATATGTACTACAATTAAACTACGGTATTACTAAGACGGGTGTTTACTTAGTATTGGTATATGAATTGTGTGTATGACATGCCTACCATACTTGCTATCACGGGAGGTTTGCGTTCGCTTAGGGCCCTCTAATCCTTGTGTTGCCCGGATTTAGACTGGTTACCTTGATGAACATAGGTCATAGAAAGACTTATTGGGATATTAATAAGTCCGCTGATCGTAGGAGCGTAGGTATGTGCGTGACCTATGTGATGTGACTGTGTTCGCCTCCATTGTTTGTGATGTTGTTATCTGTGAACTATTCCTGAGAGATTCGGAATATGTAATCCTTATGTACGTGATGTACCGGGATGGATAGCAGAGTATGTGTGCACCGCAGCTTAGTTCTCGGGGTGCTTATATTGTATATTTATGATGTGAATAATATACACTTAATTAATGGGAACCTTCATGTTAATGTTGTGAATATAATTACGGTATTGTTTCGAGAAAAATAACGAGTTAACTGATAGTGTTATATATTGCATATTGAGCATTTGAGTTTACATTAAACCCTCTTGATTACGAGCGTTATAATGTTAATAGAACCGAGTAATATGGGTAGGACATATGATAGTCTAGCTAGAGATGATGTCACTTAGCTAGTGGTTTGTGTCGTTATAGATGGGTACTTACGTTAGGAGTGCACAGTTAGACGAGAGGTGAGAATATCATGTGAGTGCACGTCCTAACATGTACTTTGCATTTAATGTTTTAAATGTTTTTAAAGCACTTGCAGGTTTTTAAAATAACTCCACATTCGGGCTCTGACCCGTTTGCTTTTCAAATCTTTTTCTTGTAAAACCATTTTAGGTGCCCAGCCACAAGGACACCAAGCATAGGATACTCATTCAGGTGACGAGCTGTAGCTATTTGTGGAAGCTACAGGGATTTGCTTGTAGACGCTTCTATCTTTTGGATTCCAGAGTCACTATCTATCAGTTGTAGGGCATGTTGCCCATTTCTATCAGAGCATCTTTTACGTTTCAGTTTTCAGACTTTAGCATGTATTGTTTCAGTATTCAGTTTACTTTTCAGTTGTGGGATTTGTAGTGAGGAGTTTTCCTCCAGACTTTATTTACACTATGTGATGGTTATTCGTTTTACTTCAGTATGGTGAATGGTGTTATTTATTTCTTCATTACACTTGTTGCATGTTAATTAGACTTTAATTAAAATTTGGCACTTACTTTTTAAATACTAGGTGGTTAGTAATCATAAAAATATTTTCGACAGTGATGCTATTAACTGGACCAACTTGGCATTTTGAATTAATTTAATAAAGGAGTAGCTACCCGGTATTTAATTAGTCGGGGTGTCACAGGTGGTATCAGAGCATCAGGTTCTAGTGTCCTTTAGGATCTAACGGCTTATTATCTTTTCGCTACGTTTCTTTGATATAGAGCCCTATATTTTAGGACTGTTGTACTCTTTTTGTGTATGCTTCGTTCTTCAGCTATCTTAAGTTTATAAACAGCGAACTTATAAACTTTGTTCTTATTTCAGATGCCTCCACGACGTGCACGACGAGTTCCCAGGGATGCAACGCCCGAACCCCAGCCCGCTCCAGTTCAGGGCATGATGAACGCCGCTGAGGTTGCAGCTATAGTAGCCCAAGCGGTAAATGCCGCCATTGCCGTTGTTCAGCAGGCACCACCACAGGCGCCGGTTGCCGCGCCAGTGCAGTTTAATGCATTCCCGTCTGCTTAGGAGCGTGTACGTGACGCTTTTCAGAAAGCGCATCCGCCAGAGTTTGCAGGTAGCTCAGATGTGGTAGTCTCGAGCCAGTGGAGGAAGGATATGCAGAGGCACTTAAGGATGTATGAGTGCACGGATGTTCAGAAGCAGGTGCTAGCTACTTTTAAGCTAGTTGGATTTGCGCTACAGTGGTGGGAGTCTATTACCACCATGGAGGATAGGGATACTCTCACGATTCAGGAGTTCTGGGTGCGGTTCGACCGCAAGTACTTTCCGTCAGCTGTTCATACGGAGATGAGGAGGAGATTGATGAGTCTGAAGCAGGAAGGTAAGACCGTGGTCGAGTATGAGGCCGAGTTCACAAATCTGTTGAATATCGTTCCAGATGAGATACCAACAGAGAAGAAGAAGATTGAGAACTTCACTGACGGGTTGACTTGGAGGATCCGTCAACATCTGCTAGGGAACCTATCATTGGCCACTTATTCTGATGTGGTTAACGCTGCATTGTTACACTGCCAGGACCACCGTTTTCATATGGCCGAGGGTAAGAGGTCGGGGGAGTCTAGCCATCAGGGCAGGACTGGAGGACATGGTGCCAGCGGGGCACAATCTGGTCAGGGGCAGAGACAGAATGAGCAGGGCTCCCAGCAGGGGGATAATAAGAGGTTCCGATCAGGGAACTACAGGCAGGGACAGGGAGGTTTCCGTCAGGGCCATCAGGGTCCAAACGGCCATCAGGGCCAACAGGGGCAGAATGGGCAGCAGTTTCACCAGGGCCAGCAGGGCCAAGGGAGGAACGGAAACGGCCACCAGGGTCGGGGACAGCAGGGACAGAGAGGAGGGAACTTCCCAAGGAAGTGCTTTGTTTGTGGCAAAACTGGCCATAAGCGACAAGATTGTCCTGATAGGGGCAGGGCCCCACAGCAGCAGCAGCAGGGTGCTCGCCAGGAGCCACAGAGGCCTATGTTTCCCGCCGCTCTTCCCGCACCGCCACAGATGGCAGCATTGCCACCCATTCCAGTAGTCCCAGTTCAGCAGGGGCAGCTACAGTATGGACATGTCTACAACGTCCACCAGGTTGCAGTTCCACAGGCACCGCCCGCGATTGAGGGTACGTTTCCTATCCATGGCACTATGGGTCGGGTATTATTTGATACGGGTGCTACACACTGTTTTATAGCTACACACTTCGCGAAAGCTTTAGGATTGTTAGCTACGGCAGAGAGCACAGTGACGTGTGTCGACTCACCATTGGGGAGTGGGTCACTTATTTTCTTTATATGCCGGGGAGTGGGGGTAGAGATTGGTGGTTTGGTATTACCTGCGGACATGTTAGTGTTAGACATGCATGTTCACGATGTGATTATTGGGATGGATTGGCTCGTAGCTTATAGGGCCATGATTGATTGCTTCAGCGGGAGCATTATTTTTGCCATTCCGGGGCAAGAGATGTTTGTAGTGGCGATGTCTCGCCCAAAGGGAGGATCGACCGCTCATTTGTATTACATTGAGGAGGATACCTCTAAGGAGGTAGTGATTCCTTTAGATTCTATCCCAGTAGTCAGGGAATATTCGGATGTGTTTCAGGAGATACCAGGCTTACCCCCTAGTCGAGAGATAGACTTTGTTATAGATTTGCTACCGGGTACGAGACCTATAGCACGCGCACCGTACCGTATGGCTCCAGCTGAGATGAGGGAGTTGCGGGATCAGATAGAGCAGCTGTTAGGTCAGGGCTTTATTCGCAGGAGTACCTCACCTTGGGGCGCTCCAGTTTTGTTTGTGAAAAAGAGGGACGGTTCACTGAGATTGTGTGTGGACTACCGAGAGTTGAATAAGGTCACGATACGGAATAAGTATCCGTTGCCTCGAATCGATGACTTATTCGACCAGTTGAGAGGAGCTTCTTTCTTCTCGAAGATTGACTTGAGATCGGGATACCATCAGTTACGTATCAGGGAGGAGGATGTCTCGAAGACTGCGTTCTTGTCGAGATATGGTTCTTACGAGTTTCGGGTTATGCCTTTTGGCTTGACCAACGCTCCAGCTGTGTTTATGGACTTGATGAACAGAGTGTTCAGGGATTTCCTAGATCAGTTTGTTATTGTCTTCATTGATGACATTCTGGTTTACTCTCAGACAGAGGAGGAGCACGCCGAGCATTTGAGGCAGGTTTTGCAGACACTTCGTCAGAACGAGCTGTATGCAAAATATGAGAAGTGCGGGTTTTGGCTGAAGGAAGTCCAGTTTTTGGGACACATTATTTCCGACCAGGGAATATCTGTTGATCCGGGGAAGGTATCCGCGGTGAGGGAGTGGGGACAGCCCACGACACCAATGGAGATTCGTAGTTTCTTGGGTCTAGCAGGATACTACAGGAGGTTTATTCGGGGTTTCTCAGAGATAGCAGGTCCTTTGACACATCTGACTCGTAAGGGTGTGCCATACATCTGGAGTGATGCCTGTCAGTTGGCATTCGATGAATTGAAGGACAAATTGACCTCAGCACCTGTGTTAGCCTTGTCGAGACCGGGAGTTGAGTATTTGGTTTACACCGATGCGTCTTTGCAAGGACTGGGAGGTGTATTACAGCAGGATAGACAGACCATAGCTTATGCTTCCCGTAAGCTTAAGCCTCATGAGAAGAATTACCCCACGCATGATTTGGAGTTGGCGGCAGTGGTATTTGCCCTACGGATTTGGAGGCACTATCTTTTGGGGGAGAAGTTCCAACTGTTCACGGACCACAAGTCCCTACAGTACCTATTCACGCAGAAGGAATTGAATATGCGGCAGCGTAGGTGGCTTGAATTTGTGAAAGACTACCAGTTCGACATCCAGTACCACCCGGGTAAGGCTAACGTGGTGGCAGACGCGTTGAGCCGTAGGCCAGCAGATGAGGTGGCAGAGGTGTGGAAGGCTAAGTGGAAGGAATTGGGACACCAAGATGCAGTGGACCGATCTTTCATGTCTGTGATGACCGTTACACCGCAGATTGTCACGAAGGTAGTACGGGCACAGGCCAATGACTCGTTCTGTCAGGAGCAGATAGTTCGATTACTATCAGAGGGAGCCGAGTCCTATACCGTTAGCTCAGACGGGGGATTACGCTTCAATGGGAGATTAGTGGTTCCGGAAGGGGATGAATTGCGACACGACGTGATGGCAGAGTCGCACGGCTCACGGTACATCCCGGAAGGGACAAAATGTACCAAGACATGAGACGCCAGTATTGGTGGAGCGGTATGAAGAGAGATATCGCTGAGTTTGTTTCGAAATGTGCCACTTGTCAGCTTGTAAAAGTGGATCATCAGAGACCGGCAGGATTGCTACAGCCATTGGAGGTCCCGGTGTGGATGTGGGAGAGCATATCTATGGACTTTGTCACGGGGTTGCCTACGTCGCAGAGGGGTCACGACTCCGTTTGGGTAATTGTGGACAGGTTGTCCAAGGTCGCTCACTTTTTACCCGTAAGGACTGACTACACTGCGGGACAGTATGCCCAGCTCTTCATTTCAGAGATTGTGAGACTTCACGGTGTGCCCCTGAATATCGTGTCTAACAGAGACAAGATATTCGTTTCGCGGTTTTGGGAGAGTTTCCAGGAGGCCATGGGCACGGAATTGCGGTTGAGTACGGCTTATCATCCGCAGACTGATGGGCAGACTGAGCACACAAATTAGATGTTGGAGGACATGCTACGCATGTGCATTATTGACTTCGGGGGTGGATGGGAGCAGTACCTCCCACTGGTGGAGTTTGCTTACAACAACTCCTATCAGTTCACGATTGGCATGGCTCCGTTTGAGGCGTTGTACGGTAGGCCTTGTCGTTCCCCAGCATGTTGGTTAGAGGTGGGGGACAACAAAATACTTGGGCCGGAAGTGATTCAGGATACTTCGGCAAGGATTGAGTTGATTTGGAGTCGCATTCGGGTAGCTCAAGACAGGAAGAAGAGTTACGCTGATGCGAAGAGATTTTTCAGGGAGTTCCAAGTAGGTGACCAGGTTTTGCTCGGGGTATCTCCTATGAAGGGGATTATGCGTTTCGGGAAGAAGGGGAAGTTGGCACCGAGGTATGTGGGGCCGTTTCCTATTATTGAGCGGATCGGACCGGTTGCGTATAGACTTGGGTTACCGGAGCATTTGCATCGGATTCACGATGTGTTCCATATTTCCTCGCTGAGGAAATACCTTAGAGTTAATTTGGCTCATTCTCACATTGCTGTGGAGGACATCGATCTCCAGCCTGATAGCTCCTACGAGGAGTGGCCGATTGCTATTTTGGACCGAAGCGAGAGGAAACTGCGGTCAAAGATAGTTCCGTTAGTGCGTGTTCAGTGGCGACATCACAATGTCGAGGAGTCCACATGGGAGCGCGAGGATGAGATGCGCGAACGTTATCCAGAGCTGTTTTTAGCAGGTACTTTCTAGTTTCGAATTTCGGGACGAAATTCAGTTATTAGAGGGGAAGTATGTAATACCCCGTACTTTTGGCTATATTTATTTTTGGGATTAATTAATTAAATGCGTATTAATTGGAAATTAATCCGGGTTATAAATACTAACGAGATGCGAGTTGGTATTTGATTATGTGCATACATGTTTTGATATATGTATTTGGTATTATAAAAGTTGTCGTGAGATTTATATACGGCATTTTAGAAATTTTGTTGAGACGCGTGGGACCGCCGCGTCACGGTGTAATATTTTGATTATTAAAAGTGAATTTAAAATTTATAAACCGTATGGTCGTTTTGAGTGCGCCAACGCGTCCGGAAGGGTCGAGATAGTCAGAAAACACTAGCCGGGGGTGTAGTTTGGGTCTCGGGGTATTTTTAGGCCATACCGGCAAGTTAAAGGGTATTTTGGTAATTTTACATTTTTGGGGAATTAAAAGTGACGAAAATTGGGAGTTTTAATCTGATGTGGATTTAACCCATTAATCCCATTAACCAAACCATATTAACCAAGAAGGCTACGTAGGTTATTAGAAGAGTTTTCTAAGTTTCCCAAATCAAACCCTAGCCACCTTAAGCCACCATTGGAGAAGAAGCTTGGAGAGAAGAAATTCTGCAGAAATCTTCACCAAACCAACACCAAAAATCAGAAATCCAATCAATGCAAGTGTTTTAATCATATTTAAATTCGTAGAATGTTTCTTCCATGTTAGAAAATTGATGAATTATAACTATTCTTGAGAGATAATGAAAACCCATGTAGTTTGGAGCTTAGAACTTGAAAATCTTGAAGAGAATTGCATGTAGAATGATAGGTAGATGATTATTCTCATGATAATTGTGATTAGAAGAAATTAAAACGGATTAAAATTCTGGGATTTGATGATGATATAAAGTTAGGGTTCATGTTCTTGAAATAATTGGGGAAAAAGTGTAGAGATTTATATTTTGATTGATGTTAAAGAGATTTAATCCTTGAAAACATGTTAGGAAGTGACTTGAATATGTTTAGGATGAATTAGAGACCCTAAAACGTTGTTGGGATGAACTTTTGAAGAGATTAGGAGTGATAATATGGAGAAAAAACGAGATGGGGAAAATTCTGGGCCGAAACTGGTCCCTCGTTAGAAGACCTTCCCAGGTCGTTCGAACGAGCTTCTAACGAGTTGACCAGTCGCTTCTAACAAAAAGGAGTTTCGTTCGATATCTCGTTCGAACGAGATATCGTTAGAAGGTACAGTTCGTTCGAACGAACTGGAATCTCGTTCGAACAGCCTCGTTCGAACGAGACTTCTAACGAGTTGACAGAGGGATCTCGTTCGAACAGTCTCGTTCGAACGAGACTTCTAACGAGTTGACAGTTTGGTCCTTTTTGGACTGTTTTGATTTTTTGGAGTCCCGTAAACTTGTTCGAGGATATAGATATCATTCCGTTGATGTTGTAATGATAGGATTGGGACTTTTGGGTATTTATGAGAAGGAAATTATATACGAGAGTTATATTAAATGGACGGTTTGGGTTGAGACGTGAGTGTCTACTACGACGTGAGAAAATTATGGCGCGTATGATTATAAACCGGAATAGTATAAAATGTGATAATTATAGTTAGTGCGAGAATGCGATATGTACTACAATTAAACTACGGTATTATTAAGACGGGTGTTTACTTAGTATTGGTATATGAATTGTGTGTATGACATGCCTACCATACTTGCTATCACGGGAGGTTTGCGTTCGCTTAGGGCCCTCTAATCCTTGTGTTGCCCGGATTTAGACTGGTTACCTTGATGAACATAGGTCATAGAAAGACTTATTGGGATATTAATAAGTCCGCTGATCGTAGGAGCGTAGGTATGTGCGTGACCTATGTGATGTGACTGTGTTCGCCTCCATTGTTTGTGATGTTGTTATCTGTGAACTATTCCTGAGAGATTCGGAATATGTAATCCTTATGTACGTGATGTACCGGGATGGATAGCAGAGTATGTGTGCACCGCAGCTTAGTTCTCGGGGTGCTTATATTGTATATTTATGATGTGAATAATATACACTTAATTAATGGGAACCTTCATGTTAATGTTGTGAATATAATTACGGTATTGTTTCGAGAAAAATAACGAGTTAACTGATAGTGTTATATATTGCATATTGAGCATTTGAGTTTACATTAAACCCTACTTGATTACGAGCGTTATAATGTTAATAGAACCGAGTAATATGGGTAGGACTTATGATAGTCTAGCTAGAGATGATGTCACTTAGCTAGTGGTTTGTGTCGTTATAGATGGGTACTTACGTTAGGAGTGCACAGTTAGACGAGAGGTGAGAATATCATGTGAGTGCACGTCCTAACATGTACTTTGCATTTAATGTTTTAAATGTTTTTAAAGCACTTGCAGGTTTTTAAAATAACTCCACATTCGGGCTCTGACCCGTTTGCTTTTCAAATCTTTTTCTTGTAAAACCATTTTAGGTGCCCAGCCACAAGGACACCAAGCATAGGATACTCATTCAGGTGACGAGCTGTAGCTATTTGTGGAAGCTACAGGGATTTTCTTGTAGACGCTTCTATCTTTTGGATTCCAGAGTCACTATCTATCAGTTGTAGGGCATGTTGCCCATTTCTATCAGAGCATCTTTTACGTTTCAGTTTTCAGACTTTAGCATGTATTGTTTCAGTATTCAGTTTACTTTTCAGTTGTGGGATTTGTAGTGAGGAGTTTTCCTCCAGACTTTATTTACACTATGTGATGGTTATTCGTTTTACTTCAGTATGGTGAATGGTGTTATTTATTTCTTCATTACACTTGTTGCATGTTAATTAGACTTTAATTAAAATTTGGCACTTACTTTTTAAATACTAGGTGGTTAGTAATCATAAAAATGTTTTCGACAGTGATGCTATTAACTGGACCAACTTGGCATTTTGAATTAATTTAATAAAGGAGTAGCTACCCGGTATTTAATTAGTCGGGGTGTCACACATTATGGACGTTATGTATTGATGCAAATGCCTGATTTATAAAGGTATTCCATTCATTAATATTCCATCTCTCTATCTCCTTAATTGGCTATAAATACATTGTAATCCCTTCATCAAGGGTAGGTTCAAGTCATTCAAAACACGAGAGGCCAGACAAAATACAAGTCAATAAGAAACACAGTGGACATGTAACACCCTGCCTAATAAAATATCGGGTGGCCAGTCCCATACCAAATTAAAACAGAATATACAGTAGGTTCATTCTTAGCATCACTATTGAAAACATTTACAAATCACCCAATACCCAATTAAGCTGGTGTTAAAAACTGTCCAAATTTTAATTCAACACAATTCATTTTTAGTTTACGAATAACACTACACATTTTATTCTACCACAATAATAACTGGACAGATAACTCAAAAGAATTTAAATGCAATTGGAATAGACATTCCCAAATAATTTCTCAATATAGTAAACCTAACAATAATAAATGTATTAAAATGACACGAATACAAGAATATTTTGACTCAGATAGAAAGGAGATAATTGAATTCCTCTGGGCGACATGCCCTAAATACAAGAACACTACTCAATGTGAATCAAATGAAGATAGGCGTCTAAGCAATACTCCATAGCTCGTCATAATCCTCTAAGGTTGGCGTCCATACTACTGGACACCTGATATAGAAGGTACAATAGAAAAGAGAATATGCAAGAAAATGGGTCAGAGCCCGACGTGAAAATAGTTTTAAAACAGCAAGTGAAATATTGCAATATTTATCACTTATAATATTCATGTTAGGTTATCGGACTCTCTCTTGAGATTCTCACCTCTCATCTATAGTGCACATATAACGTACCTCTAAAATGGCTCATGAATTCTAACCCAATTCTCCTCTCATAAATTCTGATTCGTGAGACCGTATGTCTATTATTTAATTAAGATAACGTCTTCTTTTTAATATAGGTCAATATGCATAACTCAATAATGCTATGAAATTCCAAGCACTTACTATGATTAGAAACCATTAATCAATATTTATCTACTTACGTATACAGTAGAAGAATCCCAGGTTTAGGTATATATATAAATCACATATACAATATATATACTAATCGGCACCTCACATACAATCTATGGTGCTGGCATACTCTGCTATCAAATCCCCGTATTTTTCGTACTAAGGGAAATACTAGTTCGGAATCACTCACGAACTATATTAATACAAAATACATACAAATGGAGGCGAAGCATAGTTCCAAGTCACGAAGAGGTCATCACATACCCTCATGTCTCTTAGGACCGTCTAACTATCATACGGATAGCCTGTACCAAGGAATCCTATGTTCTAGGGTACGAGTCAATATCCCCCATAAAGGTCCAATCGAGATAGGACTGTCCCGGCGCAAAAACCTCCGTGATAGCAAGTAGCACGGGTATGATTTTACACATAAATTATCAATCATACAAATAGGCATTATCATCTACTTATGTCGTACTAGGAATGTATCCTATCCCCACGTACCGTTGTATTTATCAATACACTCGTACTTAACCTCATATAAATATTATGTAGTTGGCACTCCCAAAATAAACATCTCACTTTAATATAAGTTTCCCACATTAACCCAAGACTTTCTTTCAAAACTATTCCAACCGAATTTATCCAACCTAAAAATGAAAATATCTCTCACATTACATTTCATCTTCAATTATCTATAATTTTCCAGCCTTGACCCAATTATTCTATAATTTGGTTACTTTCCCAAAATTTATCAAAAGCTTATTACGAACGTAATTTTATACAATTCATTTTCCCCATAATCTTTTACCAATTAAATCCCATTCAAAAAAATACCTTTCTCGAGTCTCAAGTATGACCTAATGTTATTTCCTAAGTTCCATCATCATCAATAGCGATTTCTATCAATATGGGATTTAATCAAACAATAAAAATAAATATTTCAATTTCCAGGGGTAGTCGATCGATCGACTGATTCTGGTCGATCGATCGATCGATCAACCAGTTCTCAACCCAGATTCTGCATTTTTGTTCCACGGGTTTGACACTTTAAAATCCTCAAAACCCATTTAAATCAATCCCAATATTCCTTTAATTCATCTAGTATGATATGACAAGGTATATGATCAACTACTAACAATCAAACAACCTAAAAATCATCAATTGGTTTAGATTCAATCCCTTTATTCCCAGAATTTTCATAACTTTGTATTTTCCAGAATTTTTATATCTTTCTATCATTTGAAGCCAAATTTCGTGGGTTATGTCTTTTATACAAAAAGGATGTTATTCCATTTAATCCTCATTTCAAATCCTCAATCAAAACTCTTATGGTTTACTATTAAAAAATGCAAATTTTTAATTCTCCATAATCCTATCTAGCATGTATATTATAAACCTCTAAATAGAACAACATATTCACTTGCCTTGGTAATGAAGGTCTGAACCTTTGGTGAAGACTACGTAGGACTATCTTTCTTATCTCCGGTGACTTTTCGGTGGTGGTGCTGGTGGTAGAAGGTGGTTAGTCCTCCTTGGTTTGCCCAAGAGTTTCTCCCCCTTTCCAAGCAATCTTCACTTCTCCCAAGCACCCTTTCACTCTCTCTAAAAAGATGACCTCTCAATTTTGTGTAGAAGAGAAGATGAACCTACGTACAACTAATCTCCAAATATTTATAATAAGACAAAAATTTGAAATCACTATTCACCCCCTATAAAAATGACTAAAATGCCCTTTTTGGGTGTCTTTTTGTTTTCAAATGACCCGAGACCCAAAACCAACATCCAAATAGACTTTTCTGGCTATTTCAACCCTTCGGGATGCAGCAACGCAGTCGAAATGACTATAAGGTTGATGTAAAAATGAGTTTCTTATTTAATCTAACAAATTTGTCCCGACACGTCCCATACCGCGTCCCGACTAAAATTTCAAATTACTGAATTAATAACTCACAACAATATCAATAACATCACCTTCATTTTAATATTTAAAAAAAAAATCGGATTTAAACCCATTGAATTAATTTATAATAAAATCCAATTAATCCATTAATTTAAAATATAACACATATTAAAAGTCATTAAAATTACGGGGTATTACATACTTTCCCCTTATAACAGAATTTCGTCCCGAAATTCGAAAAGATAGCTCATACTGGTAAGGTCAACTCTGAGTATAAATCTCACATCGCAAGTAAACTATGTCGTACCGCCCATACAGTACATTATCAAAAATCCTTATTGATGTTATACACCAAATCTCACCATATAAT
The DNA here is from genome assembly GCA_949130495.1 of Sambucus nigra. NCBI lineage: Eukaryota > Viridiplantae > Streptophyta > Magnoliopsida > Dipsacales > Adoxaceae > Sambucus > Sambucus nigra. The sequence goes on along the minus strand of OX422220.1, from coordinate 236,932,414 downwards.
TTCAATAAAATCGAATTTAAACTTTACCCAATCTTCCCTATAGTATCCTCGTGATAAACTTCCATTATAAAATGGATATGGTTACCCACATAATACTCTAATTTACCGCAAAGGTTATAAACTCATATCCTAAAGACCTGACTTACTTCGACTCCCAACGTTTGTTAGTTTCATGCGTGGGGTGTCTCGCAAGAGAAATCCAAACAAGGAACCCCCCCGATACACTACTACCTAAAGTAGTCGGTCATCGAAACTCCTCAGGTCCTTAATCAACAATATATAACTTCTCTACACGTTTTATCGATTTCAAATAAAAGTCTACTCATTTACTCTCTTATTAAAGACAAGACACTGGCTATAGTAGTCCATACGCTCTCATATACCACAAGTCAATCCACGCCGATAGTCACATCATGATAGGACATGCCTAAGGTAAGTAATTCCGTGATAAAAATCAGACCCACATGATGACATGTAAAAATATAGGTGTCCCACAACCCCTCGGTGAGTCTACGTAAATAACAGTGTTATAGGCTAAGTTTAGTAACCCTTTTGCTCATACAATATTAATTCCTACAAAAAAATCAGTATGCGCCTCATAACTCCTTAGATAGAAAACATACCCTCATTTGCGATTGGTGGTTGTTGAATTGCTGCCTGATGGACGTTATATACACGCCCATACTGACCCTGTTGCACGGGAGCTGCTGGAATGGGAGGTAATGCTAGCACCGGAGCTGGAGCTGGAAGAGTAGCTGGTGGAAACACTAGTATCTGTTGCTCCTGTCGAGCATTTTGTTGCTGAGTAAGTTTGTCTTTATCAGGACAATCTTATTGTTTGTGGCCATACTTGCCACACACGAAATATTTTCCAGCAAACTTGCCACTATTTTGTCCCTGTTGACCCCGACCCTGCTGGCCATTACCTCATTTCCCTTGGCCCTGATGAGCCTGCCTCTGGCCCTGATGGCCCTGATGTCCTTGCCCATTACCTCTATACTCAAATTGAGAATCTTCAGATCGTAAACGCTTAGCATAATCCCCTGTCTAGGAACCCTGATCTGTCCTGGCTGAGTCCCACTAGAACTGCCCCCATTAGCCTTGCCTTGCAGAATTGACCCAAACCCCCGCTTGACACCCTGAGCATGTAAGCGGTTATGTTGGCAATGAAGCATTGCAGCATTTAGGACATCCGCATAAGTTTGTAGTGAAAGATTTCCCAGTAAATACTGGCGAATCTTATAGTTCAACCCATCAGTAAACGTTAGAATTCTCCTCTCCTCAGTGGGTACCTCGGCTGGTACCAAATTAGTTAGTCGCGTAAATTCTTCCTCGTATTCTGCCACTATTTTCTCTCCCTATTTCAAATCGAGTAATTTTTGCCTCATCTTTGTTTGGACGGCGGAAGGAAAGTACTTCCGATCAAACCGTATCCAAAAGTCTTGGATAGTCACTATGTCTCTCTCCTCGATAGTGGTCGTAGCCTCCCACCATTGCAAAGATGCCCCTACTAGCTTTAATGTGGCTAGTATTTGACGTTGAACCTCAGTACATTCGAGCATTCTCAAGTGCCTTTGGATATCTCTCTTCCATTGGCTAGCAGTCACGACATCTGATCCTCCCTGAAACTCAGGTGGGTGTGCCTTCTGAAAGGCATCCCTCACTCGTTCCCATGCAGTAGGAAACACTTGACCTTGCGTGGGTGGCACAACTGGTTCCTGTGTTGGAGCCTGCTGAACAACAGCTAGAGCTGCATTGACTACCGGAGCGATAATTGCTGCAACTTCGGCCGCAGTCATTATACCCTGAGCTGGGGCGGGCTGAGGTGCACGTCGAGGAGGCATCTGAAACGAGAGTATACTATCAGTATTTAGTATAACAGAATAGTTGAAGATGGTAAGCGTAATTAGAAAAATAATAATCCTACTCATAGGGCTCTACATCAAAGAACGCTGAGCTGAAAACACAGTAAGCCGTACAGACCCTAAAGGACACTAGAACCCGATGCTCCGATACCACCTGTAACACCCTGCCTAATAAAATACCGGGTGGCCAGTCCCATACCAAATTAAAACAGAATATACAGTAGGTTCATTCTTAGCATCACTATTGAAAACATTTACAAATCACCCAATACCCAATTAAGCTGGTGTTAAAAACTGTCCAAATTTTAATTCAACACAATTCATTTTTAGTTTATGAATAACAGTACACATTTTATTCTACCACAATAATAACTGAACAGATAACTCAAAAGAATTTAAATGCAATTGGAATAAACATTCCCAAATAATTTCTCAATATAGTAAACCCAACAATAATAAATGTATTAAAATGACACGAATACAAGAATATTTTGACTCAGATAGAAAGGAGATAATTGAATTCCTCTGGGGGACATGCCCTAAATACAAGAACACTACTCAATGTGAATCAAATGAAGATAGGCGTCTAAGCAATACTCCATAGCTCGTCATAATCCTCTAAGGTTGGCGTCCATACTACTGGACACCTGATATAGAAGGTACAATAGAAAAGAGAATATGCAAGAAAATGGGTCAGAGCCCGACGTGAAAATAGTTTTAAAACAGCAGTGAAATATCGCAATATTTATCACTTATAACATTCATGTTAGGTTATCGGACTCTCTCTTGAGATTCTCACCTCTCATCTATAATGCACACATAACATACCTCTAAAATGGCTCATGAATTCTAACCCAGTTCTCCTCTCATAAATTCTGATTCGCGAGACCGTATGTCTATTATTTAATTAAGATAACGTCTTCTTATTAATGTAGGTCAATATGCATAACTCAATAATGCTATGAAATTCCAAGCACTTACTCTGATTAGAAACCATTAATCAATATTTATTTTCTTACGCATACAGTAGAAGAATCCCAGGTTTAGGTATATATATAAATCACATATATAATATATATACTAATCGGCACCTCATATACAATCTATGGTGCAGGCATACTCTGCTATCAAATCCCCGTATTTTTCATACTAAGGGAAATACTAGTTCGGAATTACTCTCTAACTGTATTAATACAAAACACATACAAATGGAGGCGAAGCATAGTTCCAAGTCACTAAGAGGTCAGCACATACCCTCACGTCTCTTAGGACCGTCTGACTATCATACAGATAGCCTGTACCAAGGAATCCTATGTTTTAGGGTACGATTCAATATCCCTCATAGGGGACCAAATCGAGATAAGAATGTCCCGGCGCGGAAACCTCCGTGATAGCAAGTAGCGCGGGTGTGATTTTACACATAAATTATCAATCATAGAAATAGGCATTAACATCTACTTATGTAGTACTAGGAATGTATCATATCCTCACGTACCCGTTGTATTTATCAATACACTCATTCTTAACCTCATATAAATATTATGTAGTTGTCACTCACAAAATAAACATCTCACTTTAATATAAGTTTCCCACATTAACCCAAGACTTTCTTTCAAAACTATTCCAATCGAATTTATCCAACCTAATAATGAAGATATCTCTCACATTACATTTCATCTTCAATTATCTATAACTTTCCAGCCTTGACCCAAGTATTTTATAATTTGGTTACTTTCCCAAAATTTATCAAAAGCTTATTACGAACGTAATTTTATACAATTCATTTTCCCCATAATCTTTTCCCAATTAAATCCCATTCAAAAAAATACCTTTCTCGAGTCTCAAGTATACCTAATGTTATTTCCTAAGTTCCATCATCATCAATAGCGATTTCTATCAATATGGGATTTAATCAAACAATAAAAATAAATATTTCAATTTCCAGGGGTAGTCGATCGATCGACTGATTCTAGTCGATCGATCGATCGATCAACCAGTTCTCAACCCAGATTCTGCATTGTTGTTCCACGGGTTTGACACTTTAAAATCCTCAAAACCCATTTAAATCGATCCCAATCTTCCTTTAATTCATCTAGGATGATATAAAAAGGTATATGATCAATTACTAACAATCAAACAACCTAAAAATCATCAATTGGTTTAGATTCAATCCCTTTATTCCCAAAATTTTATAACTTTCTATTTTCCAGAATTTTCATATCTTTCTATCATTTGAAGCCAAATTTCGTGGGTTATGTCTTTTATACAAAAATGATGTTATTCCATTTAATCCTCATTTCAAATCCTCAATCAAAACTCTTATGGTTTACTATTAAAAAATGCAGATTTTTAATTCTCCATAATCCTATCTAGCATGTATATTATAAACCTCTAAATAGAACAACATATTCACTTGCCTTGGTAATGAAGGTCTGAACCTTTGGTGAAGATTACGTAGGACTATCTTCCTTATCTCCGGTGACTTTCCGGTGGTGGTGCTGGTGGTAGAAGGTGGTTAGTCCTCCTTGGTTTGCCCAAGAGTTTCTCCCCCTTTCCAAGCAATCTTCTCTTCTCCCAAGCACCCTTTCACTCTCTCTAAAAAGATGACCTCTCAATTTTGTATAGAAGAGAAAATGAACCTACGTACAACTAATCTCCAAATATTTATAATAAGACAAAATTTTGAAATCACTATTCACCTCTATAAAAATGACCAAAATGCCCTTTTTGGGTGTCTTTTCATTTCCAAATGACCCGAGACCTAAAACCAACATCCAAATAGACTTTTCTGGCTATTTCAACCCTTCGGGATGCAACGACGCCGTCGAAATGACTATAAGGTTGATGTAAAAATGAGTTTCTTATTTAATCTAACAAATTTGTCCCGACACGTCCCATACCGCGTCCCGACTAAAATTCCAAATTACTGAATTAATAACTCACAGCAATATCAATAACATCACCTTCATTTTAATATTTAAAAAAAATTCGGATTTAAACCCATTGAATTAATTTATAATAAAATCCAATTAATCCATTAATTTTAAATATAACACGTATTAAAAGTCATTAAAATTATGGGGTATTACAGGACGTAGGTTTTCCCTTATAGTCGGACCACTTTAAAAACCTTTTCTCTCTCTCTCTCTCTCTCTTGTATTCACATATATTTATCTGTGATTAAAAAAATTAGACCTAGCCTAGTTTTTTACATCAACATATTGGCGTCGTCTGTGGGAACGTATTTCTAAATGTTCACTCTCATTCACTTACGTAACTCAAAGATGATCGACATTCCTGAGTCCAGTGCCAAAAACGATTGCAATCCGCCTATTTCTTCTGCTCCTCCAACAAATAATGATCTAACTGGAATCTTGGCTAGTCTCTCTAAAGGAGAGGTGGCCATGCAAGATACAATCAGGCAATTGGCCAAAACACTGCAGGTCGGATCTACTGCCCTATATATTCAAAAAAACATGCCATCGCCATCTCCAAGAACTAGCACGCATAGCCACTCCAGGACTTCCAGAGATATGTCATATCATCCAGGAGCAAGTTCTTCCCTCAGAACTTCAGTGCCATATGATGAATAATTTTTTTCTCCTGAAAGGCTAAGTGACTTAGAAAGGCTGAGCCGAGCATCGCCTTTTGAATGTCTGGGACCCAAAGGGAATATAAAAGTTCCCAGGGCATTATCGAGGCATACTCGACGACCAATCGGCCAACATGAGTCCTCATCCAAATTCAAATCATGTGCCCGATGATCTGTCTATGTCGAGCAGACCTCTCAAGAGGAAAGCTTAACACAGACAGTTGGTCGAAACAGTCGAGCTGCATCGCATTAATCTGATTCGGGTAATCATGCATCGAAAGGCTCAATCCAGAGGTTGGAAGACAGGTTGGGAGAAATGGTGAAGACGAAGAACCCTTTGCAACGAAGCTTTATTAAAAGGTCTCCTTTTTTTCAATCTATTGTGGATTTTCCTACTCCTTTGAAGTTTAAGCTCATGTTGTTACTCCTAGGAAAATTAACCATGTTTTTCACATAGAACAGTACTAAGAAGCATCATACATTTACGCTATCCCCGACGAGATGAGATATAAGGCATTCTCAGGTACCATAACGGGTCCTGCCTAAATATGGTACAATAGCCTACCTCGGGGGCAAATTATTGATTTTAACTAAATCATCGAGATATTCATTGGTAATTTCTTCTTCGAGGCCAAGTCAGTGAAGAGAGTATCTCACCTGCTAAGCATGAGATAGCGAGTATGAGAAAACACCAGGGACTACATCACTCGCTTCAATAGTGAGAAATTGGAGGTGATTGATTATGAGGAAAAGACAACCATCACAACTCTTATGAGTGGATTACTTCTCGAGAAGCTTTATTACACTCTTTCTAAACATCCTCCCAAGAATATGACTGAATTGATGGCCAAAGCAGCGAAAATAATGAATGCTGAGGAAGCAATGGCAGCGAAGCATAGCTCGGTCATAAATCCTGAGGTTAAAACTAAGAAGAAGGATCAAAAGGAGAAAAATGAGTAGAAGGAATCGAAGCTAAGGAAGGATGATAGGCTTAGGAAGTATAATAATTACACTCCATTAAATATGGGCATTTACCATGTTTTGGAGGAAATCAAGCATAGCAAGGAGATACGATGGCCTGAGAAGTTAAGAGCACCCGCTGGGAAGAGGGACGGGTCCAAGTACTACGAGTTCCATAAGGACCATAGACATACGACGGATTGTTATATTTCTCAACAAAACGAGATAGAAACCCTCATCCGTCTAGGAAAACTTGATAATTTAGTTGATCAGCAGGATGACAGAGGAGCTCAACGAAGGTTAAAATCTCCATGCAAGCCCAGAGATGAGAAAAAGAGAACTTATGAAAATGATCAGGAAGATGATCCCGACCTACCCAAGAAACCCAGGAAACCAGAACGTGAGGTATTTATGCTTAGTTTTGGTTCCTTTGACTGTCAGAGGATTACAGGTGGAGGTGAAAATCATATTGCTAAAAGAAAATCTTACCTTAATGAGGCTCAAGCTTGTTCTTATATTTAGAGGATCAATCTAGTCGATGAAAATCGATCGAGGAAGGTCAATAAAGACAAGTTGGTGATTGTTTTTTCTAAGAACGACCTCTCCGGAGTCCTTTATCCCCGTGGCGATCCCCCGGTAGTCAAGTTCAGAATCCAAGATGCAATGATCTCCAAGGTATTAATTAACAACGAGATCTCGGCATACATCATGTTCTACTATTGTTTTAAAAAATAGACCTAAAGCTTAGCCAATTGGATCCTTATCACAAGCCCCTGATCGGCTTCTCTAGTGAAAAAGTATATCCCTTAGGCACAATTAAGTTGGAAGCGTTTCTCAGCACTTGGCCAGCAAGTCGGACCGAGAAAGTACATTTATTTGTTATGGAAAAAAATGTTCAATCCGTCTACAATATGATCATGGGCATGGTAGGGTAGGATTGAAGAAGTTTAAAAGTGTTCCTTCCACATTCCATCAATGCTTGAAGTTCCCGACCAACTTTGGAGTAGGTGTTGTAAAGGGTGATCAGAAGGTAGTCAGGGAATGTTATTAATCATCTACCGATCAAGAAGATATGGAAGAATTAAAGAAGAAGACGTCTACTTACCAAATGGATAGTATAGGGCCCAATAGTGAATATGAGGTTGAAACTAGGGGTGGAAATTCGAGTTAGTCGTGTCATTTTTGGGTCGCGTTAATTTTTATTTGAGAATACGTTTTGGGTACTCTTAAATCTATACAAGCTAATCATGTCAAGTTCGTGTCATTTCGGATTATTACCATAAACGGGTTATCGTGTCAAAAATTTCCAGCCCTAGTTGAAACCTTATATCCAAGAGAGGAAACATAGCTGGTTAAAGGCCAGGTTGTGGAAGCTACTGAGAGCATCATACTAGATGAAGATAAGCTATAAAAGACTACTCAGATCGTCTCGACACTGGATCCTGTTCTTAAACAGAAATTGGTGACATTCCTGAGGCAGAGGAAGAATGTGTTTACGTGGAGTCATGAGGATATGCCTGGGATTGATCCCAATTTCCTCTATCATAAGCTTAATATCAGCAAGAATTCCAAGTTTATCAAGAAAAGACGTAGAGTGTTCAGTCCTGAAAAGAATCAATCCAACTAGGAGGAGGTCGAGAATCTCCAAAAATCTTCTTTCATTAAAGATTTAAAGTACCCAAAAAGGTTGGTCAATGTTGTTATGGTCAAAAAGAAAAATGACAAGTGGAGAATGTATGTGGATTTCACAGATCTGAATAAAGCCTGCCTAAAGGATCACTTTCCTTTGCCTAGGATTGATCAGCGGGTGGATGCTACAACGGGGTATGAATGGTTAAGATTTATGGATGTCTACTCTGGTTATAACCAGATAAAAATGAAACCTGAAGACAGGGAAAGTACAACTTTCATCACTCCCCGAGGAACTTATTGTTATAATGTGATGCCTTTTGGTCTTAAAAATGTAGGTGCAACATATCAGAGGTTGGTGAATAAAGTCTTTGAAGATCAAATAGTCAAAAATATGGAGGTTTACGTGGATGATATGCTAACAAAGAGCAAGAAAGCCTCTGATCATATTATCGACCTTAGTCAGACTTTTGACTAGTTAGAGAAACATCATATGAAGCTAAATCCGACCAAGTGTGTGTTCGGCGTGTAATAAGGGATGTTCATAGGCTACATAGTCAATCAGAGGGTAATTGAGGCTAATCCGGATAAAATAAAGGCTTTGATTGAAATGTAGTGCCCGACTAGCAAGAAGAAAGTTCAAAGTCTCACTAGGCGAGGAGCTTCTTTGAACAGATTTATGTCCCGACCAATAAACAAATGTCTTCCATTCTTCAAGGTACTGAGGAAGACCTTTGAATGGAATGAAGAATTCGAGAAAGCTTTTCAGGAATTGAAGAAGTATTTTGGGATCATCTCCGTTGCTCTCTCGACCAATTTTGGGAGAGAAATTATATTTTTACTTAGCTATTTCTGGGTCGGTTGTGAGCTTATCTTTAATATGATAAGATAATGGAGTCCATAAGCCAGTCTACTACACTTGTAAGGCCTTCTGAGGAGCTGAAATCAGATATCCACACTTGGAGAAATTAACCTTATCACTTATTGAGTCGTCCAGATGTATAAAACCATATTTCCAAGCATATACCATAGTGGTGTATACTGACATGACACTTCAACAAGCCCTCCACAAACCTGAGAAGTCGGTAAGACTAATATACTGGGCAGTAGAGCTGGGCGAATACAATATTGTATATGAGTCGAGGTCCTTATTAAAGGGCTAAGCTATAGCTGATTTTATTACAGAGTTTACTTATCGAGAGGTTCCCAAACAACTAGGCTTTCAGGCAGAGCAGACCCTAAGAGGGAATAGCTCAACCAAAATCACTATCAACCAACCGAAATCGTCAAGGATACAGGAGATGGCCCAAATATATGGGGAGGCAAGCAAGAAAGTATTCCCTTATGGGACATTGACAGACTAAGGCTTTGATAGCAATATCCCAGTATGGAATTTATATATGGATGGATCTTTATGTACTACTGGCAGTGGAGCAGGTATCATACTTAATACCCCTGATGGGATTGATATTGAGTACACTCTCAAATTTCAATTCCAGGCCTCTAACCACTACACCAAATTTGCCCATTTGTCAAGGTCATTGACCTTGACAAATCCAACTTGTCAAGGTCAATGATCGTGACATTTCGAGGCAAGACAACTTTTTTTGTCACGGTCGTGTCGCGGTCAATGACCGTGACACGTTTGTCACGGTTATAAACCGTGACAAAGCCGTGACCCTTTTTAAAAAAATTATCACGGTCAATGACCGTGACAATTCTTGGCATAATTTAAAAAACAATCTGCTGGGGAGTATGGCCACTGCCACTGCCCAGCAGTATATTTGTACCTGTTATAGCAACGTCGTACCTGTTCCAAACATCATATATCCAAACAAACTAAAGATAATGCAAATATATATTCATGACGATATAATCCAAATATTCAAAATAGAAATAATATACATGACGATATAATCCAAATATAATTAAAATGGACAAACTTAAAAATAATGTTACTACATGTCTTGGGTAAATGTGAGGAGGTGAGTAGGCCACACGACATACGAATTGACGCACCCACTAATATACGTCGTGCCGCATTGTTCGCGCAACCACAATAGGGAGTTCTCCTTCCCGGGTATGACATGAGTGACGAGCACCCTGGACTCCATCTGTTGAAGCGCACGTCCATGAACTATTCCACCCTCGACGATATTCGGGTCCCTCAACCCCCGCCCTATCCGCTGGCCATCAAATACGTCCAATATGAACACGCTCGGCCAACCAAGTGTCGACAATGGTCTGTTGAAGGGCGCCAAATAGGGAAGTGGATCATCGAAGTACGAACGTGTCGGTGATGAAGCATCGAGGTCCACATACTCGTCATCATGCGCCTCGTCCTCCCGCACCTCCTCCTCCACCGCTTTCTCCTTCCCTTTCCCTTTCCCTTTAAGGTCTCCGCCCAACATACGCTTCATGAATGCGTACATATCTTCGATCGTCGCCTCCAAACGGGACAGCTTCGCGTCGTGTGAATCCACCGTTCGAGCCAACCTGGTGTCGCTCGTCTCCAATCCGATGATCCTAGATTTGGCCACCCGCGAGCTCACTCCCCTTGTCCTCCCCTTGCGATCAGAGCCAAGCACTTGGCTGAGTGCGTCTGTGGACAAAGATGCCTTGTCGGCTTCAGACTGCGACTCATGCACTTCCTTAAGCTTTGCCTGAAACGACAAAAAGCACATGATTAGTAAAATAAGTAAACTAAAAAATTATAACGTAATTAACAAAAATTAAATTGTCGGATTACTTACAATCGTGGTCGCGACGCTCGGGGACACCTCCTTGTCCTTCCCCTTCTTCGTCCGAAGAGCCACATAAGTATCGAGCCTATGTGGCTTACCCCCTGGCCCACTCCCTACCCCCTGAAATAAAATAAAGTAAAGTAAAATTAGTATCGGCCCCGCAAAGTAAAATAATGAAGAATAATATATTTCTGTAGTTATAGAAAAATTAAATCTTACCTGCATCCTATGCTCCACCTCGGCGTAAGAGGTCCGGCCGGAGTAGTGCACGTCTGTCTTTTTTGCCCGATTTTCCCTCCCCGATTGGCGAGATGCCAATTGTCGATCCTCGATATCATTGTCAATGAACTTCTGCCATTGTGCCAATGAGATCGGCTCCTTGGGGGGACGGATTCACGCCATTGGATAATCGACTCTCTTGTTTTCCCAAAGTACCGTGCCCGCATATTTTTTTTCCACGACTTGAGTTGCTCCCTAATCGGCTCCAAGACGGGATCACGTAGCTTTGGATCCAAGTTGAATTGTTCCTGTCCAACAAATACAATGTTAGTTGCGAATAAATATAAATATAAACATAAATATAAATATGAAATCGAAATTGAAATTGAAATTGAAATTGAAATTGAAATTGAAATTGAAATTGAAATTGAAATTGAAATTGAAATATTCATATAAATATAAATATAAATATATTACCTGTAGTGCCACCCAAACAGCTAACTTGAGCTCATACGGCACCTCCTTCCAACTCATAAACCCCGGGCCGATGACCGTCTTTAGCAGCTCGAGGGATCTCGCTAATAGCTCCGACTTGTTCTCGACGGTAATCCCAAATTTTCCATATTTGGTGAGCCTAGTGGCGGAGGAGCCCTCGTCGCCTCCTCTACCACCGAGCCCAGACGACATCATCATAAACAGCATCATCATCTTCGCCTTAATATCTGAAGGAGACATTTTTGCTGTAAAAAAATGTTATTAGTACAGATAAAAAAAATGTTAATAGTACACATACACACACCCCTACCCCACCCCCACCACACACACGCACACGTCATGCCACTTTTAAAACTAACCAACCCAACATTTCATCAATTAAACTAACAATTAAAGTATACAATTATTAATTTACTAATTTACAATGAGGGACAATCCTACTTTCATATGAAATTGGCACTAATTATTAATTTACTTTCATCTAAAACTATACAATTAAAATTAAAATTAAAGCTATACAATTTCTTAATTAAAAATATACAATTGTTAAAATTGGCCCTCCACACCCCCCCACACCCCACCCCTACCCCCACCACACCCCTTGCCCCCTCCCCCCGCCACGCACACATGCACACACCTATGCACACACACACACACCCCACCCCCACCACCCCACCCCCACCACCCACCACGACCCCCACCCCCACCCCCTCCCCCACCCCCTCCCCCCACCACACCACACCCCCACTACCCCCTCCCCCCACCACGACCGTGACAACTACATTTATTGTTTATCAATAAAATTATGACATGAGATAATTATAATTGGAGCATAAATTTCATTGTCATAAAGGGATAAATCCAACCAAGTACAGAGATTCTACAAATTAAAGTGAGAATTAAATTTAAGACTTTCTAACAACATGCATGTGTATGGATTCTACATAGTTGGGCACGAAAGTAACTAATGATATTCCTAAAAACATACAATTGGCAACATTTTGTGAATTTACTAAACTTTATATAATATTATCAAATTCTGTTAAAAAATTATCTAGGGTTTTACCTAATTGAATTAATTTCATGAATAAAATTATTATCAATTTAAATATTTATATAATTAAATTTAACATATGAATTCTAGAACTTTTCTAACATTTACACAATTTTAACTATCACTAACATTTACACATATATATACACACATACATATATACATATACACACATATATATACACACATACACATACACATACACATACACATACACATACATATACATATAGAAATGAAAGAGAAAGAGAGGAAAAAAATATATACCTTAGAGAGAGAGAAAGCAGAAATCGCGGATGAGAGAGAGAGAGAGAGAGAGGGGGGGAAAACTAAAAGAGGTGGGAAAAAAGAATCCTAGGGCCTTTTTTGCTGTAAAAGTTGTCACGGTCGTGTCAAGGTCATTGACCGTGACACAAATCTCGCGTTTTGTGTCACGTTCATTGACCTTGACACGACCGTGACAAGTAAATTTGTCACGGCCTTGTCACGGTCAACGACCGTGACAATTCTGTGTCACGGTCGTGTCAAGGTCAATGACCGTGACACAAAACGCGAGATTTGTGTCACGGTCAATGACCTTGACAAGGGTGGTCGGCTGAAAGGTGACAATTTGGCCATTTTGGTGTAGTGAACAATGAATCAGAGTATGAAGCCCTGATAGTGGGATTAAGTTTGGGTCATTCCTTAAGCGTGAAGCATGTGGTGGCGCACAGTGATTCACAACTGGTGGCCAACATGCATTGAATTTATATAGATCCAAAGGAGAATTGATGACCAGGTACCTTGATAAAGTAGTGGAGGTTATAGCTAAATTTCCAACTTTTCGGATGAGTAGAATTCTAAGGATATAGAATGCCAAAACTGATGCACTTTCTCGGTTAGCATCAGCCACCAGGATTAAACTCAAAAGGACCATCCCATTAGAAATTATAGATAATTAGAGCATTGATGAAGATTTGATGGTTAGTTTCATTGCAGTAGATATGGGACTATCCTGGATGGATCATATTAGAGCATATATTGAGGAAGGAACTTTGTCAATAGATCTAAAAATGGCCAAGAAGCTCAAGTATAAAGCAGCGAGGTACGTATTAGACAAGGGAGCAATGTACAGGAGAGGGTTAACAACCACTTTGCAGCGCTGTGCTCACCCAACAGAGGTTTATGACCTGATCGAAGAAGTTCATGGGGGGTCTTGTGGAGCTCATGTGGAAGGAAGGTCATTACTACAACGAATCAACACCTAGGGATACTACTGGTCGACCATGAGGGCAAATTGTACAGATTTTGAGAAGAAGTGTGATAAATGCCAGAGGTTCTCTAACATTCATAAAGCCCCACATGTTTTTCTGACTCCAATCACTTCACCTTGGTCATTTGTTGTATGGGGGATAGACTTGGTCATACCATTACCGACCACCAGAGGAAGATTAAAATACTTGGTCGTCACTGTGGATTATTTTACCAAATGGGTTGAGGCAGAACCATTGGTGGACATTCCCTATGAGAAGGTGTACCAGTTTATCTGGACGAACATCATTTGCAGATGTGGTTTACCATATGCTTTTATCACTGACCATGGCATGCAGTTCGATAATGAAAAGTTTGAAGCATATTGTGCCCATTCCAAGTTCCAGAAGCTGCATTCTGATCCAGGTCATCCTCACAGTAATGGGCAGACAGAGGTGACATATAGAACTTTGCTCAATGGGTTGAAGAAAAGACTTGATGATGCCAAGGGAAATTGAATCAATAAATTGCACCCAGTTCTATGGGCATACCAAACAACTCCAAGAGCTGCTACAGGAGAAACACCATACATATTGGCATTTGGGACAGACGCAATGGTACCAGTCGAGCTCGGTCTACCAACTCATACAGTGTTGAATTTTAACTCCCCTGTTAGTGATTTAATGCGAAGGCTGGACCTTGATATGTTAGAAGAGGTGCGTGAAGACGTTGCTCTGAGGAATGTTGCCTATCAAAAAAGGATTGCACGTTTTTACAACAAAAGGGTGAAGTCGGCCAACTTGAAAGAGGGGGATTATGTCCTTGAAAAGGTGATTCGGAAGAAAAACAAGCTTGAAGAAAATTGGCATGGACCTTATCGTATCTCAACACTCATCCGACCAGGAACATATAGGATTGAAACTCTGGAGGGAGAAGAATATAAAAATCCATGTGTGGCCATCCCGATCCAAGCTTGGGCAGCTCGTAGAGGTCTCGCGTCCCACTTGGGGATGCTTCGGCCGTCGTTGGTGTGGGGTAAATGTAAGGAGATAGAGTCGCCAGTCTATTTTGCTCAAAATAGACAAAAGAACATATCACCACCTCAAGAGGATGGCATCAAAGACAAACTGATGTATACAAAACCAATAGTTTAGAGGGTTCGGGGGCTAAGTTACGGAATAGGAAGGTGTTAGGAGCCCATCCTACCCTTTCGGTCCCTCATGGGCTTGTGTTATTGTTTTCTTTATTTCTCCGCAAAATGTGTGTGCATGCATATATCATGGATATAGGAATCACTCAACTCATATCATGGAAAAGATAAAGTGAAATCATCCAGAGGAATGTTCCCAAAGATAATATATATATAGAAAATATAATTTATGCGCTTATCACGATATTGACCACTATAGAGAAATGACAACATGTGCCGAATGGAGTGCTAACAAAGAATTACGAAGATATAATAATGCAAGAATATGATGAAATATAAGAATAGGGATTTTATGGAAATTGGAAAATCAGAAGTTGGATTCGAGTCTCGGTTTTTAATTCAAAATGCCTACGTAGCCTATAAAGGCATCAAAGTCCATGTAGTTTGCATGCGGCGTGAGGTTGGGGTTTTATCCCATATATTCAAACGGGATATTATTATAAAGTTTGTGTGAAAAAAAAAATTAGTTTTGGAAAAGTGTGAAAGATGAATTTGTTCGTAATTTATGGGTATAACCCTCTTTTTATTGATTTTGGGTTTTTTGTAGAAAATAAATTTTGTGCAATATACTAGTAAAAATGTATAGATTAATATGTATGAATTAATGTAAGAACTAGATTATGAATATAATATAACTAATGCAAAAACAAGAAATTTAAAGAGATAAGGGAAGGATTTGCACCCTTTTTAAAGAATGAGAGTTTGCTCTTGATTTTGGATGAACTCCCTTGATGATTGATATACATATTGAATGAGATCTTAACAAATTGGGTATGAAAAGGATGGGAATGTGAACTTGGATAAAATTTCACATAAGGGAACTTCATTGACTGAGAGAATGTTGTTGAGATCAGTGATGCTGATGGATCTGAGTTGTAGGTGTGCTTTGGAGTGAGGTCATGCCCTCCTTTTATAGGGTCAGGGGGTTGTCGATCGGCATAGCCCTGGTCCTGCCTATCGTCAAGTGACCCTAGGCAGGGATCTGGACGTGCCAATTGGCAGTCTCGTACAAATTTTTCTTGAAAATGGTCATAGAACATAATCCTTTGATCCGAATTGCGCATGAGGCATATCGTTAAAAAGGTAATTCATAGACCTTTAAGAGTCCTTTGGACCACTCCCAGGTCCGGGAGTTGACTTTGGGCCAAATGTGGCTCATAAGCCCAGGTCGATCCTTTGGATGGAAGGTCGTCGGACGGAAATGGATTGTTCGTATGAAAGGTAAGTCATAATAGCACATGGGTTAGACCGTTGGAAAGTCTTGGATATATACTTTGACATTCCAAAGAGTTTTGCTCGGTTCAGATAGTTGACCTTAGTCAATCAGGGCTCGAAAGCACTCGATGACCTCTCAGAGTAAAACAGATTGTTCGTCCGTACCATAATTCATAATTTCTCACGGGGAGGACCATTGAAAAGTGTATTCATTTCCCTTCGAATATTCATTTAGCGTTGTTGGAGTTGAGTAGTTGACTTAGGTCAAAACGGAGCCTAGGAGCGCCCAGTGGCCTTCGGATCGATTTTCAGGGAGAAAATGATCGTTTGTATGAACGGTTATACCGTTTCATGCATAGGGTGGATCGTTGGAAAGGGGTTTCAGTACCCTTAGAATATTCAAAGAGCTTTCTCTCTGACGATGGAGTTGACCAGAGTCAAATAGGGTCGGGAGCGCCCAATGGCCTCTAGATCGGTGCTCGGAGTGCAACCTAGGGTTTGTAATGAAATTAAGAGGTGCTAGGGATTTAAGGAGAGACTTAGGGGGTTCGAGAATGTGGTGTCTACAGAGCCCCTCTACTGTTGAGCTTGGAACAAGTGAAAGCTGCCATCGAATAGACACCACATTATGATTTTGGAAAGAGGTCGATTTTGCGGACTTAAGTAGGAGGATGACCGGTTCAGAGGGTCGAGGTAGATTCTAAGAACCTAAGGGTATGCTGGGGATGGACGATTGTGAGGACCTAAGATGAGGTGATGACTGAGGTCAAAGGTAGGGAATAACCAATTATGTGGGTCGAGGTCAATTCTGAGGACCAAAGTTATAGCGATCAATTCTGCGGGTCGAAGCCGAGTCTGAGGGCTTAAGTTAGAGATGACCAATTCGGAGGGTCGAAGCCAATTCCGAGGGATTTTATTTATAAAAATTTTGAGACTCCACTGGGGATATGTATCTTGTAGTTTATCTAGGGATTTGGGGAAGTATTTTATCTTAGGTTCCGCTGGGGAAGAAGGAATAATCCGAGGGTTGGATGTTTCTCAGCTGGGATTTTTTTTTGATTTTATGGTGTCTTTCGGAGACGTTGCTGGGGAGACATGAAATTGATTTTGAGAATTTCTCTGGGGGGGGATAAGAGTTCTGCCAGGGGAATAAGTGTGGTAAAAAATGATTTTCTTGGTAAAAAGGGTTCTAAAATCCAATTGGCAAATTGGGGAATTTTTGTGATTTTCTGGCATTTGGGGGGAATTTTTGTATGAAATTTTAAAGTGGGTGCCGACCGGTATGGTTAGAAGGGTGTCAAATGGCAGTGGCACATTCTTTTGAGGTACCTCGAGCAGGTGGAGGGACAGTGACGATCGGTGGGTGGCAGGGAGATGCCAATCAGCATGCCCCTTAGCCTCCTAACCAAGAGGAATAATTGTCTTTAATGATGATTGTTGATACCAAATTTAGTCTGCTGACATGGACCACTTACTTACAGACACGTGCCTGCCAACGTGGCAATTATGTATACTTTTATCGAGCAACTCAAGATCACCGAGCAGCTAAGAAGCCACGAGGAAC
The DNA here is from genome assembly GCA_949130495.1 of Sambucus nigra. Classification (NCBI taxonomy): domain Eukaryota; kingdom Viridiplantae; phylum Streptophyta; class Magnoliopsida; order Dipsacales; family Adoxaceae; genus Sambucus; species Sambucus nigra. The sequence continues at coordinate 236,914,637 of OX422220.1, read as the reverse complement.
TCAGGGGCCCCGAGCAACTCAAGCATGTCGAGCTACTTAGGCGGTCCGAGCAACTCAATCGTGTCGAGCTACTTAGTTTGTCCGAACAGCTTAAGCGGTCTAAGCTACTTAGGCAGTTCGAGCAACATAGCACTTTAATCAGGATAATCAAGGAGATGACTGCGCATTAAATGCTCATTTATTATCATACAAATGTACATGTCTACTAGATCACTACACCAAAATGGCCAAAATGTCACCTTTCAGCCGGCCACCCTTGTCAAGGTCATTGACCGTGACAAAAAACACGTGTTTTATGTCACGGTCATTGACCTTGACACGACCGTGACAAAGAATTATCACGGTCAATGATCGTGACAAGGCCGTGACAAATTTACTTGTCACGGTCATTGACCGTGACAATTCTTTAAATAATTGCACGGTCAATGACCTTGACACGACCGTGACAATGTTTGCAGCAAAAACCCTATCCCCCTTCTTTTTTCCCTCCCGCCGTTCCCTCCCTCTCTCTCTCTCTCTCTCTACTTTCAGGTTTAATTCTCTCTCTCTCTCTCTCTTCCATTTATATATATGTTTGTGTGTATATATATGTGTGTATGTGTTTATATATGTGCGTGTGTGTATGCGTGTGTGGGGGGTGGGGCAGGGTGGGGGTAGGGGGTGGGGCAGGGTGGGGGTAGGTGGTTAAAAATGTAAATAAATAAGTAATTTTCTATAAATTTCCAAAAATAATATCCAAAAATGTAAATGTTAATAATATCCAAAAATAATATCCAAAAATGTAAATGTAAATAATATCCAAAAATATTGGATAACAATTTATTTTCATTCAAAATAAATAAGTAATTTTCTACAAATTTCATAAAAAAATGAAGGCCGGCTTAATATGTGATTTAAATGTGAAATAATCGCTATATACTTATACTAATGGAGAAAAAAACCATATATGGCGTTTTTTGTTGACTTTATATGGTGAAATAATCACATGACTTTATATCCATCAAATAAAAGCATGAAAACTAAAAAACTACAATAAGGGTTAAAATGGCATCCGAAGTTGCTAAAAGCATGAAAAATAAAATATTTTTTAAGATTTGTGGTGAATAACTAAAGTTAAAAAAAGTATTACTTTAGTCATTAAATTACTTTTTGAATTCGGACGATGCGCATAAATTTGTAGTAATTGTCTTATAATAAAGATCAATTAGTTTATGTTGTTGAAAAATTTGATCAAATTGGTGAGCCCTTCATATTTTAAAAATGTTGTTTTTATTCCTATTTAACTTTTCTTTCTATACACCCCTAATTATATTTAAAGTTTAATAAAATAGGAGTTATAGAAAGAAAAGTGGGGTTTTCATAATCTTACTTTGTCACAATTAATTTATATGCCTCAAAGTTATTTTATCACTCTTAGTTTATATTTGTGATAATACTTTATTAAAGATTTTTATGGGAACTTGTTATACTAGAACTTAGATGAACACTAAGTGATGAAAATAGTCCTTAAAATTGAAAATTAAATAAAGTTTATAAAAGTAAAGATGCTGGTAATACATCAAAGATAAATTAATAAGGACTAAATAACAAAACGTGTGCAAGTGTATAACAAGAAAGAAAATATGATATTTAGATTGGGTAAAATTCTTAAAGTAATGTTAAGGGACTAAAAGACCCAAGACAACTGGCCAGTAAGTCACGGACCGAAAAATTTATGACGGGTGATGAAAGACCGTAAACATGTTGGGGTGGGGGGGTGGGGGTGGGGTATGATTTATAAAAAGCACAAAACAATAGTAGAAATTCAATACCTGAAATTAACATTGAGATTATTTTAAATAGACAGTCACTACTGTGTGTGTGTTTAAATTGAAAGAAGATAGAAGAATTTTATTAAAGATTTTTATGGGAACTTGTTATACTAGAACTTAGATGAACACTAAGTAATGAAAATAGTCCTTAAAATTGAAAATTAAATAAAGTTTATAAAAGTAAAGATGGTGGTAATACATCAAAGATAAATTAATAAGGACTAAATAACAAAACGTGTTCAAGTGTATAACAAGAAAGAAAATGTGGTATTTAGATTGGGTAAAATTCTTAAAGTAATGTTAAGGGACTAAAAGACCCAAGACAACTGGCCAGTAAGTCACGGACCGAAAAATTTATGACGGGTGATGAAAGCCCGTAAACATGTTGGGGTCGGGGTGGGGGCGGGGTGGGGTGGGGTATGATTTATAAAAAGCACAAAACAATAGTAGAAATTCAATACCTGAAATTAACATTGAGATTATTTTAAATAGACAGTCACTACTGTGTGTGTGTTTAAATTGAAAGAAGATATGAGAATTTTATTAAAGATTTTTATGTGTGTGTGTAATTCTCACTTTATTAATGCCAAACCCGACTCTCTTATAAGATATGCATATTGTGATAATATTATATCTGTACTAATAACATTTTTTTACAGCAAATGTCTCCTTCAGATATTAAGGCGAAGATGATGATGCTGTTTATGATGATGTCGTCTGGGGTCGGTGGTAGTGGAGGCGACGAGGGATCTTCTGCCCCTAGGCTCTCCAAATATGGGAAATACGGGATTACCGTCGAGAAAAAATCGGAGATATTAGCGAGATCCCTCGTTCTGCTAAAGACGGTCATCGGCCCGGGGTTTATGAGTTGGAAGGAGGTGCCATATGAGCTCAAGTTAGATGTTTGGGCGGCACTATAGGTAATATATTTATATTTATATTTATATGAATATTTCAATTTCAATTTCAATTTCAATTTCAATTTCAATTTCAATTTCAATTTCAATTTCAATTTCGATTTCGATTTCAATTTCAATTTCAATTTTATATTTATATTTATATTTATATTTATTCGCAACTAACATTGTATTTGTTGGACAGGAACAATTCAACTTGGATCCAAAGCTACGCGATCCCGTGTTGGAGCAGATTAGGGAGCAACTCAAGTCGTGGAAAAAAAATATGCGGGCACGGTACTTTGGGAAAACACGAGAGTCGATTATCCAATGGCGTGAATCCGTCCCCCCCAAGGAGCCGATCTCATTGGCACAATGGCAGAAGTTCATTGACAATGAGATCGAGGATCGACAATTGGCATCTCGCCAATCGGGGAGGGAAAATCGGGCAAAAAAGACGGACGTGCACTACTCCGGCCGGACCTCTTACGCCGAGGTGGAGCATAGGATGCAGGTAAGATTTAATTTTTCTATAACTACAGAAATATATTATTCTTCATTATTTTACTTTGCGGGGCCGATACTAATTTTACTTTACTTTATTTTATTTCAGGGGGTAGGGAGTGAGCCAGGGGGTAAGCCACATAGGCTCGATACTTATGTGGCTCTTCGGACGAAGAAGGGGAAGGACAAGGAGGTATCCCTGAGCGTCGTGGCCACGATTGTAAGTAATCCGACAGTTTAATTTTTGTTAATTACGTTATAATTTTTTAGTTTACTTATTTTACTAATCATGTGATTTTTGTCGTTTCAGGCAAAGCTTAAGGAAGTGCATGAGTCGCAGTCTGATGCCGACAAGGCATCTTTGTCCACAGAAGCACTCAGCCAAGTGCTTGGCTCTGATCGCAAGGGGAGGACGAGGGGGGTGAGCTCGCGGGTGGCCAAATCTAGGATCATCGGATTGGAGACGAGCGACACCGGGTTGGCTCGAACGGTGGATTCACACGACGCGAAGCTGTCCCGTTTGGAGGCGGCGGTCCAAGATATGTACGCATTCATGAAGCATACGTTGAGCGGAGACCGTAAAGGGAAAGGGAAAGGGAAGGAGAAGTCGGTGGAGGAGGAGGTGCGGGAGAGGCGCAGGATGACGAGGATGTGGACCTCGCTGCTTCATCACCAACACGTTCGTACTTCGATGATCCACTTCCCTATTTGGCGCCCTTCAACAGACCAATGTCGACACTTGGTTGGCCGAGCATGTTCATATTGGACGTATTTGATGGCCAGCGGATAGGGCGGGGGTTGAGGGACCCGAATATCGTCCAGGGTGGAATAGTTCATGGACGTGCGCTTCAAGAGATGGAGTCCAGGGTGCTCGTCACGCATGTCATACCCGGGAAGGAGAACTCCCTATTGTGGTTGCGTGAACAATGCGGCACGACGTATATTAGTGGGTGCGTCAATTCGTATGTCGTGTGGCCTACTCACCTCCTCAGTTTTAACAATACACCAGACATGTAGTGACATTGTTTTAAGTTTGAATTGAATTGTTTTAAGTTGTTACATTTGAATTATATCGTGATGCATATTGTCTCTATTTGAATATATATTTGCATTATCTTTAGTTTGTTTGGATATATGATGTTTGGAACAGGTACAACGTTGCTATAACAGGTACAAATATACTGCTGGGCAGTGGCAATGGCCATACCCCCCAGCAGATTTTTTTTAAATTCTGCCCATAATTGTCACAGTCATTGACCCTGACAATTTTTTTAAAAAGGATCACGGCTTTGTCACGGTTATAAACCGTGACAAACGTGTCACGGTCATTGACCGCGACACGACCGTGACACAAAACGCGAGTTTTGTGTCAAGGTCAATGACCGTGACACGACCGTGACAAAAAAATTTGTCTCGCCTCGAAATGTCACGGTCATTGACCTTGACAAGTTGGATTTGTCAGGGTCAATGACCTTGACAATAGTGCAGACTTGGTGTAGTGGATGACAGCGCATTATCCTTTCATTTGTACAGCCTCAAGGCTATAAATACACTGTAACCTCTTCATTGGAGGGGACCGGAATTTCTTGAGCAAACCATTCCTCGAGAATTCCAAACAAACAGTCAGCAATAACAAAAACAGTGGATGTAGGTCATTCTTGCAAGGCTGAACCACTTTAAAAATCCATTGTCTATTATTTCTTTATTCTTTTTATCTGTGATTAAAATAATTAGGACAAATCTAATTTTTTACATCAACAATGATGTTTTGATATATTCACATAATCAAGAGGAACATGTGAAACACCCATGAGTTTTATTGCAAGTCTTGCAAGATACTCAAATATTCACTAAGTTATGCACTGTGAGTTTTAGTTAAATCAAGTAGTATTTTTTTGGCATGTTGTTTCAGGAGATATAACTTATATGGATCCTAAAAGGGTAGAGGCGACTGTGCAAGAGGAAAGACCAAGTAATATATCGAAGGAAAGGAGATTCATAAAACTCACTAATATTATAGAAGATTTATAAAGGAGTTTTCATTTATAGCTTTGTCGCTGACTAAATTAACTAGAAAGGAGGTGAAATTTTTGTGGAGTGATCAATGTCAGGACAACTTTAAAGAGTTAAAAAGTATGTTAGTATCATCTCCAGTTCTTACTATTCCATTTATTGGCAAAGACTTTGTGATTTATATTGACTCTTCATATCAGGGAGGTATGTTTTTCATGCATAATGGAAATGTAATTTCATATGCATGTATGCACGTAATTATCCTACACATGATTTAGAACTTACGATTATTATTTTTGCCTTAAAATTGTTGAGACCCTATTCATATGGCGAGACTTGTGATAATTCTACTGATCATCAAAGTTTGAAGTATTTATTTACACATAAATAATTAAATTTAAGACAAATACGTTGGTTGGAGTTAACTAAAGACTATGATTGTACCATTAACCATCATCGTTTAAACTACGAGTTATATGGATAGTCTGTAAATTAGGTCACATATAAAAAATTCTTTTTTATCAAAATTTCTCTTGATTAAACTTTAGTGAGCGTGAAAGATAATGTAAAGCCAAATCACAAACACAAACAGAATGATAAGAAGATAGAGGAAAAATCCCTTTCGGACAAAACCTATATTCAACACTATTTAAGACCTAGCAGACCATGAAAGACTTACATACAACTTAGAGCTTCACTAATTTTAACGCATTATTGTCTTCGAATCTTTAATAGAAAACGATGCAGTCCAGCACTGCCATAACAAGCAACTTTTAACTCGGTATCTACCTCTTAGCCTCAGGAATTGCATTTCCTTCCTCTTCAGTCGTAGAGAATCGACTCTAAAAATCAATAGTAAAGAAAAATCTCCACAACGATTTAAAACTCAAAGTATGTTTTTCCTAGTTTGGCAAATTTATCCTAAATGATCCAAGGATTTTGGATAAAATGTTAAAGAGTTTGATCACAAAATGAACTCTTAAAAGACTTAAAAATAAATGGATCCTCGCATCTCTATTTATAAGGTATGAGATCAACTAATGATAAACATGAGAGATTGAATTTTATTTGGGATAAAAAATAAAAACATGCATACTCGTTCGAACAAAATGCCATCTTGTTCGAACGAAGCATCCACTTTTGTTTAAATAGCCTTCCAACAAAACTTCAAACGACATTCTAGATTTGACTAAAAAGGCGAAGCATCAAAACTCATTAGAACGACATTGAGGCTTATTCTAACGACTAGTGAAACCTCGCTTGAACAACATTAGTTGTCGTTCTAACAAACTTGTAAAAATTTCAAAATTCTTATAAAAGTCATTTAAAAAATTTTGAATAACATTTGTAAAAACAAACTCTTCGAAATGACCCCTAAATAATTCAAGTTTACCAAAACCACCTTATGAACCATCTCGAATAAAGTCGTCATTTTTTCCCTACAAATAACGCCAAACACCCCCTTATAAAACCCTCTCAAAGCTTAAATTCATGTTTTGTCCGATCTGGGTTGATCTGGACTTAACAGCGCAACGATCTAATGGCAAAAAATGTGACAGTGTACAAGGGAAATTTGATCTAAACATTTCCGATTTACATCGTTCGAACAATAAGCCGAAGTCGTTCGAACGACTTCTCCATCTCGTTCGAAGTTTGATTCGCGCGACCTGCCACTTTAAAGCAGTGGCATGTCGTTCGAAGCCCTATTTCTCGCGACATCCATCTCGCTTTTAATGACACGGGGATGTTGTTAGAATGTCCCCTTATAGTCATGCGAACGAACCTTATTCAATAATTTTATTTATTCAATTTTTAACCCACAATTCTATCATAATCATCTTTAACTCCCCTTCAGAGTAATTCATATATGCTTTAATTGAATTATTGGAACAGGTTATTGCTTCTTAAATTTGTGGAAAATAATATTTTCACTCTAATCCATTAACATATTTCGTTGCACCAAGGTTTCTCAACCTTAGGCCTGATAATTGGGAAGACTGAGTTGCGCTTCGGGTTGCTCAAACTCGGACCGAATTAAATTTTTCATTCTAGCCCCCAGGCTTAACCCGGTATAAAATTAAACCCTATAGCTCGACTCACATTTATTACGGGTTTTGGGCTTGTGTTCTAGCCAGCTCGAACTTGATTTCAACTAGCATAGTTTTTTAATATTATTTCTCAAGTGCCAAAATAAACATAAAAATTAAAATAATATGATAAAAAATATTAATATTAAATTGTATATAATTATTAAGTAAACATTATATATTTTAAAAGTTATGGTTTTAAAGAATAAAAAAAAAACATTGTCTAAGCCTCTTTAATTCTATTATCTAAATAGAATTTGTTTGCATAAAAAATATAGGGACATATACCAAATAGTCCCTCAAACATTTTTTAATACTCATTTAATCCAAGCCTTTTTATTTTGCCTCAAAAAGTCCTTTGCCACATATTTTGGAAAGGGAGTGCCGCTGGCGCGGAACTCTAAAAATAAGAGAATATTGAGTGCTTGAGGGATTAAATGGGTTAAACTAAAAATATGTGTCCTTTTTAAAAAATATATATTTATAGTAGGGACTATTAAATAATTGACCCAAAAAAAAAATATATATATATAATTTCGGGTTTGATTGAACACTGGCTCAACCTAATGTAGCTCAATGGCTCGAATCATAATTCGGACTTCGAATCTTGGCTCAAGCTCCGTTCAGCTTATTTAAAGCTCTATCCAAATTTAGCGTGTCGAACGAGAGGAATTTGGGCTTACTCCGCCCAATTTACACCATTGCACTTAGGGCATATGTTATATATTTGCATGTACATAATATAAAAAATCAAATAAATATTATCAGTGGACGTTATTTTTATCCTGTCCTATACAAATATATATACAAGAGGGTATAAATTTATAATTTTCACTTATGTTATGGTAATTTTTGGGTTACCTTTTTTGGGTTTGTACGACGAGTCACCAACATCAGTGCTCGACTTAGGGGGAGGAGGACCAACCAGCCAAAACATCAACAAACTCACCACCAGGCTTGTTTGATCGACACCTTTTCTCTATCTTATTTGAAGACGTCTAAACAGGAACAAGAAGGGTCCATAGCTCAGTGGTAGAGCATTTGACTGCAGATCAAGAGGTCACCGGTTCGAACCCGGTTGGGCCCTTTCCGCCTCAAATTGACTCCGTGGCCCAATGGATAAGGCGCTGGTCTACGAAACCAGAGATTCTGGGTTCGATCCCCAGCGGAGTCGTTTTTTTTTTGTTTTTTTGGGAAAATGTCCGGTTTAACTTGAAGTATATAAAAGTAGGATACAACATATAATTTTAAAAATTTAGTCTCTATACTAAAAAAATCATGAAAATAACAAATATACCATTTGATAACTCATAAAAAAAACATCAAATTTTTAAAGTTCATAACTTCAAATCTACAAATCCAAAATTCACAAAATTTATATATTTGAAGTCTACTTGTCGAAATCTATTCAACAACACTCATATTTGATATAATTTGATAAAAAAAATCGAAATCGATAAATTTACTATTTCACTAAAACTTCTATTTTTTCGACGAAAACTCCATCTTTTTCCGACGAACACTATATTTTTTTCGACGAAAAACCTTCTTCTCCAGTGCTAGCAATGGTGCCGCTGGCGCAGAGCAAAAAAATGAAAGAAATAGACGAAGAAAGAGAGAAAGGAGGAGTGAGAAACAATCCTGCGAGAATTCTGGCGATCTCAGGCGAGGATTTTGGCATTCCGACGAGGACTTCGGTGGGGTGGAGGTGAGGTTATGTGCTTATTTTTCGAATGATTTTTAAATGAGTAAGGGTATAAATATAAATACTTTTTCAACTAAAACAAATAAAATTGTCTGTTTTGTGTACTCATAACGCTAAAGAGACCACACAAATAAATGTTATTGTACTACATGGACTAGATTTATAAATCTGAAAACCACTATCCTATAAATTCAAATATAGAAAGGAACATGACATTGCCCTTAATTCTCTATAAAATCTTTTCATAATATTTCATACATTCTCTCTCTCTCCCCCCCCCCCCCCCCCCCTCTGGATGAGTTATATATAATTTTTAGGCACTAAGTCACACTCAAATAATTTTTAAAAATTTAAGAACACTTACAAATCTATTTATCCATTTCTCTCGAGCTCCGGCGCCACCGCTAGCACAAATCTTTAAAAATAAAAGAGCATAAGGTAAATGGGTGTTCAAGGAACCTAAGCATTTAAAAAAAACGTTGTTTTAGTTTTAGAATTTAAAAATTGTGTGAGTCGTATAATGTTATCGGGTCACGTGGCATTTTATCGCCGCTACACATACATTTGGAAATGGGTGAATGAACCTAATGTAACACCCCGCCCGCCCGGGGGGAGCGAACGGAGCACTACTCATCGATAAAACTAATTCAAATCCACAAATAACAATGTATATAGCATCTAAAACCCACAATAAAAATAAGAGAATCTACAAATCTGAAATATCTTGAAATTACATACAACCAAAAATCTCTCGAAATAAAACATCTAACTATCTCGAAAGAAAATAAATCGCCAATGCTCTATACAACCAAAATAAATACAATTCTTCTCATGTACTCTCGAATAATCTTCCCAAAATAATCAATGCTAAAATCCATCTCCAAAAATCCCAAGCGCCCAAAAATTCGCGCTGACCTGCCACTAAAAGAAAATATGGGAAAGTACACAATACGATAGGAAAGATGCTCAACAAATATTAGCGATGAATAAAGCGTAACAATACAAGTACGAATATTCAAATCAAATGCGAATCTCAATAGCAATTATATCAATATAATTTCTCAACAACACATTAACCGGGTCACCAGGCCTCACCAACGTACCGCACCTATGCATTTTTAGCATATCCGGAAAAAAGAATATTGGCGGGGGCCCAACCTCAGTGCCATATTAAAATCTCTTGACAACATGCTCAACACCAAATATAATACCACATGAATCGAAATTAGATTCCAACAAATATTTTCAGATTCCAATGAATTTAGAAATTCAAATATGAGTCAATAATCACAAGAAAATAACGAGAATAATACTCGCGAGATTAAGGAACATATTGTGTAAAACCCCATACCTTAAAATCATCACATAATTTCAGCCTCAAAATCTAATCACACCATCACGTTCCTCTCGCGAAAATAATCCAATCAAGTTCTAGCCCAAACTCGAGAAAACACCAAACAAACCTTCTAATCTAAGGTTGAAATCTTGAATAAGTTTGGGGCTATGGTTTGTAGATGAAAGGGAGTAATTTTGGAGAGGTATTCTGGTTGAAAAGTTTGAGAAAAAGTGATTTGAAAAGCCAAGCCATGAATTTTTTGATATATAAAGGATTAAGAGTTTGATTAAGAAAAGAATTCTAATTAGATACAAACACTAAAAATTTTATTCCGGACGATCGGACCGTTGGAATTGGATGAAATTTTACAGAGAATTAGACGAAGACGATAGGAAGCTACAAAAAAAAAATTCAACTCGATCGGACCGTTCAATATTTTTAAATTTTATTTTTTTCTAGAGAGTTTTATGCTTTAAGGACTCTTAGAAAGTTTTATGTTTTGAGGACTATTCTATTTAATAAAAAATTCAATTAAAATTCCATTTTAATTCCAATTCCGAAACCGTTTGAAATTCTCATCTTTAAAAATAAAATCCAACATATTTGAGTAATAAAAATAATTTTACCAAAAACTTTATTTTCCTCTATATTTTGAAAATACCCCAAAATTACGTGGGTTGTTACGCCTAACTCTTACTGTAATATGCATATGAAAGTCGCTTAGACCTGATAAAACATAACATGTTCGTAAAAAACAAAAAAATTGTAAGATATTTTTCAAAACAATTCTTAACTACCGATCATTTTGAAAAATGTTGTAAAACTCGAAAAGATAAAATTAGAAATGAACAAATTTGTGAAACGATAAAAGTAGCTCTTATAGAAGATAAATTGAGAGAAAATCGACTCAGATGGTTTGGACACGTCAAGCGTAGACCAATAGATGCTCCCGTAAGGAAGAGTGATTTAGTTAATATTGATGGTAATACAAGAGATAAAAGTAGTGCAAATTGACTTAGCGGGATATTATAAAAAAGATATGATATCGTGTGATTTGGATAGAATGAAATGGAAAAATAGAATTCATGTCACCGTGCCCAAATAATTGGAAAAATACTTTGTTGAGTTGAATAGCTTTTTGTGAATAATCTGTGAGAATCTACCAGGAATATGACATTTTCAATCAATTTTATCAGGTCTACATCGTTAATAGGACTCGTCACAAAATAAGCTTTAAGAACCAACACAAACCCACTGCGACCTGTCTTGTCGCCAACTATAACTTAAACGTAATGCACCTCAAATTTTCGTTATGAAGACGGATTCTATCCATTTTTTTAGCAAGATGCGATTTCCAACTTGCATTTTCCATATCGAGGAAGTGATGTTTCATATATATTTCTATATAGATATATTATGAACCGGACTGGAATGTAAACGAGTAAACAAGCCATGTCACATGTGTACTATAATACTTGTTATTAAAGGTACCCACACAATTGCTACGTTTAAACCATGACAATGCAAAATATACGCTTGAGGGATCTTAAGCATTTAGTTCTATTTATAATGATTTATTTGTCACCACTCCCATATTTTTATTTTTTTTAGTTGTTGGTCCTATATGGGACAAGTGTCATTGTCTACAAAAAGAAGGATGAGTGGTTATAGGGAAGTTATAGGCGATTTTTAGTGGTTATGGGACTTTTTATAATTTTAAAAACACATGGGAGTGAAGCCTAAATACATCTTTATTGATAAAACCTACTTCAGATAATAAGTGTGCTAGGTAACACCCTTGTTTAAGAAGGTTATTGAAGGAGGAAAAAATAAAACTCATCGCTACTGTCACCCAAACTACTCGGCTAAAAGATTCAGAAGAGAATCCAAACAAGATCACTTATTTTTTATCCACCACTCCAGAAAGCCATATATATGTATCAAGTGAAATTATAGTGTACATTAAGTAAACCAAATCATACAAGGAATAATTACTAAACAATAACTGGAAAATGAACCTCTTTCCATGTCACCTTTGAAAACAAATAACAATATGGCCAAATTTTTCACTAACCAAATTCTCTCCATACAACTCCCTACTACAGCACCTTGAAATCCCATTTACTTTTCCACACAATTCCGTATATACATAAACTGCTGGGGGGTGGTTTCCTTTAACCCGTGGGACCCAACAAGCCAAACATTGCGAAGTGTGAGAATGTGAGAAACAATAATGCTAAACTAATATGAAACTCCGCAAAAAGTTACGCCACAATCTGAAATGTCTGTATTTGTATTTGATTGAATTAAGTTCAATTAGAAGACAATATGGGAGTAAGACCAGCCGACATATACCTCTTCCAGACCCTGCAGTGAAGTGGGAACATTGTGCACTGGGTACAACCTTTTTTTTTTACTTACAATGGGACCCATTTTATTCCAAGTACAAATACTAACACGTCAATTTGTGGAGTAACGTTTGTGGAGCATTCTGTAAGTCTAGCATTATTTTGTGAGAAAACAACGAAAAATTTACAACACCACCACCTCCTTGAAATCACAATATACCCATTCTTTGTTGGGTATACCACGTGAAATTACCATAAAGGTTCCCAAATATCTAGCCAGATGGAGCGTGGGTGGTTATCCTCCGTGGGACAAGTACCGGTTCGTTGCTTGAAACTTTGATAGCAGCAAGCTCTTCTACACGTTTCCATGCCGCTTCCTGTTTCAACTTATTATTTTGCTCGCGGGTTTCATCTTCCTTAAACTTGAGCATGCACTCCTTGAAAAGCTCGGGATCAGTATCAGAGAAGATTTTGCGAACATTTTGTGTCAAGCTTTGTACTGCCTGGTTCCAGTGGGTCCTAGTGTTTTTCTCCAAGGCGGGGAAGATAATGGGCAGTATAACATTCCGATTTTGTTTAATTAGGTTTTCAATGTGATCATTGTTCCACAAGAACAAAGCCCTCTCTGCCACCTGTAGATGAAGGAGATAAGTAGCATGATTGTCTCAGTCATTTGAGTTTGATAGAGAGGGAGTAATTAGGTGCCATATAAGAAGCACGAAAACATGTGAATACATACAATTATTGACTCAGCTTTCATCTAAACGGGAAACAACGAGAAGTGGCAAGCAGTGAAAAAATACAAGACAGTACAGAAAAGATTATCCTTCTACCTCATAAACCTGCAAGTTCAAATATTATATATATATAGGATAAATAGAATTCAGATACGTCAAGGTTTTTAGAAATACAAGATATTCTAGAAAGGATCTATTGGAGGTTACATCTTTCCACAAATTCTTAACATTTGTAGCCACTTTCAGTAGAATAGGAAGAAAAATATATTATGTTCATATGAATTCCAATCAAAGGCTATTATCAGGGCCGGACATAGAGAGTCCGCAGCTGCCCCCACTCCACCTATATAGTAGAAAAAAATTTAGGGGCCTAAAGTGTAAGTTTCTGAAATAGAAAGGAGAGCTAATATATCTTTCGCAAGTCTTGGGAGTAAAAAAATATTTTTTTTTAAATACATACTTTATACGGGTATTTCTTTTGTTATATGATGCAATATTGTTAATATATGGATGCATTGGCTGATTTTTAAGGCCAACTGACATCAGCCTCTCCGAGACCCTAAAAATAATCAAACATATATTTCAGAATATAAAAATATAATTGTTGAAATTTGTGTTTCTGAAAATCAGCCAATGCATCCATATTATAGTTTCTGAAAATATAATTGTTGAAATTTGTGTTTACTGCTTTTTAATTTCTGACATTATTAATTGAATGGATATATGCTAAAAATATAACTTGAATGAGTAATAGCTGAAAGCATAACTAGAATGAATATTTGTTTATTCAAACTCTGTTTTTTTTAATTTGCTAATATATTTTCTGAATTACCTGTTAATATATTTGTTAATCAGTTAAGTTAATATATTTTTAGGGCTAAATATTTGCATAAAACTCAATTACCCTAAAATATTTTGCCTCAGTGTTCCCGTCCCAAAGTCCCCACGATCAGTCAAAACTCCCCCCCGACCTAAATTCCTGGGTGCACCATTGGCCATTACTCACTGTTGTTGGACTGGTCCAAATCCAACCTGCATATATTGGCTGCCATGGACTCGAATCCACGTTCTTACATTTGATAGGCAGGGCATTTTGCCACGACATCAAAGCAATAATGAATATTTAGCTGATAGTCTAACTAAGGTTGATGTGGGTTCATACATTTAGTTCTGATATCTGGTTCTAAATATTACCAGTTTTAACACTGTAATCTATTTATGGGTGCTTCGAAGCATGTAACACTAGAGAGACTAACTTTAAAACATCATGAGTTTAATAATCTGATTAATTATAGGGGAGTTTTGTGCTAAAGCCCTTGCATAAACTAAAAGTACACGCGTCCAGAAAAAAAAGAGAGAAAAATTCGAAGACTAAAAAAATGCACAAATACAGACGGTAAAAGAACATAAAAAAAAAAAAGCTTCAGCGGCCTTTTTCTCGGTTTTTTCATCGGTTAAAAGTTGTTATAAATACTAACAGCGACTGTTTTTTTTACAGTCTTTGCCAGAAACTGATGGTAAATAAACGTCAATGGAAGGACTAAAAGAATTGTTATAATAAGCTTCATTGACTTCTTAACTGTCAGTAGAAAACTCTAAAATACTAACGACGATGATTTTGTGACCGTTGCTAAAAAAAGTAGAGAAAAACAGTATACTGATGCTTTTTACATCAATAAAAAAAACTTCATTAAAAGGGCTTTATATACACGTACTGATAATCTAGACTAAAAAGTTTGTTTATATACACGTACTAATTTGAAGAAAAAATTGCTATGCTCTTCAATTAAAAATAAATGACAAGTAATCTTTAAACACATTCTATTATTTATATTGGGTGAATAGCAGACAATTCGATTTGTTTCAGTTTTAATGTTTTAAACTCCCTCCGCCCCAAATTAAGAGTCCCTATTTAAAATTCACAAAATTAAAAGGAAATATGTTTTCCCAAAATTTAGCTTGAAGGGTGACGCTTGGTAATACCAAGTGACGGTACAAAAAGTTCATATATATGTTTGGCTGAAGAGTAAGATTTGCACGCTATTTCATATGCCATTGTTGGAAGTAATGACTCTTAATTTGGGATAGATGGAGTATTTGAATAGTTTTGAGTATCAAATTCTGAATCCATTTTTAGACCTTCAAAATAAAGCTGTCAACAAAATCACCCAGGTTTTTGTCCTAAATCTTAGTCAGCTCTTACATAATCTGATTCTTGCAATCGTTGGATACAAAATGGTTGTTAGATTTGCCTTTTCAAACTCAGGTGTCCTTATTGCCTCTTAGTTTGAATATAATTTTTATGTATCCTTCCTCACACACTGTATCATTTGTTTTGTTGTCACTTGTCACCATCTGCAATGTTAATTTCCAAACTTTTTTTTTTCAGATACAGAGAATTTTTACAAGAAATCACAGCAAGCACATCAAGTTGGTAGACCAGAAATCCACCTAATCAGATTGAGAAAAATATACAGGAAAAAAGAAACACGGAGAGATACAAAAGATCCTTATACAAAAATATAGTCAGTTGCTGAAACTTCACGTGTAAATGCTGCAAAAAGCTACCCAAAGTAGGAGGAAACAATCATTCCACCACCTCTTTCCAATTGTTGATGATTAAAGGACAGCCGAACTCCTCCAAGTTCATTAGATGCAGCAGCCCATAAAGAAGTAAAATAGTTGATTATATCCCCCAAATCCTTTCTCTATTTCCCTCCCCTCAGAGATCCAATCATTTCTCTCCTTCCACACGAAGCAAGCTAAAGCCAATATCTGCCTCTCCCAGACCCTGCAGTTAGCAGGAGCCTTTTGCATTGGGTATGACCTTTTACCTTTAGCAATGAAGAAAGATATGATGAATGTCTTCCCCTCTCGAAATAAACAGGGACCAATAGGGAATTAAATCAAGCATTCGAAACTCAGCCAAGAATTCAAAAAGGGTTTGCATAATGGAACCCGGAGAATTACCAAACCACGCCCTTTTTTTTATCAAAACTCTCATATTTAAGAGAGAATCCTTCCACCATACCAATAAAAGATACAAAGTCAATAATTCATCATCATCGAGGATTTCTTCTCAAACCAATGCAAAGAGGAATTGAGAAAAGAGTTCCAAGAGACAAACGAATCAATTAACGCATGAGGAGAAAGCAAAAGATGATGCAATCTTCGAAATAATACACATAATTACCGATTCCCAATGCCCCCTTCTTTATCGGTCTTGACACAATACCTAAATTGACAAGGTGATCTTTCTTCCCCTACAGGCTTCTCCACTGCCCTTCCCAAAAAGATCTCTCATCAAATTTTCAATTCTTTAAATAATTTGATGTGCTTTGAAAGAGAGGCAAGAATGAAATGGGAAGACTACCTAGCACCGACAAGTCTATACCCTCCACCTCTAGACAAGCTTCCCTTTTCCACCGAACCAATCTTTTACAAACTTTTTTCCAAAACCAGTTCCCAACATGGTTCAAAGACTCGGCCGAGTCAACTCGGAATCGGCCGAGTTGACTCGGAATCGCAGCTAGGCGCACCGATTACGAGACACGTTACGAATAAAAATATATATCGGACGATATAACCCGGAATCGCCGATAAATCGGCCGATCCGAGTTAGTTGTACAGAAAATCGGCTGATACGTTTTATATCGGCCGAGGCTCGACCGAGTTAGGGTAACAAAACAAAAGAGAAGTAAAAAACATGAAAAGTGAAAGAATCTTACCTTTTGACAGCAAATAAGGTTGGAGAAGACATAAAGTTGGTCACGGGTTCAAATTAATCTGAGATTTCAGCTATAAATCGCAGCCTCTCAGCTATACAAAACCCATCCTCAGCTCTATTCTCTTCTTCTTTTCTTCTTCGCTTTTCTGTCGGCAGAGGGAATCTCACCTGTTTTGTGGCTTGAGGTACGTGGGTTGAGGAGTTTAGGGTTTTTTTGGGGGGGTTTTGAATGTTGTGTGCATTGTGTTTGAGGGATGCCGTGTGCCTGTGTTTTTTTTGGGCTTTGTATGAGGTATGTGGCTGCGTGTGTTTTATTTGGCAAGAGGTATGAGGTATGTAGCTTTGTGGCTGTTTTTGGCTGCTAAATAACATTTTTATTACATGTTGTATGTTTTTGGCTGCTAAATGTTTTTTTTGGGCTTTGAGTTATAAGGTTTTTTTTTCTAAAGATGTTAAATATTATGTTATAAAACTGCTAAATATTACACAAATGTTATACAAATGTTACACAATTTTTTTAAATGCAATTTTTTTTGTTGTGTTTTAAAGAAAATGTTACACAATGTTACAAAAAATCTTTTAACTCTTTTTTTAACTCTATTTTCAAACAATGTTACAAAAAATCTTGAACATGTCATTTTTTAACTATATTTTTTTAATGTTATTTTGTAGAATGTTACAAAAAAAATGTTAAATGTTACAAAAAATATTAAAATGTTATAAAAAATGTTACAAAAAATATTAAATGTTACAAAAATGTTATAAAAATACTTTACAAAATGCTATTAAATGTTACAAAATGCTATTAAATGTTACAAAATGCTATTTTTTAAAATGTTATAAAAAATGTTACAAAAATGTTGTTTTTTAACGAAAATGTTATAAAAATGCTATTTTTTTAAATGTTATAAAAAAATGTTACAAAAAATATTAAATGTTATAAAAATACTTTTTAAAGAAAATGTAATCAAAATGCTATTTTTTAAAATGTTATAAAAAATGTTACAAAAATGTTGTTTTTTAACGAAAATGTTATAAAAATGCTATTTTTTTAAATGTTATAAAAAAATGTTACAAAAATGTTATTTTTTAACGAAAATGTTATAAAAATGTTATTTTTTTAAATGTTATAAAAAAATGTTACAAAAATGTTATTTTTTAAAGAAAATGTTATAAAAATGCTATTTTTTTAAATGTTATAAAAAATGTTACAAAAATGTTATTTTTTAATGAAAATGTTATAAAAATGTTATTTTTTAAAATGTTATAAAAAAATGTTACAAAAATGTTATTTTTAAAGAAAATGTAATAAAAATGTTATTTTTTAAAATGTTATAAAAAATGTTACAAAAATGTTGTTTTTTAACGAAAAGGTTATAAATATTAAATGTTATAAAAATACTTTTTAAAGAAAATGTAATAAAAACGTTATTTTCTAAAATGTTATAAAAAATGTTACAAAAATGTTATTTTTTAACGAAAATGTTATAAAAATGTTATTTTTTAAAATGTTATAAAAAAATGTTATTTTTTAAAGAAAACGTAATAAAAATGTTATTTTTTAAAATGTTATAAAAAATGTTACAAAAATGTTATTTTTTAACGAAAATGTTATAAAAATGTTATTTTTTTAAATGTTATAAAAAAATGTTACAAAAAATATTAAATGTTATAAAAAGACTTTTTAAAGAAAATGTAATAAAAATGTTATTTTTTAAAATGTTATAAAAAATGTTACAAAAATGTTATTTTTTAACGAAAATGTTATAAAAATGCTATTTTTTTAAATGGCTCCAAAATTACCTCTATTTTTTTAATGTTATTTTGTAGAATGGCTCCAAAATTAGATATTGGATGGGAACATGGCACTGCCATTGGTGGAGATAAGAGGAAGGTTGCTTGCAATTATTGTGGCAAGGTTTGTAGTGGTGGTGTAACAAGACTAAAAGAACACTTGGCAGGTGTACAAGGGAATGTCGAACCTTGTCGTCATGTACCTCGGGAGATAGCAAGTACTATTAAAAAAATTCTAGAAGATGGTATGAAGCAACGGGCCCTTGAGAAGAGGAAGAAGGAGAAACAAGTAGAGAATTTGCGAGAGCAAACAAAATACTATCATGAAGATGATGCCAGTGAAGATAGTGATGACGGTAATGAAGATGATATGACCCGTTTAGAATTAGCACAGTTGAAAGCTGCTATGAAAGAAAGTCGGAGAATGACCGGAGAACAACATAGACATTCAATTTCCGGGGCAAGACCGTCCACATCTGGGCTAAAGCGACCACACGTGTCACGATCGTGGTCATTGAGACAGGGTGTTGAATTGCCCGCTCAAGGAATTGACCCTTCCATGTTTAGGTCGAGGAAGTCTGGTCAGAAAACTGTCAAATCCATGTTCTCTACAGATGGAGTCAAGAAGGTTGGGAAGGCCATTAGCAAGTTCTTTCACTTTAACGCCATCCCGTTTCATGCTGCTGATAGTGGACCTGCCTATCAATATATGATTGATACGATTGCTACCGCGGGTCCAGGGATTAAAGGCCCTAGTGGTTATCAGATTGGAGGTGTTTACTTGGATGAGGAGGTAGAAGAGGTGGAAAAATACATAGCAACTCTAAAGGAGAAATGGCCCGAGTATGGTTGTACAATCATGTGTGACGGGTGGAGTTCAAGGACGAAGAAGCCTATCATAAACTTCATGGTATACTGTGATCGTAATATGATATTTCACACTTCTGTTGACACAACTAACAAAATCAAGTCGGCGGATTATATTTTTTCCCTTATGGATAAAGTTGTACAATCATGTCGGATTTAATTCTGGCAGATCGATTCTGGCAACGGGCTGCCGAAGTTGCCAAGATTATGGAGCCCTTAGTATTGCTTTTGAAGATAGTAGATCAAGATAAAAAGCCTACGCTCTCTATCATTTACGAAGGGGTGGATAAAGCAAAACTAGCAATCCAGGCGAGTGTTAAAAACTGGAAGAAGTATTGGCAGGTGATCGATGGAAGATGGGAGAGACAATTGCACCGACACTTGCATGCCGCGGGATATTTCTTAAATCCGGTGTTTCAATATTCATCCAATTTTTCAAACCATCCTGAAATAAGAGCCGGACTAAAAGAGGTCATCAAAAGACTAGAGCCAGACGTACAAAAACAAGCCTTGGCAATAAATGAGGTATCACATTTGTTTCCATCGAGTTATATTTACTTCATATATGTATTGTTTCTAAATTGATTTGTTTGCCTTTTAGGTTAAACTCTTTACGGATAGGAGAGGGGAGTTTGGCTCAGATCTTACCAAGCAAGCAGTCAAATCTTCTCTTCCAGCTGAGTGGTGGAAAAATTACGGTGATGATGCACCCAATCTTAGGCGCATTGCTATCAAAGTACTGAGTCAAACATGCTCATCTTCGGGTTGTGAGAGGAATTGGAGCACATGGTCTCTCATCCATACAAAACTTCGCAACCGATTGGCAATAAAAAAATTACATAAATTGGTGTATGTGCATTACAATCAGAGACTTAAAGTTAGGAATCTGATGTACATGCGAGAGACCGAAGATTTCTACAATCCAATAGACTTGAATTTAATATTTGAGGAGGATGACATAATGGATGAGTGGACCCGAGAGAATGATGAAGGGGTCTTACCGACCGATGACTTAGACTGGTTGGATGAAGGTATTCAACAAAGCGAAGGGGAAGGACGACGGGGGGGTCACAATCAACCGGCACCGGTCAGTGTTCTTTCCAGTTTTGATGATGATCATGGTGGTAATGATAGTTGGCAAGATATTCCTGGTACTTATGGTAATCATGTAGATGATGACGACGACGACGACGACGATGATGATGATGATCAAGGTGGTGGCAAAGGAGATGTTAGTAGGGGAACAGCGAGTGGTAGCCAACAAAGGAGTGGGGTTGGTGGTAGCCACCAAAGGGGTGGTTCTTACAATACTGGTACACAGCATGATGGTGGTATGACATGGGCACAAGGAGATGAAAACTACTATGCCACGCAAGACACAGATCATGGTTATCGACCGGGAATCAGTGAACAACGAAGGCATTTAGACAATTTAACGAGATTCCCTAGTAGTGACGAGTATTCAAGCGGATATGATCAGCAACGTCTTGATGATCAACTACGGGCAATGGGTTTAATGACAGATCATGCATACCACGGCGGAAGACATAGTATCTCTGAGAGTGGGAGTGGCACAAATAATTATGGTCCGGCACAACTTCCAAGATCTACTAGTACTAGTACAGGTGGTTACTATGATCGTTATAGAGACCATTATGGATCTACTAGTAGCGGCACAACAGGTGGTGATTATTATGGATATAATCAAGGGACGCAATATGGTGGGTCTTCAACTGATAGTTCTGGGTATAGAGGTTTTGGATATTATCATCACGGTAATCAACCAGGAGATCGTCAACCACAATTTCCAAATTATGGATCATCTAGCCAGTCATCCCAGCCATCTGAGCAGCAATATGGTTCATATTTCTTTCCTTACCCAACTGAAAGAAATTACCCCTATCCAAATCCGTATGATCGATACCGCAACTAGATGGGGAGATGAAAATGATGAAACATTGTAATCATTCCTATTTATTTTCCATACAAACTTTTTATCTAAGCTTATGTGACATTAGATTGTTTTCAATATTATTATTGGTTTACTATGCAATATTGAATCTGACAACTCTGCCGCGGTTCAGTATAACCAGTTCTACAATGCAATGCATATTGAATGATGGGTTTAAATGTACATCACTGGTCCACTTTGTTAATCTTATTTTTTAAAAAATTTCTATATTTTTTTCGGAATTTTTTGCGCTCTCTAAATAGCGTATCTTTGCGTATCGCCCGATACCGCGACCGATACCGCGACCGAGTTGAAAATCGGGTGTCCGATACCGAGACCGATACCGAGACTTTGAACCATGGTTCCCAAAGTCCAAACTATCCACGTTGATAGGTAATTCCCACATAATTATTTTTATAAGAAACAAATTATAGTATACAAGGGCTTTTCTGACATAACCCCCCTGTAATAATGCCATATATTGACATAACCCTGGAAGATGAAAAATTAAACAACCTCGTAACGTGGCGAACAATAGT
Organism: Sambucus nigra; assembly: GCA_949130495.1. NCBI lineage: Eukaryota > Viridiplantae > Streptophyta > Magnoliopsida > Dipsacales > Adoxaceae > Sambucus > Sambucus nigra. The sequence continues at coordinate 236,892,322 of OX422220.1, read as the reverse complement.
CTCCATTAGAAAACCCTCATTAATAAGTATTTTGACTTACCCCCTTAAAATTATTATATAAAAATGACAATTTCTCATCCCCACCCCACCCCCCCTCCATCTTCTTTCCCACTTCATCTTCTTCTCCAATATCCTCATTGAAGAACCATAATTTTAAAACCTTAAAAATTCAAACAAAACGAAATGAAGAAATCAAAATCATCTCAATGAAGTATTTAAACCAACAACTCAAACTTTAGCAAACTTGATTCCTAAAACCCCTGAAGCTTGCTCCCTCAATCAATTTAGACCCATTGCTTTAGCAAACTTTGCCTTCAAAATCATTCCCAAAATCCTTGCTGAAAGAATGAACTTGCTGGTCCACAAACTTATATCCCCTCTTCAATTTGGATTTGTTAATGGAAGGCAAATTCACTTGTATCCGAGTGCTTCAACCTTCTCAACTACAAATGTCTTGGAGGTAATATAAGAATCAAGTTTGACATCTCAAAGGCTTTTGACACAATGGATTGGACTTTTATTCTTTCAACCCTCAAAGCTTTTGGCTTCAGTAATACTTTCATTGGTTGGATTAAGGCTCTTTTGCACTCTGCTAAGCTATCAATGCTGATAAATGGCACCCCTCATGGCTATTTTTCCTGCTCCAAAGGGTTTAGGCAAGGTGATCCACTCTCCCCCATCTTGTTCTGCCTTGCTGAAGAGTTCTCAATAGGGGCCTTACCCAAATCAATAGATCTGGCACTTAAAGTCCATATCCTCCCCCAGAGGGTTTCAGGCTCCTACACACCTCTATGCAGATGATCTGAAGGTGTTTTGCAAAGGTGATTCCACCACCATTCTTCATTTGGCCAACTTTCTAAGTAAATACTCTGCCTCTTGAGGTCGGATAATCAATAATGCCAAATCACACATATACTTTGGCACTGGTGCTATCTCTAATAGGGCAGCCACTCTTCAAATTTTGGGCATCAATGAAGGTCATGAACCTTTTACTTACTTGGGGCTTCCTATTTTAAGAGGCAAGCCAAAGACTTTACACCTTCAATCATTAGCAGACAAAGTCCTCTCTAAGCTCCAAAGTTGGCAAGGCAACTCATTATCTATTGCTGGGAGAGGTGAACTTCTCAAGACTGTCATCCAACCCACTCTTGCCTATAGCTTCATGATTTACAAGTGGCCTATGCACCTTCTCAAGAAAGTTCAAGCTTGCATTATTAACTTTCTGTGGACTGGCAACATCACTAAACATCCTCCCATCACTGTAGTTTGGCAAGTTGTGTGGTCTCCTAGGGAAAAGGGGGGTTTGGGCCTCAGAAATATCGTTGCTCTCAATAGAGCTGCCTGCTTGAAACAAGCATGGCATATCCTCACTCAAAACAACCAATGGAGCCAATTCTTCCTGGCTAGATTTAAACCAAAGACAGACCATGCTTTCAAAATATCCTCCATTTGGCGCAGCCTGAAGGATTCATTCTCCATCATTGATATGCACTGCAGATGGGAGGTGGGTGATGATTTATCTATTGATTTATGGCACTCTAATTGGTTGGGCACCCACTTACACTCCCTCACAGGGGTTAGACACTCCTAACCTCCCTATGACAGTGAGTTTTTCATCCAAAACTCCCAATGGCAAATTCCACCTGCTTTCAAAAACCACTTCCCTGACCATGCTGAGTCAATTTGCTCCACGCCCCTCCCAATCAAACCCTCTAGTGACCTTAGAATTTGGCCCTACTCCTCTGATGGACCAAACATTTGTGGAAGAATTTCATTCCTCCTAGCATCTCTACACTCATATGGAGAATCATGCTTGGCAAAATCCCCACCAAGGACTGGTTTCTTAGACTGAAGATCAACATAAATCCCATTTGCATTCTCTGTGACTCTGGTATCGAGACTGTCAACCATATCTTCATTGAATGCCCCTATGCTTCTGAGTTATGGTTCTGGCACTTTCAGAATTTAAAAATGCCCTCCATACAATGTGACAATGTGTTTCAGCTTTGGCTTCACATATGCTATCTTAAAGGCAGCCCCCAAATATTCAATCTCTGGATTGCCTCATCCATGCTCATTTTTTATGTCATATGGAGAAACAAAAATCTTCTCATCTTTCATAACACCCCCATCAGCCCATCTCAAGACAAAAGCTTTATTCTCTCATGGACCAAATTTCTCTCTAGGCACTGTCGAGGGCACATGTTCAACTCCATCAATGACCTTGAAATTTTAAGGACCCTCAAAGTGCCAGTAACACCTCCTAAAGCCCCCATTATCTCTCCTGTCCAGTGGCTGACCCCTCCTCCCTCCTGGATCAAATTAAACACTGATGGAATGGCCAAAGGCTGCCCTGGTCCTGCTGCCATTGGGGGCTTTTTAGAGACCACAAAGGCACTGCTCTTGGGGCCTTTTGCAAAAGTATTAGCACAAATATTGCCTTTTAAGCTGAGATGGATGGTGTGCTAACCGGTATTGAATTGGCCTGGTCAAAGGGATGGAACAAGCTGTGGATTGAGTCCTCGTTTTCAGTGGTCTGTTGTGTTTTGGGCACCTCCCCTTGGCAGCTTAAGACTAGGTGGAATAACTGCAAGGAACTCTTAGCCCACATGCAGTTCTTTCGTACCCATATTTATAACGAGGGTAATATGCCCGCTGACAAACTTTCTAATATTGGTATTTCCCATAACTCCCTCAAATGGTGGAATAGCTCCTTTGATGCCATACAGACCTTTGTTTACAAAGACGTGTGGCATTCCACACTACAGATTTTAAAAAAATTCCGACTAGCATTTTTCTTTACATTTATAAGCATATGATAGTTAACACCTTCTGTGTTATTGTGATGCTTCAGCATATGATGGTGAGGGCTTGCTCTAGCCCTCATGTGATGCTACATTTCCTTGGGTTCTTTGAGCAGTACCTTTAGCATATGATATGTGATGTGTTCAACATCACCCTGATGCCTCTGTTGGACATTATATGGTCACACATTTTTTACTTCTACCCTTACATTTCTATGTATATATGGCATGCTCTATTTTTGCACACAGATTATATATCAGGCATCCAAGGTTAGGAACCTATCATGGACCAACCTCAATATCTATATGGCTGGGATTTGCTTCTTGAAGTTGATTGATATGACTCTCATGGTTGGAGGCCTACCATGCACATTCTGGATGCCTTCAAAGCTTGATCTTCTTTACATAGTGATTGATCTTGTTTTTTGGTTAATGGCATTTCATGAAACCCCTCTTTTTTCCTTTTATTGTTTCCTTAAATTTGGGGGTGCTTTCATCCTTGTTGGGATCACCTACCAATTTAAGGCCGTAGCTATTTGCAGCAGTTTTACAAGGCTCTAGGTTTTGATCCTTCTTTCTTGTCTGCTCGTATTTTTCTTTTGGTTTTAATACATTTGGCTCCTAGAGTCTTCTTCTTTCCGGTACGCGGTACGGGAATGGTTACGGGGTACTTTGCTTTAACCGGTATGCTATACAGTGAAGGTAGGCTTAATTATTTCACCGGACACGATTATAGTGCTAAAAGAACACCAACAAAAGTTCACTAAGAATGTATGTAGTGTATAATCTCTACATTCTACAATATATTAATAAGATATACAAACTATTCATTTTTCTTCTCATTTATTCTATTAATGGAGTCAAAAGTTCCATTATTATCAATATAGCTAAAATCATCAATGTTAAAATTATGAAGAGATCCGAATCGGGAACCCACCATGTTTCAGGTCGTACTACCTCAGATCGCGGTACGTAGGGGGGATATAGTGATCCCGGTAACTATACTTCAAACACTATCACACCACCACCGTCAACCACCACAACCCAAATCAATTCTACCATCAGCCATAAAAACCGCACACGTTTGCCTCCACCTTCACCTCAAATCCAAAGAATAAGACCCAAAAAACTTCCATCAAAACCCAACTTAATTCTAACTGAATCGCAAACCGAGAAAACTCAAAACCTTTAAAAACCGAAAAATAGAAAAATTAAAACCTAGAAAATGGCAAATCAAGAAAGCCTAAAAATGCTTCAACTCAACAATAATACAAATCTAAACTGATTTAAATTGAAATCGGATTCAAATCAAAATCGGTTTGAACAAAAACTGGAAAACAATTGGAATCCAAACCCCAAATCATATTGGTTATATTAATGCTAGAGATACCAGTTCATCTCCTCTTCGCTCATCGATGGCGACGATGGCTAATTACCTTGTCAACAGAATAAACGAACTGAAAAGGCAGATGGAGGGGTTGTGGAGGAGGCGGTAGCGTGCAAAAGCAAAGGATATGGCATCGATGGAGAGAGAGAGAGAGAGAGAGAGAGAGAGAGAGATTTGTCCAAAAGTTTCAAGGGAGTAAGTCAAAATACACATTAATAAGTGTAGAAGGGTGTCTACCTATAAAAAAGTAAAAATATTATTTTATTAGAAATACTGAGAAGAAACTCAGGGTCCTGGCAGAAACTCATATTGAGCAGGAACCCCCCCGGGGTCCTGGCAGAAACTCATATTGGGCAGGAACCCCCCAGGGTCCCGACAGAAACTCATATTGAGGAGGAGCCACCCCAGGGTCCCAGCAGAAACTCATATTGAGCAGGAACCCCCCAGGGTCCCGACAGAAACTCGTATTAAGAAGGAACCCACCCAGGGTCCCGGCAGAAACGCATAATTGAGAAAGAACCACCCCAGGATCCCGACAGAAACTCATATTAAGCAGGAACCCCCAGCGCCACTGCAAGGGTCAGCGCCGCTGCAAGCGTCAGCGCGCCGCTACAGCAATAACATTCGAGAGGTGCCCGCGAGGGTCACCGCAGAAGTCCAAGATTGAGAAGTGCCATTGCAAGAGTCAGCGCCGCTGCAAGGGTCAGCACCACTGCAAGGGTCACTGCAGCAATGACATTCGAGAGGGTCAGCGCCACTGCAAGGCTCAGCGCCATTGCAGGGATCACTGCAGTAATGACATTCGAGAGATGCCTCGTAAGGCTTACCACAGAAATACAAGATTGAGAAGTGCCAATGCAAGGGTCAGTGCCTGCAGGGGTCAGCGCCACTGCAAGGTCACCACAGTAATGACATTCGAGAGGGTCAGCGCCACTGCAAGGCTCAGCGCCACTGCAGAAATGTTATTTGAGAAGTGCCATTACAAGGGTTTCGGCAGAAACTCATATTGAGAAGGAACCCACTCAGAGTGGCCATGATGAGGGAGTAGCTACCACGAGCAACTCCTCATCATGAGACGTCAGTCTTTAAATGAAGAACAGTATTAACACTTTATTTTCTTATACAGGTTGCCTAGTTGAGCAAGCAGGGCTCAAGTAGGCTAGTTGGGACCTCCCGGGAGTTTTGGCTTGGCGGCTGAGGGACAAGGTATGTTGAGCAAACTCAACCACTTAGCACTATAGGATTGAGAGAATACTAGTAGGAGACCCTAGGGTCACCCAGTCCTCACACACCTCACACTTAGTCACAAGTGAAGTGAGCAGCCAAAGGGTTGGCTGCTCACAAGAAAAGAACTGTTTATAAAATGATTTTAGAGGAGAGGGTCCTCTAAACCCCTCTCAAGAAAAATGATTTTAGAAGGGGGTCCTCGAGACCCCCCTTAAGCTTGCAAATATTTTAGAGGAGGTGGTCCTCGAGACCCCCCCTCAAGTTTACAAAGTTTGTATCAAAGTTACCGTTTCAAAAGATATTTAGCAAATCAGATATTTTGTCTCCATTAGAAGACATATTTGCTTTTGAACTTTGGTCGGCGCCAGGGGGCATCTGCCAGAGGGGACAGGCAGACCTGCCTGCAGGTAGGGATAAATAGTACATTGCAGACTTTGTCCCTCACCAACCCTCTAAGTTTTGGCGCCAAAAGTGCCAACCCAGCCTTAGTGCCCAAGTATAAATAGGACCCCTGGGCAAGGTCATAGAGATATATAGAAAAAACTCAATAGCAAAGTCACTCTATCAAAATCACACCAGAACCTCTCTAGTATTCTCTCCCTGCTCATTCTCTTAGTGCTGAGTGCCTTGTTCCTTCACTCCCCACTGACAGCCATCACTCTCAGGTGTTTCCCTTGAGAAGATTACTATTTTTGCTGTGAAAGTTCACCTTCTTGCAGGGAGTGAGTTGAAGCTTGAGTTCCATTGTTACCAGAAGGAGAAGTTTTCTTCAGAAGTTGCACCAGGAGACCTTAAATACTTGCAGGCAGCGTCCATTGGAGTGGGTCACGCCTCACCCTTTCCAGTTATTCATAGACCCCAGTCTCACTACCCTCCTACATTTGGCGACTCTGCTGGGGAGGTATCCTCACTTCAATGGACAAATAAGGTTTTCATGTTTCTAAGAAGCTAGTGTTTGAAGACATTCCATCTGGGAATGAAGCTCAAAGAGACCAGGTCACTCAGGTGGATGGGGTGGTGACCGGAGCAAAGATACCTACTCCTCCGGGAGGGCAGACCAGCTCACTGGCAGCAGCTCCGGTGGCAGAGGCTTATGAGTATGTTTTTTGAGACTTGGCAAGTTTGGGTCGAGATTGTGTAACACCAGCAGTAACCCCCTGTGGAGGGGCGGCCGTTCCGGCGGCAATTCCGGTAGAAGTAGCTCAGTCGCGGAGGACGGCGCTGGAGCAAGTTGTGACAACCGTCAAGTTCACTGACAGGAACCCCAGGAACCCTAAGTGTTTGGCGAGGAATTCCGTATGGTCGAGGAACTCCTCTCGCTCAATGATAGCGATGAGGAACCCTCAAGAAAAGAACCCATCGTGGTAAAAAATTCCAAGTGAGGAACTCTCAGCTGCAACATCCCCTCTAAAAACACCAACTCGCAAGGAACCCATGGATGAGAAACCCTGGGTGTCCCTTGTCGTATAAAAAAGGAAGTAGCAGCAACAACCCTTATAGAAATTTCAACTCGCGAGGAACCCTGGGTGGCCCTTGTCACCTACAAAGAAGTTGTGGCAGCAGTATCGACGAAGCATGAGGTCGAGACACCCCCGGATGGGAAGTCGAGGCGCGAGGAACTCATAGGCGAGGAACCCTGGGTGTCCCTCGCCGCCAACAAAAGAAGTCGTGGCAGCAGTCTCGACGAAGCATGAGGTCGAGACACCCCCGGATGGGAAGTCGAGGAGCGAGGAACTCATGGGCGAGGAACCCTGGGTGTCCCTCGCCTCCAACAAAAAAAGTCATGGCAGCAGTCTCGATGAAGCGTGAGGTCGAGACACCCTTGGAGGTGAAGTCGGCGCGTGAGGGACCCTCGACGTGACACAAGGTCGAGGAACCCTTGACGAAATTCAATGTCGAGATACCCTCGGATATTGGGTCCGAAGAGGAACCCTTGACGAATCGAGAGGTCGAGACACCCCTCATTCACTACAGCGGTCGAGGAACCCATGGGCTGTAATGCCGTCGAGGAACCCATGGGCAGTAATGGAACACGAGAAACCCACAGATACAAAATTACCACGCGAAAGACCCTCGCTAGTAGCAAGTCCTATAACTTCATTCTGTGACGACGACACTGTGGACGAGGAACCCATAGTATGAAATGGGTCTTGCGAGGAGCCCTTGGCTACACCACCGCCGGATGGCAAATCAAATAAGAAACTACTTGGAATAGTCGAGGAAGCCTATGGTAGAAACCCAACTCGCGAGGAACCCCAAGTAAAATCCCTTGTCAGCGAAAAACTTGTGGCAGCAGAACATCCAGCCACGGACATAGATCCAGCGCACGAGGAACCCATGGCAGAAGCATCTATTGGCGAGGGACCCTTGGAAGTGGGTCCCATAGTTGAAATTCTATGGGGCGAACAACGCCTAAGTCCCAAAGCATCTGCGCACGAGGAACCCTCAAAGTTGTTGACGGTAGAATTGGTAAGGAACCCAGCAATAGGGTGGGTCGCGAGGAACCCAAACCCAAAGGCTGCAAACCCACTCACCACTAACTTAGTGGGTCGCGAGATACCCTCCCTCGGTAGCGTGCTGCCCATGGCAGCCATGGTTGGCGAGGAACCCACATAAATACCAGCCATCGTCGAGGAACCCTCATCAATCAACGCATGATTTGTGGAAGTAACCCTTGACGAAACGAGAGGTCGAGACACCCCTCGTTCACGACAGCGGTCGAGGAACCCATGGGCGGTAATGTCATCGAGGAACCCATGGACAGTAATGCCGTCGAGGAACCCACCTTGATTGACTGTGATTACGAGGAACCCACAGGTACAATCTCCAAGAGAATAACCCCCATGGGCAACACCTCGCATGAGGAACCACTAGTAGCTATATGTTCCAACGACGAACCCAGTGAAGAAGGGGCTTGGGGACTCCAAGCGAGGAACCCTCATCAGCAAAGAACCCCCACTGCCACAGATGTTTTTTTCGCAAGGAATCCCCACCAGTAGCGCTATGGGTGAGGAACCCAAATTCTGTGATGCCATTGACAAGGAACCCCCAGGGGTACAGATCCTAAGCGAGGACCCTGAGATGGTCAGAATCCCAGACAGAGAACTTCCCATGACTGATACCTAGCACGAGAAACCGCCTGAAGCATTTAAACTCAAAAAGTAGAAGCAGACGGAATATAGGCGGAAAGGCCTAGAGTCGCTCAACAAAAGGTACACGGACTAATGTTTTCTCTTTCTTAATAGAATAGTAGAACATCTACTAGATTAGAAGAGGGTCCATGACATGAAGGTCTTTCCTCATTATACTTGGAGGAATATCCATCCCAAGGGAAAAGTATACTGAATAAAGCCCTTATAGACATAACAATTATTTTTTTTGTCACCTGACCAGTAGGGGGTTATCCTCCTAGTAATAATAATAATAATAATAAAAATCTACATTTTTATTATTATTCCATACAGATTTATAGCCTAGAGAACAAGTACTAACCTCTGTTCTCAAGAAAAATGTAATTGATCAGTTTTCAGAAAATAGGGGGAAGCGGGTCTAACCCCTCTCTAAACTTGTTATTCTTATAAAGACAAAAAATGTTCCCAAAAAAAGTTTGGAACAAGGACCTTGCTGACCAAGGAAAATTTTTTGTATAAAGAAATAATTATTTCTTTATTTATGATATATGTGAAATTTTATTCAAAGTTTGTGGAAGGAGAAGGGCTAACCCATCTCTTAGTTACTTCCCAAGAAATGAATATGCATAACAAAATGGGGTTGCACTAAAAGTACCACACAGTCACACGGGGCTGCGCTAAAAAAATTTATAAACTGCTCAGCTATTTGCAAGAAGTACCCCGCATCTAGAGGGGCCGCTTCCAAATTTCAACTTGCTCAGTTATATGCAAGTACCCCGCAGTTAAAGGGGAAACTTTTAAAATTTATAAACTGCTCAGCTATATGCAAGAAGTACCCCGCAGCTAGAGGGGGCACTTCCAAATTTCAACTTGCTCAGTTATATGCAAGTACCCCGCAGTTAAAGGGGAAACTTTTAAAATTTTAAACTTGCTCAGCTATATGCAAGTACCCCGCAGTTAGAGGGGCAACGTCCAAGTTTTTACTTGCTCAGTTATATGCAAGTGCCCCGCAGTTAGAGGGGCAACTTCAAAATTTTAACTTGCTCATCTCATATGAAAGTACCCCGCAGTTAAAGGGGAAATTTTTAAAATTTTAAACTTGCTCAGCTATATGCAAGTACCCCGCAGTTAGAGGGGCAACGTCCAAATTTTTACTTGCTCAGTTATATGCAAGTGCCCCGCAGTTAGAGGGGCAACTTCAAAATTTTAACTTGCTCATCTCATATGCAAGTACCGCGCAGTTAAAGGGGAAACTTTTAAAATTTTAAACTTGCTCAGCTATAAGTACCCTGCAGTTAGAGGGGCAACGTCCAAATTTTTACTTGCTCAGTTATATGCAAGTGCCCCGCAGTTAGAGGGGCAACTTCAAAATTTTAACTTGCTCATCTCATATGCAAGTACCCCGCAGTTAAAGGGGAAACTTTTAAAATTTTAAACTTGCTCAGCTATATGCAAGTACCCCGCAGTTAGAGGGGCAACGTCCAAATTTTTACTTGCTCAGTTATATGCAAGTGCCCCGCAGTTAGAGGGGAGCTTCAAAATTTTAACTTGCTCATCTCATATGCAAATACCCCACAGTTAGAAGCGGAAAGTTCAATCTTGAGGTTCTCATATAAAAAAGAGTAACTCAAAGTATTGAGCAACTCCAAGTATACATATAAGGTACGACAGTTTAGTACCTAAGGCTCCAAGGGCATAGGAGCGCTCACAGTCTTGAGCAACTGCCAAGTATAAATATAAGGTGCGACAGTTTAGCACCTAAGGCTCCAAGGGTACTGGAGCGCTCACAGTCTTGAGCAACTACCAAGTATAAATATAAGGTACGAAAGTTTAGTACCTAAGGCTCTAAGGGCACCGGAGCGCTCACAGTCTTGAGCAAGTGCCAAGTATAAACATAAGGTGCTCCAGATGAGCACCTAAGGCTCCAAGGGCATCGGAGCGCTCACAGTATTGAGCAAGTGCCAAGTATAAACATAAGGTGCTCCAGATGAGCACCTAAGGCTCCAAGGGCATCGGAGCGCTCACAGTATTGAGCAAGTGCCAAGTATAAACGTAAGGCTCCAAGGGCACCGGAGCGCTCACAGTTTTGAGCAAGTGCCAAGTATAAATATAAGGTGCGCCAGTTGAGCACCTAAGGCTCCAAGGGCATCGGAGTGCTCACAGTCTTGAGCAAATGCCACGTACAAACGTAAGGTGCTCCAGATGAGCACCTAAGGCTCCAAGGGCACCGGAGCGCTCACAGTCTTGAGCAAATGCCAAGTATAAATATAAGGTGCGCCAGTTGAGCACCTAAGGCTCCAAGGGCATTGGAGCGCTCACAGTATTGAGCAAGTGCCAAGTATAAACATAAGGTGCTCCAGATGAGCACCTAAGGCTCCAAGGGCATCGGAGCGCTCACAGTATTGAGCAAATGCCAAGTATAAACGTAAGGCTCCAAGGGCATAGGAGCGCTCACAGTCTTGAGCAACTGCCAAGTATAAGTATAAGGTGCGACAGTTTAGCACCTAAGGCTCCAAGGGCACCGGAGCGCTCACAGTCTTGAGCAAGTGCCAAATATAAATATAAGGTGCGCCAGTTGAGCACCTGTGGCTCCAAGGGCATCGGAGCGCTCACAGTCTTGAGCAAGTGCCAAGTATAAACGTAAGGTGCTCCAGATGAGCACCTAAGGCTCCTAGGGCACCAGAGCGCTCACAGTCTTTAGCAAGTGCCAAGTATAAATATAAGGTGCGACTGTTTAGCACCTAAGGCTCCAAGAGCGCCAGAGCGCTCACAGTCTTGAGCAAAGGCCAAGTACAAACATAAGGTACAACTGTTTAGTACCTAAGACTCCAAGGGCATCAGAGCACTCATAGTCTTGAGCAACTGCCAAGTATAAATAAAGGGTACGATAATTTCGTGCACAAGTCTCTCGACATTACAAGACACTTCTGCACGAGGGGGCTAATATTGAGAAGTCCTCAAGCAAGTGAACAAATAATAAAATAAGCTTGGAGGGTGGGGACCCACTTAGAGTGACTCCACCTGCCCAAGATTGCAAGTTTGACAGAAAATAGCCAAGGGCGAGGGACTCACCGCGAGCAACCCCTCCGCCCAAGATGAAAGGCCCTAGAAGAAGGCCAAGGGCGAGGGGCTCACCGCGAGTAACCCCTACGCCTAAGAAAGAAGGCCACAGAATAAGGCCAAGGGCGAGGGGCTCACCACGAGTAACCCCTCCGCCCAAAATGAAAGGCCACGGAAAAAGAACAAAGGGCGAAGGGTCCACCGTGAGTAACCCCTCCGCCCAAAAAAGGAAAGGCCACAGAAGAAGGCCAAGGGCGAGGGACTCACAGCGAGTAACCCCTCCGCCCAAAATGAAAGGCCAATGGCGAGGGGCCCACTACGAGTAACCCCTCCGCCCAAGGTGAAAGGCCACAGAAGAAGGCCAAGGGCGAGGGGCCCGCCGCGAGCAACCCCTCCGCCCAAGATGAAAGGCCCCAGAAGAAGGTCAAGGGCGAGGGGCTCACCGCGAGTTACCCCTCTGCCCAAGAAAGAAGGCCACAGAAGAAGGCCAAGGGCGAGGGGCTCACCGCGAACAACCCCTCCGCCCAAGATGGAAGGCCACAGAAGAAGGCCCCTCACTGCGAGAAACCCCTCCGCCCAAGATGGAAGGCCGCAGAAGAAGGCCAAGGGTGAGGGGCCCGCCGCGAGCAACCCCTCCGCCCAAGATGAAAGACCCCAGAAGAAGGCCAAGGGCGAGGGGCTCACCACGAGTAACCCCTCTGCCCAAGAAAGAAGGGCACTGAATAAGGCCAAGGGCGAGGGGCTCACCGCGAACAACCACTCCGCCCAAAATGGAAGGCCACAAAAGAAGGCCAAGGGCGAGGGGCTCACGGCGAGAAACCCCTCCGCCCAAGAGGGGCTCACCGCGAGCAACCCCTCCGCCCAAGATAGAAGGCCACAGAAAAAGGCCAAGGGCGAGGGGCTCACCGTGAGCAACCCCTCCGCCTACAGAAGAAGGCCAAGGGCGAGGGGCTCACCGCGAGCAACCCTTCCGCCCAAGATGGAAGGCCACGGAAGAAGGCCAAGGGTGAGGGGCTCACGGCGCGCAACCCCTCCGCCCTAGAAAAAAGGCCATAGAAGCAGGCCAAGAACGAGGGGCTCACCGCGAGTAACCCCTCCGCCCAAGTTGATACCCAGATAAGGAGGTCCACTATAAGTGGCCTCATCTACAAAACTTGGGATGAAATGACAGGACATTTAATGACCCTAAGGGGGAATGATGAAGGAACCCTAGGGTCCCCCAAAATAAAAAAATAAAAATCGACTTTATGGCGTACAAAGCTTTTTTGGTCTACCCAACCTAAAAAAATTTGCACGAGGGGCTAATGTAGAAGGGTGTCTACCTATAAAAAAGTAAAAATATTATTTTATTAGAAATACTGAGAAGAAACCCAGGGTCCCGGCAGAAACTCATATTGGGCAAGAACCCCCCAGGGTCCCGACAGAAACTCATATTGAGGAGGAGCCACCCCAGGGTCCCGGCAGAAACTCATATTGAGCAGGAACCCCCCAGGGTCCCGACAGAAACTCGTATTAAGAAGGAACCCACCCAGGGTCCCGGCAGAAACGCATAATTGAGAAGGAACCACCCCAGGGTCCCGACAGAAACTCATATTCAGCAGGAACCTCCAGCGCCGCTGCAAGCGTCAGCGCGCCGCTACAGCAATAACATTCGAGAGGTGCCCGCGAGGGTCACCGCAGAAGTCCAAGATTGAGAAGTGCCATTGCAAGAGTCAGCGCCGCTGCAAGGGTCAGCGCCACTGCAAGGGTCACTGCAGCAATGACATTCGAGAGGGTCAGCGCCACTGCAAGGCTCAGCGCCATTGCAGGGATCACTGCAGTAATGACATTCGAGAGATGCCTCGTAAGGCTTACCACAGAAATACAAGATTGAGAAGTGCCAATGCAAGGGTCAGTGCCTGCAGGGGTCAGCGCCACTGCAAGGTCACCGCAGTAATGACATTCGAGAGGGTCAGCGCCACTGCAAGGCTCAGCGCCACTGCAGAAATGTTATTTGAGAAGTGCCATTACAAGGGTTTCGGCAGAAACTCATACTGAGAAGGAACCCACCCAGAGTGGCCAGGATGAGGGAGTAGCTACCATGAGCAACTCCTCATCATGAGACGTCAGTCTTTAAATGAACAACAGTATTAACACTTTACTTTCTTGTACAGGTTGCCTAGTTGAGCAAGCAGGGCTCAAGCAGGCTAGTTGGGACCTCCCGGGAGTTTTGGCTTGGCGGCTGAGGGACAAGGTATGTTGAGCAAACTCAACCACTTAGCACTATAGGATTGAGAGAATACTAGTAGGAGACCCTAGGGTCACCCAGTCCTCACACACCTCACACTTAGTCACAAGTGAAGTGAGCAGCCAAAGGGTTGGCTGCTCACAAGAAAAGAACTGTTTATAAAATGATTTTAGAGGAGAGGGTCCTCTAAACCCCTCTCAAGAAAAATGATTTTAGAAGGGGGTCCTTGAGACCCCCCTCAAGCTTGCAAATATTTTAGAGGAGGTGGTCCTCGAGACCCCCCCTCAAGTTTACAAAGTTTGTATCAAAGTTACCGTTTCAAAAGATATTTAGCAAATCAGATATTTTGTCTCCATTAGAAGACATATTTGCTTTTGAACTTTGGTCGGCGCCAGGGGGCATCTGCCAGAGGGGACAGGCAGACCTGCCTGCAGGTAGGGACAAATAGTACACTGCAGACTTTGTCCCTCACCAACCCTCTAAGTTTTGGCGCCAAAAGTGCCAACCCAGCCTTAGTGCCCAAGTATAAATAGGACCCCTGGGCAAGGTCATAAAGATAAATAGAAAAAACTCAATAGCAAAGTCACTCTGTCAAAATCACACCAGAATCTCTCTAGTATTCTCTCCCTGCTCATTCTCTTAGTGCTGAGTGCCTTGTTCCTTCACTCCCCACTGACAGCCATCACTCTCAGGTGTTTCCCTTGAGAAGATTACTATTTTTGCTGTGAAAGTTCACCTTCTTGTAGGGAGTGAGTTGAAGCTTGAGTTCCATTGTTACCAGAAGGAGAAGTTTTCTTCAGAAGTTGCACCAGGAGACCTTAAAGACCTTGCAGGTAGCGTCCATTGGAGTGGGTCACGCCTCACCCTTTTCAGTTATTCATAGACCCCAGTCTCACTACCCTCCTACAATAAGGGTTTTCTAACCGAGACTAACGTCCGTCACGTTCTTGAGGTTATGTCTAATTTTTCATCTTTCGGCGGTTATGTTAACATATGGCATCATTGCAGGGGTTAAGTCAAAAAGGCACTATATATAATTGGCAGTAGTTACAACAGTGAATTGGGGGAGAATTGGGGGGTCAGTGGTCCAACTTTAAACTTAACAAAAATCAAAAGTATCAAATATACAATATCATAAAATACTATATTTCCAGCTCAAAAGGCAAAAGCTTCTGTAACACATGTTTGAATGTTGTTGAGAAAGAGACCACCAAAGAAACTGTAAATTTAATCCTCTCGCATAAAAGATCCTTCTCTTGTTTACATTCAAGACAAACCAACCAAAAAAGCACTAGAACACAACAAAGACAAAGACGTCTTTTATCTTACCATATTTCACTAAATACCATAAAAGCAAACCCTTAGGTGATCTTGGGAGAATTTCCACCATCCCCAACTTTGAAACATATTTAATCCATAAACTAAAAATAAAAAGCAAAGGGACAATGAATGAGTCGGATGTCCAAAAAAAACTTATAAGGTAAAAAAGGCTCTTTTTGATGAAGCATTTGAAAGTATTAGAATATAGATTTATAAAAGAACCCTCCCCTCCCCACCCCAAATCCATTTCCTTTAAAAAAACACGGACAAGCGCAAACTCTTCAGACAATGAAGACATGACAAGACTCTTCAATCTTACTCAAAAATTTCACTTGAAGGGAGATTCTAAGACAACCCGGAAAGTTAGAAGAGCCTGACTACAATAGCTTGATTTATATTGTTAGATAGACAATAGAAAGCAGAAAACAAGGTTTCAAATAAAACTTCTTCTCTCCATACGTCCTCTCAAAATCGAATGGAATCCCCTCCCTTCACCTCAATGGCCACAAATACAAGGAAATATTGAAGAATTCTACAAATATCAAAACCACCAATCAAAAAATATATCACAAGCTCTCCTAACCAATATCAAAACCATCAATTAATAAGTATATCACAAGTTGTCCTTAGTAAAGAAATTAGCCGAACTCAAATATCAAAACCATCAATCAATAAGATTTTTCCCCGAAGTTGACAATTTATCATAGTAGAGAAATTAGCCAAGCTCAAATATCCTCTTACCCACATCCTCCACCTCTCTCCATATCTCTTATTTTTAACACACACACAAGTTCCAATCTACAGTGTCATTAAAAATGGTGGAGTTGGCACACAAGACTTACGGTTTTCGTTATGTTTTTTATTTTTACTTGTTCATATTCTCTATTTTTTGTTAAAGTTACATATATCTTTTTTCATTTCTTAATGATTTAAAAACCGTAGTCTATAAAAAGATAGTTTTGTTCTTTCTAGTATCCCTTCATCTAATAGGATTAATAAACGGTAGTTTAGACATTTTAGGCTTAGCTTGATTAGCATGCTAACCTCTGCTATAAGTAGGGCTCGTGGCCTCATAATGTAATTAGATTTTAGGAGGATTATAAAGAATGGTTAGAGAGAATTTCCTCTTCATCTATTGTTGTTGTTGTATTAATCTAAATTGCTTCCACTTTACATCAATTTGCTATCAGATCCACTTTTGTTCCTCTTTTGTTCCTGAGGTGATACCAAAGTTGTTGTAAAGCCATGGGTAAGACTCGGAGGAACAGGCAGACCACTCCTCCAAATTAGGCCTCCGCCGCCAATGGTTCACCACCAAACAGTCGCCACATTTGTTTTGCATCAAACCCTAACTAAGGTTCTAAAAATAAAGGGCCAAGTTACACTTCTACCCTCCAAATATCTGAAGGTAAGTCTGAAATACCTCTCCCATTTTTAATTATTGTTTTGACCCCCTTGGTCTTCAAATATTTTCAGAAACCTCCCACAAAATTTTAACCACACCCCCACCATTATTTTTCCTTACCCCCTTAACCCAACCTTGGATTCATTTACAAATCCATTCTCATCTATTTCTGAAAATTATTTAAACAAACCCTCCTTTTCAGACAATTACAAATCAGCCGCTGAATTTTTTGAAATTTCCAAAACTTACCCCGAACCTTCTGATAATTACGACCTTCCCCCACCTTCCTAAAAATTACAATTTCATCCCTCTTTCAACCCTATCCTCATGGCTCGTCATTTTAACGACTATTTAGTATTTACCTCATTTGGAGTCGGATTACTTACAAAATCCCGTTGATGTTGACGAAGAGATCGAGACATGGGAGAATGACCAAGCTTCTAATTGTAACAAGGCTATGGGTATCTGTCATGGGTGGATTTCGATAGTTCGCTACGAGGAATGCCGACAGAGAGTGGCTAAATGCAATTAGGCCTGTCAACGGGTCGGAGCCGGGTCGGGTTTAGAGAGATCCAGATCCGTGTAATCGGGTCCGGGTCCGGGTCTTCATCAAGTCTACAATATTGGATCCAGACCCGGATCCGTTCGGGTCTTCGAGTCCGGGTCTGGCCAAATATATACATTTATTTTATATTATCCCCCTTCTTTATTTTTTAATCTTAAATTAAAATATTTTGTAATGCATTATAGAATATTATTAGTATAAATAAAACATATATTATTTATATTTATTATATACATAAATATATATTTATATATATATATTTCTTACATGTTATATTGATAAGATATATTTATAAATATATATAAATTTATAGTATATGTATATATATTTTAAAAATAATAATGTACAATTCGGGTCGGGTCGGGTCGGGTCGGATCGGGGCTTATATAAGATCCAGACCCTACCCGTTTAATAAACGGATCTTCGGGTATTCGAGTCTTCGGGTCCAAAAAAATATGCTCAGACCCTATTATACGGATCGGGTCCGGGTCCAGACCCAACCCATTGACAGGCCTAAATGCAATGTTTCAAAAGGTGTGAGGCGGGATCAAGGCATTTTGTGCTAGTGAGGCAATGTATAAGCCTTGGGGCAGATTAAGATTAAGGCTAAGCCTCAATTTGAAAAGAAAAAAAAAATCTCTAAATATTATATAAAAAAAGGGATAAAATTGCAACATAATGCATCATGGCTTTATCACAATAAAAATGTTCATAATCACGGCCCATAATCCATGTCACCAACATAATTGATATTGTATCATCACATGATCACACAAGTAATCTTAATTAAAACCAACACTAAATAATATGTCATCAAATCGTTCAATAATTGCATTATGGTATAATAGACTATACCTATAGATTAAACATAATTATAATATTATAACATATTTTCTACAATTCCAATAAAATGCAAATTAAAAATGAAGTATATATAACATTATAATTAAATAATACATTACAGTTTAATAATAATAGTTCCAATAATAATAATATTATAACATAGCAATGGCATTATAACATATTATAGCGATAATATTATAATTGTTAATGCATATAAACTAAAAAATAGCAAAACTGAACTTAATTTGAGGCTTATGCTTTGGCCGCCTCAATGACCGCCTCGAGGCAAAACTCCTCAATGCACCCTCCTCGATCAATTTGAGGCTTAAGCCTCATTCCTTAGGCTAAGGCATTTTTTCAACACTCTTTGAGGCGTGCCTCAAATTGATTTTTAAAACATTGGCTGCTAGAACTCGATTTCTTAAAGATTTGAAGGAGTGTGAGGAGATCGAGCGCGAGTATTAGATGGAGTTAGCTGAGCATCGTGCCTCAGCCCACAATGTTGCCCACCGGTTCATTCATGATATTCCGACCGACTTTGAGGATTACTTTGAGTTTTCGATTGGGGAATTGTTCTATATCTTCATCGAAGACAGCTGGACTAATCGTACCTCGTTCAGAGATTTGGAGGTGTATGGTCTCGGGGACTTACTTCTCATCTTTAAGGGAGAAGACCTTGAGTTAAAGTGTTGGCGTCTTCGATATTTTTTCGGAGATGGGATGGGTGACTCGCAAGCATCTCCGCGAGGTAGAGGCATACTTTGTTGGTAATTTTTTACCACACTTTAGGAATTAAGAAGATTTTGCTAAGACAGGTTTGCCAGTGGTTTTGAAGACAATTTATCGTGGTGGGATGAGGTGAATGCTTAGGGGTATGTGGACCCATTCTGAGAGACATTGGAAGCCTGTTCGAAGATCGATTTTCAGCACCTAGTATCAAAGAGGCTCCTATTGATGATGTAGCCCTCGTTTGACATCGTTTGCCTCCTCTGAGGGGTTTGTATGTTGATGACCATTGTGTCAAAGTTAGGGGACGAGTTTATATTCATCGACCTTTGGTAAGATTTTTTATTACTCGGACTCTCCTTTTTGCTAGCCGATGCGATCAGCGTTTTCGTAGATGGCTTCCCTCTTAAGTTGGAGAGAACGATGGTGCTTTCATGTTTCAGATGTTGGCTACCTTTGCCACTTTCACGCTTGTGCTCTAGCTTTTCTTAATAGAGGAGAGTGATGGAGTTGATACCCTATATTTGTTATTTTTATCTTTACATTTGTTATTTTTACTTGTTGATAATCTCTTTTTAGTTAAACATACATATGTCTTTTTTATTTCTTAATATCTAACGCCCTTAATGTATAAAAAGGTATTTTTGTCCTTTCTAGGATTCCTTCATCCAGGATTAGTGAATAGACATTTTAGGCTTACATTGATTAGCATGGTGACCTCTTCGATAAGTAGGGCACTTGGCCTCATGTTGTAATTAGAATTTGGGAAGATTATAAAGAATGTTTAGATAAAGTTTCCTCTTCATCTATTATTGTTGTTTTTTGTTTTTTTTTATTGTTGTATTCATCTATATTACTTTAGCTTTCATTTTTTTGTTTCCCCATTCTTCATCCACTTCATTTGCTACCAACAATAGATTCTTGTCTCCTCAACATCAACAATAGCACTTTTTACTTATAAAGCTGGGACACTCTTCCAGAAGTCACAAATCAGCTTTGACTCGAGTCGGACACGCGACACACTCCAACACGTTGGGACACGCGAGTCCTTTTTTTTTAGGTTGGACACGCTGGGACAAGTAAAAGGACACGTGAAATTATTATTTTTTTTTTCCTAATGTGATGATGATTTTGCATTATTTATGATTTTTAATGTCAAAGTGTGTTTAAATTTTGTGTGTATGGTCCATTTTCTTAATTTTATGTTAAGAATTCTCTAATAATGTATTTTATGAAAAAAATCTATTTTATTTCATTAATACATATATACTTAAATATATATTATATATTATATGTATCCTAGCGTGTAGTATCCTAATTTTAAAAAAAATCACGTGTTGCGTGTCGTGTCGAAACACATATTACGTGCGTGTCGAGTCCGTGCTTCGTAGCCTTTTACCAACAATTTGCATAAACATGAAATCGATCTAATGGGTCTAAAAATTTTCAACTTAACGAAATTAACCTTCAGAGAAAAAATAGAGTCAAATTAGTCTCTCCATTCACCACTCCATCCCTATGGAACTCGATAAATAGTAAAACACACTCGGAATGTCTTATAAAAAATAACAGAAAGGCCATTGAAAAACCATCCTGTCCTGGTGATCTTACCCTTCACAATTCAAACATAAAAAAGATTCTTTTTAATTTAGCCCTTCTGAAATAGATTCTAAGCCATCCCTTTTTGTTCCATCAACAGGCCTCCAATCAAGACCCAGTACTGCATAGCTTGCCCCCTTCTCTTTTTTATATAGATTTCAAATAAACTAACCAGCTCTTTAACAATTAATTTTTCCTCTTCTAAAAACAGCCCCCTCTTTTTCCAACGTCCGCATGATGTTTCTCCCATTTGCAATACCATGATACAATTTTGATTTTGTTATTCCACTCCATAATCCCCTTGATTTTCGTCTTTTGATTTCACATAATTTTCTTTTCAAAATTAAACTCTCTTAACTTACTTTAAATATCTCTCTCCACCAAATAATCTATCAATTTCCTCTGCCATATGATATGTTAATATATTATATTATTGCGTCTTGCCATCACTGTTACTATCACAAACTAACATAAAAAGACTCCTCCACCACAAATAGCTTTACTGTGACTCACTGATCTTTTCAACTAAGGAGTTCATGAGCTACTTGTGTCTACCAATCTTTCTATATGTTTGTTTTCGCGCCCTTCGTTAAAATTTAAATATACCTACCCATGCATTTTTAGAGGTCTACGATTCAATGTAAGTGCAAGCACATACCATAAACTCCGTACTCAATCAGTGCTCCTCCACGTGTTGGTGAGGGGGGAGGGGGAGGGGGGTAAATGTTCCAAAAGAAAACTAGGCCCCATATATGATATTTTTTTCTGCCAAAATATTTTGTTCTTGGTGTGCAAAACGATTTCATGCATAACTTGCTTAGATGACAAGAATACCGTGTGTAGTTAAGTAGCGGCCTCAATTGAGATCATATTGGACACAACAGAGGCACCCACCATATTGATAATTACAACATGCATTCGTCAAATGAAGCACATTACATCTTATAGAGACTTGTATACTAGATTCTTGTATAATTACATAATTTTAATGATTTTATGGCTTAAAGAATATAAAGATTACATAACTTTAATTTAATATATAATTACATCAACGAACTAAAGAAATTGCTAGCCTCTTCTAATTCATCTAACAAGCAGGACAAATCGAAAAACTCGTAATTTTATATCATTCCAAGATGTACTTTGAAGGGCTAGGGAGACAAATGATCATGCAAATTTTGACAATGTTCAAGGGGGCCATTACATTGGTTAACTATATAGATTCTCGAGTAAAAACCGAGATTGAAAGGATTTTCAAAATTTTTAGAGGTGGGCTTGGTCCCAACCAGGGTTTGCTCCATCGAGGACAGTACATTGATTAACCATATAGATTCTCAAGTAAAAAGCGAGATCGAAAGGATTTTCAAAATTTCTAGAGGTGGGCTTGGTCCCAACCGGGGTTCGCTCCATCGGGGACCTAAACAGATTTCAATAACTGATTTATACCTACTCTTACGTGGAAAATAAATTGAAGACTATGCTTAAAAGATATCTTAATATCCCATCACATTATTACCTTTTGTATCAAATTTTTCAGATATTCTGTGAATTCTTAATTATGAATCATACTGCCTATAGGCATATTAAATCTCACAAAGAGATTATAATTGATAAAATGGATACAATTGCGCAACAATACAAAGCTGCCGCAGTGGGGAAGCCACCAGTAATTTTGGGAGAAACTAAGATTTAAATTGCAAGGATAATTCGTATGAATTTAAGCATATTCAATGTCACTATAATTATTAGTCGCCTCACGTCACAAGAATAATTCTTTTTATGCGACTTGGAGTCGGTTTGAAAATTTCAGCAAAATGCTTCCTCACATGTATGTGAAGTGAACTCGATCTGAGTACCCATGTAAGGAGCCTTAGAACAAGGGATCATTGCATAAACTTAAACTAACAGTAGAAAAAAATAGGGAGAATAATGATGTTTACTAAAAATGACTACCTGAAAGTGTGAACTGCTCAAGCAACGGCCAATCTGGCGGAACAAAGGCACCATACAACGCTGAAACTCCGGAGGTTGAGTAGCTTCTAGAACTTCTTCCAGCTCACTTAAGAACATCACCTCCTTCGAACTATTTGTGATCGGCCAATACTTCAATAAACCCCTGATAACCGTATCAGCAAGCTTACAGTCTTTTTCCACAAATTGCGTTATACAGTAAGATAATTGCTGATGGTACATGGGTATGCATTTTGGCTTGTGAAGTGGAATTAGTGCCCTAACAAGAAAGAGCTTGTGCTCTTCTTTCAATGGCAAAGCAAACCCGTTTATTATACTGCCCAAAATTTCCAACAGTTCTGCTATCCCACTATGCTTCTCGGTTTCAAAAATAAACCGAAAGAATATGTTGTTGATTCCTTTCCTAATGAAGGGGCGATGCACCATAAACTTTCCGTATATACGGTGAAGGACAGTTTTCAAGTACTCTCTTTCTCTTGGATCCTCCGAATCAAAGAGGTCTAACAATTTTAGAACAAATCCGTGATCCATGTACCGCTTGGCCAGCTTGGCATCCGTTTCTGGCGATGCCACAAACCTGAGGAGGAATTCATACACAATTTGCAAGTGGGGCCATGCGGGGTCCATCAAGGGCTCATCTTCTTCTAAATCAAAAGCTTCTGAGATTTTGCTCTCGCGCGGTTGACAAGTGATGGTCCTGAATAAATTTGAGGAAACCATCCTTACGATTTCTTGTATAGCAGTCTCTGTGAATTTTCCGTTTGGAGAGGTAATATGATCAACGAGCTCCACTAGAGTTTGTCGTTTGATCTCCTTTTCTTTCAATTTCTTTGTAGGGTCGGTAAAGTCAAACAGAAAGCAACACAAATTGAGCTTTTTTATGAACAAATTCTGCTTCTCAGAGTTTGGGACATCTCTAAAACTAGGCAAGGCCTCGTATGAAGAAACCATTGAATTCCAATTCATCTTTGTGTTTACAGATTGGGAAAGCTTATTCCCATGATTCAATACTATATTTGAAGTAGCATTTCGATTAGTCACTGGATCACCGCTTCTTGAACTGGTTGAAGCATTCGAAGTGGTTGAGGATCCTCCATCGCGATTATCAGTAGTTGACTTCGATGGCTTCTTTGGGAGCCTGCTAAATATCTGTTTGATCATAACTTAATTGACAATTCAATTTTAAGCAGCTGCCAATATTAGTAATCCAGTGAGCTGAATTAAATATATTCCACTGGATAAGCTTCTCAGCCTCTCCACTTTCAAACAATCACCACGGTGTTCTACAAAACTCAAAGTAGTCCAGTCCAAGTGTATGAATCCCCTTCTCCTCTGAGAAAATAAAAAGAATTCAAATCCAATTATTAAGAACAAATCCAAATTGCAGAACACCACCAATCTAGATTATTATACAAGTCAATGAAAACTCCTATCAATTAACCAAAACCCAATAACTTCACATTTTTTTCCAATTTTAAGTACTAGTTTGGCTTGAGATTCTATGCTTTCCTGGAATGCCATCACAAATCATATAAAGAGTTTGAATCACATATGTTAATCTTTTATTCTTAAAAGTCAAAACTTTCTACGTGACTTGACCAATTAAGAAATTTAGTGAAAGAACTAAGCCAACACTAATTGTTCTAGTTTTTGTGAGAAACCCAGATGCAGAAAAGGAGTTCAAACCACATAAAAGCATAATCTTTACAATAATTAATATTATCACCATATTTGACTTTGACTTTTATATGTTCTTGTTCAGCTTAATGACAAAAAAAAAAACCAAGATGAACACTCACCTCTTCCTCTTCAATTTATTGGGCTAAATCAACAGATGAGAAGATCTGGGCATGATCTACAAGACCCAGATAACAGTTTCCATAAAGAATGAATCACCTACAAAAGTATGGTAAAAGAAAAGACAAAATATAAAAAAGGCTAAACAACTACAAAAGCAGTTATTAAACTAAGAGTTTTAAGTGTTATTGATACATGAAGGTTTGTTGGGTGATAAATTATAAAAGGTTTCCGCGTATGTATGGAGTCAGAGATTGAAAATATTGAATAAGACCCAACAGACTCGGTTGGTGCTGATGTGTTTGGATCGCTACAAATTACAGTTGTTATTTTCATTTCCGTTTTCCAACACTTTCAAAAAATTACAGTAAGCCTCCTTCATTTATAAGATATTTGGTATTAACCCCCTTGTCTTGTAGCCAATAGCAATTATTTAGTGTACCCCTTGAGCCGAAACAGATCATGTTCCTTCCTTGCCAAACACAGAAGTTTTGTAATATTTTTTGGGTAAAGTGAATACAAATATAAATTATGCACATTTTGCAAGAAATCTCCTTGTAATATTTTTAAGGATAAAGTGAATAAAAAATGTAAATAATGCACATTTTGCAAGAAATCTCCTTGTAATATTTTAAAGGGCATTTATCAAAATGCCAATATTTTATTTTATCTTAAATTTTTTATCCAATAAGTTTTTAGAAATAATATTTAATCATTGATATGAGAGTAGCATATTTTTAAAATGATGTTAAACTAAAAATTAAATTGAATATTTTTTAGGGATTAAATATTAATTAATTCTATTTTTAATAATAATAATAATGGTCGTTTGGCTTGGGCCGTCATTAGTTATGATGTATATTACTCTGGGTATTAAAGTTTAACGTAATATTATATTATTTTGGGTACCATTTTCAATTTTTACAATATTTTTATAGAAAAGAAGTGTCACAAAATGTTATGAACAGTGTAAAAATGTATCAAAAAGTAAATATGGTATTCAAAATGACATTACGTTAAACTTTGATACTTAAAGTGATATAAACTAAAATTAATAGGGTGCCAAAGACTAAATGACCTTATTATTATTATTATTATTATTATTATTATTATTATTATTATTATTATTATTATTATTATTATTATTATTAAATATTAATAATAATAATAATAATAATAATAATAATAATAATAATAATAATAATAATAATAATAATAATAATAATAATAATAATAATAATAATAATAATAATAATAATAATAATAATAATAATAATAATAATAATAATAATAATAATAATAATAATAATAATAATAATAATAATAATAATAATAATAATAATAATAATAATAATAATAATAGAAGAAGAAGAAGAAGAATTAAGCTATGAATATTATGATGAATACTCAACAAAAAAAAAATCACTAAATAATCCTCAAAAATAAATACAACAAAATATATTACTCCTAAGTGTTTATTTTAAATTAAAACTAACTTGGGAGATTTTTTCAAAAGTTCAATATGTTATGATTCAAGTGTGACACCCCGCCTATTTTAATATCGAGTGATCAATCAATTATCAAAATAAAACATGAATCTCAATATAGATCATTCTCAACATCACTATTGCAAATAATAATATAACATAAATAATAAGAATAATTCATACAACCACAACTGAAGTAACCATCATGCATAAATAAGTAATAAGGGTGAACCGAATAGACTATCGATCACTAAACAACATCCATAAAAGAAACCGAATAACAACTGAATACGGAAGTAAATGTCTGACAATGTATAAAAGTTTGTGGTAAGATAAAAACTATCATTTACGGGAAACACGCCCAACAGTAAAAGAAAATAACTCATTATATCTAGAGTAGAAATGATTGAAGCGTCTAATCAAGGATGTAGCATCTTATGGTCAATAGAACAGGAAAAGGAGTCAGCCAAAAAGAAAGACCACCAAAAGTAACGACCACCAAGATACGCATATTGATTCGATCTTTTGATCACCCATTTTTTGAAAACCATTTTTGGGGGCTTCCACCTTACACACGGAAGATTGGATTGCCTGAATCACAAGTCCACCAGTACTGTCGACAAGAATAGATCTATCCTTGATGTCCCGACTGCTTACTGCAGCACACCTGGGGTGAAAAAAGAAAAACAAGAAAAGACAAAAACATGCGGGTTATTGATGTCTAAAAATGTACTAACTCCAAGTTTATAATCACAGATAAAAATAAGAGAAGTAACTCAAATCACACACACAAGAGACAAGATTTTTAGAGTGGTTCAGCTATAAAATAGCCTACGTCCACTATTGTTGTTGTTATTTAGTAGAGTTTACAATAGTTTAGTATGGTGTGCATATGAGAGATTCGAGTTGTCCCTTGAATTAAGGGAGTAGTTTATATTTATAGGGGTGTAAACCCCTAAAAATGATGAGCCTTTATATTTCCAAGCATTCACATTTGTGTACAATAAGTAAAACTGTTAGAACTCAGTGCTGATTGGCATCCTATTCGAGTAGCTATTGGTATTCTTGTTGGTTGGCCTTATGGAGTTAGTCGGTATTTTAGCCGACTAAGTGTCTCTAAAGCCGACCAAGTAGGCTAGTCGGACACAATGAATGACAGGTGTACATTCACCATTGGTCACGTGGGAGTATAAAAATATATACAACAAAGCCCTCAATGCTTAATGCTTGATGCTTGAAGCTTGCATTAAAGTATGGAGTATTTAGCCCAGGAAGTTGCTCGGTGTACTACTTGAGTGTTTGATCAGCAGCTGACCCCCTATACTTGTAAAATTTTCTACTGGCACTAGTTGATGAGGACAGTTTTATAAGTAATTCGAAATTTTTTGAACCACCAAAGGACATGACGTCTTTTTATGCTTCAAAAAACGTGCAATCTGCGGTAACTATACGGTTCGTTCAGCTAATCATTTCATTCCCATTTATCGAGGCAACCTATAAATAGGTACGAAGTTTCCCTCTTTTCTTTCTATCTCAAATCTTCTGAACTTTAGCTATCTCTTTGTTTTCAACTTTTTTTAGTGCGATTGTTTGCTACAATTTTCTTCTTCAGTTTTTGCCATCGTCTTTGATTCCCTGTAAGTTTTCTCTTCCTTTTCCTCTGTTTTATCATCTTATTCTCTTTTTCATTATGGTTCACATTGCAGATGAGAACTCCTTAGATAAGTTTATAGGAAAGAGAAAAATTCCGGGTTGGGTAGATTTAGAGATACCTAAGGGTCCTTTAGATGTTTATTCCCTCCCTGAGGGTCAATGGATCCCTACTTTATTTATAGCAAAGTGTGGCATCACCTTTCCACCTAACCCTATTTTTCTTGAATTTTGCCAATACTTTGATGTTGTTCCTGATAGAATAGCCCCCAACACTTGGAGGGTTGTGAATAGGGTTCATATGTTAAATAAAATTTATGGAACCCATATTGGGGTTTTAGAGTTGATGTTTTGTTATGATTGGGGTGCTATTGGAGAAAATACCTATTATTTGAAGACTAGGCATGCCAATAAGGTTTTAGTAGTAAATCTGCCAGATTCCAATAAGGATTATTACGAATATGGTATTATTGTCAAGAACTAGCAATATGCTCCCCTCCCTACCGGAGTGGCTTATATTGGTCCCAGATGTCCTCAATCAGGACGTGGCATATTAATTATTTTTTCCTCTTTTGTTATGCAATTTTGATATCTGTCGACTAACTTTGATGTTTCTTTTTTATGCAGAGGAAAGTATAAAAAGGTGCCCCAAGGAAGGGGAAATCAGCCTCAACGATCTTAAGTTCTTATGGAGCTTGAACCAGAAGATTGGAGAAGAACATCCTAGGGATGCATCATTGTTGTTGGAATATAAAATTTCCATCACCTCTTTTGTAGCTCAACCTACAATTACGCTGCCCCCAATTGTTGCTAACCTTGAGGAGGATACTATACCAACTTCTTCAGCCACTGAGTCTGCTAGTGCCAAATTCATCCCAGGAGGAATTTCTTCCTCATTTGAGTCCCTTGATATTTCTGAGATTCCTTTTATCCTTCAATATACATGACCAAGAGAAAGATGCCTAACTTGATGGGTGGTCCCCTATCTCATACCCCTAAAGTTATTGATGCTAGCAAGAAGAAGTCTAAGGCCAGTGACAAGAGGTCTATTGGTGTTGATGAGACTCAAGCCGAGGATCCCCAATTGAAGAGGTTGAGAATAGGTTTGCCTGATCCTCCAAAATAAGTCCAAAAGACACCAACTGAGCAGCAGGCATTAGCTACCAAGAGGACCGTCGACCAGCAAGAGTTGCTAAAGAAAATTTAGGCTAACCTTGACATTGGGTCGGCCTTTGTTGCTGTTAACCCTGGGCTGACCAGGGGTTTGAATAAGTCTAGAATACTCCTTACTGACAGAGCTGCGTCAGCCCCCATGTTCAAGTCCAGGCTAACTAAAAGAGCTTTCCATTACTTGGCACTAGTAATTTTCTTACTTTTCTCCTTTATCTTCCATGGCGACGATCTTTTTGTGATGTTTGATTCTTTTGTCCTTCTTACAGTTTATGGTTGATTTTAACCAGATGATAAAGACAGACGATCAACTGTGTTCTTCTCCAAGAGAAGTTGAAAAGGCCTTTGAAGGTCTAAAAAATTCTTTGGCAGCTTCCCGATAAGCTTTGGAGATAACACAAAAATCCTTGGAAGATGAGTTAAAGAAGGCCAATGGTAAGGCCATTGTTGCTGAAGGCAAGATAAAGGTTGCTGAGGAAAAAGTTAAAGAAGTCGAGAACAAACTAAATGAAGTTAAAAGAAGGGCCAAAACAGTCGAGGACAAACTGTCAGATGCCATATCTAGGGCACAAACTGTTGAGGGTAAGGGGATTGCTTTGAGGGCCAAAGGTAAAGCTGCCTTTGATAAGGGATGGGAGAAGGACATCAGTACTGCCTTTGCTCAGATTGAGTATGCTAAGAAATGGTCCTTTTGTAGAGTGGAAATTTCTTAAATAAGCTCTGATACCAATTTGTAAACGAATAAATGCGGTGTGTGATACCGATTTAAATTAATTCGTAACTTTCTAACTTGGCACATTTATTTAATTGGAGTCTATTTAAACCAAATCAAATCAAATCCTAAACATGCAACTATGTGTGTGCGTGTGTCAACCCATAAATAAATAAATAAAGCATGTGACACAAATATTCAGGAAAAATCCCCGAAGGGCAAACCTTTTATTTTTAGAAATTTGAAGAATTCACAAGACCATTGACTTACATATAACCAGATAATCGCCCACAACTATAACGCACGGTGTCTTCGTCAAACCTTCAAAGCAACAGCTAGAAATATCGTCGGCTGGAATCTCCCGCAAGAACTCCAGATGGTCAGCAATGAAGAAGAAAATGGCTTTTCCACAAGTGTGAACTTTATAAGGACTCCCTCCACAATAGCACACAGCTGTTGGTTGTAGAGTTCTCACCACAAAGATTGAACGACGGCAAAGTGTGTTCTTCAACACCAAAGCATATTGGGATTTTTGTTAATTGTAAACAAAGGGGGATTAAACCCTAAAAGAAGAAGTTAAAAAGGATTCTTCTTTCGCAGTTTTTATGTTCTGTAAAACGCTGGGACTTCTTCATGAAAATGAAACCATTTAATGAGTATTTATACAAAGATGCACCAACTCAGTATTAGAGCTCGTTCGAACAAGATAATCATGTCGCTCGAACAAAGGACACGTGTCGCTCGAACGAGATCGCGCGACATGCTTATCTTGTTCGAACGACAGTGCTATGTCGTTTGAACGACTGGTGCGTTAAAAAATTATTATTTTAATGTCCGCTCCAATACTTAGAAAAAATACTCATTCTCAAATTTTGACGAAAAAGTCTGCTCCAACACTTAGAAAATATTTTGTAAAAATATCCCAAAAGCTCGAAGTGGAAAGTTAAGGTATTAAAAACATAACCTTACCAAAGTAAACTTCGCGGAGTCTTTTTTATGAAGATATTGATTAATTCGGATCCGTCTTTGATGCTTGAATGTTCTTGAATGCTCTTCGACGGTGTAGCGGTATATGACATAATAAATTGACGACGGACTTATAAAAATATGTCCTTACAAATCTCTCCCTATGTCTATGCTGGTACATACATAAAAATCCCAATTATCAAATACCAAATGCCTATACAAATCTACCCTCCCATGAATAAATTTGCAAGATCTCAAACTGTTCTTCAAAAGTCTTCATCAAATCTCAAAACTTTTCTCATCAGGGTGTGCAACATAATGATCTTCAATCTTTGTACCTACAAACATGAGATAAAGCAAAAACCTTCGTGACACATCAAGTTTGAAATGATATAAAAATAAATCAGTAATAAATCAAATCTCCCCCATAATGCAAAAATTCCACCATAACATGATAATTCTTTCTCCCCCTTTTTATGATGTCCCCAAATAGACAGATAAGAAGAAAAAATCGAAACATGGAGTGTCACGATAAAATGCATAGAAAACATGGATCAAACTCGCATGCAAAGGAGTCTGTCAAAAATTTCACAAACTATTTTTGGATTTTTCAATTTTTCATACAAAAATAAGATACTAAAAATCACACCATGGATTTAAACTAAAACAACCATGTCATGAATATGGAATGTATGGGTGTGAACACATTCGATATGTAAATAAACTCAATCAATCATATGTGCATAATGAATACGTGTACTCCTAACGAATGAACATCAAAAGTATACTTAGGTGTAAAAATTTATTGAATTTAGATGACATCGTCTTATACAAATCAACAAATCAAAGTCAAAGTGATTTCCACACCAATAACGTCTAAAACTATGTAGCGCCTTTTCAAGACTTTTAAGTACGTGCAAACCCGTTTTAATTCTACAACCAAACTCCCTCAAAAATATTTTCTTTTAGAGGTGTATAAACTAAATTCTCAAACTTTGGAGAATTGGTGCAAAAACCTAAATGGCCCATAATTGGCATGAATTTCTTTTTATTGCATTTAAATTTTTTCGGGTTCTTTTATACCTCTTTGGACCCAAGATCATAAAATTCCTCAATTTTTTAGGTCCAATTAAAACGACGGCTTAATCGCAAAGGATAAATGATAATCTTTCGTAGTCCTTCACCGTTTTCAAATAAAGCACACAAACTCAACAAATGGCTCTTACATGCACCACTTTCTTATCAAATTTTATCGCGCTTGGTTCGTTTTAAGGACAGGATTGAAGTAAAAACACCCAACCAACATGTGATAAGACAAGCACAATAATCAAATAAATTCGTGCATGTGTGTAATAAAGGAAATCATGAGTCAAACATGTAGGAAGTAACAACGATTTATTTTTTAATGACTCCAAACATTATAAAGCACATGGATGAATTGACCTATTGTCTCAAAAATACTATCAAATAGTCACATGAAAAATGGAATGATGTTGTGACTCGGTCAACCTAAGTGTCCATCCATAAACGGTGCAAATAAAATACAAAAATCTTTTTGAAATTTTTCAAAAAAATTTATCAAAATAAAATCTTTTTGTATTTTTCAAAAAATTTCAAAAGCAAAAAATTTATACAAAAAGTACATGTCAACACACTAACAAATATATATCAGGAAACCACAACTAGTGTATGACAAACATGCAAACACAATCATCTATATGATATGGAAAGAGAATAATCATGTGCAAGCAAATGGGAATCAACTTGTCTAAAATTTAGTGCCTCTAAAAGTGATTTCCTAACCCAAATAGATGTGAAACGTCGTGCGGGGGATTTAGGAACCAAGGGAACACTAGACATAAACTTCCTAGGACTTTTTCCAAGATCAAAATAAAAACGCCTAAGGTGATATTTCCTACCACAATATGAACATGTGTAAACAGGTGGAACGACACCTATGAGTTGACCTTTTCTAATGTTCTTGGGATTGGTTGACCCTCTAAAAAAATAATGATTTTGGTTTTGGCTTTAGCACTAGAAGCATGAGAACAAGATGAGCCATTACAATCACTATCAAACCTACTCGAGTCTGTCAAATCATTTTTAACTTCAAAATTTTTTACTCAAGCAAATAATTAGACTCTTTCAATTTAAGGGACGCCTTTTACAAATTTTTCAACAATTCTTAAAAGGGTACCTCTCTCTCCCTCAATCAAAGCAAACTTTTCCCTAAGAGTTTCTTCACGTGCCACAAACTCATTAACTAAAATATTTTTATCCTCTTTGGCACAAAGACAAACCATCAAATTTTTAAGATCCTCTAATTATTTTTCTAAAAATAGGACCCTATCATCACTTTCCTTCTTAGACAATTTTAAAGCAACAAAGTCATGGTCTAAGGAAACAAAATTTTCACGATAAAAATCTCTTTGATTTTGAACCGTTTGCAAAAGATCCATCGCGAATTTAAAACGAGAATTTTCTTTTTCCAAAACTTTAATTCTTTTGCAAAGATTCAAATTCAAAAGTTTTAAATTTTTAGCACTATCGTGAACTTTTTCAAAAATAGGCTCCTCATTAAATGGGCATTCCATTGGAAAAATTGCGATTTTTCACAAAACTGATTTTTTTCAAAAAAATCGATATCACACGATTTTGAGGAAAATTAAACGGTATAGTTGTGTAATTAGCCCTGATACCAATTTGATGACGTGAGAAGTCAAATTGTATAAAAAAAAATCCTGAAAAAATCAGGATCACGCGATAAATTAGTGTAACCCGCTCTGATACCAATTTGTAGAGTGGTGATCGCTTCAATAAGCTCTGATACCGATTTAAATTAATTCGCAACTTTCTAATTTGGCACACTTATTTAATTGGAGTCTATTTAAACCAAATCAAATCAGCCCCTAAACATGCAACTATGTGTGTGCGTGTGTCAACCCATAAATAAATAAAGCATGTGACATAAATATTCAGAAAAAATCCCCGAAAGGCAAAACCTTTTATTTCTAGAACTTTGAAGAATTCAGAAGACCATTGACTTACATATAACCTGATAATCGCCCACAAGTGTAACGCACGGTGTCTTCGTCAAACCTTCAAATCAACGACTAGAAATATCATCGGCTGGAATCTCCCGCAAGAACTCCAGATAGTCAGCAATGAAGAAGAAAACGACTTCTCCATAAGTTTGAACTTTATAAGGACTCCCTCCACAATTGGACGCATCTTTTCGTTATAAAGTTCTCCCGACAAATATTAAACCACATCAAAGTGTGTTCTTCAACACCAAAACAATTCACCAAAGCATATTGGGATTTTTGTGAATTGTAAACAAAAAGGGATTAAACCCTAAAAGAAGAAGTCAAAAAGGATTATGCTTTCGCAGTTTTTCTGTTCTGTAAAACGCTGGGACTTCTTCATGAAAATAAAACCATTTAATGAGTATTTATACAAAAATGCACCGCCTCAGTATTAGAGCTCGTTCAAACAAGATAAACATGTCGCTCGAACGAAGGACACGTGTCGCTCGAACGAGATCGCGCGATATGCTTATCTCGTTCGAACGACAGTGCTATGTCATTTGAATGACTGGTGCGTCAAAAAAATATTATTTTATTGTCCGCTCCAATACCTAAAAAAAATACTTATTCTCAAATTTGGACAAAAAAGTCCGCTCCAACACTTAGAAAATATTTTGTAAAAATATCCCAAAAGCTCTAAGTGGAAAGTTAAGGTATTAAAAACATAACCTTACCAAAGTAAACTTCGCGGAGTCTTTTTGATGAAGAACTTAATTAATTCCGATCCGTCTTTGATGCTTGAATGTTCTTGAATGCTCTTCGACGGTATATCGGTATATGACATAATAAATTAATAACGGACTTATAAAAATATGTCCTTACAAATCTCTCCATATGTCTATACTGGTACATACATTAAAAATCTGAATTATAAAATACCAAATGCCTATACAAATCTACCCTCCCATGAATAAATTTCCAAGATCTCAAACTGTTCTTCGAAAGTCTTCATCAAATCTCAAAGCTTTTCTCATCAGGGTGTGCAACATAATGATCTTCAATCTTTATACCTACACACATGAGATAAAGCAAAAACCTTCGTGACTTATCGAGATTGAACTGATATAAAAATAAATCAGTAATAAATCAAATCTCCGCCATAATGCAAAAACTCCCCCATAACATGATAATTCTTTCTCCCCTTTTTATGATGTCCACAAATAGACAGATAAGAAGAAAAATCAAAACATGGAGTGTCACGATAAAATGCATTGCAAACATGGATCAAACTACACACATGCAAAGGAGTGTCTCAAAAATTTCACAAACTATTTTTGGATTTTTCAATTTTTCATACAAAAATAAGATACTAAAAATCAGACCATGGATTTAAACTAAAACAACCAAGTTATGAATATGGAATGTATGGGTGTGAACACATTCGATAGGTAAATAAACTCAATCAATCATATGTGCATGATGAATACGTGTACTCCTAACAAATGAACATCAAAAGTATCCTTAGGTATAAAAATTTGTTGAATTTAGATGACATCGTCTTATACAAATCAACAAATCAAAGTCAAAGTAATTTCCACACCAATAACGTCTAAAACTATGTACCGCTTTTTCAAGACTTTTAAGGACGTGCAAACCCGTTTTAATTCTCCAACAAAACTCCCTCAAAAATATTTTCTTTTAGAGGTGTATAAACTAAATTCTCAAACTTTGGAGAATTGGTGCAAAAACCTAAATGGCCCATAATTGGAATGAATTTCTTTTTATTGCCTTTAAATTTTTTCGGACTCTTTTATACCTCTTTGGACCCTTGATAATGAAATTCCTCAATTTTTTAGGTCCAATTAAAATGGCGGCTTAATCGCAAAGGATAAAAGATAATCTTTCGTAGTGCTTCACCATTTTTAAATAAAGCACACAAACTCAACAAATGGCTCTTTCACGCACCACTTTCTTATCAAGTTTTATCGCGCTTGGTTCGTTTTAAGGACATGATTAAAGTGAAAACACCCAACCAACATGTGATAATACAAGCACAATAATCAAACAAATTCGTGCATGTGTGCAATAAAGGAAATCATGAGTCAAACATGTAGGAAGTAACAATGAATTACATCTTAAAGACTCCAAACATTATAAAGACCATGGATGAATTGACCTATTGTCTAAAAAATACTATCAAATAGTCACATGAAAAATGGAATGATGTTGTGATTCGGTCAACCTAAGTGTCCATCCATAAATGGTGCAAACAAAATACAAAAATCTTTTTGGATTTTTTCAAAAAAAATTATCAAAATAAAATCTTGTTGTATTTTTCAAAAAATTTCAAAAGCAAAAAATTTATACAAAAATTACATGTCAACACACTAAAAAATATATATCCTGAAACCACAACTAGTGTATGATAAACATGCAAACACAATCATCTATATGATATGGAAAGAGAATAATCATGTACAAGTAAATGGGAATCAACTTGTCTAAAATTTAATGCCTCTAAAAGTGATTTCCTAACACAAATAGATGTGAAACGTCATGTGGGAGATTTAGGAACCAAGGGAACACTAGAAATAAACTTCCTAGGACTTTTTCCAAGATCAAAATAAAAACACCTAAGGTGACCTTTCCTACCATAATATGAACATGTGTAAACGGGTGGAACAACACCTATGGGTTGACCTTTTCTAATGTCCTTGGGATTGGTTGACCCTCTAAAACAAATAATGGTTTTGGCTATGGCTTTAGCACTAGAAGCATGAGAACAAGATGATCCATTACCATCACTCTCAAACCTACTCGAGTCTGTTAAATCATTTTTTAACTTCAAATTTTTTTTACTCAAGCAAAGAATTAGACTCTTCCAATTTAAGGGACGCCTTTTTCAAATTTTCAGCAATTCCTAAAAGGGTATTTCTCTCTCCCTCAATCAAAGAAAACTTGTCTCCAAGAGTCTCTTCACGTGCCACAAACTCATTGACTAAAATATTTTTATCCTCTTTGGCACAAAGACAAACCATCGAATTTTTCAGGTCCTCTAATTCTCTTTTTAAAAATAGGACCCTATCATCGCTTTCCTTCTTGGACAATTTTAAAGCAACAAAGTCATGGTCCAAGGAAACAAATTTTTCACGATAAAAATCTCTTTGATTTTGAACCATTTACAAAAGATACATCGCGGATTTAGAACGAGAATTTTCTTTTTCCAAAACTTTAATTCTTTTGCAAAGATTCAAATTCAAAAGTTTTAAATTTTCAGCACTGCCGTGAACTTTTTCAAAAATAGGCTCCGCATTAAATGGGCATTCCATTGGAAAAATTGCAATTTTTCACAAAATTGATTTTTTTTAAAATCGATATCTCATGATTTTGCAGAAAATTACACGGTATAGTTATTGTATTGGCTCTGATACCAATTTGACGACGTGAGAAGTCAAATTGTATAAAAAAAAATCCTGGAAAAATCAGGATCATGCGATAAATTAGCGTAACCCGCTCTGATACCAGTTTGTAGAGTGGTGATCGCTTAACTAAGCTCTGATACTAATTTGTAAACGAAAAATGCGGTGTGTGATACCGAGTTAAATTAATTCGCAACTTTCTAATTTGGCACACTTATTTAATTGGAGTCTATTTAAACCAAATTAAATCATCCCCTAAACATGCAATTATGTGTGTGCGTGTGTCAACCCATAAATAAATAAAGCATGTGACACAAATATTCAGAAAAAATCCGCGAAGGGCAAAACCTTTTATTTATAAAACTTTGAAGAATTCACAAGACCATTGACTTACATACAACCTGATAATTGCCCACAAGTGTAACGTATGGTGTCTTTGTCAAACCTTCAAAGCAACGGCTAGAAATATCGTCGGCTGGAATCTCCCGCAAGAACTCTAGATGGTCAACAATAAAGAAGAAAACGACTTCTCCATAAGTGTGAACTTTATAAGGACTCCCTCCATAATAGCATGCAGCTGTCGGTTGTAGAGTTCTCCCCACAAAGATTAAACCGCAGCAAAGTGTGTTCTTCAACACCAAAACAATTCACCAAAGCATATTGGGATTTTTGTGAATTGAAAACAAAGAGGGATTAAACCCTAAAAGAAGAAGTCAAAAAGGATTCTGCTTTCGCAGTTTTTCTGTTATGTAAAATGCTGGGACTTCTTCATGAAAACGAAACCATTTAATGAGTATTTATACAAAAATACGTCACCACGGTATTAAAGCTTGTTCAAACGAGATAAGCATGTCGCTCGAACGAAGGACACGTATTGCTCGAACGAGATCACGCGACATGCTTATCTCGTTCGAACGACAGTTCTATGTCATTTGAACGACTGCTGCGTCAAAAAAATATTATTTTAATGTCCGCTCCAATACTCAGAAAAAATACTCATTCTCAAATTTTGATGAAAAAATCCGCTCCAACACTTAGAAAATATTTTGTAAAAATATCCCAAAAGCTCTAAGTGGAAAGTTAAGGTATTAAAAACATAACCTTACCAAAGTAAATTTTACGGAGTCTTTTTTATGAAGAACTTGATTAATTTGGATCCGTCTTTGATGCTTGAATGTTCTTGAATGCTCTTCGACGGTGTAGCGGTATATGACATAATAAATTGATGACAGACTTATAAAAATATGTCCTTACACCTTCAAAGAGGGTTAGACTGAAGGTTTGAAGGTGATCGGTACGGAAGAAAGTTTTGAGCTATTCACGAGGCATGACCCTTGTACTCCTCCTAACCTGGATGAGGAGTTTGATGATGAGGAGGGGTCAGGAGGATCTTCTGTGATGCCTCTTAAGTCTTCAATGATGCCTAATACCAGTGCCGACTTACCAGCTACTGGCTAACATCAAGCCAAAAGTAAGGAAAAGGTCTAGCCAATTTTACTTATTTTTTATTCTTGTTTGCTTTTCTCTCTTGATGATGTAACAAATTTTGTACTTCAACTATCCATTAATAAAAGAACAACTTTTTCTCTTCAACTACTGTTCATACCTTAAAATGACTTGTATTTCTTGCTGAACTGTGTTTCTTTATTTTTATGTTGTTTGATCTTCATGATTCCTAGAAACTCATGTATTTGTGACTTTCCAATTTCATGCTAGGAAAAGGCTGTAATTTCTACTAAATTCGACCTACTCGGGTGAAGTAGAAACCTTCTGGAAGCGATTCATGTTCTCATGTGTGAGTAAGACATGACTAGGTTGCTCGACCTAGGTATTCGACCAAGTCAAGGAGTCATATATCCATTTTCATTGCTTGCTGGACAAGGTTATTGCTAATAGTTCTATGTACTACGAAATGATTGAGCAACTACAAGAGAATCACAAATTGTCCCTTACTTTACTCCATTCTGATTATGAAGCCAAGTACAAAGCTTTAAGTGAAGGTTGGGGTTTCGACAATAAGTTGAAATATATCACTTCTGCATTGAACAAGAATGAACTTTCCTTGAAGAAAGATTTGGAGAATGCTAGGTTCATTGCTGCAATGTTAGAGAAAGAGAATAATACCTTAAGAGATGAACTGGACAACCTGAAGAGATCAACTACTACTGGTCCTGATAAAGGTGCTTCCTTTTTAAAGAATGAAAATGCAAGATTGTTGGAACAACTGGAGGCATTGCAGAAGAAGAAGACTAAACCAGGGCAAACTTCTAGGCAAAGGATAATTATTCGACCAACTATTGAGGAATAAAGAACTAAAAAGACTCTTATCGACCAAGCTGCCTGTTGAAAGCCAACGATAATGCCCTTGCCGACCAAGCTTCCCAGTTAAAAGCCAAAGACAGTGTCCTTAAGAAGCTTTAAGATTAGGTCGAGATGTTAATATTTCAATTTCACAAATAGCCCAGAGAAGTTTGGATGGAGGGTTATAATAAGGCCTTAGCTCATATGGATGATCATCTTGCTCAAAATAACCGTGAAGGCTATAAATGAGGACGAACCAACTTGCTAATTTTGCTGAAGTTTGATTAAAGAAGTGACTTGTGGCATTGGAATGATCTAGGTCTCTTGGATCGTCACAAGCCTGTGACACCCCGCCTAATTAAATACCGGGTGATCAATCCTTTATTAAATTAAATCAAAGTGTCCAGTTGGTTTATTCTTAGCATCACTGTCGAAAAATAAAATTTCTTTATTAATCATCTAATAAATGATTACGCTAAGTGTCAAAATATTTAATTTTATAGATTAAGTCCTATTGTTATGATTTAATATACGAAACCATTTTCATGAACATAAATAATAATATTAAAAACCAAACCATCCAAATGAAATAACCAGACTAGATTAACCAATCCAAATAAAATATCCCACAACGAAGGACAATGAAATAATTAAAACAATCCCAACTAAAACTGAAGACCGAAATAATAAAGAGTACAAGTCTCTCTGAAAGAAATAAAAACTAGAAATGAGCGACACATGCCCCATCTAAAATGACTAAGTGAAGAGCTGAGATGACAAGGATGAAGTCGTTTAAATGCAAAGATCTGCGACTCCCACACTAGCTGCAGCACGTCAACAGTCCAAAGACCTAAGTGTGACGCCCCTGTGGTTGGGCACCTGTAATACATATATATATATATATATATATACAAAACAAAGAAGAGATGACAAGCAATGGTTCAGAGTCCGAGTGTAAAATAGCTTTAAAATAGTTTAGCAGGTATTGAAAATGCTTACCAGTCGATATTACATACATGTTAGTATCTCGACACTCACTTGGGAATTCTCACCTCTCAACTGGTGTGCATGCCTAACGTATTACTGAACTAGTCTAGATAAAGCTAACTAAGTTAACTAGTCTAACCCAATTTTCCCTCACCAATCCTGATTCAAGTGATCGCATGACTATAGTTTATATTTGATAACCTTTTCTTATGAATTTATCAAGCCAGCTCTATTCATCTCAATACAGTCTTAAGTTCTCAACCACTTAATTCATTTAATATTAATTATTCAATTTCGTCTACTTACAAGCACAGTAAATTAATCACAGGTACATATATTTATCACTCATAATATATATACTAATAGGGCACCCCACTTAAATCTATGGTGTTGACATACTCTGCTATCAAGTCCCCGTATCTCTTGTACAAAAGGAAAATACTAGTTCAGAATCACTCTCGAACTGTATTAACATAAAACACACATATTATAGGCGAAGCATAGTTCCAAGTCACTAAGAGGTCAGCACATACCCTCACGTCTCTTTGGACTATCTAACTATCGTTCTCAAATAGTTTGTACCAAGGATCCTATGTTCTAGGGTACAAGTCAATATCCCCCATAAAGGTCACATCGAAATAAGACTGTCCCGGTGCGAAAACCTTCTTGATAGCAAGTAGCATGGGTATGATTAAACGCAGATATTCGAATAATATATACATTCACTCATATATATATATATATACATATATATATATATATATATATATATATATATATTTACATTAATCAGATAGGTACACCCACGACCCGTTGCATTTTCTATGCATATACCGTCACGTAATACTCGAATTCTACGTGTAATTAATTTATTCTTTTATTTTCTCCCTACCCAAAGTTCTCTCGTACTTCTCGACCCTCGAAGTGTATTATTTTAATAAATATAAGATCAATAGGTGTACTCTCTCTACCCTATTGGCCTAAGTCGTCATTGACTCGCACAATCTCCAATTTGTCACACATGCAATCATTACCCATTTTATACCCTCGAAACCCCACGATTAAATTCTAATTGAAGTTGTACTACTCGGACCTCGTCCACGAGCCTACTGGTCCTCTCAAGTCCCATTATAATATTTAAGTTATGATTAAGGGTCCTTATACATTAGTGTTGGATTAACATTTAAAAAGGAAAGAAGATCTAATTTTCAGGAGGAGTCGATCGATCGATCGAGCAGTTATTTGTCCAGTTTCTGCAATTCTTTGCCTACGGGTTTTATCAACTTAAATCCTCAAAAACTCTATTAAT
This sequence comes from Sambucus nigra, assembly GCA_949130495.1. Lineage (NCBI taxonomy): Eukaryota > Viridiplantae > Streptophyta > Magnoliopsida > Dipsacales > Adoxaceae > Sambucus > Sambucus nigra. Next base: position 236,851,233 of record OX422220.1, on the reverse strand, counting down.
TCATCCCAAACAATAAAACCAAAAGTTGTACTATCCGAAGTACGTGATTTCTAATGTAAAACAATTACGAATTCATCAAGGGTCATCAATTAAAGGGATTTAATTCAAGTTAATTCATCAAAAACACTATTTTTATCATCATAATCAATATTCCCATAATTGTTCCAGATTTCAACCTCTACTGGGCATCAATTTCATAATTAATCTTCTACATATATCAAGAGTTGTCCTAACATGGTTTTTACTCAGAATTTTCCATACAAATCTCCCAATAACATTGTATATACATGGGAACATGAAATCATATCTCCTGCACTGGCATGGATGTATTATCAACTCAAGAATAGCAAGATAGATACTTGCCTGAAAATTAAAGGTCTAATCCGATTAATTTGAGTGGTATAGGAACGATCCTCTCCTTTTGATCTACGCGTTGGTGGTGGAATTGGTGGGAACGGTGTAGGATTGATGGGTCTCCTCCTTAGAAACCTCCTTTCTTCTCCCTTCCTTAGCCTCTCTGCAACTCAAGTGTTTCTAACCTTCGAGGAATCTAACTTCCATCAGATATAAACCTTCAATTTTCGTCATTAATTAAGGCCTAAAATTGAAAATTACCAAAATGACCTCCCGGGTTGCCAGTTAGGCCTAAAAACATTTCGAGACCTAAACTAATCCCCCGGGTACACTTTTCTGACTATCTCGACCCTTCCGGACACATTGGCACACTCGAAATGACCATACGGATGACTTTGAGCTAATTTATCTTTTATTTCCTTAAATTAGTCCTGACACGACTGACACGCGCGTCCTAACTTAATTACTATAACTGTTGTATTATTCACTCGTGATAATTTTTAATAAATTCAATCTCATATATTACTTTACTGATTAAGTAGTATTCAACATAATTCTCACCAATAATTACTAACTCTCGTCACGCTAGTAAATATCAAATTTAGAATTCGGATTAATATTAAATTAATTTATCACAATTTAATTTAATTAATCCCATAATTAAAGGCCATAAAAATACGAGGTATTACATACTTCCCCCTTACAACGGAATTTCGTCCCAAAATTCGAAAAAAGTACACAGATAAGAACAACTCGACTATATGTCGCGCATCGCATCCTCTCACTCACGAGTAAACTACTCTGTACCGCCCATATATTACGCTATCAAATACTCGTAATAATGAACATCTCACATATGTTTATTTTAAATTCTAGGTTACCCTGTCACGTATGTTCTTGTCCAATCCTTATCATTTAAGTTTCACTGCTTAAACTTATTTAGATATTCGCTATCTAGTCTTATACTATTCGCACCTTAGTAGATTAATCGTTCTTTAAATACATACAATCTCGTCTCGCGACAATCGCACACAAGTAGGTCATTTCTGTAGTATATATTTTACACACATTTTATACTCTAAGTATCTACCCATCTTGATTTTCGCAATAGGACTTGGTCCCCCAGATTTAGCTAACAAGCAGGAAAACGACGAGGCTTACCGTGCTATACCTCAACTGACACTATACCCAAAAGTGAACTTATATGAGTTATTATATGCAAACTCAACTCGTGGAAGGGCTTGCTCTCGGCCTCCCCTAAGATTAAAGTGTACACATATAATTTATTTTCCCAATATCTGATTAGTCCACTTGTTCTACCACTTATCCGCGGATAAGAGGTTGTACTGAACCACACTCGGGGGTATGGCCTCGCGAACACTCTTCCAAAATCAAAAGACAAGGATCTTGTCCCAATCGGACACAATATTAAATGGTGCCCTATATTACCTTACTATCTCGGTTATAAAGATCTCGCATACTGTCCTCTAGTATGATCAGTCCTAACTGCCATAACGTGGGCTACTTTGGTCAACCGATCCACTATCACCATATAGTATCGTGACCCCCTTCAACGATAAAATCCTTGGGAATTCTTTCCCATTACTACTTAGGAATTCCTAATGTTTGAAGAAACCCCAGCTGGTTTCGGATGGTCCATCCTTTACCAAAAGATAGGTGATCCATTATAAAATAGATTTTAGCAATATTTCTCTTCATTAAATCCCATCACCGCGGCATTTATGATATGATACATCTTAGTTTCTCTCAAATGTACCTCAAACCTTGGTCCATGTGACTCTGCCTTATCGCATGTCACAAATCCTTCCCCTTTCTTTAAAAATAGTTTCTTGTGAAACGTAAGCCTCTGACAAATCTTACGGAATAAGCTTCAACTTCCTTAGCTAAATGTTGTCGAATTCACACGAAAATTATCATCTACTGCCTAATACAAAACCATCCTCATGGACATTTGGGGAATGATGGTCCTAACTGATATAAATAATCAAATAATGAAATGAGATACACGGCGTGCTTCTACGATAAGAGCTAAACCAAAACCGTCAATAATGAGTATAGAGCATCTAATTTTCACGATTTAAATACAATATGTCCATAATCCTTCTATTTCCGCAATAATGATTACCATAAAGTTTCTCTCAAATACGAAATTCTCCAACTAAAATTACACCACTAAATTATACATCCAAATATCCTCCGAATCAATGCTCTACAACAATTCTACAAAATAGTCCTTAGCATCCCAATCCATGCTAACTTGCCTCTTACAAGAAAATAAGGGGAAGTACACAATATAACACGAATAGATGCTCAAAGGTAATTAAGTTGCAACAATACGAATCGCATGTATAAATCAAATGCATAACTCAAGCATTATATCAATTAATTTCTCAACCTCTATATAAACCTTATCCCATAATTTCCAAATGTGGACAAAATCAAGATTTAGTCACTTAGGGCACCCATACACCCTATGTCTCGCACATTAATGCATAATTCAAATATAATTCTCTTAAATAAATCTTCACATCAGGATTAGGCGACTCTACTGGTCTTAAGTCATAATAGAATTATCGATTCTGATTATACTATAATATATGTACATTAGCCAAGGTACGAAACCCATGTACTCTTATCCAAACTTCTCTCTAACTCCTGACATTCTCTAGTTTCATGCGTGGGGTGTGTCACAAAGCGAAATCCAAACAAGGAACACCCCCCGATACACTACTACCTAGCATTGCCGGTCATCGAGATCCGTAAGGTCCTTAGTCCATAATATGTACCTTCCTACAATATCCATATGTTGACATACAAGTATACGCATCCAACTTATATCCCTCGAAAAAAAACATGAAATATGGTTCTCTCACTATCCCAAGTTCTCGGTTCTATATATATAAAGAGTTTTTTTACTTGCTTGATACGGAACACGATATATCCTTAGTCACATCTAAATAAATTCCTACGCACTGAACTATGTATAACTAGACAACTTACTCCCTGAAGTCTACGATATCATGAAATTTTCGTATACATATACATATATATAGGTCAACCCCTATTTCAGGTAGCACCTCACCAAAGTAATATTACTCACCGAGAGTATTCAGCATGATAGTCTTATCACTCAATCTACTATCATTTAAACATTCTGTAATTAATCACTACACATCACCATAATAAGCTCGACTTTGCTAACTCAATGCAATAATAATTTATAACGATAAAATATGCCTTTAGTGCCCACCCGGCTCACTCACGGGTGACATCTAAAAGCCCCGTTACCCATGATATATACATTTATAACCAGACTATTAAAACTAATGTACCCACTAAACTCGACTCGCACGCGACTTTTAGTGTTAACAATTAATATATGTATTAGGACACACCCATGTCATTTGGCCTAATCCTTTTCTCGCGAGGATGAAACAAAACTTCATCAGTCTTCACCCAATTATAGGGTTCCAGTACGTAGCTGTCAACCCGACCCCTGAGCATTTGCAATCATTATACATCTAGAATTTTATCCAATAGTTGCCCCTCCTCGTAGTGGGTAATTTATTCTACTTTACGTCTTACACGCCCATCACTAAAATGTTGGCTCAAAATCTTTAGGCCTCAATTACGACCTTACTAACATCCCTTTTACTTCATGGGCCCCATCGAGCCTGAAATACGGTATGCTACTTTTACAAAGGACTCCACTGGTCCTACATAAATTCACCACTCTCGGGTTGTAAATTCCTGGGCTCAACTCTTTGGACCCACTTCCTCCGTTGGAAATCTCACTCCTCCCGTTAATATGCCTACTGCCATAATTTACCATTCTCAATCTTATCAATTTCACTTATTAATGTGGACACATTCAACACTGGTAGTTCCACTCTCTACACGTGGGGAAACTTTTCGAGCCATTTTCTGTTACTGGTCCCACTGACCATTTTGGAATGTCCTTCCCTCGGACTTGGCAGTCTTAGCTCCAAATTATTATTTCTATCGTTCCATTCGCTCCACTGGTCCCATGGAGCATGTTGTCGACCCCGCTGGTCTTGGCTGAATTCATCACTGCTTAGTAAGGACTTAAATAGGTTCCCCTACTGGGTATACCTTCCAGTAATGTTTTAGTATCACCAATGAATTCAATCTTGTCCTTCAGCTAGGTTTTCCCAACCCTCCGGGCTTCCCTTCTTTCAGAAGCGGTTACAAATTCCTTGACGACATTGACCCAAGTGGTCTTTATCATATATTTCACCTGCAATTGAGTATTTAACTCATGAGTCCTTTTGTAATAAGTAACTCTTCTTATTTTCTATATACCCCTTAGTCGCTGGGTAAGGAGTTCGTTAGGCAAGTTGACTACTCTTTCACTTTGGGCTTTCTTTCTTGCTCATAAGAAATATGTTTCGAAATTCCCTTCATAACCTGATCAAATGGACGATTTCACGATGGAACCATACCCAAATTTCTCATTTAGCTTCACACATACTTATTCATATGAGGTATTACTCTCATCACTTTAGAATGTCTCTATGAGCAAAATTTTATCCAAAATTTTCAAGTCCTCAGTGTTACTACACTTCACCCTACATAATGGCCTTGGATTTTTTCCTTCACAAAAATCCACCCAACTCCCTCACCCTTCACTAACAGCGTCGGGTGAGTTTGGAATGGCACAAACGTCATCCACGATGGTGTTTGGGAAACTACAACTCCCGAGTGATGCCTTTATTGTCCTTAGCCTAAATAATAATTTTGGTGAGTTCTGTCTCAATCACCATTTTCCCCAAACCACTCTATATATTTGGTTGAGTCCACCTCCTGCTGTTCTTCTAATGAACCTCGCTAGTCATCAATGCCCTCTCGAGCTCGAATAAGAATCGCATCACTTATATTTCCAGGCAGAACTACGTAAGTCGTAATACGCAGAGGAATAAAACATCCTAATAATAGGGATTTACATCAAAGAACGCTACGCTGAAACATATAAAGCCGTACAGATCCTAAGGACACTAGACCCCAATTATGTGATACCACCTGTGACACCCCGCCTAATTAAATACTGGGTGATCAGTCCTTTATTAAATTAAATAAAAGTGTCTGATTGGTTCATTCTTAGCATCACTGTTGAAAAGCATTTTTTCTTTATTAATCACCTAATAAATGATTAAGCTCAGTGTCAAAACATTTAATTTTATAGATTAAGTCTTATTGTTATGATTTAATATACAAAACCATTTTCATGAACACGGGTAATAATATTAAAAACCAAACCATCCAAATGAAATAACCAGACTATATTAACCAATCCAAATAAAATATCCACAACGAAGGACAATGAAATAATTAAAACAATCCCAACAAAAACTGAAGACTGAAATAATAAAGAGTACAAGTCTCTTTGAACTAAATAAAAACTAGAAATGAGCGACACATGCCCCATCTAAAATGACGAAGTGAAGAGCTGAGATAACAAGGATAAAATCATCTAAATGCAAAGACCTGCAACTCCCACACTAGTTGCAGCACGTCAACAGTCCAAAGATCTAAGTCTGACCCCCTGTGGCTGGGCACCTGTAATATATATATATATATATATATATATATATATATATATATACACACACACACACACACACACACACACACACACACACACAAAAGAAATAAAAGATGACAGGAAACGGATCAGAGCTCGAGTGTAAAATAGCTTTAAGATAGTTTAGCAAGTATTTAAAATACTTACCAGTTGATATTACATACATGTTAGTGTTGGATTAACATACATTATAATGTTTAAGTTGATATTACATACATTATAATATTTAAGTTATGATTAAGGGTCCTTATACATTAGTGTTGGATTAACATTCAAAAAGGAAAGAAGATCTAATTTTCGGGAGGAGTCGATCGATCGATCGACATTCTTGAGTCGATCAATCGATCGAGCAGTTATTGGCCCAGTTTTTGCAATTCTTTGCCTACGGGTTTTATCAACTTAAATCCCCAAAACCTCTATTAATTCATCCCAAACTCCCAAAAAATAAACCAAAAGTTATACTATCCTAAGTACATGATTTCTAACGTAAAACAATTATAAATTCATCAAGGGTCATCAATTAAAGGGATTTAATTCAAGATAATTCATTAAGAACCCTATTTTTATCATCATAATCAATATTCCCATAATTGTTCCAAATTTCAACCTCTACTGGGCATCAATTTCGTAATTAATCTTCTACATATATTAAGAGTTATCCTAACATGATTTTTACTCGGAATTTTTCATACAAATCTCCCGACAACATTGTATATACATGGGAACATGAAATCATATCTCTTACACTAGCATGGATGTATTATAAACTCAAGAATAACAAGATAGATACTTGCCTGAAAATTAAAGGTCTGATCCAATGAATTTGAGTGGTATAGGAATGATCCTCTCCTTTTAATCTACGCGTTGATGGGTCTCCTACTTGGAAACCTCCTTTCTCCTCCCTATCTTAGCCTCTATGCAACTCAAGTGTTTCTAACCCTCGAGGAATCTAACTTCCATCAGATATAACCCTTCAATTTTCGTCATTAATGAAGGCCTAAAATTAAAAATTACCAAAATGCCCTCCTGGCCGGTTAGGCCTAAAAATATCTCGAGACCCAAACTAAACTCCGAGGTACACTTTTCTGACGATCTCATCCCTTCCGAACATATAGGCGTACTCAAAGTGACCATACGGGTGACTTAGAGTTAATTTACTTTTTATTTTCTTAAATTAGTCCCGACACGATTGGCACGCACGTCCTGACCTAATTTCTATAACTATCGTATTATTCATTCACGATAATTTTTAATAAATTCAATCTCATGTATTACTTTACTCATTAAGTAATATTCAACATAATTCTCACCAATAATTACTAACTCTCGTCATGCTAGTAAATGTCAAATTTAGAATTCGAATTAATATTAAATTAATTTATCCTAATTTAATTTAATTAATCCCATAATTAAAGGCCAAAAAAATACAGGGTATTACAAAGCCTGCATTCTAGTTGGACACCAAATGAATTCATCCTAATTCCGTTCCCTAATGCCTCATAACAAAATATTTAGGGGATTATGGCCTTCATGATGAGTATGAGATAGTTTGTCCTCCTTATTTTCTTGATAGGCCGAGCAACAGTAATAAGCAGATGTTATGGTATTTTAACAAAATCAACTCTCCATATACTCTTGATGATCCTCCTGCAGGAATGGACAAGGCATAAGGAAAGCGCTAATTATAATGAATATATCTTTCTTGTACTGCCTTTTGCTTATTTATTGCCATTGTAGTATATTTTCTTTAATGAAATGAAGTCAATTGTGATTGAATTCTCTTTATTCAAGCTAATAGTTGTTATTAATCTTCTTGACGACTAGGTAAATTGTATAAAGATTAGTTAATTGGCTTATAGACTAAATAACATGCTTAAATATTTCATATTTGAATAATGTATACGGCCTTAGATTCGACTAATTCACTTAGATAAAACTGCAAATAGATTTATTATACAAAGTTGTGGCATTAGTTATCAGTGATGACCAAGTGTTTTAGGAATGTATAATTATTTCGGGATTTTAACCTTGTCGGGTAAAACTTCTAATTAAGAAATGTTACTGACTTCTTGTTCGTGATTTGTCGAGGACAAATTATACATGAAGTTTGACTTTTCTGAAGTTGGAAAAGTTTGAACCATGTATTTTTGGAAAAGAACTTTTTGAGAACTTTTTTGAAGTTGGAAAAGTTTGAACCATGCCTTTTATGGCGAGGAAATTTTTTGAAAACTTTTCTGAAGTTGGAAAAGTTTGAACCATGCCCTTTTTGGAAAATAACTTTTTGAAAAACTTTTCTGAAGTTGAAAAAGGTTGAATTAAAATTGCTTACTAATTCTGGTTTGGTTAAGGTGTAGCCACCATACTCCAAAAAATAAAACATAAAATGATGAAGAAAAGATGATATTTTATTAACTACAATAAGCAATTACATTAAGGATGGAATTTTCAAACTAAATTATTGATAATACTTTCACAGATGGTTTGTGTTCCAAGGATTCTTGATTTCTTCCCCTTCTAGAGTTTCCAAACGATAAGTTCCTAGTCGGATAACCCTTGAGATACAGTATGGACCATACCAATTAGCTTCAACTTATTGTTCTTCTGGATTATTTTCTTGAGTACCAGATTTCCTTGCTTAAGGTTGGTCGGCTTGACCCTTCGATTATAAAACCTTGAAGTCCTTTGTTGGTAAGAATTCATCCAGATAGCAACATCTTCTCAGAAATTTTCTATCATGTCCAGATCTAGTTGCCTCATGAGGTCACTCTTGGAAGAATCAAAGTTCAATACCTTGTGAGTTGGTAGACCTATTTCCACTGGTACTATTGCCTCAGTGCCAAAAGCTAGCATATATGGAGTTTTTCCTGTTGCTATTTTGGGAGTAAACCTGTATGCCCAAAGGACACTATGGAGCTCATTAATTAAGGTTCCTTTGTCCTCATCTAACCTTTTCTTCAACACATCAAGTAAGGTTTTGTTGGTGATTTATGTTTGGTCATTGCATTGTGGATGCCTAGGTGCTAAATGAAGTTTCTGAATGACAATATTCTTTAAATTCTTCATTATCAATTTGATTACCATAGTTAGTAATAAAGGCATAAGGCATACCATATCTGCAAATAATTTGTTTCCATATGAATTGGAATACCGTTTGATAATGCATATCAACCAAGAGCTCGGCCTTAACCCATTTGGTAAAATAATGAATAACTATAACTAGGTACTTGAATCTTCCTTTGATGGTTGGTAATGGTCCGACCAATTCAATTCCCCATATAGCAAAATTCCATGGAGAAGTGATGGGTGTTAGGCTTACTCCTGGCCTTTTGTGGATGGTATCATACTTCTGGCATTTATCACATCTCTTAGTGAAAGCAACATAGTCTGCTTTCATCTTTGGCCAGTAGTATCCTTGCATTGTTATTCATTGTATTAGAGACCTCCTTGTTGTGTGTGATTTATATGAACCTTTATGTACCTCTTTGATCAAATCATTCACTTCATTTGGATGAACACAATAAAGTAGGAATATAGTGCATCCTCGCCTGTACATGACACCTTTTTCTAGCACATAACTAGCTGCTTTATACCTCATCTTCCTGGATTCCTTCTGATCAGATAGTAGTGTTCCTCTTTTAATGTATTCCCTAATTGTCTCCATCTATGAAGGACCTAAATCCACAGATATGATGCTAATTTCCATCCCATCAATGCTTCTGTGGGAAATAATCTCCACTAAAACTATTCGTTTGAAATCTGTTAGAGTTGTTGAAGTAAGCCGAGTAAGAGCATCTGCTCGGGCATTCTCAAGTCTAGGAATCCTTACTATTTTGAAATAAAATGATCATATAGATAACCTCTATTTATATTGCATGATATCTCACCATGATTTCTCCTTTGACACCATAAATTTTCTGCATTTGATTAATAATTAGTCGAGAATCACTATATACTAATACTTGGTCGTCGCCCAATGATGAAGCTAATTCCAGTCCTGTAATCAGTGCTTCATATTCAACCTTATTATTGGAAGCCTTTAATTGGAATCTCAGAGCATATTCCACATCCAAGCTATTCAGAGTGTTACTGATGAGGCATGCGCCACTTTTAGTAGCACATGAGGACCCATATACACACAACTTTCAAGTTGGAATGACATTAAAGAACTCTTTTTATACCAATACTCTATGATTGAAATCTTCTGGATTTGTTATAATTTTTCTTGAGCAGTCAACGACTCAGGTTGATCGGCCACAATCTCTATTTTCTTTTGAGTTAAGCTCTCTTCCGTAAAAGTCTGCTCGACAGGCAAATGTGGATTATGTTATTCCTCTGCATATGTAAATTCAACAACAAAGTCTGCCACTGTTTGGCCTTTTATCACAACTTTGGTTTCGTAAATAGTTTCATACTCTCCCAATTCCATTGCCCAAGACATTAACCTTCCAAACTTTTTTGGTTTGTGTAGCACTTGTCATAAAGGCAAATTATATAGATAATAATGGAGTGGGCATGGAATTATGGCCTCATCCTCCTAGATGCTTCAATAAGAGCTAGGGATAACTTATCCAAGCGTGGATATCTAATTCCAGCTCCTTAGAATGCCTTACTAGTACAATACACTAGTATTTAAACTCCATTATCAAGTCAGATCAAAGTTGCACTAACAGCTGACTCTGAAATAGCTAAGTATAAATATAGTTTTTCTCCCACAATAAGTCGAGAAAGGAGTGGGGGAAAATTCAAATACTTCTTCAGCTCTAGGAAGTCCTTCTCACATTCGTCATTCCACTCAAAGGTCTTTCTAAGCACCTTGAATAATGGAAGACATTTATCAGTTGCTCAGGAGACCAAACGGTTTAACATAGCTACTCTTCCTTTCAACTTTTGAGCTTCTTTCTTATTGGTCGGGGATTGAATTTTAAGTGCGGCTTTAATTTTATCAGGATTTGCTTTTATTCCCCTCTGATTGACAATATATCTTAGGAACATCCATTCCTGTACTCCAAAGATGCATTTTATTAGATTGAACTTTATCTGGTGCTTTTCCAATTTATCAAAGGTTTGAGCCAAGCCCGCAATGTGGTTGACAACATGTTTGCTCTTAGTGATTATGTAATCTATATAGACCTCCATATTTTTGTTGATCTAATTTGCAAAAACCTTGCTTACTAATCTTTGATAAGTAGCTCCAGCATTCTTCAACCCAAAGGGCATGGTATTATAAAAATAAGTTCCTCGACTGGTGATGAAAGAAGTATTTTTCTTATCTTCAGGCTTTACTTTAATATGATTATAACCAGAATAAGCATCCATAAAGCTGAGCAATTCATAGCATGTTGTAAAATCGATCAATTGATCAATCCTTGGTAAAGGAAAATGATCTTTTGGACATGCCTTATTGACATCAGTGAAATCCACACACATGCGCCACTTGTCATTTTTCTTCTTGACCATCACCATATTAGCTAACCAACTAGGGTACTTGACATCTTTAATGAACTGTGCTCACTGTAATTTCTCTACTTCCTCCTGGATTATTGTATTCTTCTCGGGGTCGAATACTCTTTGCCTTTGCTTGATCGACTTGGAGCTTGGATAAATATTAAGCTCATGGCACATGAAGTTCGGATCAATTCCTGTCATATCTTCATGACTTCAAGAGAAAACATTTTTTCTTTCTCTAAGGAACTGTAATACCCCGCGATTTCGAGGAATGAGAATTTAATTAATTTGGGAGAAATAATATTTATTTAAATTGGAGATTTTAAATTTAGCAATTGAGGTCAAAATTTGAGGATGTTACAGAGTATTTCAGATGACGATTCTGAGTGCATGGTTGATCCGGGATGGGTCGAAATAGTCAAAATGACTGTACTTGGGTCTTATTTGGGTTTCGGAATGTTTTAAGTTAGTTTGACTCGAATTGGAGTAAACTAGTCATTTAAAGTTGAGTAATTGGGAGATAAGGCTTATAAAGCCTACGTGAGATAATAATCTCATTCTTGAGATTGAGAGAGAGCCCTAGAGAGAGAGAGAGAGAGAGAGAGAGAGAGAGAAAGAAGAGGAAAGGAAGAAAAGAAAGAGGAAAATCTTGGAGCTTCTGCCCAATCTGTGATTTTGAGGAAGATTCAACCTCTATAACTTTGAGGCAAGTGATTAAACTTGCTAAATAATCTACGTGTGTAATTTATTTCATGATTTGTCTATAAAAATATGGATCTTGGGTTAAAATGTTAAAACCTAGATTTTGTGGATTTAAATCTTGCATTTGATGTTTTGCATATGGGTGTGAGGGTTTATAACTTAATGGGATGAGGTGTAGGAAGAGTTTTGATGTTAGAAACATGTTTGCGCTGAAAAATGGTGGGCTGGAGATATGATTTTTGGGTATATATTTCGTGGGTATTATGAAGAAGATGAGATTTTTGGAGTTCTGCAGACCCGAATCGATTCGCCCCCTAAGCGAATCGATTCGGCTTAAGGTAAAAGTGCCAGGTCTGTGTGACCGAATCGATTTGGACCCAAAACCGAATCAATTCTGCCTAAGACAGACTTAGAGGTCCTTTGGACCGAATCGATTCGCATACTAGCGAATCGATTCGCTTTGAGGATCGAATCGATTCGGACTGGGCCAAATCGATTCGGAAACAGGGCTGTTTTGCGAATTTTTTTAGAATGAGTTTTACTCCATTTTGATTGGGTTTATCGATTTGGACCATTCTAATATGATGTGAGAAGTACATTTTGGAGATTTTTAAGGCGTTTCATATATGATGAAATATTGGGGTCGTATCGGGTTATCTCGGGAGAGTACAAATTGGAGTTGTCGCATTGACTTAGTGGGGAATCATATTAGCGACGGGAATCCTACTTGGAGATTTGATGTGAGTTATTATATGATGTGATGTTGGGGACTTATCGAGGTGGTTATGAAGGTATGACTTGGAGTTGTTATGTTGACTGTTGTGTTGAATCCTCCTAGCGATGGGATTTTTATTTAGATATGATTGGGGACCAATGAGAGAGAGGTCGTGTATCTTTAGTAACGATAAATTTAGGGATTTAATCATAAATGCGATAATGTTAAAGGTTCATGTGAGTAACTGAATCGAAATCTAAATTTGGAGGGACTTAAAATTTTACCGACTAATAGTTATGAACGTACTTATAGCCGGAATAGTTATTATATATCTATATGCAATTAATGATGGGTATTCCAATGCGTGATGGGATCATAAAATGAATTTGGGATTGAGCTTGTGGTTTATCGACCATTAGTTACGTGTGTACTCATAGCTGGGATAATCATTGTATATCAGTGTGCATACAAATATACATGGTGGGTGAATGATGATTTTTATATACATTTGGTTATAAGATAGTATACCTAAGGTTGATTAAATTGGGAGACTATTCTCATCTTAGGTGTAATGGATGAGTAAGTTTCAAATGAGGGGTTGTATAATGAAATGAATTGGGTGAGTATGCGTTATAGCATCGGCTAGTATAATGAGAGTTATATGCCTATAGCCGAATTCATTACTGTTGTACATACGGATGGGAGATAGTATGTATGTATGTGTATATATATATGTGTGCGTGTGTGTGTGTGTGTGTGTGTGTGTATGGCGTGAATGTATATACGTTGTGTGATGGTTTGTATATATGATGTGATCGTATATATATTTAGTGTGAATGATATATATATACTTATTGTGTGAGCATACCCCTCCAGTGCTATCATGGGAAGTTGCGCGATGTGGGTGATGCCCCTGGCTTGAGGAGCAGGGAGCGTATAGTCCCCAGGTCATAGTCGTCCATTATTTATTTCGTGATTTTATTCCGGGTGAGAAGTCTTGGGTATGATTCGTTCTCACTTTCAGGTTCAGAACTATGACCGCTTTCCATACGTTGTGTTTTATTTGATTACCATGGCGGTGTGATAATAGTCCAGTGGCTGGTAACCCGGGATAAAGTGAGTAATTCCTGAAAGATGATAGCATTGTGAAGTACATTTATATATTTATATATATCCAATAAGTGAGTGTGATATGGGCATGTTAAATGCGCGTTATGTGTGTTATGCGCACGTGTTTATTAGGGTTGAATGATAGTGATTTATAACTAGAATAATGTTATATAAACCTTAAAGGTTCCGTGTGATATCTTATGTGGGTAATTAGAGATAGTTATTCAGAATAGATAGTTGATGTTATGTGTGTTGTGTACCGAGGGCATAATTGATCTCGACGATCAACATTGTTAAGGAGTAGTGTATCGTGGGGTTTCCTTGTCGGGATTTCGCTTTGCGAGACGTCCAGTGCACAAAACGTAGTGCGATGTTGGGAATGGGGAGAAGTTTAGTCCTTGGTACTTGGGTTTATGCATTATGGTGAAACAATGATTTATAAGTAGATAAAGATAATATGTGAATATTCTGATACTAATAACTTGTTTAAGTTAGTATTTAGAGCCAATGAACTCTAGCAAGATATATGTGTGTGTATATATATATATATATATATATATATATACATATACGTTAACAAAGAAGTTTTGGGCGTAAACTTGGGATATGGTAGAAGAAGAGGGTTTGGGTTATATTTGAGATCATGGGTTACACGGGCGTAGATTATGCGTAGATTAAGATTGGATAGCCCCTAGAATGGGTCGGGTAGCTTAATTGAGGTTCATGTGCATATGTTTAGGTGCGCTCTTTAGTCGAGGGGTGAGTTTGGGTTTCACGAGAGTGCGACTCCACTTTAAATTATGAAATTGTGCATTTATAATTATTATGCATTTTAATGTACTTGATAAATAAAATGTTTTCACACCTCGGGCTATGACCCGTTTATATTTCTCTCTTGATATATATATTGTAATATATTATAGGTATCCCACCACAAGGACGCCAGTGATGCTTTCCTATCCAGTGTCCCCGGAGCTGTAGCAGATGCGGACTATTGCGGGATTTTTGTTATAGCCGCTTCCTATCCTTGTAAATCTAGTTAAGGATTCAGTTTGTATATCGGGTTTATACCCAAGGATTATTTGTAGCACTTTTATATTTCTATCCTCAGGATATTGTATTGTCTATGACCCGACAACGTATTCGGGTATTTTCTTTTGTTGTACTTATTATGTTTTATAGGAGTACATCCTTTTATCTTAGTACATGTGTATATGTTATCATGTTCAGTAATTACTATGTTGTTGGTATATTGATTCATTGTATGATTTAAATTTTTGGCATCCGCTTATTATATTATTGGGTAGTTAGCTATATTTATTTTAGTATCAACAGTAGATGCTGAGAATGATCCACTTGAGATTCCTGATTTATTTTAGTATAGGGCTGGCCACCCATTATTATTTTAAGTGGGGTGTCATAGGAACGTGATTAATTGTTGTTTAAAAGAATGAGATAACTCATCTAACACAATAGCTTCTGTCTCTTCCATAACTTGTCCATTTATCAGTGGTTCTTCTTCTCGAGGATCTAAAGTGTCGACGTTGAAAGTGGTTATGCTCTTCGGTTGCATATCTTATTGGTCAGCCGATGTATAATACGTTTCTCTGTCATCCTTTTGACTCCTATTTACTATGCCGACTCCATAATTCATTAGAAATTTCATGCATTGGTGCATTGTAGAAGGCACAACCTTTAATTTCTTGATTCCCACTCTTCCTAGGATGATATTGTAAGCGGACATGACATTTTTATCTAACACAAAGAAGCAAATTCTTTCCTTATGCTTACTGGCCAAGTGACGACCAAGACTTCCAGCTTGATAGTTCCTAATGGGTATACTTTCTCTCCCGCGAATCCAATGAGAGGTCTATGGTATGGTTCTAGCTTGCTGATCTTCAGCCCTAGCCTGTCGAAATAACTGTAGAACATTACATCAGTTGAGTCTCCATTATCAACCAAGATCCTTACAAATCCTCCATGATGAACTGTGCATGTGATAACTAACGAATCGTCATAAGAGTAAAGAACCCCACTCAGATCATTCTTGGAAAATCCAATTACTAGCCTGCCTTTGTTGACTTTTCTTGGCCAACTGTCACTGGATTCAGCCATATCAATATGTCTAACACTTAGGCATGCCTTGATTTCATTCAAATAAACTTTCATTTTTGCTATGGAATCTCCTCCTCTAGCATCACCAACTATAATAAAATGGCATCCGAAGGATATCATGCTGACCTCTACTTATGAATCATAAGGATTCTTCGACAAGTCTGGATCTTCGTCAAAATCATAATTTCTTTCTCTCTTATTATCATTCCTTACTCGGGTTAGAGATTCAGACCTCTTCCAATCATTTTGGTTGCCATTCCGATCAACAAACTTACTCAATGTTTCTCGTTGAATAAGATTTTTAATCTCATTATTTAGGCAGTGCAATTGTTGTTGTTGTGCCCATGTTCTCTGTGGAAGTCATAGTATTTGGATTTATCCCTCTTGTTAGGAGGTTTTTTTAACTTTCCAGGCAAATTCAAGTCTCTGTTTCCTTTGATCTCCTCCAGGATATGGTGAATACCCTTGTTGAGCAGGGTATATTCCACATATATCTTGATTCGATCCAACTTCTTATCTTTCTGCTCTTTTTTGAAGGAATTACAACTATTTTTCTGTTCTTCACCCTTGATCTCAAGAGCTTCCTTGGTTATCATAGCTTCCTCAGTATTCATTATTTTTTCGGCATTAGCCATTAGTTTTGTCATAGTTTTGGGTTGATTCGTCCCTAAAGCATAATAGAGATCTTTAGCGAGCAACCCACTCATAAGTTTTGTGACGATTATTTTATCCTCATAGTCTACCACCTCTAGCTTCTCATTTTTAAAATGAGTAATATGTTCTCAAGTGCTTTCTCTTGGATTTTGTTGCACGGTCAAGAGATAAGTGAAACTCTTGATCGGCTTAGCCCTAAAGTAAAAGTTATCTATGAATAATTCAGCTAACTAGTGAAAATTAAATATTTTAGCTCTTGGGAGATTGTTATACCAAATCTGAGTTGGTCCTATGACGGAACTGGAGAAAGCTCTACATCTCATGTTGTCGATCACTAAATAGATGTCGACAGCAGCTTGATATTTCTCTATGTGCAAGACTTTACCCCTGGTGGTTTGAACTTGGAAGGTGTGGGATATTCCATAATTGCCTGGATGAAAGGTGATCTTTTAATGGAACTCCTTTGCAATGAATTCTTTGTTTTGGCCATTTCCCTTAGCCTCGATATTCCAATCGTTAAATAGATCCCTTTCAGGAATGATCCTCTAGTTTAGACTTGGCCGAGGTAGATTTAGCAGCTTTCTTGTGCCTATGTGCTGAACTCTCCTCCTGAGAGGTCTGCTCAGCACGCATAGAGCCCTTCATACTGGTCGTAGATCTTATGGAACCTTCTTGATATTCACGATGATGATCCTGATCCCTATGATATCCTCTAGTTACTTGGGGGCCTAGCTGATCAAAAGCAGACTCTCTGTTTAGCCTCTATAAGACACTTGATCTTTCTTTGGAAAAAGATCAACCATCATAGTAATTCGTTGATCAAAATGAAGAAATTGCACCAGAACGATAGGACCTATCGTGATAAGAACGAGAATGATAAGTTCTTTCATGTCTAACTGGTGGTGGTGGTGGCATATCCCTTCTAGAATTGGAGGACTTAGCTTGTATGGTGCGAGCCAATTGCTTAACAAACTCCTGCATGGCATCTTAACCTTTGGTAAGGTTGAGAATAATTCCTTGTAAGTTTGCTGCACTAGGAGGAACAAATAGAATAATGGTGTTGCCTTAATTTCGAGAGCTATTTTCAGGATTATTCATTTATGTTAGAGATAAAGTAACGAAACAAATGGTAGAGAATGATGATAGACAAATGTTCCCACACACGCCGCCAATATGTTGATGTCCAAAAATGGACTAACTCCAAGTTTATAATCACATATAAAAATAAGAGAAGTAGCTCAAATCACACACACAAGAAACAGGGTTTTTAGAGTGGTTCAGCTGTAAAATAGCCTAAATCCATTATTGTTGTTATTTAGTAGGGTTTACAATAGCTCAGTATAGTTTGCATATGAGTGATTCAAGTTGTCCCTCTATCTAAGGTAGTAGTTTATATTTATAAGGGTGAAAAAACCTAAAGATGGAGCACCATAATAATGCCATGCGTTTATATTTATATATAATAAGTAAAACTCTAGTGCTAGTTGGCATCCCATCTGAGTAGTTATTGATTGGTATTCCTATCGGTTAGCCTTCTGGAGTTGGTTGGCATTCCAGCCAACTAAGTGTCTCTAAATTCGATCAAGTAGGTTGGTCGGCCACGTTGGATGATAGGTGTACATTCACCATTGATCCACATGGGAGTATAATTTGTACATACAACATGGGTCAAGCCCGTAGAGTAGAAAATATTTTTGCAAGTAAATAATCATTTTAAATCGTTCAAAACCATAGCCTATTACTTTGAAGAATAACCAGTCGCACTCACTTGAGATAAAACTCACCTCTCAATTACGGTACTCATCTAACGTGTTCATTTTATTTTTTTTTATTAAACTACCAAGTCTAACTAGGATATACAACTATTATGTAAGCCTAACTCCATTAATACTCTCTATTAGCTAAGTCTAACTACCTTCACTAGGTTTTCATTTAAAAATAGTATTTTAATGACACACTTGCTATAATCCAAATAATCACGCGATAAACATATATAGCCATATTTGTGTTATAGTTGGATACACACGCTATATCACATAAACATATACGTATAATATATATATATATATATATATATATATATATATATATATATATATATATATATATACTTATAACTGTATCCCCGGATCTTGGATCTCACGGATACATTCCTCATATGTCATCTGGCTCTAGACATCACGCTTTACATCGAGCCACCGTGTCAGAATCTCATCACCGATTCGAGACGAATACACATACAATGGAGGTGGTCACATCCATATGCCTTGGGGTTGCGACCATACCACATCACACCCAACCGGAGTCAAACTAACACCTATCTTCATTTATGGATAATGTCCATGAAATAGTGCTATGACCTAGGGAATCAATCCAACACCTGCTGGTCAATGCAAGGGTGGATTGCCCACTACATGCAACCTTTTTCGATAGCATTATCGAGTAGGTATGTTTAACGAGTAAGTAGCACGCGCACACACACACACACACAAATATATATATATATATATATATATATATGTGTGTGTGTGTGTGTGTGTGTGTGTGTGTGTGTACATGTCCCTCTAATATGTATATATAATAACTACAAAATTCATACGCATACCCCCACAGCGCACGGTTTATCCAAATATCGAAGTTCATCCTGACTTCCTTATATATTTACTTAACTAGTCCCTCATCTAAGCACCCTATTCAATTATTAAATTCCCACTAATAAGTTGTGACACAAATCTATTATTAATTAATTATCCACTCACTTGGAAAACCTCGAACGTACTCACTCAAGTTCATAAAAATACTCGAATCGTTTCTTCGATCCAAACCTGACCCAAAATCACGGGGTGTTCGAACGGAATACCCATCTCGTTCGAATGCAAAATAGTACCTTGTTCAAATGAAAAAGCTAGCTCGTTCGAACGATACCTTGTTCAAACGGGGTTTGAACGAGATTCCAAAGAACAGACCTTGAGCCCTTTTTCTTAGGAGGGACTCATCCCTAACCTCCCAACTTCGTTTCTAGGATTCTATACCCAAATTCCACTAATTTTAGTTCATAGATTATCCATATGTCCCAATCCCATCGTTATATAAATACATCTAACATGGAAATCATCATAGATTTAAGAATTAAAACTCATATATCAATTAATCATTAAGATCTTATCTCCCATCTAAATTAATTCTCTTTTTCCATTAAAACCTAGATTTGTGTAACTATAATCCACTCAATTTATTCATCTATTCAAGTTCATGTAATATTTGCCAATAGCTTTCCTTAATCAATCGTCAAGTTCAATTTTTATAATCAAATGATTCCTATTATAATTCCAAAAAGTAATTAACTACAGCTTGAAATGCGACATAAAGCAAGTATTTACTTGCCTTAATGGATTACAAATCCGATGTTCTCTAATTTGGGTTGAATCTTCTCTTCAAATCCTTCCTTCTTACCTCTTTTCTCTTCTCTAGGGTTCTTTTCTCTCGACCTCTTGTTCGGAAAGTGAAAGGTGGGATGTCATCCACCTTTCCAAGCCCTAATAAGTATTTCCAACAGTTAAATCCACTTTTTCTTTTTAATTATATAAATTGACTTTTCTACCCTTATACGGGTCTTTCTATGTCTAAAAAGTTCCTAAAATTCCATCACAACACTCTGGGTACCTATTTCTGACTATTTCCACTCTTCCCGGATCATCGGTGCACTCGAAAAGGTCATTCGAGTCACCCAACTCATTATACTAACTTTTTATTAATCGGGTTCGACACGTGTGTACCCTACGCATCTCTCATAATTTACATGGATCCGTCGATATCTTACCCTATCGACCTATCACCGGTTAAACCATCGCTATCACTCATACACGATAAATAATAATAATAATAAACATTAATTCTTTATCTCGCCAATTAATATTTACTAAAATTCAATTTAAATTTTCCCAATTAAATTAATTATCAAACTCATATGAAAATTAAATAATCATAAAAGTACGGGGTATTACATGCTTCCCCCCTAACAATGAAATTTTGTCTTCAAAATTTGAGCGTTGCTGTCATAAGGTTTTGGATACTTTTATCGCATGTCATCCTCGTGCTTCGACGTTAACTCGATAACATTGTGGTGTCCCCACTGCACACGCACTCACGGTACCACCTTTGATCGAAGCTTCACTCACTACGGTTCAAAATGACGACGAGTCTCTCCTCTTAAAAAAGTCTGGCTACAGGCCATTCTCCTCTAACATTATATGCCGATAAATCATGTCATTCCTAAGATACATCCTTGATGATGACATATGAAACACATCATAAATCCACTACAAATGCTTCGGTAAGACGAGCCTATACACAACTGGCCCTACCCTATCGATAAAGGGGGAAAGACTCCACCTACCTATGCGCCAACTTCCCTTCTTCCCAAACTTCATCATTCCCTTCATGGGAGATACTCACAATAACACCTGACCACTCACATCAAACTTTAAAATCTTCGGTTCGCAACAACGTAACTCTTCCGATGATCCTGAACTACTCGAATACAACTCCTAATTAACTCAATCCTTTTTAATGTATCTTAATTCATGTCCGACCCGAGAAGCTTGTTGTTCCCCACCTCTAACAAACCAGAGGGCGGACAATAGGTTCTCCCTTACAAAGCCTAAAAAAGGCTCCATGCCAATAGTAAACTAGTACGAGTCATTATACGCAACTCTAATAATGGTAAATACTACTCCTAACTACCCTTAAAGTCCAGAATACACATCTTTAACATATCCTCCAATATCTGCTTCACCTTTCCCATATGCCCATCAGTCTGCAGGTGATACATCGTGCTCAAACGCAACTTTGTCCCCATCACCTCCTAAAAACTTTTCTAGATGTGGGACAAAAGATCTTATCCTGATCTAAATCAATGTTGAGATACACCCCATGCAATTTTATTATCTCTATAATGAAGACTTGAGCATATCGCCATGTTGTGTAATTCACCCAAAATGATAAGAATGACTCCACCTTAGTCAATCGATTCCAATAACCCAGATGGAATTATGCCCCCTTGCAACGTCAAAAACTCTGAAATAAAATCCATCGATATACACTCCAATTCCCACACTGGAATCCCCAATGGCTACAAAATCCCGGTTGGTTAGCTTTTACCATCTGATAAGTGGTGCACCTGAGAAAAAATCTACTATGTCCCGCTTCATACTGGTCCACCAATACTGTCTCCTCATATCTTGGTACATCTTATCCCCTCCGAGATGCACCAAAAATTATGACTCGTGCGCCTCCTGCATAACTATGCCCTATAGGCCCTTTTCATCCGGGACAATTCACCTCCCATTGAAGTGTAAGCTACCCTCAGAAATAACTAAGTAAGACTCTACTCCACCTAATAATAAATGTGTAATCCTCTCTTGACAAGAGGAATCCTCTGCCTGTGCTTTTATAACCCTTAAAATGATCTCGGGTATGATTATCTTCACTGCTATAAATGCCCAATCTATATCTTCTTTTGATGAAGCTTAGTCCACTTCACCATTCCAAAATTATTATTATCTACCTTGCAGTCATACATCTCAATGCATTTACCTTCATGTTAGCCTTTCCCGGATATACTGAACATTGAACTGATTAGGGTGCCCATACAACCTATACCATGCGCATACACGTACAAATACCACAAATCAAACCTATATACACCCAAATTAACCACACATTCGTGACATGATTATACAGTAAAAGTAGACTCTATTACCCTACTAATAGCGACTTACTTCTTCTTGAGATTGTCCTACTTATCAACTAGTGGCACAAACATCCTCTGATGCTTTTTATATAACACTATGTGTCTCCGCTGACCTTAAATCATATATTATCTCTCTACTCGAAGCGTTATATTTTCACACATTTAATGACTAACATACTAAACTGATGACCTAGATCCCCAATGTCTCCTAATTCCCAACACTTAGGACGTCTCACAAGAAAAATCCAAATAAGGAATCCTCCTAATAAACTACTACTTAACTCTGTCGATCATCGAGATCTGTAGGCCCAAGACACAGTGCCGGGGCACCCAAAAACCCTATCCTAGAATCTATTGAATCTGATCTTTCAACTCCCGCATCTCTAAAGGAGTCATGTAATACGACACTCGCACTCTCACTAAGTCCCCAATGCTAAGTCGATCATAACTCGACCTCTCGACTCGAATGTAACCCCAATATCCTATGAATTACATCAGTTAAGTCCCGAAACATAGGGATTAATTATAACGACATAACTATACTCTATGAAGTCTTCACCTTAATATAATATAAATGCATGCTCGACCATCCCTCAGGACAAGGCATCATCGTAAGAAACCTATCCTCCCCTGTAATAGCAACCACGATAGTCCTACTGTAACAATCCACTATCTCCCTAACCGTCACTAACCAGTCCATACCCAGGATAACATAACACATCACTAAATGTGCAGATTCGCTAAAAAACATAAACTCTCAATGTCCACACCTGCTCACCTGTAGATGGAAGGAATGGGTGCTCTGCTACCCAATGGTAAATATAAGATCACAATAATATCTGATGCTATATCCACTAAACCCATATCATGCACGAATCTAGTCTAAACAAAAGAACGTGACGCTCTCGTATCACCCAAAACTCACCCCATGTGCCCATGGATAATAAATCATACCCTCAACTACTAATGGTGTTAATTATAGAACTGGTCCACAGACGCGATACACATGCTCAAACTTCCCTTGCCCCTATGGAGATGGTAATGATGGAACTACTGGTGGGTCTGGAAGCTGTTGCAACCGTTACCCCTTCTGGGCACCTTACTCCTAAACCCTAGTCCTTTTCGGGCATGCACGCCGCATGTGGCCCTACTCCCCACATGCAAAATAACTACTAGTAAAATGTACCTACCTTTGGCCCTAATGAGGCTGCCCCTTCCTTTGGCTCGACTGGACTTAATAACCTCGGCTTTGCTGGCCACCTGCCTAATTCTCTTAACCTTACTGGCCTTAAGGGGTGTGATGCTAGCCCTAATGGACCTACCTGAAATTGTCATTACCCGACATGAATCTCTTAACAAATTCCCTTTATTGAGAACCCCGCTCATTATGCCTTTATTGCCACTATTGTGGCATCCCTCTGGTGCCACCACCCTCAGTCTTGCTCTGCAAGCTAGACTCTTCGGCCCTCTTTTCACCTATCAGGTGGAAGAGATGATCCTGACAGTGGAGCAACGCATTATTTATGACCTCAGTGTAGATTCGTAACGCCAGGTTTCCTAATAATGCTGGTAAATCCTCCATGTGAATCCATCACTGAACTTAAGGACCGTTTTCTCCTTCGTATTTACCTCGTCTGGCACAAAATTCATCAGGAACGTGAATTCCTCCTCATATTCCGCCACAGTCCGACCCTATTGTGACAAGTCATAGAATTTCCCCCTCATCTCCGTCTGAACTCCTAACGAAAAGAACTTGCGATCAAACTGTACCCAGAACTCCTATATGGTCATATTATATTTCTCATCTGCTGTGGAGATCACTCCCACCACTGAATTGTTTCTCTCACTAGCTTAAAAGTATCCAGTTGATTAGGCATAAATATTTCATATTTATCCCCATAATTTCGGTATTTTTATGATCCCGTGCATTGTAATTAACTTGGATTTATCTCATACTCATGCTACTAACCCTTTTTGGCCAGTATTTCTTATTTTTTGTATTTCTCATATGTTTTACAGGTATTTCATAGTGCAGGAGAGAACTCAAAACAGTGAAAGAAACCTAGAGACGGGGAGTTGAAGGCATTTTCATAATTTTTTATCCTTATTCTAGAGGTGAGTCCAACTATAAAGTTAAAGATATTAAAATCAAAAGAATACTGGAAAAAACGACCCCCATTTTGAGCTAGGGTGAAGAAGTTATGGTCGTTTGAAGTTGAGAAAAAAATCCAAAAAAAAAAGAAGAAAGAAGCCAAGGTAACACTGGAAAACTGAACCGACTCGGGTCCTAGGCAAAACCAATTCATGATTAGTTATGCTCCAGATCCGGACCAAAATTAGTCACACTTTAGAAGCGTGACAAATTGCCAAAAGCGGGATTTTTATTTTGGCCCTATTTTTTTAGCCTAGAGTTGTATTAGGTTAGGACTCTTGCAAAAACGACTTTGTATTGTTATAGTTTGATATTAAACCAATTTTTAATTAGTTTTTAATAAAGAATTATAGGGAGAAAAATTCAAGAACCCTAGTTTTCAATTTCTTCGTCAAAAAATACTTTCATGGATTAATTCTCAGGGTTTTCATCATTAAAGTTTGTCTTTATCTACCTTGCTCTTGAAGTTAGTATTCATCGCATGTTTTGTTTAATTTCTGAAATTCCAAGACCCTTATGCATGTTTATATATTGTTTCATTATGGTTTTGATTACATGCAACGTAGAAATCAATTTTTCTAGTAGTTACACCATATCCAACTAGATTTGTAAAGGGTTGGGATACATGAACCCAACCTAGGTAATGAGTTGGGTATAAAGTTGAATAAAATTATTGAGATAATTTGAAGGTTTGATATTTTGTCGAACCACGCATTATAGATATCTTAACCTCGTTTTCCTTAGGTAACCGAGATATTTGAGAGTATAATATGTGTATCGACAATCTGTTCATTCACGTTAGATTTATTATTGATTAATTATCCTACGGAGTTAAATCCTCATATAATTAATGCTTTGAGAAGATTTAGTGTTTTCTTTGAATTATCGATATAATTTTTCAACCTTTTATATCCAACAAATTTACCAACGTTGTCGGGGAGTGTTTTGTTATAGATTATAATTGATTTACTATTTCGTAAGTAATCTTTCTTTTGTTTCTTTGTTTTGACCTTTTTTGCAGGCTTGCACAATTAAGCGCCAAGAAACATTGAATCCTCGGCCACCACCTCTTTACGTGAATATTCCATCTACAAACTATTCGATAATCATGTCTTTTAATGTTAGGTTTGGTAATTATAATGGTTCATATGGTAATAGTTCTCAAACTTTTTATTTTCAAGAATCCGCTGATACGACACAAATTTTGCATATTTCTTCCCTATATCTTTATGCATTCTAGCACTTTTATGGTCTTTAATGCCTATATTTATGCTCATTAACTAGACAACCTCGTATTTATATATATACATGCTTTGTAGGGGTTAATTGTGCTTTTGTAGGTATTGGAAGGCTAAAAGTGAGGATCTGTTGCATTTCGAAGAAGTTTCATCGCCAAACGCTACTTCAAGGGAATTTTAGTCAATTAAATTTTCATCTTCGGCTCATGGAATTTCCACGGATGCATAGTTCACTAAGTTAGCATCGCGTGGCCACAAATAGCACGTTGTTTCGAGTTCGAACGAGGAAGTTAGGGCCATTTCCGTAATCAACCTTTTCCCCTCATGTTGGATCAAACAAGGCTGAAAAACAGAGTACCGATCGACCGCACTTTTGATGCCGATCGACCGCGATTTCTAGTTTTGCCATGGATTGGAGATAGTGCGGCTTAACCCAAAGGCGCGGTTGACCGCGCCTCTACGACCGGTCGACCGCAGTCACCAGATATTTTGCCATTTCTTCTTTTCTTTTCTTTTTGCTTTATTTCTTTTCCACTTACTATATAAACCAATTTCTTTTTCTATTTTCATTATCTACATTTTGTCTTAGATTTTAGGGTTTGTAGAGAGAGCTTTGCCCTACTCTCCATTTTGGGTGTTTTGCCCATTGTTTGTAAGTTAATATACTATTCATTCATCTTGTTTATTGTAGTTTACTTGTTATAGCTTTGTTTCCTATATTGCCATTAATTTCCCTTGCCTAGATTAACTTGTATTTCATCTATTTATTGCTTTCATAATTAGGTTTACTTGCTTTCTTTCAATACATGTCATTTATCATGCTTTCTAGATAATTTAGTCTAGGTTGTGTCGGATTGAAATCACCTAGGGTTGACATGTTGCTTTGCTTTGGTGATGGAGTTTTACGGGTCTATTTCGAGTACGTTGTCCTAGTTATTGCGCCTAGGATATTTAACGAGTTATATCATGTATGCTCCGTGCTTACGACCTTGCGTGCATAATTTTTGGGGTATTTGTTGATGCCAAAATCATATTAGACTTTTATGCGAATTTAGGGATGTGACAACTCTTGATTTAATTAATTGTCGAAATGAGACGCAATCTTAATAACTCGTCGACCCATTTAACCATTTTATACTAATTAACTCGGGTGAGGGATATTCGACGCAACCTATAGTTTTTATTCGCTTTGTTAACGTAGTTTAAATACACTCGCCTAGTTTAATCTTTTCCTTTATTTATCTTTTCCTTTTTGTTAATAATTATCTTTTACACTTTTATTTTAGAAGTATTAAACCAATTAAATGCCAGTAACTCGTCTCTGTGGATTCGATACCCGGACTGGCCGCTATACTCCCTTAAAAGAGTGTAGTCATAGTTTAGGCTTTTATATAGAGTTGGTGAGCCGAATATAACAAACGACCAACGTCGGTGATGCGACACCTCGATAAAACCCTGCCTATCATCCGCGCCTTGACCTATTACCATTGGCGAGGCCATTCGAATTGTTGAAAATGAAAACCTTGAAAACAAATATAGGGAAAAAAATCGTTTTCAATCCTTTTAATCTCAAGAATTCGTGACTCAACCTAATACCATTGGTGAGGCCATTCGAATTCTTGAGAATGAAAAGCTTGAAAACAAATATCGGGAAGAAAATCGTTTTCAAACTTTTTATTCTCAAGAATTCACGCCTCGACCTAATACCATTGGTGAGGACATTCGAATTATTGAGAATGAAAAGCTTGAAAATAAATATCGGGGAGAAAATCGTTTTGGGGAGCAAGAGTTGGATACATTATTTGAATCCAATGACCATTTTTTTCTGATATTTTTTAAGATGAAGAATGTTTTCAACCAAATAAGGAATCCGAGGTTCTAGAACCAAGGAAGCTTACTTTGGAGGAATCCTTCCTTCTTTTCACCCAAGGCACGACTAACCTTCATCGTTTGAGGTCGAAACTTGAAGCAACTCTCAAGTAGCTTAGTTCTTATTTGGAAAATAAACAAGAGGTTGAGACTTGTGTTTCACCTCAAATTTTTGAAGAATGTCTCTTCGAAAGTGAGTCTTGATTCCTCGAAATTCAATCTCTAAGTGACGACGAATCACTCAAGATTGAATTTATTTCATTTCCATTTTCTTTCTCCGTTATTGAACCATTACAAGTATCGTTAGATTTCAATGAGTTGGTTGAAACTTTTAAACCTTTTACCGATGAGGATTCTTTGTGTGAATTATTTTCCAAGATGGACTCTTCCTTTTTGTATGCCCCGCTTCCCATAATACTTGAAAAATTCTTGCGAGGTGATTATATTTTTCTTGGATCCTAATTGTACTTGTCCCCCCTAACATCCAAATCCCCCATCATCCAGTTAATTTTTTTATTGGTGATGGTTCATTTTTTCCACCTCACACATGCCTTCTGTTGTTCAAACGAAATTTTTATTTTTCGGGAGGTATGCATGAAAATGAGGGTACACCGATTAACCCTCAAAGTCATATCATATTTTGGGTGGACCCTCAAATTTTTCGACTTCTATTGTATAACTTATTAGAAGTTCAAATCGTAGGTTGTACATAATTAGCTTCTTTCTTTCCGTTTTCCCTTTTTAATAATAGTTTAGAGTAATTAGTTAAAGTTTTTTTTATTTGCTATGCTTGGTTCTAATATGTTTTGTAGATTCAATGGACTCATACTTATTGGGGATCATTCCAATTGGGTAATATTTTTCTCTTTTCTCTCTTTAGGTTGTGTTCTTGATTCGCATTGAGGATAATGCAACATTTAAGTTAGGGGGTGTGGGATATTCTTTCCGTATATTCTTTAGATTCATTGACTTGATCGCATGTTCATTCCAAGTATGTTTTTTTTTAAATTTCAAAAAATTCCAAAAAAAATTAAAAAGTTACGAAAATGCCCTTCAACTATCCGTTTCTTAGTTTCTTTCACTGTTTTGAGTTCTCTCTCGCATTAACTTATATGAAATACCTATAAAACACACGAGAAATACAAAAAATAAGAAATACTCACCAAAAAGGGTTAAAAGAATGAACGTGATATAAATCCAAGTTAATTACAAGGCACATGATCATAAAAATACCGAAACTAAGGGGATAAATATGAAATATTTACACATAATCACTAGTATGTGATTTTGAGTGTTGCTGCACTCAATAATGCATAAGTTCCTCTGGATGTCCTTATTCCATTGACTAGAAGCACCCATATCTGCATTCCTCTAGAACTCTAGCGGATGGCCCTTCTGAAAAGCCTCTCTAACTCTCTCCCAAACAGATGGCACTGGGTGAGCTAGAATTGATGTCACCGGCTGCTGTGGATGTGCCTGAGGAAAATTTTGTACTAAGGCAGTCATTATGGCATTAACCCCTTTTGCAACAATAGTAGCGAACTTTGTTGTGGTCACCGTCCCCTGAGTGGCCTGCGGCTTTTCCTCCTTTGCTGCCCTCCTAGCGAGACGTGCTGGTCTACCTCTCCTATTATTTGGCATCTAAAACCAAACCGAAATTGTATCTGATTCACTTAAATTATATACAATAGCAGAAGAATGTAAAAGCGCAATATGAAAAAACAATCCTAATCATATGTCTTTACATAAAAGAAAATGCAACGCAAGCAACATAACAAGTCCGCACAGATCCTAAAGACACTTGAACCTGATGCTCTGATACCAATTATGAGAACCCACCTATTTTAATACCGGATGATCAATCCTTTATTAAAATAAAACAAGAATCTCAGTATGAATCATTCTCAACATCGCTATTGAAAATAACAATAGAACATAATAAGAATAATCCACACAATCACAATAACTGAAGTAATCATAATGCATAAATAAGTAATAAGGGTGAACCGAATAAACCATCGGTCACCAAACAGCATCCGCAGAAGAAACTTAATAACAAATGAATACCAAAGTAAAGGTTAGACAAGATATAAAAGTCTGTAGTAAGATAAAAGTTGTCATTTATAGAAAACACGCTAATGTGACACCCCGCCTAATTAAACACATGGTGACCAATCCTTTATTAAATTAAATCAAAGTGTCTGGTTGGTT
Source organism: Sambucus nigra (assembly GCA_949130495.1). NCBI lineage: Eukaryota > Viridiplantae > Streptophyta > Magnoliopsida > Dipsacales > Adoxaceae > Sambucus > Sambucus nigra. The sequence goes on along the minus strand of OX422220.1, from coordinate 236,821,293 downwards.
CATTCTTCGCATCACTGTCGAAAATAATTTTTCTTTATTAATCACCTAATAAATAATTAGGCTAAGTGTCAAAACATTTCTTTTATAGATTAAGTCCTATTGTTATGATTTAATATAGGAAACCATTTTCATGAACACAGATAATAATATTAAATACCGAACCACCCGAGTGCAATAAATAAGCTAGATTAATCCATCCAAATAAAGTATCCCAAATCGAAGGACAGTGAATTAATTAAAACAATCCTAACTAAAACTGAATACTGAAATAATAAAGAGTACAAGTCTCGCTGAACTAAACAAAATCAGAAATGGGCGACACATGCTCCATCTAAAATGACTAAGCAAAGAGCTGAGATGTCAAGGATGAAGTCGTCTAATGCAAAGACCTGCAACTCCCACACTAGCTGCAGCACGTCAACAGTCCAAAGATCTAAATCTGATGCCCCTGTGGCTGGGCACCTATAATACATATATATATACAAGAGAAATAAGAGATGACAAGAAATGGGTCAGAGCCCGAGTGTAAAATAGCTTAAAATTAGTTTAGCAAGTATATAAAATGCTCACCAGTTGATAATACATACATGTTAGTGCCTTGACACTCACTTGAGAATTCTCACCTCTCAACTAATGTGTATGCCTAACGTACTACTAAATTACACTAGATGACGCTAACCCAATTCACTATTATAACCTAATCCTCCTTTATAAGTCCTAATTTATGTGATCGAATAACTATAATTTATATATGATTTTTTCCTTATGAATACACCAAGTCGGCTATGTACATCATAATATAGCTTTAAGTTTCGAGACACTTAATTTGATTAATAACAATTATTCAATTTCATCTACTTACAAGCATCGTGGATGAATCACAGGCATATATATATTCATCACTCATATAATATATATATATACTAATAGAGCACCCAATATAAAATCTATGGTGCTGGCATACTCTGTTATCAAGTCCCCGTATCTCTCGTATAAAGGTAAATACTAGTTCGGAATCACTCTCGAACTGTATTAACACAAAACACACATATTGGAGGCGAAGCATAGTTCCATGTCATTAAGAGGTCAGCACATTAAGACCGTCTGACTATCATTCCCAGATAGCTTGTACCAAGGATGCTATGTTCTAGAGTACAAGTCAATATCCCCCATAAAGGTCACATCGAGATAAAACTATCTCGGCGCGAAAACGTCCGTCATATCAAGTAGCGCGGGTATAATTACACAGATATTTATATACTAAATATTCATACACACATATTTGTATTTTCATCATTCAGATAGGTACACACACGACCCATATTATATTCTGACCATACGCAGCACGTAGGTCCCGATTCTTTCATATAATTAATTCACCTTTTAATATTCTCAATTAACGAAGGTTCCCAAATACTTCTCGACCCTCGAAGTGTATCCTAACATAATATCAGTAGGTTTATTCTCTATAACACATTGTCCTAAGTTATCATTAACTTGCATACTGCTCAATCTATCGCACACACGATCATAACCCATTTTATTCCCTCGTAACCCTACCGTTAATTCTCATATAAAGTTGCACTACCCGTACCCTAACTACAAACCTACTGGTCCTTCCCAAGTCCCATTAGGGTAAATAAATTATGTATAAGGGTCCCACAAAGCGGCGTTGGGTTAATCATTAAAAAGGGAACAAGTTTTAAATTTACAAAAGGGTCGATCGATCGAAGGAAAAGGATAGATCGATCGACTAAGTCGATTGATCGACATTCAAGGTCGATCGATCGATCGATTAGATATAGCCCAGATTCTGGAAATTTAAGCCTATGGGTTTCAATCAAATTTATCCTCAAAATCTCTATTAAATCAACCCAATCTCCCAACCAAACATCACAAATATTATAGTAATAGATATGTGTGGTGACAATAAATCTCAACATAAATTATAATCAAATGAGATCATGAGAAAAAGTAAAGAACATAAAATAGCTGCAATCACACACGACCCAAGATATACGTGGTTAGGCAAAATAGCATACGTCCATAATGGTGCTCTCTGTTTTATATTTCTCTTTTCTCCAGGGGAGTGTTTACAATTGCATGTCCTTTGCCCCAGGCTGGGTGGTTCAATATATACATGTAATTCTCAGAGAGTGGGGGTATTGGGCACCTCCACGTTGGCCCATAATCCCTATAATATCTCTTGAGAGATTTTAGGGGTTGAATGGGTTACTTCTGAATTAGTTATTTATAAGACCTTAGATTTTGGGCCGGACTTTCCCTATCTTTGATAGAGCCTAGTCGGGCTACTTTTTTGGGCCAAGATAATTAAACGAGGTAACCATAATTGCCCCTAACATTTTGGGTCACAATTTGGGCTCAATAATTTTAAATAATAGCCCTGATTGCATTTTTATGAATTACAAGAAGCTTTGGGGAGTGAAACGTCGTTCCCAAGTAGATTTAGGCGGCAGATGCACTTCGTTATCCATGCGTAATCATTGAAAAGGTTTAAATTTGTTTGAAGAATCCATTTTCTGATGTCGTTTCAAACTTCATTGCATTCTCAAGATTTCTCCAGCTTCTCATTGCATTTTCTCACTTCCAGGTCTCTCCTTTCATCTTCAAGCTCTTTGTTATCTTCCCATCTTCTTTGCGTGTGGCCTTACATTGTCTCAAACAAATTTCTACTTCAGAAGTTTTCCATAACTCTTCCCTTTTCTTTTCTGCTCAGATTTATTCTTTATCGCTGCTAGGGATTTTTTCTTCTGATGGCAAGGATAGGTAGTAGGTCAATAGCAGAGTTTAGGGAGTTTTATAACATCCCTAACTGGGTGGACGTTGAATGCGCCCCTGTTCCTCGTAATATTCGAGATATTGAGGATGGGCATTGGATTCATATCCTCTTATTGTCCTGGGGGTTTAACCTTTTTCCCAAATCGCTTGTTTTTTCACTTCTTTAGTTACTTTTACATAGTTCCTGCCCAATGTTTTCCAAATGTTTAGAAGATTGTCGACGGTGTACATAGGATCAATCAGCTCTATGTCACCAATTTAGGTCTTGCTATAATTTGTTATTGCTATTCCTTCTCTCGAATAAGCTCTGGTCTCTTCTATCTAAAAGCTAGGAGTCCTGACAGGGTATTGGTAGTCAATCTACCTGATTCCCACATAGACTATTGGCAAGAGGGGTTTATTACCAGGAACTGGTAGTTCCCTCCCCAAACTGAAGGGGCGAGGTATAGGAGACCTATGATTCCCTTTTATGGGGAGGAGTACATAGGTAGGCATAGCTCTTGTTCTGTTCATTGATTTTCTATTAGTGTACTGTCTTTCTTATATTTTACTTTTTTTTCTTTTTTTAGAGAAGTTAAAGAACTCAGAACCTGCACTTCGTAAAATTTGAGCTGCTGAGCTGGTCAAGGCTTGCAAGATCAGGGAATACTTGGCTGATGGTGAGCATACGCAATCAGCTCCATTCCTTTTGAAGTATAAAAATATTGGGTCCAGCTTCATCACCCGACCTGTGGATAGTATTCCTCAGCTAGATATCACAGAAGAGGTTACTGCTGAACCAATTCAATTAGACGAGGAGGAAAGCATCTCTGGTGAAAAGAGTGAGGGAACTGACAGAGGTGGAGTTGAGGGTAATTATAGCGAGGAGAGTTCGGCTAGTGAAGAATCTTCTAGTTCGAAGGAGGGTTCATAGGGATTTGAGAGTTTGGAGGATTCAAATAGCTCCAGCGAAGAAACTATGGCTCCTCTTAGGAAAAATTTGATCCAGGATGATGATGATGACAATGTGGATCTTGCTCGTAGGTTGAATAAGAAGAAGTCTGGGAGTAGGGATACTACCTCTGGCTACAAGATAGTAGCTCATGAGCAGGAGAGAAAAAAAAATGAAGAGGCGGTGGTAAGAGAGAGAGAGAGGAAGAAGGAAGAAGAGAGGAAGAAAAAGGAAAGGGAGAAAGAAAATAGGAGAGAAGAAGTGAGGACCAAGATGACACTACACCAAATCCTGCGAATGGTCACGCCCAGTGGGTCATGACCCAAGTCCGCAACCAGCTTGTCGCGAACTTGGGTCGTGACCAACTCAATATTTGGCGTGACCATATTCATTAACACACTGAGTCATGGATTCTTTACAAGTGGTCACAAACCAAATCCCTGACCACTGTGGGTCACGGACTTGGGTCGTGACCAGGGCGTGACCATTTTGGCGCCTAATTCGCGCCAAAATTCCCTCCAAGCTTGGTCGCGGATGGGTCACGGACTTGGGTCGTGACCATAGGCATGGCGAAGTAGAAAACACACACACTAAGGGTCACGGCTGAGGGCCGTGACCATTTCTTGGGAGGGGTCACGGCTATGGACCGTGACCATACGCAAATTAATGGGCTAGTATGATTTCATTAAATGGTTTTGTTGGTGGGTCACGTCTGAGAGCCGTGACCAGGTTCAATATGGAAAAAAAAGCGCGTTGTCTATTTTCTCCCATCCGCAACTTTGTTTCGTTCATTTCCCCCAATGAAACCCTCCCCATACTCTGCCTTCATCTCTCCCTCTCTCTCTCGCTCGACTCCTCCCTCCGTCTCCCTGGCGGCATCCCCTCTCTGGTTTTTGGATTTGGTGCTTGAGCGTCATCTCTGAGTACCCGGGGTTTTCGCCTCCTCCCTCCGTCTTCTCTGAGTACTAGAGATTTCTTCTACTCTCTTTCCCTATCCTCCCCATCCCCATCCCCATCCCATAATCAATATCATCATCCCAACACTTGCACTCTTTCAAACAACACCACAAAATGGTCATCAACATCCATCATACACTGCCTAAGAAAAGTGAAGATCCGGGCCATGTCCCCTTCATTCGGGTATCGTTTGGAGGAGAGCGTCAAGAACACCGTCACTCAAAATCCAGTCGTTATCTACTCTAAGACTTGGTGTTCGTGAGTTCTATTTCTCTTCTTTATCTCTTTATCTCAATTCCTAACTTCAAATTGCAATTCCTGAATTTTCGGTGAAGGTACTCTTCTGAGGTTAAATCGTTGTTCAATCGCCTTGGTGTTCTCCCTCTTGTTGTCGAATTGGATCAATTAGGTGCGTACTATATTATATTATGTTTTATTTTTTGCATCCTATTTTTGTGAATTAACTGCTTCACGTTGGCATAGTTGTAGAATATATAATATGATGTACATTTACGTTGACATTAAGCTCGTGGATTAGGAGTTCAAATTGTTGGGAACACTATAAACAATTCATTTGATAGGGACCATGATAAAGGGCACTTACGCTAATAGCATAATGTAAAGCTCCATAAAACTAGACAATATTATATTTTTCGCCTCGAGTGAACGAGAACAAGGTTTTCGTACGCAAATGTTTATGGTGATTTTTGTTTGTATCATGTTTGTAATGCTTATTAAAAATTTGTAATATTGGCTTTATTTCGCTTGAACAAATTTTGTAATCTGTAAGTCCTTATATTCCTTATATGACAAGGTAGGTACGCATTTTGATCCATTAAGTATAATCTAATTTTAGTTGTGTTGACAAGATATAAGAGATAAAAAAATATTAAATATTAAAAATGAGGGTCGTTAGGGTTTCGGCAAAAACTCCTCCTCCTTCTCACGCAGCAGGTGCTCGAAGCAGAAGTTGTTGATTTATGGGAAAATAATATATAATCCATTAATTGGTATTTTGTTTACTATTGTTAGGCTTATTGAAAATTATCCTATTGTATAGGGAATATTTCATTGAGGAATTAACAAGATTGTTGGTGTGGAAAGTTATGCTTTCTTTCAAAGGTATTATATTCCTATGTTCTTTCACAAGTATTTGTTTATTTCATTATTCCTCAGTTGTTTTTTACTAGTGTTGTCTCTATTACATAGTGATTAAGATAAAAAAAACTAAGATCTTGGACTTTATCCTTGCAAAGGTATATTCCAATTCTGTTTAATAAATTTTATGCGGACTTCATTATTCCTCTTTTGTATCACTTTTGATAGAGAACTTCTATGTCTCACTTTATTAATCATCTAGGTTTTACTGTTTGTTTTATATAACCCTTTACATCAGTGTGTTGTGAGAACAAGCCATGATATGCGCGGGTCTCTGACATGGAATTTTATTTGGCATAACATAAGTCTTATTTCACGGGCTTTATTTTGTTATGTGAATCAATTTTTTTATTATTGTCTGTGTGAATCAATTTTTTCTTTATTGTCTGTGTGAATCAATTTTTTCTTTATTGTCTATTTGCTATGCGGTTGTTTGCGGGGTAAATTAGATTCCTTCACACTATATTGATTCGAATTCTTTATGTTCAGATTTGTGCAGCTATTTCGTAGAAGATGTTGTTGAATTGGTGTATCACGAGTTTTATAGTGAGTAACAATGCGCATTGGTGTCAATTTATGGTGTATTATATACCCCTATATGATTGTACATTTAGTTAATTTGGTTTGAGTTGCTTGATTATATATTTAGTTAAGTAAGTGTACCTACACTCGGGGGCATTGAGCAACGACTAATTTCTTAGTGTTTTCCAAGTGCAGGGGCTGTTAAAGTCAATACTAATGGCACTAATACGGTGTCGGTCCATTTGAGTCCCGTTCTTCATAACACATTGTTTACGTATTGCAGATCTAACCAATTGGATACCATTTCTTCATTACATACCAGTTCTTCATTACACACCAGGTACTCTGTACTTTAACTAAATTAGTTATATAATTGATATGCATTATCTATTAAATCTATTAGATGATAGAAGGACTACGGGATAATTATTGGTTTTGTTTGGTTTGGTTGTTGGATAATTACTGGTTGTTGACTTGTTGTTGGATAATATGTTAGGAGAATGGGATAATTAGAAGGAGTACGGGATACGACGATAACTTGCTAATGTCTAGACTTAAACTTAAAAATATGGCACCAACACCTCTCATGGAACCAATGTAACATGTAGGAACTGACCCCGCGATCACGGGACTCCCGATTTGATAATACGACGATAATTTAAAAATATTAGGACTTAAGATTAAAAACAAGGCGTTAGATAGCAAAAATATGAAACAACCCTCGTACGGACCCGTGAGAGCCACCAACACCTCTCACGGGACCAATATAACACGTAGGAACAGACTGTGCGATCTCGAGACTCCCGATTTGAGAATACGACGATAACTTTAAAATATGAGGAGTTAAGCATAAAAACAAGGCATTAGAGGGTGAAAATCCGAAACAACGCCCGAATGGCCCCGTGAGAGGCACCAACACCTCGCACGTGAGTAAAGTAACTCGTAGGAACTGATCGCGCGATAAAGGGACTGCGGGTTTGAGAATACGAGGATGATTTGAAAATATAAGGAATTAGGCTTAAAAACAGGGCGTTAGATGGCCTAAACCCAAAATAGCCCCCGAACAGCCCCGTGGGTGGCACCAACACCGCACACGAGACCAATAAAACTCGTAGGAATAGACCGCGCGATCACGGGACCCCCGGTTTGAGAATACGATAATAATTTACATATATAAGGAATTAGGCTTAAAATGGCGTTAGATAGCAAAACCCCAAAATAGCTCCCGAATGGCCCCATGAGAGGAACTAACACCTTGCACGGGACCAATGTAACTCGTAGGAACTGACCGCGCGGTCATGGGACCCCCGGTTTGAGAGTATGAGGATAAATTTGAAAATATTAAGAATTCGGCTTAAAAAATGGCATTAGAGGGAAAACCTCAAAACAACCCCCGAACAGTCCCGTGAGTGGAACCAACACCTCACACGTGACCAATGTAACTCGTAGGAACTGACCCCACAGCCGTGGGACTCCCGGTTTGAGACTACGACGATAATTTGTATATTTCTTGACTTAGGCTTAAAAACATAGCGTTAGAGGGTGAAAACTCGAAACAGTCCCCGAACGGCCCTCGTGGGTGGCACCAACACCTCCCACGTGACCAATGTAACTCGTAGGAAATGACCCCGCAGCCGCGGGACTCTGGTTTGAGACTACGACGATAATTTGCATATTTCTTGACTTAGGCTTAAAAACATGGCGTTAGAGGGTGAAAACTCGAAACAGCCCCCGAACGTCCCCGTGGGTGGCACCAACACCTCCCACGGGACCAATGTAACTCGTAGAAACTGACCCCACAGCCGCGGGTCACCCAATTTGAGAGTACGACGGTAATTTGCATATTTCTAGACTTAGGCTTGAAAACATGACGTTAGAGGGTGAAAACTTGAAACAGCCCCCGAACAGCCCTGTGGGTGGCACCAACACCTCCCATGGGACCACTCTAACTCGTAGGAACTGACCTCGCTGCCGCGGGACTCCCAGTTTGAGAGTACGACGGTAATTTGCATATTTCTAGACTTAAGTAAAACATGGCGTTAGAGGGTGAAAACTCGAAACTGCCCCCGAACGTCCCCTTAGGTGGCACCAACACCTCCCACGGGACCAATGTAACTCGTAGGAACTGACCCCGTAACCACGGGTCTCCCGATTTGAGAGTACGACGGTAATTTGCATATTTATAGACTTAGGCTTAAAAACATGACGATAGACGGAGAAAACTCGAAACAGTCCCCGAACGGCCCCGTGCGCGGCACCAACACCTCCCACGGGACTAATGTAACTCGTAGGCACTGACTCCACAACCGCGGGTCTCTCGGTTTGAGAATACGACGATAATTTGCATATTTCTTGACTTAGGCTAAAAATATGGCGTTATAGGGTGAAAACTCGAAACAGCCACCGAACGTCCCCGTGGGTGGCGCCAACACCTCCCATGGGACCAATGTAACTCGTAGGAACTGACCCCGCAGCCGCGGGTCTTTCGGTTTGAGAGTACGATGGTAATTTGCATATTTATAGACTTAGGCTTAAAAACATGGCGTTAGAGGGTGAAAACTCGAAACAGCCCCTGAACGGCCCCGTGGGTCGCACCAACACCTCCCACGGGACCAATGTAACTCGTAGGAACTTACCCCATAGCCGCGGGACTCCCGGTTTGAGACTACGACGATAATTTGTGTATTTCTTGACTTAGGATTAAAAACATAGCGTTAGAGGGTGAAAACTCGAAACAGCCCCCGAACGGCCCCGTGGGTGGCACCAACACCTCCCACGGGACCAATGTAACTCGTAGGAACAAACCCCACAGCCGCGGATCTCCCGGTTTGAGAGTACGACGGTAATTGCTATATTTCTAGACTTAGGCTAAAAAACATGACGTTAGAGGGTGAAAACTCGAAACAGCCCCCGAATGGCCCCGTGGGTCGCACCAACACCTCCCACGGGACCAATGTAACTCGTAGGAACTGACCCCACAGCCGCGGGTCTCCCGGTTTGAGAGTATGATGGTAATTTGCATATTTCTAGACTTAGGCTTGAAAACATGACGTTAGAGGGTGAAAACTCGAAACAACCCCCGAACAGCCCTATGGGTGGCACCAACACCTCCCACGGGACCACTCTAACTCGTAGGAACTGACCTTGCTGTCGCGGGACTCCCAGTTTGAGAGTACGACGGTAATTTGCATATTTTTAGATTTAAGTAAAACATGGCGTTAGAGGGTGAAAACTCGAAACTGCCCCCGAACGTCCTCGTGGGTAGCACCAACACCTCCCACGGGACCAATGTAACTCGTAGGAACTGACCCCGCAGTCGCCGGTCTCCCGGTTTGAGAGTACGACGGTAATTTGCATATTTATATACTTAGACTTAAAAACATGACGTTAGACGGAGAAAACTCGAAACAGTCCCCGAACGGCCCAGTGCGCTGCACCAACACCTCCCACGACACCAATGTAATTCGTAGGAACTGACCCCACAGCCGCGGGTCTCCCGATTTGAGAATACGACGATAATTTGCATATTTCTTGACTTAGGCTTAAAAATATGGCGTTAGAGGGTGAAAACTCAAAACAGCCACCGAACGTCCCCGTGGGTGGCGCCAACACCTCCCACGGGACCAATGTAACTCGTAGGAACTGACCCCGCAGCCGCGGGTCTTCCGGTTTGAGAGTACGACGGTAATTTACATATTTATAGACTTAGGCTAAAAAACATGGCGTTAGAGGGTGAAAACTCGAAACAGGCCCCGAACGGCCCCGTGGGTCGCACCAACACCTCCCACGGGACCAATGTAACTCGTAGGAACTTACCCCATAGCCGCGGGACTCCCGATTTGAGACTACGATGATAATTTGCGTATTTCTAGACTTAGGATTAAAAACATGGCATTAGAGGGTGAAAACTCGAAACAGCCCCCGAACGGCCCCGTGGGTGGCACCAACACCTCCCTCGGGACCAATGTAACTCATAGGAACAAATCCCACAGCCGCGGATCTCCCGGTTTGAGAGTATGACGGTAATTTCTATATTTCTAGACTTAGGCTTAAAAACATGACATTAGAGGGTGAAAACTCAAAACAGCCCCCGAACGGCCCCATGGGTGGCACCAACACCTCCCGCGGGACCAATGTAACTCGTAGGAACTCACCCCACAGCCGCGGGTCTCCCGGTTTGATAGTAAGATGGTAATTTGCATATTTCTAGACTTAGGCTTGAAAACAAGACGTTAGAGGGTGAAAACTCGAAACAACCCCCGAACGGTCCTGTGGGTGGCACCAACACCTCCCAGGGGACCACTCTAACTCGTAGGAACTGACCTCGCTGCCGCGGAACTCCCGGTTTGAGAGTACGACGGTAATTTGCATATTTCTAGACTGTAAAACATGGCGTTAGAGGGTGAAAACTCGAAACTACCCCCGAACGTCCCCATGGGTGGCACCAACACCTCCCACGGGACCAATGTAATTCGTAGGAACTGACCCCACAGCCGCGGGTCACCCGGTTTGAGAATTCGACGGTAATTTGCAAATTTCTAGACTTGAGCAAAACATGGCGTTAGAGGGTGAAAACTCGAAACTGCCCCCGAACGGCCCCGTGGGTGGCACCAATACCTCCCACGGGACCAATGTAACTCGTAGGAACTAACCCCACAGCCGCGGGTCTCGCGATTTGAGAATACGACGGTAATTTGCATATTTATTGACTTAGGCTTAAAAACATGGCGTTAGAGGGTGAAAACTCGAAATAGCCCCCGAACGGCCCGGTGGGTGGCACCAACACCTCCCACGGGACCAATGTAACTCGTAGGAACTGACCCCACATTCGCAGGACTCCCAGTTTGATAATACGACTACAATTTCCATATTTGTTGACTTATGATTAAAAACTTGGCGTTAGAGGGTGAAAACTCGAAACAGCCCCCGAACGTCCCCGTGGGTGGCACCAACACCTCCCACGGGACCAATGTAACTCGTAGGAACTGACCCCACAGCCGCGAGACTCCCGGTTTGAGAATACGGCTATAATTTCCATAATTGTTGACTTAGGATTAAAAACATGGCGTTGGAGGGTGAAAACTTGAAACAGCCCCCGAACGTCCTCGTGGGTGGCACCAACACCTCCCACGGGACCAATGTAACTCGTAGGAACTGACCCCGCAGCTGCGGGTCTCCCGGTTTGAGAGTACGATGGTAATTTTCATATTTATAGACTTTGGCTTAAAAACATGGCGTTAGAGGGAGAAATATCGAAACAGCCCCCGAACGGCCCCGTGGGTGGCACCAACACCTCCCATGGGACCAATGTAACTCGTAGGAACTGACCTCACAGCCGCGGGTCTCCCGGTTTGAGAATACGACGATAATTTGCATATTTCTTGACTTAGGCTTAATAACATGGCGTTAGAGGGTGAAAAATCGAAACAGCCCCCGAACGTCCCCGTGGGTGGTGCCAACACCTCCCACGGGACAATTGTAACTCGTAGGAACTGACCCCGCAGCCACGGGTCCGCCGGTTTGAGAGTACGACGATAATTTGCATATTTATAGACTTAGGCTTAAAAACATGGCGTTAGAGGGAGAAAACTCGAAACAGCCCCCGAACGGCCCCGTGGGTGGCACCAACACCTCCCATGGGACCAATGTAACTCGTAGGAACTGACCTCACAGCCGCGGGTCTCCCGGTTTGAGAATACGACGATAATTTGCATATTTCTTGACTTAGGCTTAAAAACATGGCGTTAGATGGTGAAAACTAGAAACAACCCTCGAACGTCCCCGTGGGTGGTGCCAACACCTCCCACGGTACCCATGTAACTCGTAAGAACTGACCCCGCAACCGCGGGTCTTCCGGTTTGAGAGTACAACGGTAATTTGCATATTTATAGACTTAGGCTTAAAAACATGACGTTAGAGGGTGAAAACTCGAAACAGCCCCGAACGTCCCTGTGGGTGGCACCAACACCTCCCACGGGACCAATGTAACTCGTAGGAACTGACCCCACTGCCGCGGGTCTCCCGGTTTGAGTATACGACGATAATTTGCATACTTCTTGACTTGGGCTTAAAAACATGGCGTTAGAGGGTGAAAACTCGAAACAGCCCCCGAACGTCCCCGTGGGTGGCGTCAACTCCTCCCACGAGACCAATGTAACCTGTAGGAAATGACCCCACTGTCGCGGGTCTCCCAGTTTGAGAGTACGACGATAATTTGCATATTTCTAGACTTAAAGAAAACATGGCGTTAGAGGGTGAAAACTCGAAACAGCCCCCGAACGGCCCCGTGGGTGGCACCAACACCTTCCACGTGACCAATGTAACTCGTAGGAACTGACCCCACAGCCGCGGGACTCCCGGTTTGAGACTACGACGATAATTTGCGTATATCTTGACTTAGGCTTAAAAACATGGCGTTAGAGGGTGAAAACTCGAAACAGCCCCCGAACGGCCCCGTGGGTGGCACTAACACCTCCCACGGGACCAATGTAACTCGTAGGAACTGACCCCACAGCCGCGGGTCTCCCAGTTTGAGAGTACGACAGTAATTTGCATATTTCTAGACTTAGGCTTAAAAACATGACGTTAGAGGGTGAAAAATCGAAATAGCCCCCGAACAGCCCCGTAGGTGGCACCAACACCTCCCACGAGACCAATGTAACTCGTAGGAACTGACCTCACAGCCGCGGGACTCCTGGTTTGAGACTACGACGATAATTTGCATATTTCTTAACTTAGGCTTAAAAACATAGCGTTAGAGGGTGAAAACTCGAAACAGTCCCCGAACGGCCCTCGTGGGTGGCACCAACACCTCCCACGTGACCAATGTAACTCGTAGGAACTGACCCCGCATCCGCCCGTCTCCCGATTTGAGAGTACGATGGTAATTTGCTTATTTATAGACTTAGGCATAAAAACATGGCGTTAGTGCTTGAAAACTCGAAACAGCTCCCGAACGGCCCCGTGGGTGGCACCAACACCTTCCACGTGACCAATGTAACTCGTAGGAACTGACCCCACAGCCGCGGGACTCCCGGTTTGAGACTATGACGATAATTTGCATATTTCTTGACTTAGTCTTAAAAATATGGCGTTACAGGGTGAAAACTCGAAACAGCCCCCGAACGGCCCCGTGGGTGGCACCAACACCTCCCACGGGACCAATGTAACTAGTAGGAACTGACCCCACAGCCGCGGGTCTCCCAGTTTGAGAATACGATGATAATTTGCATATTTCTTGAATTAAGCAAAACATGGCGTTAGTGGGTGAAAACTCGAAACAGCCCCTGAACGTCCCCGTGGGTGGCACCAACACCTCCCACGGGACCAATGTAACTCGTAGGAACTGACCCCACAGCCGTGGGTCTCCCGGTTTGAAAGTACGACGGTAATTTGCATATTTCTAGACTTAAGCAAAACATGATGTTAGAGGGTGAAAACTTGAAACAGCCCCCGAACGTCCCCGTGGGTGGCACTAACACCTCCCACGGGACCAATGTAACTCGTAGGAACTGACCCCGCAGCCGCGGGTCTCAAAACGAAGGTAATTTGCATATTTCTACTTGGTTACTGATAATTTTAACTCATATATGCAATTTTTCAGCTTGATTAAATTTTTTGTAAAACTATTTAGTTACTGATATTTTTTTTATGTATCCTATCATTTGTAGGATTTTTGCACGCGGAACAAACGAAGGATGCAATGGTCTGCAGCATGAAGATTGTTTATATGTTGTGGACATTCAGTATTTTGTTTTTTGTGTTACAGCCGTGCGGGCTTTTATTGTTTAGTTTTGTGGTCGTGCGGGCTTTTATAATTTGATTGTTGAATGTTATGACCGTGTGGGCTTTATAATAAGTAGGTTTTACATTTACAGGTTTTGGAATGTCAAGAAAATAGAGAAAACTATGCCAAATTTTTTTTTGGTTTGTGAATTATTAAGACGCTTAATATTTATAAGTTTGTATATATATTTGTTTATTAACAACGTTCTTGATTCGCAGTTTGTGATTGGACCCCCAATTTTAGGTGCACTCACAGGACCCCCAATTTTAGGATTGGAAAAAAAAATACATTTTTTTAAAATTATAGTTAAATATGGTCATGGACTTTGTCCATGACCATTTTTATTTTTTTCGTCACGCATAAAAATGGTCGCGGACTTGGGCCGCGACCATTTTTTTTTATATTTTTTGTCACAGTTATCGGTCACGGCCAAAGTTCGTGACCATTTTTTTCCTTTTTTTTCGTCACGCTCGTGGGTCACGGATTTGGACCGCGATAATTTTTTTTTATTTCTTTGGTCACGGTTGTGGGTCGCGGACTTTGGCCGCGACCAATTTGTCACGGTTATGGGTCACGAATGAGGTCCGCGACTATTTTTTTTTCACGGTCGTGGGTCGTGAACTTAGGCCGCGACCAATTTGTCACAGTTGTGGGTCACGGATGACGGTCGCGACCCGTCACGGCATGGGTCACGGACCAAGTTCGCGACCATCTGCCGTGACCCATCTCGGCCGTGACCATTTTTTGGTCACGGACTTGGGCCGCGACCCACGAAAATGGTCACACCCGAAATGGTCACGGCCCAAGTCTGCGACCCACAGCTTTGGTCAGGGATTTTGGCCGTGACCAATCGCGAGTTTTGGTGTAGTATGAGGTAGTCTCTGGTGCCTGTGTCTGCCCTAGCTGAGGGGGCTTCTGTTGCTCTTTCCCCTCAGCTGGCTCCGACGGTGCTCGAGAGAGCAGTCTTGACGGTTAGAGGTCATTGAGTATAGGGACCGACCAATTAGCCTTAAAGTAAAGTCAAGGGATAGCCTTAGTAAGTCCACTTTTACTTCTTTACTCTTACAATTCTTATTTTAATACCTTCTTCGCTAAATGTTTCCTTTTTTTGCAGTTTGTATTTGACTTCACCGTCCTCTATCGTAGTTGCGATGAGCTGGCGAGGAAGAATACTGAGTTGGAGGCGAGTTTAAAGGCTGCCAGTGTTGATCAGAAGTCTTTCGACCTTGCTTTGGCCAAAGCTAACAAGGCAAAAGAGGCAACGTCCAAGGATCTCGAGGAGCTGAGGTAGTCTTATGACTTGGGATGTACGAGCAAGTTGGCGATGGTTGAGGAGAACAAAGAACTGGACGAGAAGACGAAGAAGATTTAATCTGAGGCTGCCACCCTCAAAGAGAGCTCGTATAATTCTGGGTGGCTCACAGCATATGAGGATGCTGAGTCTCAGATCGGTTACATCACCCGCCTCAACTTCAAGAAGGGTTGGGACAGGGCTTTGCTTGCTGCCGAGGTGGATGTTAATTCCATCTCTTTGACGAGCATGACCCTAGCCCCAAGCCTGTTGTGGATGAGGTGCCTTTCTCTGCTTCCAATGAAGGTGTCCTAGCTATCCCGACCTTTACTGCTGATGCTCCCCTTGATCAGGTAACGGTAACTTTTCCATCTGAGGGAGGTACACCTGGGGCAGCCGCGGATAAGGGGAAGCAACCGGCCTCTTTGGAACAGACTAAGGTCGCCAGCTAGTATTCTTAGGAACCTTTTTATTTTTTGTATCTCTATTATTCTCTTTTTCATTTGTTGATGTACTTGGGATATTTTTTATTTAATGAAATGAAGCTCTGTTTTTCTCCATGCACTGATTTATTTATTTTCTAATGCTTATATGGTTTGTAATTTATCAATGTTGAGGAATATATTCCTGCTACCCCTCAACTCGGAAAAATTCTTGATCCTGATGTAAGAAACCGAGTTCGCTGTGCTTTTTTAAAAATTTGCAAGTCTCTTAGGTCGAGGAATCAAGACTATAAGGACCAATCAGAGCTTTTTGCCAAGCTAAAAGATAGGCTTCAGGAGATGGAGGAGGTCGGCGCTTCTGTTCAAGAAGAAGTGAATGGTCTGAAGGCTAAGCTTCTGGATGCCTCCGAGGTTAATCAAGTTCGAGAGGTCCTTCAACAAGAGAATAATGCTCTAAAGAGTGAAGTCTGGAGACTTAGGGAGAGTGCGCCGAGCATCGCCGTTCGAGTTTTACGTGGTTCCTCCTCATCAATTGGGCCGCGAGCTGGTACTGATGATAGTGGTTCAGCTAGGGAGATTGCCGAACTGTGAGGTGACATTCATAGGGCGTATGTGATAGATGCTGGTCTTCAACGAGATGTAACCTTAGTGAGACACCTATTCAAGAAAGGTCCTCAACAGGTGTGGGCGGACGGATACGACCAGGGTTAGATCGATGCTGTAACGAAGTTAAAGGAGGTTGAGGAGTTAGCTTTCATAAGAGGTTGGTTGAGTGCTCTTAGGGAGTTGAAAGTCCCTAGGAACTCTGTTCTCTGGTATCGGCATGAGATCTCTCCTTTAACTTTGATGCCGAACCCATTCAGGAGGTATGATATATGGGTTCCCATAGATGCGATCCCATGACAACTCGTGGAGCCAAGTTCAGATGAGGTCAAGGAGGAATTAGCTCCTCACCCGGATGATGGCCAAAGAGCTCGAGTGGTTAGCAATCTTGCTCAATGACCTAGTTTTCATTAGGATTTAATTTATTCACTATATGTAACTCTTTGTAATGATGTAATAAAATATTTATGTTTTGGGAGATTTACCGACTAAACATGCGTTGTTATTTTTTACTTCATTGATCTCTTATTTAGTTATCTTGGGCACTTTCAGCCGACTAGATTTGATTTAGGCAGAGCTAGTTGGTGAGTGAGTATCCCCACAGTCTAGTATGCTTTTAGTGTACCATTCTGCCTTACTTTATCTTTTAGATTGTGTCGTCCCACTTCCTTAGGCCTAAGGGAGGCAATGACGAGGATACTTATGTTATTGGATGTTCTATCCGAGCAGGATTTTTGAGCCAAACAATATTGGTGATTAACCTGGGTTGGCCATTTTGCTTAAGGGTCCCCTGTAGGGCTTCATATATTGCCAGGGGCAAGATAGGAGGTCATTCATGTTCGTTAACAAATGCTTGAGGAGGGCCATTACATATTGACACTGCTTTAATAAGTTTCTCATGATCTTAGTTTCGTATGTTAAGAGGGGAGCTTGTGACTTGGAAAGGGTGGACGAATTATAATGTAGTTGAGAAAAATCAACACTTCATAAAATGCTATTGCCAAAAAAATTTCATTAATCATAAATGAACTGAAAATTCAACACTGATTTCAAAAAGAAAAAGGAGAACTAGAAGTAGAATTTCTTCAAATTGGCTGCATTCCAAGCTCTAGGTATCTCCCTGCCCTCCAGCGTTTCTAAGTGATAGGCTCCTTGCAGGTCGTCTCTTATCACCTTGAATGGCCCCTCCTAGTTTGGTCCTAGCTTGCCATCCGACGACGGTTTTATAGCGCTGCCGAGAACTTTCCTTAGGACATAGTCCCCAACCTGGAATGAACTTAGATTGACCTTTTTGTTGTAGTGCCTTGCTAGTTGTTGCTGATAAGCTGCTAGTTTCACTAGAGCCAACTCTCTTCGTTCTTCAGCTAGGTCAAGTTTAGTGAGCAATGCTACATCGTTCTGGCCTTGGTCGACTAGGGTAGACCTCATAGTAGGGAGCCCAGATTCCAAGGGGATAATTGCCTCCATCCTATACGTCAGTGCGAACGGTGTCTCTCCAGTTGATCGCCTTGGGGTAGTGCGGTAAGCCCATAGTATGTGGGGTAGTTCATTTACCCATGCCCCTTGGCTCGCTCCAAGCACTTCTTTAATCCATCAATCACTGTTTTAGTGGAAGCTTCAGTCTGTCCGTTGCTCTAAGGATATGCCACAGAGCTGAAGTAGTGCCTGATCCCGTAGTCGCTGTAGAAACCCAGGAAGAGGCCACTTTCAAATTGGGTTCCGTTGTCAGTGATGATAGTCTTGTGGATCCCAAAACGAGTGACAATGTTCCTCCATATAAATCTTATCATGTCCGCGTCTCTAATGTTTTCCAGTGGCTCTGCTTTTATTTATTTAGTGAAGTAGTTTGTTGCGACCAACATATACCTGCGATTATCGACTGCGATAAGAAGGGGGACCACGATGTCCATACCCCATTGGGCGAAAGGCCATGGGCTGGTAAGTGACTTCAGGTCGCTAGTCGGCTGGTGAACCATTGGTGTGTGAAGTTGGCACATTTTTCATTTGCGATCATAGATTCTAGTATCTTTCTGCATGTACGGACACCAGATGCTTCTTTCATTAATCGAAAATCTAGCGACCTGCCCCCTACGTGAATCCCACAGATTCCCTCATACAGTTCATGTAGGACTTGCTCGACGTCCTTTGGATGAATGTATTGGAGGTAAGGGCCAGTGAAAGATCTTTTGTACAGCTTGCCCTCAGAAGATAAGTGAAAGTGAGCAACTTTGACTCTTATCTGATGAGCGGCCTTCTTATCTGCTGGTAGGGCACCATCCTTCAAATAATACCTTATGGGGTCCATCCAACTGGGGGTTGTCTCAATTTGGAGAATATGCCCTACATTTGGCAGCTTGTTGATCTAGTTGATACTTGGTTGGGCAAGGAAATCGATCTGAATTGTCCTTTTCAAGTTTGAGTTGATCGCTGAACTTAAGGCTGCCAGGGCATCACCATGGTTGTTCTGTCCTTTGAGAAACTATTGGACGCTCACTTGTTCAAAGTTGTCCATCAATTCTTTCAAAGTGGCAAGATAGGCTGCCATCCTCTCATCCCTAGCATTAAAGTCGCCAGGTGTCTGGTTGGAGACCAACTGTGAGTCGCCGAACACTTGGAGTCATCTTGCTCTGTGCATTCGCGCCTTTTGTAGGCCCGCGATCAGTGCTTCATATTTTACTTCGTTGCTGGAAGTTTTGAATCCAAGCCTGATTCCTTGCTCGAGTATTGCATCTTTAGAGGTAATCAGCACGATGCCTATTCCTTCCCCTTTGGAATTAGAGGCTCCGTCAACGAATAGTCTCCAGACGCCTGATGCCGAGGGAACTAAATTATGATGAATAGTTTAGGGTTGGTCGCTAGTATGTTCTCCTATAAACTCTGTGATGAATTCAGCGAGGATCTTCCCTTTGATGGCATTTTGATAGTCTACCTGACAGGTCTGCTTTTCTCAGGACTGCTTTAAGAGGGTGGGATGTCAGTACGATGATGGAGTGGTCTTCGCAGTAATGTTTTAATTTACTTGAGGCTACCACAAGTGCAAAGACGAGCTTTTCTAGTGGTAGGTATCATTGTTCGGCGTCCAAGAGAGTCTTGCTCGCGTAATAGACTGGGTATTGGATCCCCATTTTTTCGTATACCAGTGCAGAACTTACAGCATGACTGGATACTGTAAGGTACAGGTATAAAGAATCATTCTCTCGAGGGATTAAGAGCAAGGGTGGTGTGCTGAGGTAAGCTTTGAGGCCCTCTAACGCCTTTGAGTAATCATCGTTCCACTCCACATCTTTGCTCTTCTTCAACAACTGGAAGAATGGCTGGCATCTTTTGGATGTCTTTGAGATAAACCGATTTAGGGCGGCGAGCATCCCCATGAGCTTCTGCACGTCTCTTATCATACGGGGGGGTGGGGGCTGCACCCTTTTAATGGCATCAATTTGGTCCGGGTTAGCTTTGATACCTCTCTTGCTGACCAAGTACCCAAGGAATTTTCCTAACTGGACAATGAAGGAACACTTGCTTGTGTTGAGTTTTATTCGGTATTTTCTGAGGATTTCAAAGGTCCCTAATAGGTCAGAGAGGTGTTCATCCTTGAGCTTTCTCTTGACGAGCATATCATCGATGTAGACCTTTATAGTGCTTCCCATTTGGTCTCTGAATATTTTTGTGACCAATCGTTGGTAAGTTGTAAATGCTGTTTTGTCTTGATCCGGCTCGTACAGAGGGATTTGGTGATACTCGGAATATTCATTAAAGAAGATCATCCTTTCGTGTTCTGCAATGGAGTCCACCAGCTGATCAATCTTTGGGAGGGGGAAGCTGTCTTTAGGGCATGCCTTGTAAAGGTCAGTGAAATCGATATAGACTCTCCATTTTTTGTTGCTTTTAAGGACAACCACTGAGTTGGATAACCATTTGGGGAACTGGACTTCCCATATGGATCATGCATCCAACAGTTTTTCAACTTCCTTCTCCACTGCCTTGGCTTTTTTCGGAGCAGTACGATGATCTTTCTGTGTAATTGGCTTGAATGCTGGATCAACGTGCAGTCGATGATAAGTGATGCTCGGATCAATCCCAGGCAGCTCGTGAGGCTCCTATATAAAGACATCTAGGTTACTTCGGAGTAGGGTGACCAATTCCCTCTTTTCGTGGTCGGTGAGTGAGGTTTCAATCAAGAAATTTCTTTCACTTGAACTGCTACTGGTTGTGACTTCCTCCAGGTCCTCGATGACTCTTTCAGAGGGGAGGAGCCTGGTTTCCTCCACTCTTGGTCTTCCATATCTTATTTGCTATTTGGAGGGCATTAGATTCTCCTACTCTTCATCCTTTCTTATAACTTTATCAATCTTCTTATCTGGCTTGGGATGGAAGGCTGCTATGAAGCACTTTATCACCATCGCCTGATCTCCATGGATCTCCATCGTTCATCATTTAGTCACACATTTAAGTTTATGATGGTAGGTAGAGGGGACGGCCTTCATCGTATGCAACCATCCTCTGCCGAGGATCGCCTGGTAGGGTGAGTCAATATCGGCCATGAGAAATTCGATTATTTTAGAGATGTTTCCTACCTTTACTGGCAGGACAATCTTCCCCAAAAAGATGGTTATTTTCCCAGCGAAACCAACTAGAGGAACAGTGGCTTCCTTTAGGTCGGCGACACTTAACTTCAACTTCCTGAACATGTCGAGGTACATTACTTCGGTTGAGATACCTTGGTCGATGAGCAACCTGTCGATGTCATAGTTAGCTATCCCGAGTGTAATGATCAATGCATCATGATGTGGGTTTCTTACTCCAACTATATCCTCATCTGTGAACACGATCTTGCTGTAGTCGACATCCTCTGCTCGACGATGCTTTCCTGCTTGCGTTTTGGCTAGATCGATTTGAAAAGCTTGTATTACTGCTATAAGCTTTTTAACTTCATTCCGAGTTGTATTTCCTTGAATCTGTTTGAGGTCGGATGCCCTATGAATTACTGTGAACTCATGGCCGACGTCTTCCTCGAGCACGCTGTCGGGTCTTTGATCTCTATTGGCAGCTACCTTCTCTCCCTTCTTTTCCATAAATTCGTTCAAGTGTCCAGTTTGAGCTAACTCTTCAAGGTGAGACTTGAGGGCTTTGCAGTGCTCAATTTTGTGCCCGCCCTCTTTGTAAAAAGCACATCTCCGTGTGTTGTTCCTCTTTGAAGGGTCTCCTCCCATCTTCTTGGGCCACTTAATGAATGGTTCGTCCTTGATCTTCACCAGAATCTTGTATATCGGTTATCTGAAAACTGTATTTACTACTTGGAATGCCTTCTAGGCATCACTCTTGCTCCCATTCTTAGGGCCATTCTTGCCCCCATTATTACTTCCTTTCTTTTGACTTTCAGTTTTGTCGCTGCCCTTGCTGGCGAACTTGACGCGACCATTTTCCCCTACATTGAGATGGGTCACATCTTTAACTTTGGCGTACTTTTCAATACGAGCCATCAACTCGTCGATGGTTATGCCCTCCTTCTTAGTGAGGGACTGGTGTAAGAGGCAAGAACTGGGTAAGCCAATCTTAAAGGATGTAATCGCGACCTGCTCCGAGCAGTCCTCGACCTCGTTGAACAGTTCCCAATACCTCTTTGCGTAGTCTTTGAGGCTCTCCTGAGGCTTTTTCTTCATAGTCAACAAAGCATCCATCGTCTTCGGGTGGGAGCTGCTAGTAATGAAGCGAGCTATGAAGAGATCCACCAAGGACTCGAAGTTCCTGATGGATCTATGAGGGAGTTTCTCGAACGACTTCTGGGCCACGTCGTGCAAGCTCGATGGAAATATTCGGCACATCAACGTGTCCTTTTGGTTCCAAAGGGTCATGGCCTGCCTGTGTTGCCTGACATGGTCGATAGGATCCGTCTTTCCATCGTAGATCTTGAATCTGGGCATCGCGAACTTCTTGGGGGCTTCTTCTTCCTCTATTTACCTTAAGAAATGGGATTTCATCTAGGTCTAGAGAGCTCACCTGGCTAGCTCTTTTATCGATCTGGCACCCCGATGTGCTGGGTGTTGGTCCATCTCTCTCTGGACCAAATTTTGTATATCGTTGTTTCCTCTGCCTGGTCTCCTGTAATGGCGAACTGGTTGTTGGTGCTCGGACTAGTCGTTATCTGACCTGTGTCCCTCAAATCTTTGAGATCCAGGTCCTGGGATCCTTCCTCGGCTGCGAGATCTACGCTCTTAATGGTTAGGAGTTCGATCATGACGTCGCCTTGTATTGCGTTGGAGTTATATCTCTATTTTCTCCAGTCGCCTCTTGAGGCAAGCATTCTCAGCTTCTTTCTTGCGAGTGGCTTCCTCCTGTTCTTGGAGTCTAGCCTCATAGGCGTCGATCATCTTGGAGACTTGCATGGACCTATCTGGTCCGTGGCTTTCTTCTGAGGTCTGTCATTCTGGGCGAGGCCTTGGGTTTGAGCGTTGAACTTCAGATCTAACCCTACGAGGAATGGGTTTCTCTTGAATATCCCCTTCTTGAGGGGCATTGCTATTGTGACCAGACATTCTAAGTTCTTGTTGGTGAAGGCTTTCTTAAAGGAAGAATAATCGCTTCCCACAGACGGCGCTAATTGTGGTGACAATAAATCTCAACACAAATTATAAGAAAATGCGATCACCAAAAAAAGTAAAGAACATAAAATAGTTGCAATCACACACGACACAAGATATACGTGGTTTGAAAAAATGGCCTACGTCCCCGGTGGTGCTCTTTGTTTTATATTTCTTTTTTCTCCAGGGGAGTGTTCACAATTGCATGCCCTTTGCCCCGGGCTAGGGGTTTTAATATATACATGTAATTCTCGGAGAGTGGGGGTGTTGGGCACCTCCACGCTGGCCCATAATCCCTATAATATCTCTTGAGAGATTTTAGGGGTTGAATGGGTCACTGCTGAATTAGTTATTTATGAGACCTTAGATTTTGGGCCGGACTTTCCCTATCTTTGATAGGGCCTAGTCGAGCTACTTCTCTGGGCTAAGACAATTAAACGAGGTACCCATAATATGAACGATTTCTAGCGTAAAAACTTCAATAAATCCTTAAGGAATCATCATTAAATGTGGCAATTCAAGATTATTAACTAAAACCCTAATTTTGCATGATTTTCCAAACACTTCAATATTTTTTTCCCAGATTTCTTCCTCTAATATAATTAAAAATTCATGGTTTATACTCTACACCTGATATGGAATTCAGCCTACATAGATTCTCCTTAAACATGTGAATTTATTCTTCCAAAACATTAAAATCTTCATGAAAACATGCAATTATTCTTTCTACTCTAACATGGATGCATTATCAACTCAAGAACAACAACATAGCTACTTGCCTCAAGAATATAAGTATGAATCTTTGAGATTTGATGATGTGGTTGTGTTCTCCTTCCTCCGATCTACACTCCGATGGTTTTGTAGTGAAAATGGTGCAACTATGGTGGCTCTATCCTTGTGATCTCCTTACCTTCCTCCTCTAATGGCCTCTGTGAAATATGCAGGTTCTCACCCTAGAAGACAACCTCTAACACCTGATATACTCTCTAACTTTCTTGGGATGCCGGGTAGGCCTAAAATCGTACCGAGACCCAAACTAAACCCCCGGGTACACTTTCTGACTATCTCGACCCTTCCGGACACATTGACGCACTCAAAATTATCATATGAGCGACTTAAAATTATTTCACTTTTAATTTCATTAAATTAGTCCCGACACGACTGACACGCGTGTCCCGACTTAGTTTCCATAACTTTCGTATTTTTCACTCACGACAACTTTAATATTTATAATCATATATTACTTTACTCACTAAGTAATATTCAACATTATTATCACCAATAAATACTAACTCTCATCACGCCAGTAACTATTGAATTAAATCTGGATTAATTATAAATAAATTTTCTCCATTTAAATTAATTAATCCCAATCCCATAATTAAAATAAAATACGTTCAAAAATACGGGGTATTACATACTGATAGACCGGGTTTCGCTGCGGCGTCAGAGTCACTTATGCGCCCGTCGTTTTGAATTCGGCTCACCTGAACTATACAAAAAGCTAAACTTATGACTACACTTAACGGGTGAGTATAGCGGCCAAGTTCGAGTACGAAAATCCACAGAGACGAGTTGCTAGAATTTATAGGATTTAATATTCCTAAATATAAGTGTAAAAAAGTGATTACAAACTAAAAAGGAAAAGATGCATAAAAGGAAAATGATTAATCTAGGCGAGGGAAAATAAATCTAGATTAACAAAGCGAGTAAAAATTATAGGTTGCGTCGAATATCCCTCACCCGAGTTAATTAGAATAAAATACAAGGGTCGACTAGTTATTACAAATGCGTCTAGTTTCGACAGTTAATTGAACCAAGGATTGTCACGCCCCTAAATCCGCATAAAAGTCTAATAAGATTTTGGCGTCAACAAATACCCCGGAAATTACGCATGCAAGGTCGTAAGCACGGAACATACATGATATGCCCCGTCAAATCTCCTAGGCGCAATAACTAGGACGACGCACCCGAAATGGACCCGTAAACTCCATCACTAAAGCAAAGTAACACGTCAACCCGAGTGAGTTCAATTCAAACACAACCTAGACTAACTTAGCTAGAAAGCATATTAAAAACGCGGTAAATAAACGCGGTAAATAAACACGATAAATCTACACGAGAAATCAACTAAATGAAAGCATCTAAAATAAATTAGAAAGCAAGAATTAAGGAAATACAAACTATATAAATGTAGAGGGAAGATGAAAGTACCAATTACAAACCCAAATGGGTGTCAAACCAATAGAGAAATGAAGATTGAGCTCTCAAACCCCAAACCGTAAGCTAAAACTAACCTAAAACTTATTATATTCTAAGATATATGATATTTACAACAAAAATGGTTTATATAGTAAGTGTAATTAAATTAGAAAAGAAAAGGAAAAAGAAAAGAAAAGGCAAAATATCAGCTGAAAAGAGAGCATCAATCGATCGATCCCTTTGATCGATCGATCGATGGTAAAAATATCGGCCCACTATCTTAGCTCGAGAGCAAAAACTGAATGATCGATTGATCGATCCTTTTGATCGATCGATTGATGGCTACAGGTCTACACAAGCTGCTTGCTATTTTGGTTTGAATGGATTTCTCTTCCGCTAAAAATCTCATAACTTCTTCATACGGACTCGGAATCGTGCAGCGTTCGTGGCCACATGAAGCTTGTGAGAAGGGCTACAACTTCCGTGTGGATGTCGGATCAGGAGCCCAAACTATAAATTGACTGAATTACCCTTCAATTTGCAATTGCGTACAGAACTTGAGCGGAATGTGTCCGAACTTCATACTTAGCACCTAAATACCTACAAAAGCCCAATTATACCGCATATAACATGTTAACAATATAAACCGAGGTTCTCTGGTTAACGGGCATAAATATAGGGAATAAGATGCTCGAGGGGGCTAAAATGCATAGGTTTGAGGGATAAAATACGCAATATTTACGTCGTATCACACCCCCTAACTTACACATTTCTAGTCCTAGCAATGAAATAGGATGCAACAAGAACTACAAGCAAACCAAAAGCAGAAGATAGTACAAAAGTATGGTATAAAAGCATAAGGCCACTTTCACGGGTGATTCGATTGCATTTAGCGTATGCAATAAGCCGTTAAACCCCTAGATTACCCTAGTGGACGAGTGTCGTCTCGTGAGGGTTTTCAAGGATGACACCCACAAACATCACATGGTTTCCTCAAAATATGCCCAAACCAACATGCGACAAGCCCAACAAAAGCAAAAAAGATTTCATACGCTTTATTAGCGAAGTGAATGAATTCACACAAAATTCCAAATCATTAACATTATAGAATGCACCTCATAGAATTGAAACCTTAAAATGTGGGAGGGGATCAAGCACATGTAAAGTGTGATTTAGGAAAAACTTAAATAAACCGGATAAACATTAAAGCAGACATATATTAAATCCTCACGGGCATTACACTCATCAAGTGAATTCACTTGAAATAGGGAGTTAACACATGGAATATGCGGGCATAAAGAGTAAATGGAAATGGAAACTAAGCCGCACACATGTCACAATTGAAGAATGCTATATATAAAATGAAAAACTGTAATCTTAATGAAAGATACCGCACGTAAAAAGAGGCAAAATGTATTTTCACAGATTATCAAAACTATTTAAACCTTTGAATTACATACTTAAGATCACATAGGACTTGTATAGGGTTGTAATGTAGGCTAGGCTACGGTACGAGACGAAGGATATGTATGTACGGATTCAAAGTGTTCGGAATGAAAACTCGGGATAATGGGAAAGTGCGGGAAATTTCAAAATTGGAAAACAAGTTCCAAGCAAGCATTAGATATACCATTTGGAAAGTAATCAAAGCTTATTGAACTATAAACAAAACATATAGAACTTTCTCTTTCTTTTCTTTTCTTCTTTTTCTCATGTTTTCTTTTGTTTTGTTTTCTTTTCTTTTTCGCTTTCTCCTTTTCTTCTCTTTTTCACTTCTTTCGTTTCTTTACTTTTCACAATCTCGCATGCCTAAATTGCAACCGCAACACAACAACAACATTCAATCCCAAGAAACATTCCCAACAAAGGTACGTAAGGTGTATGTATGGTTTAAAACTCCAATTTAGAGTTGGTATGGGATTTGGGTTATGCAACGAAGGGCTATATTAAGGCTCAAAGGGGTTGACGAGGGTAGACATAAATGGTGAGGTCAAGGCTAATATGGGTGATATAACAAAGATGGCCTATGATCATTTCATAAAGTTTACGCAATTCTTGAGTCAAAACAAACTTTGAAAATCATGCTCAAGTAACACATTTCATATATAAACTCAATTAATGAACGGTCAAATGAACGCCGTTACACCGTTGTATGTCGTACGCCGTTGCACCGTTGAAGAAACTCAAGATCGCATCTACATCAACGGATTCGAATATCAAAGCGTCTTCAACATCATAGCCTCTGCGAGAATGAACATGGTAAAATTTTGTTTTTACGTTCCTTAAAGTTCATATTTAGTATTGGGAATTTTTTATAAAATGGTTTTTACAAAAATAAGAAGTAAGTTTTTTAAAGCAAAATGAGGCTTTTAAAAGGATTTTATTTTTCTGGGAAAACCGGACCGATCCGGCCCCATACCGGACCGATCCGCTTGCTGCAGATCGAGTATACCCCGGACCGCAAGCGAACCGATGGAGGCCAAAATAAAAGAACCGATCCGCTTGACCGGACCAATCCGCCTCAGAACCGGACCGGTCCGACTGGGATAAATTCGGCCAGATTCGCTGCAGATTTTTTAGGCTCAAAGTTTTCCTATTTAAAGCCAACTTCGGGGAGTTATTTTTTAAGACTTTTCAAGACGATTTTCAGAGTCCTAAATACTCTAAGTCTTCATATTTTTTGAGTCCCAAGACTCTTTTTGATTCACACCAAAAATCCCAATTACTTTTGTGAATCTTTTGGAACCCTAGAACACAAGCTTTGCTATTGTTCAATCTTTGTAGGGAGATCTTTGCAACCGAGGGCTGCGTGTCATTGCGGAGGGAGTCTCTACAAAGTTTTATGGCTGCGTGTCATTGAGGAGAGCTGCGGTTCTTCCTTCGTTGTTTGGGCTGCGAGTCCTTGGAGGGTGCTGCGTGTATTCTCTTGCTGAGTTCAAGACTGCGTGTCTTTGTGGGTTGGATGCCTGTTGATCCATTGCAGATTTCTCTATGTAATTGTAAGTTGCGGCTTGTATATTCATAGTGAAATAAAGGTTTTACCCGAAAGGGGTTTTTTCCTGAATTCTGTGTCTCAGCATATTTTTTGTGTCACATGCTTTATTTATTTATCGGTTGACACACGCACCTTAGATGAATGATTAGGGGCTGAAATTAAATAAGTGTGCTATATTAGAAAGTTGCGAAGTTAATCAATTATCACACGTAATTCTCGCGTTTTCAAATTGGTATCATAGCGGGTTACGCTAATTTATCGCGTGATCCTGATTTTTCGAGGATTTACTTTCTGATACAATTTGTCTACTCACATTTTCAAATTGGTATCAGAGCGGGTTGCGCTAATTTATTGCGTATTCCTATTTTCCGCAAAATCGTGTGATATTGATTTTTTTTTGAAAAATCAGTTTTGTGAAAAATCGCAATTTTTCAATGGAACGCCCATTTAATGAGGAGCCTATTTTTGAAAAAATTCACGACCGTGCTGAAAAATTAAAAAGTTTGAATTTGAAACTTTGCAAAAGAATTAAAGTTTTGGAAAAAGAAAATTCTCTCTTTAAAAGTAAGATTGAATATTTGCAAGAGTTTCAAACTCAAAAAGATATTTGTCGTGAGCACTTTGGTAATTTGTGTACTGATTTTGATTCTTTAAAAATTGCCAAAAAGAAGAGTGATGAGAGAGTCCTAGTTTTAGAGAAGGAATTGGAGGACTTAAAAAATTCTAGGGTTCCCGTTTAAGCCGTCGAGGATAAAAAATTAATCGATGATTTTACGGCACGCGAAAAGACTCTTAGGAATAAGTTTGTTTTAATTGAGGGGGAGCGTGATAAACTATTAAGTTTAATTGATAATTTGAAGAAGGCGTCCCTTAATTTGGAAGAGTCTAATTCTTTGCTTGAGTCAAAAATTTTGAAGTTAAAAAATGATTTGACAGACTCAAGTAGGTTTGATAGTGATGGTAATGGATCATCGTGTTCTCATGCTTCTAATGCTAAAGCCAAAACCATTATTTATTTTAGAGGGTCAACTAATTCCAAGGACGCTAGAAAAGATCACACTTTCGGTGTCATCCCACCCGTTTACACATGCTCATATTGTGGTAGGAATGGTCACCTTAGGCGATTTTGTTTTGATCTTGGAAGAGGTCCTAGGAATTCGAAGTCTATTATTTTGTTGGTTCCCAAAACCCCTTGTCGACGTGTTTCATCCATTTGGGTTACGAAATCACTTTTGGAGGAACTAGATTTTAGACAAGTTGATTCCCGTTTGCTTGCACATGATCCTTCTCTTGCCATATCATATAGATGATTGTGTTTGCATGTTTGTCATACGCTAGTTATGCTTTTTGATATATTTTTACTAGTGTGATGACTTGTACTTTTTGTATATAGTTTTGTTTTAAAATTATTTTTGAAAAATCCAAAAAGATTTTTGTTTTTTGTTTACACCGTTTATGGATGAACACTTAGGATGACCAAGTCACAACATCATTCCATTATTTTCATGTGACTATTTGATAGTGTTTTGAGACAATAGGTCAATTCATCCATGTGCTTTATAATGTTCGGAGTCATTAAGATGTAATTAAGTGTTACTTCCTACATGTTTGACTCATGTTTCCTTTATTGCACACATGCACGGATTTGTTTGATTATTGTGCTTGTCGTATCACATGTTGGTTGGGTGTTTTCACTTCAATCCTGTCCTTAAAACGAACCAAGCGCGATAAATTTTGATAAGGAAATTGTGCATATAAAAACCGTTTTGTGAGTTTGTGTGCTTTGTTTTAAAACGGGGAAGGGCTGCGAAAGGTTCATTTTGCCTTTGCGAATACTAAGCCACCGTTATATTGGACCTAAAAAATGGAGGAATTTTATTATCCGAGGTCCAAAGAGGTTTAAAGAGCCCGAAAAAATTGAAAGGCAATAAAAAGAAATTCATGCCAATTATGGGCCATTCAGGTTTTTGCACCAATTCTCCAAAGTTTGAGAATTTAGATCACCTCTAAAAGAAAATATATATGAGGGAGTTTGGTTGGAGAATTTAAAACGGGTTTGCACGTCCTTGAAATTCTTGAAAATGCGCTATATAGTTTTGGACGTTATTGGGGTGGAAATCATTTGACTTTGATTTGTTGATTTGCATAACACGATGTCATCTAAATTCAACAAATTTTTACACCTAAGGATACCTTTGATGTTCATTCGTTAGGAGTACCCGTATGCATCGTGCACATATGATTGATTGAGTTGATTTACCTATCGAATGTGTTCACACCCATTCATTCCGTTTCCATGACTTGGTTGTTTGAGTCTAAATCCATGGTGTGATTTTTGTATCATATTTGTTCAAATTGGTATCTTTTCTTTGTATGAAAATTTTGAAAACTCAAAAATAGTTTGTTTTTTTTTGTATACCGTGACACCCCGATTTTGCTTATTTGATTCATTCTTCTCATTTGTCTATTTGGGGACATCATAAAAAGGGGGAGAAAGAATTATCATATTTATGGGGGAGTTTGTATTTTGGGGGAGTTTTTGAGATATAGCTTATGTTTTTATCATATATTGGTATCCATGTTTATCTCATTTCAAACTCGATATGTCACGTGGTATTTGCTTTGTCTCATGTGTGTAGGTATGAAGATTGAAGATCAATATGTTGCACACCCTGATGAGAAAAGCTTTGAGATTTGATGATTGTTGAAGATTGAAGAACAAACGATGAAGATTTAAACATTTGTATCTTTCCATCTTTAGGGTTCATGGGAGGGTAGATTTGTATAGGTCATTAGTTGATAATTCGGATATTTTTTTATGTATGTACCGGCATAGACATAGGGGGAGATTTGTAAGGACATTTTTGTCCATTATCAATTTGTATGTCGTACGCCGTTACACCGTTGAAGAAACTCAAGATCGCATCTACATCAACGGATCCGAATATCAAAGCGTCTTCAACATCATAGCCTCTGCGAGAATGAACTTGGTAAAATTTTGTTTTTACGTTCCTTAAAGTTCATATTTAGTATTGGGAATTTTTTATAAAATGGTTTTTACAAAAATAAGAAGTAAGTTTTTTAAAGCAAAATGAGGCTTTTAAAAGGATTTTATTTTTCTGGGAAAACCGGACCGATCCGGCCCCATACCGGACCGATCCGCTTGCTGCAGATCCAGTATACCCCGGACCGCAAGCGAACCGATGGAGGCCAAAATAAAAGAACCGATCCGCTTGACCGGACCGATCCGCTTCAGAACCGGACCGGTCCGACTGGGATAAATTCGGCCAGATTCGCTGCAGATTTTTTAGGCTCAAAGTTTTCCTATTTAAAGCCAACTTCGGGGAGTTATTTTTTAAGACTTTTCAAGACGATTTTCAGAGTCCTAAATACTCTAAGTCTTCATATTTTTTGAGTCCCAAGACTCTTTTTGATTCACACCAAAAATCCCAATTACTTTTGTGAATCTTTTGGAACCCTAGAACACAAGCTTTGCTATTGTTCAATCTTTGTAGGGAGATCTTTGCAACCGAGGGCTGCGTGTCATTGCGGAGGGAGTCTCTACAAAGTTTTATGGCTGCGTGTCATTGAGGAGAGCTGCGGTTCTTCCTTCGTTGTTTGGGCTGCGAGTCCTTGGAGGGTGCTGCGTGTATTCTCTTGCTGAGTTCAAGACTGCGTGTCTTTGTGGGTTGGATGCCTGTTGATCCATTGCAGATTTCTCTATGTAATTGTAAGTT
Source organism: Sambucus nigra (assembly GCA_949130495.1). Lineage (NCBI taxonomy): Eukaryota > Viridiplantae > Streptophyta > Magnoliopsida > Dipsacales > Adoxaceae > Sambucus > Sambucus nigra. The sequence continues at coordinate 236,789,294 of OX422220.1, read as the reverse complement.
GCGGCTTGTATATTCATAGTGAAATAAAGGTTTTACCCGAAAGGGGTTTTTTCCTGAATTCTGTGTCTCAGCATATTTTTTGTGTCACATGCTTTATTTATTTATCGGTTGACACACGCACCTTAGATGAATGATTAGGGGCTGAAATTAAATAAGTGTGCTATATTAGAAAGTTGCGAAGTTAATCAATTATCACACGTAATTCTCGCGTTTTCAAATTGGTATCATAGCGGGTTACGCTAATTTATCGCGTGATCCTGATTTTTCGAGGATTTACTTTCTGATACAATTTGTCTACTCACATTTTCAAATTGGTATCAGAGCGGGTTGCGCTAATTTATTGCGTATTCCTATTTTCCGCAAAATCGTGTGATATTGATTTTTTTTTGAAAAATCAGTTTTGTGAAAAATCGCAATTTTTCAATGGAACGCCCATTTAATGAGGAGCCTATTTTTGAAAAAATTCACGACCGTGCTGAAAAATTAAAAAGTTTGAATTTGAAACTTTGCAAAAGAATTAAAGTTTTGGAAAAAGAAAATTCTCTCTTTAAAAGTAAGATTGAATATTTGCAAGAGTTTCAAACTCAAAAAGATATTTGTCGTGAGCACTTTGGTAATTTGTGTACTGATTTTGATTCTTTAAAAATTGCCAAAAAGAAGAGTGATGAGAGAGTCCTAGTTTTAGAGAAGGAATTGGAGGACTTAAAAAATTCTAGGGTTCCCGTTTAAGCCGTCGAGGATAAAAAATTAATCGATGATTTTACGGCACGCGAAAAGACTCTTAGGAATAAGTTTGTTTTAATTGAGGGGGAGCGTGATAAACTATTAAGTTTAATTGATAATTTGAAGAAGGCGTCCCTTAATTTGGAAGAGTCTAATTCTTTGCTTGAGTCAAAAATTTTGAAGTTAAAAAATGATTTGACAGACTCAAGTAGGTTTGATAGTGATGGTAATGGATCATCGTGTTCTCATGCTTCTAATGCTAAAGCCAAAACCATTATTTATTTTAGAGGGTCAACTAATTCCAAGGACGCTAGAAAAGATCACACTTTCGGTGTCATCCCACCCGTTTACACATGCTCATATTGTGGTAGGAATGGTCACCTTAGGCGATTTTGTTTTGATCTTGGAAGAGGTCCTAGGAATTCGAAGTCTATTATTTTGTTGGTTCCCAAAACCCCTTGTCGACGTGTTTCATCCATTTGGGTTACGAAATCACTTTTGGAGGAACTAGATTTTAGACAAGTTGATTCCCGTTTGCTTGCACATGATCCTTCTCTTGCCATATCATATAGATGATTGTGTTTGCATGTTTGTCATACGCTAGTTATGCTTTTTGATATATTTTTACTAGTGTGATGACTTGTACTTTTTGTATATAGTTTTGTTTTAAAATTATTTTTGAAAAATCCAAAAAGATTTTTGTTTTTTGTTTACACCGTTTATGGATGAACACTTAGGATGACCAAGTCACAACATCATTCCATTATTTTCATGTGACTATTTGATAGTGTTTTGAGACAATAGGTCAATTCATCCATGTGCTTTATAATGTTCGGAGTCATTAAGATGTAATTAAGTGTTACTTCCTACATGTTTGACTCATGTTTCCTTTATTGCACACATGCACGGATTTGTTTGATTATTGTGCTTGTCGTATCACATGTTGGTTGGGTGTTTTCACTTCAATCCTGTCCTTAAAACGAACCAAGCGCGATAAATTTTGATAAGGAAATTGTGCATATAAAAACCGTTTTGTGAGTTTGTGTGCTTTGTTTTAAAACGGGGAAGGGCTGCGAAAGGTTCATTTTGCCTTTGCGAATACTAAGCCACCGTTATATTGGACCTAAAAAATGGAGGAATTTTATTATCCGAGGTCCAAAGAGGTTTAAAGAGCCCGAAAAAATTGAAAGGCAATAAAAAGAAATTCATGCCAATTATGGGCCATTCAGGTTTTTGCACCAATTCTCCAAAGTTTGAGAATTTAGATCACCTCTAAAAGAAAATATATATGAGGGAGTTTGGTTGGAGAATTTAAAACGGGTTTGCACGTCCTTGAAATTCTTGAAAATGCGCTATATAGTTTTGGACGTTATTGGGGTGGAAATCATTTGACTTTGATTTGTTGATTTGCATAACACGATGTCATCTAAATTCAACAAATTTTTACACCTAAGGATACCTTTGATGTTCATTCGTTAGGAGTACCCGTATGCATCGTGCACATATGATTGATTGAGTTGATTTACCTATCGAATGTGTTCACACCCATTCATTCCGTTTCCATGACTTGGTTGTTTGAGTCTAAATCCATGGTGTGATTTTTGTATCATATTTGTTCAAATTGGTATCTTTTCTTTGTATGAAAATTTTGAAAACTCAAAAATAGTTTGTTTTTTTTTGTATACCGTGACACCCCGATTTTGCTTATTTGATTCATTCTTCTCATTTGTCTATTTGGGGACATCATAAAAAGGGGGAGAAAGAATTATCATATTTATGGGGGAGTTTGTATTTTGGGGGAGTTTTTGAGATATAGCTTATGTTTTTATCATATATTGGTATCCATGTTTATCTCATTTCAAACTCGATATGTCACGTGGTATTTGCTTTGTCTCATGTGTGTAGGTATGAAGATTGAAGATCAATATGTTGCACACCCTGATGAGAAAAGCTTTGAGATTTGATGATTGTTGAAGATTGAAGAACAAACGATGAAGATTTAAACATTTGTATCTTTCCATCTTTAGGGTTCATGGGAGGGTAGATTTGTATAGGTCATTAGTTGATAATTCGGATATTTTTTTATGTATGTACCGGCATAGACATAGGGGGAGATTTGTAAGGACATTTTTGTCCATTATCAATTTGTATGTCGTACGCCGTTACACCGTTGAAGAAACTCAAGATCGCATCTACATCAACGGATCCGAATATCAAAGCGTCTTCAACATCATAGCCTCTGCGAGAATGAACTTGGTAAAATTTTGTTTTTACGTTCCTTAAAGTTCATATTTAGTATTGGGAATTTTTTATAAAATGGTTTTTACAAAAATAAGAAGTAAGTTTTTTAAAGCAAAATGAGGCTTTTAAAAGGATTTTATTTTTCTGGGAAAACCGGACCGATCCGGCCCCATACCGGACCGATCCGCTTGCTGCAGATCCAGTATACCCCGGACCGCAAGCGAACCGATGGAGGCCAAAATAAAAGAACCGATCCGCTTGACCGGACCGATCCGCTTCAGAACCGGACCGGTCCGACTGGGATAAATTCGGCCAGATTCGCTGCAGATTTTTTAGGCTCAAAGTTTTCCTATTTAAAGCCAACTTCGGGGAGTTATTTTTTAAGACTTTTCAAGAAGATTTTCAGATTCCTAAATACTCTAAGTCTTCATATTTTTTGAGTCCCAAGACTCTTTTTGATTCACACCAAAAATCCCAATTACTTTTGTGAATCTTTTGGAACCCTAGAACACAAGCTTTGCTATTGTTCAATCTTTGTGGGGAGATCTTTGCAACCGAGGGCTGCGTGTCATTGCGGAGGGAGTCTCTACAAAGTTTTATGGCTGCGTGTCATTGAGGAGAGCTGCGGTTCTTCCTTCGTTGTTTGGGCTGCGAGTCCTTGGAGGGTGCTGCGTGTATTCTCTTGCTGAGTTCAAGACTGCGTGTCTTTGTGGGTTGGCTGCGTGTTGATCTAGGGGTGTGCATGGTTCGGGTTGGTTCGGTTCCATTATGGAACCAGAACCAGAACCGAAATGGTTCGGTTCTCTGGTTTTGGAACCAGAACCGAACCGAATATTTGTGTAGAACCGAACCGAACCGAACCAATGGTTCTCGGTTTGGTTTGGGTCGGTTCACGGTTCTTGTTAATTTGTGATTAAATTAAAGTTTTAACCATGAAATTACCATTCAAGTGTGGAATTAAATAAAATAAATAAAGTTAATGAAATTAACTTGAATATCCAAACATTCAAGAATAAAATACATGAAATTAACTAGAATATTTCAACAAGGTAATGATTAAAGCATCATCCGAAATACATATTAAATTCAAATACATATTAAAGCATCATCCGAAATACATATTATCATCCCCTCAAAAAGAGCTGATCTGAAATACATAATAAATTCAAAATTCATAATAAATTTCATCCACGCAAATAGAGATTTTTCCTTCCAAATTTCCAATTGAAGTCATCTTCCTTTGTTCAACTCGGTGAAGCGTTTCTGCAAAAAAAAATTATATGTTATATATGTATTTTGTATATAATTATATGTTAACTAACTGATTATATGTTAAGTTATAAGTTATAACAGTCTTTTATATATGTTATATATATAATTATTTGTTATAATAACTCTAGACATCGATTTTGGAGACTCCTCAAATTTCAGTTTCAAAAATTTCGGACAGGGCTTTTACTGAATATGTTAACATATATGTTATATATGTTAACATATATAACTGTTATATATGTTAAACATATATAACAGCTGTTATATATGTTGACATATATAACATCTGTTATATATGTTAAACATATATAACATTTGTTATATATGTTAAACATATATAACAGATGTTATATATGTTAAACATATATAACAGATGTTATATATCTTATTTCCCACCTGATAGGCCTGCATTGCTCTTTAAACTCCCAATTCCCACCTGCTCAAGCTTCCTAGTAAACTCACAATGCCTAGTATTTAACCTCTCTCTGCTTTCTTTAATAAAATTTTCAATAAAAATCTCATCCGATAGCATTGAGGCAATCAAGTGTTGTGTTTGCGTCGAAATTAGTCCAAAACTGGACATTTTTCGTGCAACGTGTATGAGATCGCGATTGCAATTAACTTCCTCGATGATCTCAGCGATGCTGATAAAATCAGGCTTGTTGAAGACTGTGGCAGCATATATCTCATCACATACTAAATGGATGTTTTTGTTACTGATGAAGCTTACTAGGCTTCTTAGTGTCTGTTTGTCTAAGATGGTCCCTAGTGGGTTTGATGGGTTGGTTATGAGTAAGCCTTTTATTTTGATGTTTGCATTTTGTTGACATATATAACAGTTATATATGTTGACATATATAACAGTTTTCGGGAATTATAGCAAATAACATATACCAATTGAAATTTTACCTCAAGTCAACACGGGTGTAGTAGAGAAAACCGCTGCAAGTTCGGGATCTTCCGTGATGACTGCAAATAACATATTTTTACATATTAATAATTCAGTTACATATTAATAAAACAAACAAAAATTGCATAATAAAAGTTACCTGATTCTAGATCCGACATTTCATCTAATCGCATCTCAACTTCTAGTGGTAATGGTGATGCGCGAAGCCAATCTTGTCCACAAATCAAGCACTCTGCTACCTTAGGGGATAGGGAACTACGAAATTGGTCAAGGACGCGCCCCCCCGTGCTAAAGGCCAACTCTGAAGCAACGGTAGAAACCGGTATAGCTAAAACATCACGTGCCACTAGAGCAAGTGTTGGATACCTATAACCATTCAATTTCCACCATGCTAAGATATCAAAATTTGGTCCATCCTTTTCTACCCCTTCATCAAAATACATATCAACTTCGGACTTTGAATCTACACTTTCTCGTTCTTCCAAATGTTTCAAAAACTGCGATTGAAGAGACTTAACTTGCTCACCATTTTCACCTTCCAAGGAATCAACTTCAATATCATTTGAAGATTGAGTGTTCTTTGAACGAGAACTCGTACCGACAAACATTTGATAATGAATGTACATACGATGCATAACTTCTTGTATTCTCGTTGATAACTCATTCACTTTTTCCAAATGATAAATTCTACCATAAGAAAACTCCACATACTTCAACTTGTATCGTGGATCCAACACAACCGCAACCAACAACATCATATTAACTTTCTCAATGTTTCCCCAATATTTATCAAATTTTTCCTTCATTTTTTTAGCCATGATACTCAACCGAATATCACTATGTTTAGCCCAATCACTCAATAATTGTTCAATTGCACACACTTGATGAAAATAATCATTTGACGTGACATACAAAGACCCGGATAAACGTTTGGTCACGTCATAAAAAACTTTCAAAAATTTTGTTAATACTCGAGCATTATCCCAATCCTCCTCACTAGGTACCCCTTCCTTAAGATTGGAGGCAAAGTTTGTTTCAAGTTCATCCAACCTTTCAAATGCCTTTTGAAACTTGAGTGCGGTTTCTAACATGAGAAATGTGTAATTCCATCTTGTGGGGACATCAAGACACAAAGAGGATTTGGACACAATTTGTTCTTGGTCACAACAAATTCCGAATTGTTGTGCTCTTTGTGGAGAACTCCTAATGTATCTCACAACACCACGAATTCTAATAATGGACGTCTCTATCTCTTTCACCCCATCCCTCACAATCAAGTTCAATATATGGGCGCAACATCGCATATGAAAAAATTCACCATCTAAGACAAATGCATTTTTTTTGGAAAGTTTTTTCTTCAAGTGGGCAATAGCAGTGTCGTTAGAGGAGGCATTATCAACTGTCATTGTAAATACTTTTTCTACACCCCATTTAACCAAACATGCTTCAACGGCTTGGCCTATAGCAACACCCTTATGACTAGCAAGGACAGAAAAATTGAGTATTCTTTTTTGTAATTTCCAAGTACTATCAATAAAATGAGCGGTAAGACACATGTAACTCATATTTTGAATTGAGGTCCATGCGTCAGTGGTTAGACAAATTCTCTGTGTCTGATTTCGCAAACCAATTTTTAAATCTGTTTTCAACCTAGCATAAAACTTGACAACGTCTCTAGCAATTGTAGTGCGGGACACATGCTGAAATCTAGGTTGACAAACACTCATAAACAACCTAAAGCCTTCACGTTCAACAAACCTAAATGATAGTTCATCAATCATAATCATTTTGGCAAGTGCCTCTCTACAATCCCCCTGGTCAAATTTCCAAGGTACTAGTTTACTCTCCTCTTCGTCATCCTTTTGAAAAACTAAATTTTTTTGCTTTGTATCTTTATTAAGTGGATAAGCTCTACATCTCCCAAGGTGCTTCCTTAAGGTACTAGTTCCATAAGAACTTGAACATGCATATACAGATGAACAATAGTTACACTTACATTGATCGGCTTTACTCCCATCTTCCTTTTCTATTTTAGTGAAATGATCCCACACATCAGATTTGAACTTCTTTTTAGCTACCCCGGTCGAATCCCCGGCTGCTACTTGTGATGCTTGTGTGGTGGTATTTGTCGTTGGCTGAGAAACAGAAGCTGGGTGACGAAAAGTAGTGTCCGCAGTACTTGACATCTACAAATAAAACAATAAATAAGTTAACATTATAACATTATAACATCATTATAACTAAACCTAATAGCCAGGAGCACAAGTGATAATGAAAGATAAATAAAATCATTTTAACATTATAACATTATAACATCATTTTATCTATTAAACTATTAAACATTGCAACATCATTTTATCATTATACCCAAAAAAATCAGTTTAGTATACCCATTATAGCATTATAACATTATAACATTATAACATTATAACATCTGTATATGCATGTTCAAGTTATAACATTATAGCATTATAACATCATTTTATCTATTAAACGATTAAACATTGCAACATCATTTTATCATTATACCCAAAAAAATCAGTTTAGTATACCCATTATAACATTATAACATTATAACATTATAACATTATAATGAAAGATAAATAAAATCATTTTAACATTATAACATTATAACATCATTTTATCTATTAAACTATTAAACATTGCAACATCATTTTATCATTATACCCAAAAAAATCAGTTTAGTATAAACATTATAAAATCAGTTTAGTATACCCAAAAAAATGTTTAATAGTTTAATAACCTTAGTAGTTGTACTCTCAATAATTTGTATAAGATTGATGGATCTTAATGTTGTACTCTCAGTAAAATAAATATGAAGATTGTGGATCTTAATGTTGTAAAGAACCTACTAATGTCTGAGTGCCAAGAATTACAGGTTTCATATTTACAATCTAATCAAGAAAATTTCAGCTTTCATTCAGGTTTCATTAAGTTTGAAGACGAAATCAAGTGATTTCGTTGGACTTTCATTGAGTTTGAAGACGAAATCAAGTGATATAGTGGAATCGAGAACAAGTTTCTACTGATTTCGTTGATTTCATGGAATCGAGAACAAGTATGTAGAGCATTTAAAGAGCAAATGAAACCATGGAATCGAGAGAAGAAAACTTACTGATTTCGTTGAAGACGACCTGTTGAACTTGAGCTGTTGAGCTCGTTGAAGACGAGTGAAACTGAGGGAGAGAGAGACGAGCTGTTGACAGCAATAGGGAGTGAGAGAGAGACAACAATAGAGAGTGAGAGAGAGACAGTAAGAGACAGCAATAGAGAGTGAGAGAGAGACAGCAATAGAGAGTGAGAGAGAGACAGTAAGAGACAGCAATAGAGAGTGAGAGAGACGGCTAGGTCTTGGAGGAGTTAAATGAATTAAACCCTAGGCCTAAAATATAAAGCTGAAGGACTAAAATGTCCGGGTCTTTTTTCGGTTCTTAACACGGGTTTTCGGTTCGGTTTTCTGGTTCGGGTATATGGTTCGGTTTTCGGTTCGGTTCGGTTTGGTTTATATATGAACCCGAGAACCGAACCGAGTATATCGGTTTTTTTTTTGGAACCAGAACCAACCCAAAATTAAAAAAATCCGAACCAACCCGAACCATAGAGGTCGGTTTGGTTCGGTTCTTCGGGTTTACGGTTTTAATGCACAGTCCTATGTTGATCCATTGCAGATTTCTCTATGTAATTGTAAGTTGCGGCTTGTATATTCATAGTGAAATAAAGGTTTTACCCGAAAGGGGTTTTTTCCTGAATTCTGTGTCTCAGCATATTTTTTGTGTCACATGCTTTATTTATTTATCGGTTGACACACGCACCTTAGATGAATGATTAGGGGCTGAAATTAAATAAGTGTGCTATATTAGAAAGTTGCGAAGTTAATCAATTATCACACGTAATTCTCGCATTTTCAATAATGATAACCGAAAGAATTGGAATAAGACATGCTTACCCCAAAAATGGCTTGAAGTGGAGAATTCCACAAAGTAGATGCGCGCTCGAGAAATTCGAGCGTTTCTTGGCGCTCAAATGTAGGAGTCCTACAAAAATGTTAGGAAAAAAATACAAATAGAAAGAAAATACAATGAAATACTAAATCAAATAAATTCTAAAACAAACTCATCCCCGACAACGGCGCCATCCATTTAATAGAAAGGATTTTGCCGCGGTGCAAGAGTCACCTATGCGCCAGTCGTTTTGAATTCGGCTCACCCGAAACATACAAAAACCTAAACTTATGACTACACTCAACAGGTGAGTATAGCGGCCAAGTACGTGTATCTAAAATCCACAGAGACGAGTTGCTAGAATTTATAGGATTTAATATTCCTAAATAAAAGTGTAAAAATGTGATTACAAACTAAAAAGGAAAAGATGCATAAAAGGGAAATGATTAATCTAGGCGAGGGAAAATAAAGCTAGATTAAAAAAGCGAGTAAAAACTATAGGTTGCGTCGAATATCCCTCACCCGAGTTAATTAGTATAAAATGGTTTCATGGGTCGACGAGTTATTACAAACGCGTCTCGTTTCGACAGTTAATTGAACCAAGGGTTATCACGATCCTAAATCCGCATAAAAGTCTAATAAGATTTTGGCATCAACAAATATCACGAAAATTACGCACGCAAGGTCGTAAGCACGAAACATACATGATATGCCCCGTCAAATCTCCTAGGCGCAATAACTAGGACAACTCACCCGAAATAGACCCGTAAACTCCATCACCAAAGCAAAGTAACACGTCAACCCGAGTGAGTTCAATTCAACACAACCTAGACTAATTTAGCTAGAAAGCATATTAAAAATGCGATAAAGAAAAACGGTAAATAAACGCGATAAATATACACTAGAAAGCAACTAAATGAAAGCATGTAAAGTAAATTAGAAAGCAATAATTAAGGAAATACAAACTACATTAATGGAGAGGGAAGATGAAAGTACCAATTACAAATCCAAATGGGTGCCAAACCAAGAGAGAAATGAAGATTGAGCTCTCAAACCTCAAACCCTAAGCTAAAACTAACCTAAAACCTATTATATTCTAAGATATATGATATTTACAACAAAAATGGTTTATATAGTAAGTGTAATTAAATTAGAAAAGAAAAGGAAAAAGAAAAGAAAAGGTAAAATATCAGCTGAAAACAAAGCATCGATCGATCGATGGTAAAAATATCAGCCCACTGTCTCAGCTCGAGAGAAAAAACTGAATGATCGATTGATCGATCCTTTTGATCGATCGATCGATGGCTACAGGTCTACACAAGCCGCTTGCTGCTTTGGTTTGAATGGATTTTTCTTCCCCTAAAAATCCCGTAACTTCTTCATACGGACTCGAAAGCGTGCATAGTTTGCGGCCACGCGAAGCTTGCGAGGAGGGCTACAACTTCTGTGTAGATTTCAGGCCAGGTGCCCAACCTATGAATTGATCGAATTTCCCTTGAACGTGCGATTGCGTACGGAACTTGAGCGGAATGCGTTCGAACTTCATACTTAGTACCTAAATACCTACAAAAACCCAATTATACCTCATATAGCATGTTAACAATATAAACCGAAGTTATCTGGTTAACAGTCATAAATATAGGGAATAAGATACCCGAGGGGGATAAAATGCGTAGGTTTGAGGGATGAAATACGTAATATTTGTGTCGTATCACATACTTCCCCCATAATAACAAAATTTTGTCTCAAAATTCGGAGACAATCGTTACTAAGAATGGGGATCTTGCAACGTCACATCCTCCAGTACTTAAAGCCAACTTCCAAATAAGGCTCGATCACTATAGCCCCCCTCATAGCAAGCTTGTTTAACACTCTCAGCACTTTATTAGTTATAAGGTCACACCTCAATAACGACACTTCACATTGTGCTCCTACCCGATGACATTCGAATAAGATAAGCCTATACATCATTGGCCCCATTATCTCAATATTATTGGGAGGCCGCACCTCGCTACGTATCAACTACTCGTATTTATCGAAATACAAAACTCCCATCCTGAGAGAAACCATATGAACATCTTACCACTCTTGTTAGTTCTTTAAATCTCGATTTCCGACGATGTAACTCTTACGACAGTCAAAATCCACATAGAACAGTCTGTGGTAATTCCGCTATAGTCATCGGACTCTAACTCGACCAATAAAAAATTCTGATTATCCGCTTACCTTTAAACAACCAGAGGGAAAATAATTAAGGTTCTTCCACACAAAACCTCAATAAGCACTTTGTCCAAAATAAATAGGTATGGGTGCTTACACACAACTCTACCACTTGGTAATATCTTCTCCCTAGTACCGTACTATACTTCACTTACTAGCTATAATTGTTGTGGAAATGAAATGACCACAATGAGTCCAAAATTATATTCATACAGCTCCACTAGTCGTTTATCACCTTTCGCCTACTCCTAGGGTTATAGGTGATACAACCTACTAAAAAAACATTATCCCCACTGCTTCCTGAAATCCTGTATTGAAGGTGGGGTTCAAGGATCTCATCCTAGTTCAGAACAGGGTACTTACCGTCGCGATCCTTCTTTTCAAAAAAATACTGGGGCATATTGTCTAATGGTGTAAATCACCCAAAAGAATAAAAATTACTTTGTTTTAGGTTAACTTGTTCCACACATTTGAAGGAACTCGTGACCTTATCTTGAGGTTGGAAACCCATCAAAGAAATTTACCAAATGGACTGCCCTCTTTCATTACAAGAATCGTCGGCTTGCTACAAAATTCTCTGGTTGATCCTCCTGCTCCAACCGATTTCTATCTATGAGTGGTGCACGCGGAGACTACTCACTATGTCCCGCTCAACATCGAATTCCACTTGTAATGTCCCACATTAAGTGATACTTAATACTCCCCTTCTTTCCTCGGCGTATACCGAAAGTTTCGACCCGTGCACTTTTCTCCACGATGTCCACTTTTCGACTTTCTATACCTTACTAACATCATCATTCCATCTACGCGCAAGTCTCTCCCAAAATTTGACTAGGTAAAACTCCACTCCAAGTGTTTTCCATAATATTTAAATTTTACTCTTCTCAAGGAATACCCCTTCTAAATAGCTTCCCACGGCCTTTCAACCAAATTCGGGTGTGCTACTCTGATCACACACGTATATGTGGATTATCGTCCTTCTCATACGACGCTTTATCCACTCTACTATTTATACTTCATTATATTAGTCCCATATGCATATATTTAACACATGTATTTCCACGTCCCTTTAACTTGGACGATTCTGACATCAGCTAACCAGGATGCCCACAGATCCTATAAACTTTGCATACTGGCGTAAATATCACATACGCTTCACACATAACACTCAATTATATATAGCCCATGTATTCATAACGTGGCTATAACACTTGGGTATCCTCAATCACCTCGAAATCGAAATTTTAAATCCTTCTTAACATCGTTCCACCCTTCAACTCGTGGTGATAAATAAAATTTCCAATGCTTCCTTACCACACAACCGGCTCCACTAACCTTAAATCATAATTTAACTTCCAACTTACAGCTATAATTACCTTCTCATATGACGACCGAGGTACCGTGGACTAATGAACAAACATTTCCCTACTTCCAACCTTACGCTAAGTTTCATGCGTGGGATGTCTTGCAAAGAGAAATCCAAATAAGGAACCCCCTCGATACACTACTACCTAGGATTATCTGTTATCAAAATCCGTTAGGTCCTCCATCCATAACATGTACCCCTATCTTCCCGTCTCGTGACATAAGGCGACCTCTCCTCCCGTAATTACATTTAAATAAGGAACTTTTTGCTAATTGCACTATCGTTCAGCATTGGTGATGATCACATTCCATAAACCTCATACACATACAATCGGGACTCTCAAAACCCTGTCCCCAAACATATGAATATAAGTCTTAAATCCCATGTCTCTAAAGGATAGATATGACAATGGGCTCTTCCTATCACCAAGTCCTGAGTGGTAAGAATAATAACGAGCTAAATCTTTTCGCTCAACAGTATACCCAATACACATCGAGTCATACCAATAAAGTCCCTACCCATACCAGGATTAAACATCTCGATACCACTATTCCCTTTGAAGTCTAATATATGATATAAATGTGAGCCGACCCTCTCGCAGGTGAGGCTTTTCCAGAATAAAACATTCTGCACTGGAGCAGCAACCCCGATAAACTTGCGATTTTCGCCCACTATCGGTCTAATTATTACTATTAAATCTATAATCAGGATAATATCATACTCGTATAACACATCACTAAAAGGAGTGATCTCAATAAGGTATATACCACTATGAATACACCCATTCATCCTCCGCAGATAACACTAAAGATAACCCCGCTATACCCGGGAGAACATTCACATAATAATAACGTTATCGATATACGTACTAAGCTCGTCTCATATGAGAATATAACAATAATAAAAATGTAGTGAATCGCTCGTGTCACATAGAACACGCCTCATCCTCCGAGGATAAAACTCATATTTCTACCTTACCAATCGCCCTGGCTGCTCAAATGTTTTCTCGGACATAACACGCTCGTCTGAACCAAACCGAAAACTACATTAACCATTACCCTTGCTAGGCACCATACATTTGTCCCTTTACTCGCTTCAGGAAGAATTAATGCATGCGTCTTTACTCTCCACAAAATACCTCCATACATAATCCACTTATCTCCAGTCATACTGACCATATTAGGATTGTCCTTCTCTCGAACTTTGGTAGGCTCAATCCTGATGGCTACCCCCATTGTTCCCTTAGCTTTGTTGGACCTAAGGAACATACTACGACTTTCACCATCGCTTGGTATGTATTCAGCTATCCGAATAATTTAAATGGGTCCCCTAATGGGTCTCCCACTTGTGGTGTTTCACTAACAGCATTTTATCCCGTCTTACTCTCCGAATAAATCTTTTGATTCTTTTAGCTCCCTTCACAAAGAAACGTTAACATCTCTATAAAAATGCGTGACATTGTCACCATATGGATCGATTGTCCATCAGAATTCCCTTTAAGTGTTGTCAACTATTCTTATGATTCAATTTCCCACTTGAAATCCTCTTCTCCATTTGTATCTACTTCATCCGGCACAAGATTTGCCAACTAATTAAATTCATTTTCACACCTGGACCTCTGTTCGTCTTTCCTATGATGAGTTCAGAACAACGTTCACATCTTATCCTGAACATCTGATGAAGGAACTTACGGTCAAACTATACCTCAGATTCTCCCATTGACGCAACTTCCCACTTCTAAATATGGTGGTTGACTTCCACCATTATAACTTTGCTCTGATGAGCCAAGAAAATTTTACCCCAAATATTCAATTCTAGTTACCCACACTCCGCCATAAGTCGAAGTCCTTGGATATTTTACCTTATTTGGTTAACACACACAATTCCCGCATTTCTAGAACTTCCACTGATAGTTCTCTTCAATGCTTCGTCCGACTCTTTCCGAGTCCTACCATGTTGGGCGAGTCTAATTTGGTACCACTTTCGATTATAATAGCACTTGAAAATCATATGTTGCACCCTAGCCGTCTTTATAGTCCTGGCTTATCGTGCAATGATAGGGGTGACCTCGACTACGATCATCATCTTCGAATATACTCTACAACCTCAACTAAGCCCTGCCTCCTACTGTCCACCCAACGACCCTCGCCTGTTATACTTCATTGTTCGAACACGCCCGAACGCAAATCAGATTCACCAATATGCACGTTATAGAAGGAGGACGAAATCTCACCATAGTAATCAACAATCCTAAACATAGGGCTCTATATTAAAGAAAGTAACACTGAAAGCATAATAAGCCGCACAAATCCTAAGGACACTAGAACCTGATGCCCTGATACCACCTGTAACACCCCGTCTAATTAAATAATGGGTGATCAGTCCTTTATTAAATTAAATCAAAGTGTCTGGTTGGTTCATTCTTAGCATCACTGTCGAAAATATTTTTTTTTTATGAATCACCTAATAAATAATTAAGCTAAATGTCAAAACATTTCATGTTATAGATTAAGTCCTATCGTTATGATTTAATATACGAAACCATTTTCATTCATGAACAGAGATAATAATATTAAATACCAAACTATCCGAGTGGAATAAACAAGCTAGATTAATCCAACCAAATAAAGTATCCTAAATCAAAGGACAATGAATTAATTAAAACTATCCCAATTAAAGATGAATACTGAAATAATAAAGAGTACAAGTCTCGCTGAACTAAACAAAATCGAAAATGGGTGACACATGCCCCATCTAAAATGACTAAGAGAAGAGCTAAGATGTCAAGCATGAAGTCGTCTAATGCAAAGGCCTGCAACTCCCACACTAGCTGCAGCACGTCAACAGTCCAAAGATCTAAGTCTGATGCCCCTGTGGCTAGGCACTAGTAATATATATATATATATACACAAGAGAAAGAAGAGATGATAAGAAACGGGTGAGAGCCCGAGTGTAAAATGGCTTAAAATTAGTTTAGCAAGTATATAAAATGCTCACCAGTTGATATTACATACATGTTAGTGCCTTGACATTCACTTGAGAATTCTCACCTCTCAACTCATGTGTACGCCTAACGTACTACTGAATTACACTACATGACGCTAACCCAATTCACTAGTTCTTATAAATCCTAATTCATGTGATCGAATAACTATAATTTATATATGATAACTTTCCTTATGAATACACAAAGTCGGCTATGTATATCACAATATAGATTTAAGTTCCCAGACACTTAATTTGATTAATAACAATTATTCAATTTCATCTACTTACAAGCATTGTGGATGAATAACATGTGTGTATATATATATATATATATATATATATATATATATATATATATATATATATATATATATTCATCATTCATATAATATATATACTAATCGGGCACCCAACATAAAATCTATGGTGCTGGCATACTCTGCTATCAAGTCCCCGTATCTCTCGTACAAACGAAAATACTAGTTCGGAATCACTCTCGAACTGTATTAACACAAAACACACATAGTTACAAGTCACTAAGAGGTCATCATCTTAGGATCGGCTGACTATCATTTCGAGATAGCTTGTACCAAGGATGCTATATTCTAGGGTATAAGTCAATATCCCCCATAAAGGTCACATCGAGATAAAACTGTTCCGGCGCGAAAAACCTCCGAGATATCAAGTAACGCGGGTATGATTACACACATATATTCATATAGTAAATATTCGTACACATATATTTATATTTACATCATCAAGATAGGTACACACACGACCCATATGATATTCTGACCATACGCGACATGTAGCGCCCGATTCCTACGTCTAATTAATTCACCCTTTAATATTATCAATTAATGCAAGTTCCTAAATACTTATTAACCCCCGAAGTGTATCCTAACGTAATATCAGTAGGTGTATTCTCTATAACACATTGTCCTAAGTCGTCATTAACTTGCACAACGCACAATCTATCGCACACACGATCATAACCCATTTTATTCCCTCGTAACCCTACCGTTAATTCTCATACAAAGTTGCACTACCCGTACCCTAACCACAAACCTAATGGTCCTTCCCAAGTCCCATTAGGGTAAATAAATTATGTATAACGGTTACCACAAAGCAGCGTTGGGTTAATCATGAAAAATGGAACGAGTTTCAAATTTTAAAAGGGGTCGATCGATCGATCAGATATTGCTCAGATTCTGCGAATTTAAGCCTACGGGTTTCAATCAAATTTATCCTCAAAACCTCTATTAAATCAACCTAATCTCCTAACCAAACATCACAAACATTATAGTAATAGATATGAACGATTTCTAGTGTAAAAACTTCAATAAATCCTTAAAGAATTATCATTCAATGGGGGCAATTAAAGATTATTAACTGAAACACTAATTCTTCATGATTTTCCAAACATTTCAATATTTTTTTTCCAGATTTCTTCCTCTATTATCATTACAAATTCGTGATTTATACTCTACACCTGGTAAGGACTTCAGCCTACATGTATTCTCATTAAACATGCGAATTTATTCTTCCAAAACATAAAAATATTCATGAAAACATGCAATTATTCTTTTTGCTTTAACATGGATGCATTATCAACTCAAGAACAGCAAGATAGATACTTGCCTCAAGAATATAAGTCTGAATGTTTGAGATTTGACGATGTGGTTGTGTTCTTCTTCCTCCGATCTACATTCCGGCGGTGTTTGCGGCGAAGACAGTGCAACTATGGTGGCTCTAGCCTTGGGGAGCTCCTCACCTTCCTCCTTTAATGGCCTCTGTGAAATATGCAGGTTCTCACCCTAGAAGACAACCTCTAACACCTGATATACTTCTCTATTTTTCATAGGTAATTAAATACCAAAAATAAAAATTACCAAAATGCCCTCCCGGGATGCCGGTTAAAATGGTTCTGAGACCCAAACTAAACCCCCGTGTACACTTTTCTGATTATCTCGACCCTTTCGGACACATTGGCACGCTCGAAACGACCATACAGGTGAGAATTAATTCACTTTTAATTTTATTAAATTAGTCCCGATACGACTGACACACACGTCCCGACTTAGTTTCCATAACTGTCGTATTTTTCACTCACGACAACTTTAATATTTTATAATCATATATTTGTTTACTCACTAAGTAATATTCAACATAATTATCACCAATAAATACTAACTCTCATCGCTAATAATTATTTAATTAAATCCGAATTAATTATAAATAAATTTTCTCCATTTAAATTAATTAATCCCAATCTCATAATTAAAATAAAATACGTAAAGGGTAAAAGGGAATAACTGGTCATATCTCGAGTATAAATGAATGAAACGTCTAAGCAAATATGTAGCGTCCATCGATACTGTCGGCAAGAATAAATCTATATTTACTGTCCCGGTTGTTGCTGCTGCACACCTGGGGTGTAAAAAGAAAAACTAGAAAAGACAAAAACATGTTATGTAAGCCCAAGATTAACCGCAAGTAAATAATTTTTTTAAATCTTTTAAAATCGTAGCTTACTACTTCCAAGATTAACCGATCACACTCACATGAGAGAAATCTCACCTCTCAACTACAATGTGCACCTAACGTGTCCATTTTAATTTTCCTAATTAAACTATATGGTCTAACTAGAATATACAACTTTTATGTAAGCCCAACTCCGCTAATACTCTCAATTAGCTAAGTCTAACTACTTTCACTAGGTATTCATTTAAAATAGTATTTTAGTGACACACTTGTTATAATTCAAATAATCACGAGATAAACATACATAGCCATATACGTGCTATAATTAAATACACATGTTATATAATATAAACATAAACATAAACATATATCTCTCATTATATACATATAACCGTACCCCTAGAGATTGGATCTCTCGGATACATTCCTTGTGTGTCATCGAGCCATCGGGTCGGAATACATACACACTTCACACCGAGCCATCGGGTTGGAATCTCACCACCGATCCCAAATGAATACACATACAATGGAGGCAATCATAGCCATATGCCTTGAGGTCTCGACCATACCACCTCGCACCCAACCAGACTCAACTAACACCTGTCCTCATGCATGGATAGTGGGTATGCAATAGTGCTATGACCTGGGGAATCAATCCAACACCTACTAGTCAATGTTAGGGTCGACTTACCACTACGTGCAACCTCTTCTGATAGCACTACCAAGTAGGTATGTTTAACAAGCAAGTATCATACACACACATGCACACACACGCGCACACACACACACACACACACACACACACATATATATATATATATATATATATTTATTTATTTATATACACGTCCACCTAATATGTATATATAATAACCGAATTCGTACGCATATTCCCATCACGCATGGTTCATCCAAATCCCAAAGTTCATCCCAACTTCTCGATATATTTACTTAAGTAGTCCATCATATGAGCGCCCCAGTAATCTATTAAATTCCCACCAATAAGTTGTGAAAAAAATCTATTTTTAATTAATTATCGAATCACTTGGAAACCCTCCAACGTACTCGCTCGAGTTCATAATAATACCCAAAACATTTCCCCGATTTAAATTCGACCGCCAAACCATGGGTCGTTCGAACGAAATACCCATCTCGTTCGAACGTAAAATAGTACCTCATCTGAATGGAAAACCTAGCTCATTTGTATGAAAGGCAATGCCTTGTTCAAACGAGATTCGAATGAGATTCCAGATAGCAGACCCGAAGTTCTTCTTTTTAGGTGGGATTCATCCCTAACCTCCCAACATTGTTTCTAGGGTTCTCTATACCCATATTCCCAGAGTTTTAATTCATAAATCATCCATATAACCCAATCCCATCGCTATCTATCTATCTATCTATCTATATATATATATATATATAACATCGAAATCATCACATATTCAAGATTTAAAACTCATATATCAAGGTAATCATCATTTACTTATCTCCCATCTAAGTTCATTCTCTTCTTCCATTAAAACCCAAATTTTTATGAATACAATCCACCTAATTTATTCATCTATTCTAGTTCATG
Organism: Sambucus nigra; assembly: GCA_949130495.1. Taxonomy (NCBI): domain Eukaryota; kingdom Viridiplantae; phylum Streptophyta; class Magnoliopsida; order Dipsacales; family Adoxaceae; genus Sambucus; species Sambucus nigra. The sequence continues at coordinate 236,769,552 of OX422220.1, read as the reverse complement.
TAATCATTACCACTAGATTCATTAATCAATCATCAAGTTCAGTTTTCATAATCAAACTCTTGTTTTATAATATAATTCAAGAAAGTAATTAACTACAACTTGGAATGCAACATAAAACAAGTATCTACTTGCCTTAATGGATTACAAATCCGAAGTTCTTTAATCTGGGTTGAACCTTCTCTTTAAATCCTTCCCTCTTGCATCTTTTCTCTTCTCTAGTTTTTTTTTTCTCTCAATTTCTTGTTTAAAAAGTGAAAGGTGGGTGTCATCCACCTTCTAAACCCTAATAAGTCTTTCCAAAATTTAAATCCCGTTCTAAAAAGTTTTTGAAACCCAAACACAACACTTGGGTACCTATTCTAGACTATTTTAACCTTTTTCGGAACTCCCGCGCACTCAAAAAGGTAATTCGAGTCACCTAACTCCAATTATGATACTTTTTTATTAATTGGGTTCGACATATGTGTACCTTACGCATCTCCCTTAAATTATATTGATATGTTGATGTCACACCCTATCGACCTATCACCAATTAAACTGTTGCTATCACTCATACGCGAAATATAATAAATCATATAACTATTTACTTATCATGCACAAGTAAATAATAATTCTAATAAATATTAATTATTTATCTCACTAATTAATATATACTAAAATCTAATTTAAATTTTCTCGATTGAATTAATTATCAAACACACACGAAAATTAAATAATCATAAAAGTACGGGGTATTACATCATGTCATGTAATCCAAACTGAGGTATGTAGGTTGAGGTAAGTAGGTAGAAGTCTCTGTGCATGTGCATATGCATGTGTGTGTGTGTGTGTGTGTGTGTGTGTGTGAGAGAGAGAGAGAGAGAGAGAGAATAAAAAAGTTATGGTAGCTTTACAAATAGGTCTTGTTTTCATAAAACCTTCTTTAATAGATTTTATAAATATAAAATTCTTCAATAGATCTTATTATAGAACAAATCCCCCCCCCCCCCCCCAATAACTCCTATAATAATTGGTCATACATAGGGGTGGATCTGCTATGGAGCAAGGAGGGGCAGGGCCCCTCATGAGTTTTCGGCGAAAAAAATATCGAGAATTTTTTTTAGGGGCACTATATATAAAGATAGAAAATTAGATGTATAAATAATGAAGTTTCGCAACTTTTAGGGTAAAAACATAATAAGTTTAAAAACTTTAAAACCTTACTCACCTCCTTTCTTCTTGAGAATGTCGCTTTTTCTATCTTATTTCTTTCTCTCTCTCACCGTGAGATTTAATCACAGCTCCAACTCCCTCCATTCCTAAACTCCACGACTTTGTCGCCGATGCCGACCTACATCCCCCTCCATTCCTGACCCTGTCACCTTGCAATTAGACTCCTCTGCTCCTCTCCCGCAAAGGCCAAAAAGTGTGTTTTGTATTTGACTTGTTATTTTATTTTTATAGTGTGATTTTTAGTTTATTATTGACGTTAGTTAATTAACGTTAGTTTACTGATGTTAGTTAATAATGTTAATTTATTGATCTTAGTATGTTAATTAATGTTAGTTTACAGATTAATTTATTGATGTTGGTAATCTTGATGTTATATTAGAGATTAGTTTAACTTGTTGTTAGTTTATAGTAAATATATTTTTAAGACTATAATTTGTATAAAACTCGAATTAACCCATAAAAAATTACATCGTGGGCTTCTGCCTCTGAACCTCCGACACCACTCGAAAGCCCCCTTGACCAAAAAATTCGGAATCCACCATTATTTACACGTGTAGTAATTGTTTATCACATATTTATTTTGCATAGGCAAAAAAATATTTAATACTTGTTGATACGGGTAGTCATTATTACTACATGTTTACTAATGGGATTTATTGGATGAAAAAAACACAAGATAGGTGAAAATTACAAAGTCAAGTGAATTATATAGGTATTATTGACTTTCTTTGTCAGTTATTACTACCAAATGTATGTAAAACTTTTTTTTTCACTTGAGGAGTTTAAGGTATGTTTAATATGTAATTTTTTTTTTTCAGTTGAGGAGTTTAAGGTTTGTTTAATTCCCGTTATTTCTTATGACCAATGTGACAAATAGTGATAAATGAAAGATTTATCAACTATTTTGTGTGTTTGATTATCCTTATTTGTCATAATTTTGTTTTCATGGGCACTCTTGTCCACATGCAAATTGGTCATCCTTTTTTCACTTTTATTAGCAAAATTTACTTTGGTATATATCAAAGTAAATTTTTCCCACAAAAATTGTCTTCCTTTTTAAAACTTCTTTTTTGTGGTTCTTGAAAATTATTTTTGTCATTAGAATTTTTATTTTGTTGAAAACTGTTTTTTGAAAAACTATTTTTCAGTTAAAAACTTATTATTATTTTTTTGTTAAAACTATTGTTTTTAAAGCAGTTTTTCAGTTAAAATTGTTTTCTTTTTGTTAAAAACTGTTTTCTTGTTCTTGTTAAAATTTGCTATTATTTTGTTAAAAACTATTTTTAAAAATTATTTTTTAAATCTTTTTTAAAACTATTTTTCATAAAAAAATGCTTTTATTTTGTTAAAAATTATTATTTTTGTAGATCAAACATTTAAAATCATGATTTGTCATCTGAAAAATAAATATTATTATACAGTCTTACTTTTGTACCAAACACACCCTTGTTGTTAATATCAACTATAAAGGACTTAAAGTGTCAAAGACTGATTATTGAGGGAGTTTAGTACAATATGTCCCTTCTTTTATATTTTGTCCCTTCTTTTTCATGTTATGAGTCATTTTAACCTCATCAAAACACTACCCCTTTATTCCCGCTTTTGGTTTGCTCCGGACAAAAAGAAGTCACCCATTTGACTAGAATTGCCCTTGAAATCAACACAAAACCCACCCTTTGTGTCCTTTCTGAGAAAAAAGAAAGCAGGGTTAGAAATGCAAACTGGGCCACTAGAATAAATTAAGGAGAGACACTTCTACACACACTTTTCAGAACGCGTGGGCCTCCTCCAAATAATTTCATGTGGAAAAATGAATGTGTCGCTTATATTTAGTTCAAATACTATGGAGAATTAATAAATTAGTATATCACATTACGTTAACTTTATCAAAGGTTATCTATAAATTTGGTCATCAACTAGCGTATCTATTTCATTCAAACTTATCGTTTATTAGTCTTCCACCCTCATTTGTTATTTGTTTTGTATTTCAGTTATATATTGTAAGTTTGATACCTAAAAGTGTCATAGGTATTTCTGAATTATAAAAAAATAAATAAGAAAATGTCATAAAAATACACTTTTTTAGTGTCAAGATATGCATACCTTTATTTCTCAAAGTCATAATACATGTTTCAAGTTTGATGAGAGCATTTCTAACACAATTATACATTTTATGTATGATGGTATGAACATTTCCACATAACCACATAATGCTGTCTAAATTGTTTTAATGCAATTTGATAAAGTCAAGCAAATTATACATACATACAACAAGTATGCAACATGTGTAAGGCACAATCATTTTATAATTTATTTTAAAATAAAGAATATATATTGCACGCATGCACAACTTGATAAAGATGTGTTTTATGTATGAGTAATGATACGGAGACCCAGTTTTTGGACCCCTTTTCCAAATCCGGTGGTGTGTTAGATACACATTGGGTGAATTTTTACTTCACATGGGATTCATTATAAACATCACCTAATGTGTATCTGACACGTCACTAAGTTTGAAAAAAGAGTTCAGAACCAAGTCTTCCTATCATTATTCTTTATGTATACACAAACTCATGCGATGTATAATAAATGATTCTTTACTAGTAGTATATGCATCAAGTAGCTAGTGTAGGAAGGTATGATTAACTACAACATTGTCTATTTTGTTTATAAAGAGAATTAAGGTAAATGTTATGTTCCTTCCTATATTTGAATTTTTAGGACAATATTTTTTAAGTTTATAAATCTAGTCCTTGTGGTACAATAACATTTATTTATATGGTCCCTTTAGAGTTAAGAGTTCATTTTTTTGGTCCGCACCAGTGACACCATTTTTCACCATTTTTCAAAGTACATTTTAGTATAGGGACTAAATTTATAAAATTATTTGGAGTGTCCTATTTTTTATACATTTTAAGAATTATGAGGATCTTTTTCCCAAAACCCCCTCGCTTATATTACTTATGTACATGGCAAGGGGAGGTGGGGGCATGTGGAGGCTCAAGCCCCCATGAGTTTTTATTACAAAAATAATTTTGTAGGTAAAAAAATTTAGGGGTAAAAATTGAATGTTTTAAAACCTATGTTAAAAAGAGGTAAATACCAATAGTTAAAAAGTTTTCATACTTACTTTTCCTTATAGCCTTTCACTTTACAGGGAGTGGATCACAAGTGAACCTAAAAATCGAACTTTTTAATGAATTTTAACAGAAAAACATCTAACAACCCATTAATTTTAATTCCTATGGTGTAATTGGTTCGCACCAGCGGCAACGGACACTCGTATCGATCAGATATTTTTTTACACCCCCACCCCCACCATGGCAACCCGTACCCCTGAGTAAACATTCCAGCAACTTATTTTTTTTTAAACTAGGGGTCTGCCATGGTGGGGGTAGGGGTAAGGGGATTTTGGGTCACACACGTATCCGTTGCCGCTGGCGCGAAACAATTACACCATAAGAATTAAAATTAATGGGTTGCTAGTTTTTTTTTTGTTAAAGTTCATTAAAAAGTTCGTTTTTAGGTTCACTTGTAATTCTCTCCCTCACTTCACATGCTTATTTTTCTTTTTCAATTTGGATATTTGCTTCTTCTCTCAAAATCTCTCTGCTTCTTCTATCAACACAGACCTCCATATCCACATGCTCCTTCCCCCCGTCCCAAAAAATTACAAGACAATACAACATTTTGTTCCACTCGTTAAGCTTTGAGGTTATTTATTTTTCTTTATATAAATATCACTCTATCTCATTAACTCTATTTTTTTATGGTTGTATTTTCCAGTGTTTGAATTTTTGTGTCAATTAAAATTTATTTCTCCTCCATTTGAGACCACTCCTCCCATTTTGACGAGTATGTCGTCTCTCTCTTCCTCTCGATTTCCCTCGGCTCTAATTTTAGGGTGAAATGTTATAGTTTTATACAATGAAAATTCACAATTTGAAATGTTACTATGTTTGTTTTGTTAGAGATCGATGAATATATTATATATTTGTGTCTTAACAGTTAACTCATGAAGAATTATTTTAAAAGAAAGCACGGGTCAACATCCACGTCACCTATTGAGAGAAATGTAGAACATGAATATATTTTGGAGGATATTCAGGCTGATTCGACATTTAGAACTCAAATTTCTCGTGGAAATCCTAAATTAGAGGACAAAATCCATAGAGCCTATTTACAGAAAGGTCATTATCAACCTCGTGTTCACAACTTTTCATATAAAACTGTGGGAAAATAATTGAGGCATTTCAACCCCGCTTGGTTCAATGAATTCTTTCCTAAACATAGTGTTACTACTAATGTCGCATATTGTTTATGTTATTACCTTTTCAAGCCAAATATGGCTGAGAAAGAAGACGCCTTTGTGGGTAAAGAGTTATCAAATCAGAAGAAAAAATAAATATTTAATATTCATGTTGGAAGTCTTAGTAGTACTCACAATTAAGCTTTGAGAACATGTCGCGATTTAATGGACCCAAATCAACACATTTAGATAATTTTCTTCAACCAATCACAAAAAAATAAAAGTGAATACCGAACATGTCTAAGTGTGTCAATCAATTATATTCAATTTCTTTTACACTAAGGACTTGCATTTTATAGTAGTTATTGATACAAAAAATTATCCATCTATGTAGACCAATCAGAAATGTACACTTGTCTCTTTACGTGGAAAAAATCCTAGTCAGTCACCATTTAATTAGCCCCGAAGATTGTTGCTCGGCAGGCAGGCCGACCAACATGAAAAATGCAAATCACTAAAGTAGATAAATAGTCACCACCTAAGGAAACAACCAAGGGTCCTCCCATACATGGTCTTGACTATCATCCATCACATTCATTATGTACGGGTGTAAATGCTTGAATATATAAAGGCATTCCAATCTTTTATCTTCGAGTCACTATAAATACATTTTATTCCTTTCACAAAAGGCAAGATAGAATGTATTCTAGGTTATTCTTCTTGTAGCAAGAGTACCTAGATTTCTGTAATCACTCAATTCAATACAATCACAGTGGACGTAGGCTTTTATCCACAACCAAACTACTTAAAAAACTCCTTGTCTCTTGTGTTATTATTTCATTGCATATTATATTTTATTTGTGATTATAAAATTGGATCTAGTCCATTTTTTGACATCAACAGATTGGTTCCGTCTGTGGGAACATGTGTCTATTACCGTTATTTATCTTCTATGTCTTTGTTCAAGGGAAAATTAATGACCCATATGTTCCACCTACGTCAGCCGACTTGAATGGAATTCTTGCCACTATTTTTGGGGTCAAGATGCCATGCAGGAAACCATGAGGCAATTGGTTCAATCATTACAAGCCAGGCCTCCATCTCTTTCTAGGAAAAATACGATTCTTTCTCTGAGGAGAGAAATGCCACCTCCGCCTCCAAGTCATAGCCGATATAGCTATTCCAGGTCTTCACGTGATAGGTCTTACCGTCCGGGAGTAAGCTCGTCGCTCAGATCTAAAGAATTCTATGATGAACATTCTCTCTTTACTGAAAGGTCAAGCATTTTAGAAAGATTGAGCATAGCTTTGCCTTTTGATCGTTTGGGACCCCGAGCAAACAAGAACCACCCCAGAGAGTTATCCATATTCAGTGAACACCCAGCCGAACATCGTGAAGCCTCAATCAGATCCACATCAAGCATCCGACAATCTGTGCACATCGAGTAGACTTCTTAGGAAGAGAGATTAGCATAAACACATAGTCAGGACGATCGAGATGCTTCGAACAGATCCAACTCAGGCATGAAAATGATCAAACTAACGATTAGAAGATCCGTTGGGAGAAATGGACAAGATAAAGAATCCGTTGCAACAGAATTTTGTCAAGGGATCTCCTTTCATCCAGGCAATTGTTGATTTCCCAACTCCATACAAGTTTAAAACCCCAGTGGTTACCCCTAAATATGATGGTAAAACTGACCCCGTTTTACACATTAAGCCGTATCAGGCTGCAACTGACATATATTCTATTCCTAATGAAATGAGATGTAGAGTTTCTTCGAGCACCATTACTAGGCCAGCCCAAATATGGTACAATAACTTGCCCTGAGGACAAATTACCAACTTCAGTCAACTTGCCGAGCTGTTCATCAGTAACTTTTATTTTGGGGCCAAGCTAGTTAAGAGAGTATCCCATCTCCTAAGTGTCAGGTAGTGAGCAATGGAAACCACCAGAGAATACATTACCCATTACAACAACGAGAAATTAGAAGTGGTTGATTATGAAGAGAAAAAAACCACCATCATTTTAATAAGAGAGAAGTTATACTACACTTTGGCAAAAGATCCTTCCAAAATCATGACTAAGCTCATGTCTAAAGTAAGAAAAAACATGAATGCCGAGGAAGCAATAGCTATAAAGCAAAGTCCCGCCACCAAGACTAAGAAGAAGGAGAAGAAATAGAAGAAAGATGATAAGCCCAAAAAGTATGGAGCATATACTCCATTGACGATCAATATTCACCATATACTGGAGGAAATTAAGCACAATAAAGATTTAAGATTGCCCGAGAACCTGAGGGCGCCACCTAATAGGAGGGATAAATATAAATATTATGGGTTCCATAAGGATCATGACCACACGATCGATAACTGTATTGCTTTAAAGAACGAAGTGGAATCCCTCATTCGTCGAGGAAAGCTGAACATATTTGTTGATCGATGTGAAAGACGAGAAATCGTAGGAAGGCCAAATTCTCCCTGCAAACCTAGAGATGATAAGAAGCGAAACCATGACGATGGTTATGAAGATGATCCCGGCCTGTCAAAAAAGACAAATAACTAGAGAACCTCAAATTTCTACGTTAACATGTTTTGCAAGGGTTAATTGAGTTTATAGGTATTTGGATGCTAAGTGTGAAGTTCGGATGCATTCCGCTCGATTTATGTACGCGATCGCACGTTCAAGGGAAATTTAGTCACTTAACAGATTGGGCACCTGGCCTAACATATGCACAGAAGTTGTAGCCCTCCTCGCAAGCTTCGCGTGGCCATGAACGGTGTGCGATTTCGATATAGAACGAAGAAGTTACGAAAGTTTTAGCGGACGAGAAATGCAAACAAGCAAAAACAGCAAGCAGCTTGGCTGATACCTGCTTGATTGATCGATAGATCAAAGGGGTCGATCGATCAATCCTTCAGTTTTGCCAAATCATGGGGAGACAGTGGGCTTCAATTTTGAGCATCGATCGATCGAGCCCAAGGGATCGATCGATCGATCCCCTATTTTTTTAGATATTTTGGGCTTTTCTTTTCTTTTCTCTTTTCTTTTCTATATTAATTCCACTTACTATATATACCAATTTTATTGTAAATAACTGATATAATTCATTTTCGGTAGGATATGATAGGGTTTTAGAGGTTTGAGAGCTCATTTCTTCATTTCTTCTTGGATTGACACCCATTTGGGCTTGTAATTTGTGCTACCAACTTTCATCTCCATTAATATAGTGTGTATTTCATTATTTCTTGCTTTGTAGTTAGTTTACAAGCTTTCTAATTTAGGTTTACACGATTTATTTACATGCTTTGATTACATGCTTTTTAGGTAGATTTATCGCGTTTATTTACCGCGTTTTTATCATGCTTTCTAGGTAATTTAAATTAGGTTGTGTTTGAATGGAACTCACTCGGGTTAACGCGTTGCTTGTCTTTGGTGATGGAGTTTATGGGTCTATTTCGGATGCGTTGTCTTAGTTATTACTCCTTAAAAATTTGACGGGGGATATCATGTATGTCCCGTGCTTATGACCTTTCGTGCGCAATTTTCGGGATATTTGTTGACGCCAAAATCTTATTAGGATTTTATGCGAATTTAGGGGCATGACAACCCTTGATTCAATTAACTGTCGAAACGAGATGCATTGGAAATACCTCGTCGACCCATGTATCCATTTTATACAAATTAACTCGGGTGAGGGATATTCGACACAACCTATAGTTTTCACTCGCTTTCTTAATCTAGATTTATTTTCCCTTGCCTAGATTAATGTTTTTCCTTTCATGCATCTTTTCCTTTTTAGTTTGTAATCACCTTTTCCCTTTTATTTCGAAGCACTAAATCTTATAAATTCTAGCAACTCATCTCAGTGGATCGTTCGATACCCGACTTATCGCTAGACTTGCCTCGCAAGTGTAGTCGTAATTTAGTTTTTTTTGTATTATCACGGTGAAATGAAAACAATGATTGTGTCCTTACACGAACACACTTTTCACGCGTAATCAGTCAACAAGTTGGTCCATCCCCACCAATAACCTTAACAATGACTATGGGGAATATGATCATTAACATGGATAAGGGCCTCATTATAGCCTTTCATCCAAACCTCCTTGGGTTGTTTGTAAAATCAAAATATTAACCTTTCAACTGATGTTGAATTTTCTTCAAGACATCACTCTTTACTTTTAATTGGAAGGATTGATCGGCAATGGATTTATCCTTAGCTTCCAGCTGGATGGACAAGTCAACAATGGACTGACTCTTTGCTTTCAACTGGGAAGCTTGGTAGGCAAACATTTTTCTAGTTCTTGCCTCAACTACAGTTAGTTAGACGACCCTTTACTGTCTGGAAGTTTTCCCAGGTTTGGATTTCTGCACTGCTTCAAGTTCTTCTACTAGTTTAGCATTCTCAGTTTCTAAAAAAGATGAACCTGCATCAGCACCACTGACAAACGACTTCTTCAGATTATCCAACTCATCTCTAAGCCGATTATTTTCCTCTTCAAGCAGTTTGGCTACTTCCCGATCTTCATCCCCTTCTCGATTCAATAAGAAATCTTTTTTTCTTTACATTGAAGCATACTCTTCAGGATTATTCTCAAAGCACAACCATTCACTCAATACTTTATACTTAGCCTCATAGTCGACATGGAGCGAAGTCAAAGAAAACTTATGGTTTTCTTGTAAATCTTCAATCATCTCATAATATGCAACATTATTTGTCACCGCCCTATCCAGCAAGCAATGAATATGAATGTATGATTCCTTGACTTGGTTGGACACATCAGGACCAAGCAAGACAACTAAATCTTCTTTGAATAAAAGAATATGGCCATCTTTCAGACAAATTCTACTTCGCTGGAGCAGGTCGGATTTAGCAGAAACTATGGCCTTTTTCCTTGCATCAAACTGAAAATGTAAATTTAATAACACAAGTGTGATTCCTGAGCAAATATAGTACAAGGTGTCTAACTTCATAAAGATAAATTAACCAAGAAAAAAAGCATAAGTATAGTAAATGTAACACAATCACCCAAAAGTAAATGTTTTCATTAATAAACCAAACGGTGTTACATAATAACAACCCTATTACAAGGTAGACGAACAAAAGAAAAAATAAAGGAGCTAAACCTTCTCCTTCTCCTCAACATTAATCCCAGAAGGAATCTCGGCAGAAAGGATGGCCTCATCAATTAGCTTTAAGGCAGACTCAACGGGTTGAATGGAAGATTATCCAAACCATTCCTCATTATTAAAATATCCTTCCAAGTTTAGAGGATTACTTGGATCATGACTTTGAAATAGCTTAGAGTCTTCAGTAGTGTCGACCTCCTTGAGGAACTCCGACTAGCCATTGTTGAATGACTTCTTCCTGCCATACTCAATTTGTGATAAGGTAGTTAGAAACGCTTTGTTCCAACCCTTATTAAAGGAGTCTTCCTTTATTTTCTGATTCTCGGCCTTCTTTGCAACCAGGTTAACAATCAGACCAATTGTCTTCTCCTCGGCGGACTTAAGAAGGGGTTGATTTTCCACCAACTTGTCTTCGGCCACCTTGGCCCTATCATTAGCAGTTATCAGACTAGTATCATCAGTCTTTAATTTCCCCTTAGTTGTAGTGGTTCTGTCATTAGCCTTTTGTAACTCTCCTTACCAAAACTTCTGTTTGAACTCCAACGCTTATCTTGAAGTCTCCAAAGATTTCCTTAAACCCTCAAAGTCCTCTTCCACATACCCTCCCAAAGAACGAAGTTAATCGTCCTTCTCAATCAATTGGTTGAAGTTCACCAAAAATTGAACAAAGGATAAATATCATACTACAAGAAAAAAAATAAGACAGCAAGGACAAGTAACAAAGGGGAAATAGTTACTGAAGCTAAACTCTGGCAAACATTTTGTGCTAACTTTAATCGTGGAAAGGTAGCAACAATTTCTCTATCAGCAGAGAAATTACCAATATTTATCAATTTCCTAGTCAGGCCACGATTAATAACTACAGAGGATGACCCTGCAATCTGTAGAACTCTTCTCAACTTGATTTTGAGAAATACCTTTTCTTAACCTCTTGAATTGAGGTGCAATAGTATCAATTTCCTCAATAGTGATGACGTGAGGAACTTTTTCAGCAACTTTTGGATGCTTTCTCTATCACAACGGACTTCTTGGTATCAGTAGACTTACAGTTTTATCTCTGACCCTTTTGGTAGTAGGAGACAAAGCTCCGGTCATCAAGTCAGAAATTTTCCTTTTGCCCATAATAACAAGTGGGGAAGTGGGAATAATGGAAATATTCAAGGATTCAGAAGAGGATGAGGTACCATAATACTTCTTTACTCCTGCTGACTCATCTGCTGAAGAAGTGAGAACTAGTTCCTCTTCTAGATAAATAGGGATTGAAGGTGCTGCAACTGTTGGCCTAGAAATATAGGAAATAATCAAGCTCCTATATTGCAATAAGTAAGAGGCTGCTCTGGGGTGTTCCTCACCAATCCTTTGATTAATGCTCCATAGAAATTTTAGCTCTTGAACATTGATGCCTCCTTGTTTAGGACACTTTTTCTTGCGTTCAACTGTGCAAAATAGGATAAGAAACTTTAATCAACATATTATCAAACAATTGGACAACAAAAAAGAAAAATACAGTAATCAAGATCACAAACCTATGCCATGCCCAACTTGAGAGAATCTGTGCTCATCATACACTTCTTCTATTTTAAGAGGAGCTTGTTGCCAATTCTTTGCTATTACCCCATAATCAAAATAGTTTTTGTTGGAGTCTAGTAAATTAATGACTAAGGCTCTATTGGCAAACCTAGTTTTCAAATAATAGGTATTGTCACTAGTAACCCATTTGTAACAAAACATCAACTCATGGATACCAATGTCTGTTTTGTATATTTGGTTTGGCCTATGTATCCCATTTACTACTCTTCAAGTATTGGGGGTTACTCTAGCAGGGACAACATCAAAATCTTGACAGAATTCCAGAAAGAAACGACTGGGGGGGGGGGGGGGAGTGAAACTACACTCAACTACGAATAATGAGGGAATCCAGTGACCCTCTGGTAGTGATAACACTTAAACGGGTGGTACAAGTATTTATAAATATTCCCAATCAGGGATGTTCCTTTCCCGCCTAAATTTTTCCAAATAATCCCCATGAACTATGTAAACCATGATTATAGCAAATAAAGAAATCAAAAAGAAAAGGAAAAAGAAAGCTTACAAAGAAAATGGTAGAAGAAGCTAGGGTAGGACGCAAAGGACAGCTCAAAGACATAAAGCTTAGAGAAGAAAGAGAGTTTGAAAGCTTGAAAAGTTGTGGTGCAAAAAATAAAAAAAAATCCCATGTCTTATAGCTTACCTAGAAAATCATGTAGGTGATGATTACTAACATCGACGATTGATGTTCGAACAGTTGCACAACTCTAAAAACATGAAAATACCAATATACCCTTTGGCAGTTCGTTAACTTTCAAATTATTCACAAAATTACCACAACATAATCAAGGCATGGAAAATTTTCACAAGTCCTACAGGTCGGCTTACGCCGACCAACTCTAAAGAAAACATACTCCACCCTTTCAATAAAAACATGAAGAATGAAGTATTAGGGTCTTCTATTGATACTAAAAATTATCCATCTACGTGGACCAATCAGAAATGGACACTTGTCTCTTTACGTGGCAACAATCCTAGTCAGCTGCCAGTTAATTGGCTCCAAAGATAGTTGCTCGGTAGGAAGGCCGACTAAAATGAAGAATGCAGATCATCAAAGTAGATAAATAGTCACCACTTAAGAAAACATCGAAGGGTCCTCCCACATGTGGTCTAAACTATCAACCATCACATTCATTATGTACGGGTGTAAATGCTTGATTATATAAAGGCATTCCAACCCTTGATCTCCGGGTCACTATAAATACATCGTATTCCTTTCACAAAAGGCAAGATAGAATGAATTCTAGTGAAGTTGCACGGTTATATGAACTGAGGTTACTTCGCAGAATACACACACTACACTATAAAAAGTTTGCCAAGTAGAGAAATATTCTAATTTTATTTTCCTTTGCAAATTTGACGGTTAGCATGAACAATTAGCAATTAAAGTGATGGGATTGTTAACTTGATTAAAAGATATAAAATTAGCTATTTTTATCCTTTTTATCGTACACATACATCTAGGTGATTTAATAAAGTAAAATGCGAAAATCACAACCACAACGCACCGATGTATGAGGAAAACCTAAATGGGAAAAACCTCGGATGGCTGGGCCTAGACAAATCCACTACAAATATGTTTTACAAAGGACTCAAAAGACTTACAGACTTTGACTCAACAAGACGTGATGATGTTATCCTCTACCTCTGAATTTTTAGTACACGAAGCTACAACGCGTTGCTCGACACTGCTCGTGTCGTGGTATCCACCGAAGCCCAAACTACCGTCTCCAATAAGCTTGAACGCAGAAATCCACCGCAAGTGTACTTGTTAAATTTCAGGTTGATGGCATGGGGTTTTGGTTCAAAAGTTAAATTGTGTTTAAGAAGGATTTTTTTTTATCAAAAGGAAGATATGAAATTTTAGCTCGTAAGAATGTGTAACTTCCATCCCAAAAACTGATTTTCGTCCACATTATAAAAACTGGAAAAGTAGTGGACAAGGATAGTTATTTAAAATAACTGCAGGAAAGCAGTAAAAAAAAATTCAAAACTGACGAATCTCGTTCGAACGACCTTTGGTTCGAACGAGTATCTAACGATAGTCCAGTAAAATTATTAGATAAGTCGTTAGAAACCTCGACATTTCTAATGAACTTCTAATGAGATACCAGTGCACGCTGGGCTGGGTCATTAGATCTAGGTCGTTCGAACGACCTAGAAAAACTTCGAACTAGAATTCCTTTTCTTTAAAAAAGATTTAAAATTAATTTAAAAAAAAAAATCATAAAAATTTTAGTAAACTTAAAATTACTCCAACACATAAAAATGGTTTTGGTCATATACCTTTTTAAGAGAATGGAATTGAAATGCATATTGATGTAGCGTGAACTTTGAATGCCCGATTCTCTAAGGTTGTATGAAGCTTGATTAGTAATGACACAAAAGAGTTTTGTCCAATGGAATGTAGCCAATACTATAAATAAATCGATTGGAAATTTTTCCTTACAAATCTCACCCTTTGGCTATTCCGGGACAAAACAAAATTAAAAAATAAACAAAAAGACTGAATTTGCTAAGCCAACCGTCAAGTCGATTCTAAAGCCCGTCCCAAAGACCCAAATTAAAAAATAGACTAAATAACTCGACTGACGGCGTGCTGCAGAAAAGTAGGCGATATATCCTACACACATGAAACAACAAATACATAAAATGCATAGGGAAATAGAGAATATAAATTAGGTGCTAACTAATCATATAAAGCAAGTTAATTAATCATGAGTATGAAATATGTTGAATTAAAAAAATTAACTCTATATGAAGAATTAAAATTAACTCCACCTAAATAAAAACTCCCCCAAATAAGAACTCCCCCTATCAATGTTTCTCCCCCTTTTTGTCCAGAAAAGACAAAGGGATAGAATTAGTCTGCAGGGTTAGAGAAGAGGATATGAGGAATAAAAATAATAGCAAAATATGCAACACAATCCAAGATCCATATGTGCAATAATTGAATAAACATGTGAGAGATATCATTAACTAAGAGGGAAAAACCAAATATCCATACATCGAGAAAGAGAATCTAACCAAACTATATAAACAGGTACCAATGAGAAAATGTAAATAAAGGAGTTTCTCTAGCCCTCACAAGTACAAAAGATGAAATAAACTTAAACAAAAATGAAATCAAGGAGCTAGGGCGTCATGTGGTGAATCATCTGGAAAGAACCTGGTACCGGATGAGCCAGATCCACGGAGCATTTCCATGTGACGAATCACCTCAAGGTGTTCAAGAAGCATAGAAGAACTATGAGCTTGATATTCATCCCGACGTGCTTGAGCCTCCTCACGATGAGCCTGAGCCTCCATATCTTGTTGCATATTAATCAGGAGCTCCTGCAAAATAGCCCTATTGTAATGACCCCACTTTTATATATATAGTTTGTTTTTACACTCTTGTGTTACTTATTATCTTATAGATGTTGTATTATTAGATATGTGGTATTATTGGCTATTAATATAACAAACCCCATTTTTAATTACGAAGAATCAACTGTAAATTGGATCAAATCGAAGTCTTATCACATATCTTAAGGTAAATAATAAGTTTTGGGGTAGAAAATATAATTTTATGAAAATTTAAGGACTAAAATAAAAATATAAAATGGGCCATTTTGTAAATAAAATATTTTCAAGGACCTCTAAGAAATATTCAAAATATATAGTGTGAAATTACCAAAATACCCTTCATGCGTTAAATGACCCTTATACCCCTATCACCTTTCCACCACGTGCTGGTCACCTCCACCATACACGTGTCGTCATTAGAGGAGAAGCCAAAACACGTGTCGTCGTTAGGGGATAAGCTAAAACACGTGTCGCAGTCTAGTGAAATAAGACTGCAAGATACCTCCGTTACGCGACACGTCAACGCTGACTCCCATTGTAAAAGCTTGGTCATCATGGACACGTGTCAATGCCGTGATATCTTTGGAAAACTATAGATAGGGCCTTTGGGGATCATTTGAAACTCACACCAATTCCTTGAGAATTATAGTAAGAAAGAGTGATAGAAAGCTTGGGAAATATCTTAAGAAGGAGTTCTATAATTTCGAAGAAAGAATTTATTTCGTAGGTATGATTTTATTTAAATGTTATAATGTATTTTTATATTTTTAATTTTGTGTTTTATAGCTTTACTTAGTAGTTATGCTGGTAAAATACACTAAGGACTTCACTAATCAAAACTTAAAGTTTAGAAGAAATCCAAGTTGATTTTATTTTCATGTTAACTTGTTTGAAGTTGTATATACACTTTTAAAAATGATTTTTTTAAAAAATAATTGCACGTTATTATGGAATCCCATTTAAGTAATTCCAAAGTCAGGCCCGGTGAAATTCTGTCTAGACGAGATGGTATTTAAGTGGTGCCCCTGTGACCCTCCATCTCTACTGGGAATGAATCCGGAAATGTTCTGTCTAGAGGAGATGGTATTTAAGCGGTGCCCCTGTGACCCTCCATCTCTACTGGGAACCGACTGATTAGGAAGAACTATGAATTGAATCCTTTAATTACGATCAATAAGTTTTAAAAGTTAAGAAAATGGTTTTTTAGTAATCCTTTGAAACAAGTTACTATTAAAATACAATATGTAGACTGGACCTTGTTTAGAACATATACTTAAACCTTTATCGTATTTGTTAGATTAACGTGCGATCGAAGACTCGTTATCTATAATTTCGACCTCTATTTTAGGTGAGTACTCTATGAAATTTCTTGTGCATTTTGATTATATTATATTATGCAAACTATGTATATTTTGTGAAATGCTTTTATTCTCAAAATGCATCTGATACCGATGATTCCATCGTTTGTTATATGTGTATATCTCTCGATATATACAACGGATTTGAATTATAAAATTATTGATTCGGCCTATGGAAACTCTCTTACTATGTTGGCCTTGACTGCCGGGTGGAAATATTTGGGTGGTACCTTCCCAGCTGGTTTATCGCTGGTGTGCCCTAAACAAGGCGTTGTTCCAGAAATCATGATTATCTGTCTGTGATGTTATCGGGTGGAAACATTTGATAACACTATGTGTATGGGTATTAGAGTGTACATGGCTACTAAAACTGAATAATTGACACATGCTCAATTGTTTTATCTGTTCTGTTCTGAACTGTTTATTCTGAATATATATATATTGTCATTTACTTTATATATATTACTTGAAATTCCTATCTCTATGTATATACCTTATGTTCTAAATTGAATAGGTATCTATTTTCTGAAAACCTTGGAATATTTGGAGATTGAATCTCATTCGGCTTTTAGCTGACGTTGTATAAATAACCATTTTTCAGGAAATAATTAAGTTCGTGGATGGAACGAAAAAGGACTATGTTGAAGATTTAGCTTTTAAAGCTCTTTTTGTTACCTTAAGTAGAAGTTTGTTTAATTAGATAGAGCATGTTTAGCTCTTTGTATCAAGTTGTAACTCGTTGATATTTTAATACAAATGAAATTCCCTTTAGAAAGCTCTGATGATGTAATTCCTTCCCTTTTAGTATTTTACGATTCATAACCATGTGATTATACTTCCGCTACATATATTTTAAAACAAAAATTTTAAGGCCAGAATATTGGATGCCTTGGTGGCATGTAAAGACACCCGTTCCCTACTATTTTCGGGTCGGGGTCGTGACAGAGGTGGTATCAGAGCATAGGTAATGAACCCGTAGACTACTGAGCATAGGTTTCGAATATTATAGATTTTATGTTTCCATCCTTAGGAGATAGTATTAAAAATCTAATTTATGTGATAACCCTCCCTATGTGTTATATTATTTATAGTTGGTCTTTTAGTTTTCAATATTGATATAGTATAGTAGATCTTACGTTTGGCCATGACTGTAGAAAATGACCAAGAGAAGATCATCAATGGGAACTAGTGATTTGAGTATAAAAGGACTGGAAGGTGCATACAAGGCAATTGCAAGTCTGGCAAAGATTGTGGAGCAGCAGGTAAATAATGGAGTACCAAAGAATCTTGAACTAAGTAGATGTACTATTGAACAGTTCAAGAAGTTGAATCCTCCATCTTTTAAAGGTACTCCTAACCCCACCGAGGCAGAAAGTTGGGTGATGCAGATGGAAAAGATACTCGATGTTCTTAAGTGTACCGACGAAGAAAGGGTGTCATTTGCAACATTTATGTTAGAAGGGGAGGCTGAACATTGGTGGAGAATGACTAAGAGAATACACGGGGAAAGGAATACTTACATAGGTTGGAATGATTTCTTAGTAATCTTTTATGAGAAATATTTTCCGGAAATAGTGAAAGACGAAATGGCAGCTGACTTCATGAGTCTGGTGCAAGGGAATATAACGGTTAGTCAATATGAGGCAAAGTTTACTGAGTTATCCCGTTTTGCACATCATGTTGTAGCAACTGATGTTTTAAAAGCGAAGAAGTTTGAGCGTGGGTTAAGGTTGAATATTCGTAGTCGAATTTCCATCCTGAAATTAACATCATATATTGATGTCGTGACTAGGGCTACAATAGCTGAGAAGGATGGTGAGGAGTACAATCGAATTAGAGATGGCAAGAGGAAGTTTGGGGAACAAAAAGTAAAGAACCCGAATAATAGAAATTTCTTTAGGAACACATCCAATGTTGGGGGATCTAGTGATAACAAATAGTATAATAACCAGACATGTCAGCAATGTGGAAAGAATCATGGAGGACGACCCTGCTATAAGGATTCAGGAGCTTATTTTAGATGTGGACAGAAAGGACATAAGATAAGAGACTGCCCAAACCCAGCAAGGATTTCGATAAAACCTTCAAGTGCAAAGAAGGATCAAGACAGACAAGGTAGAGTTTTCGGACTTTCTGATACCCAAGCTTCTAATGCGGCAGTGTCAGGTACACTTTCTATATGTGCACAGCCTTTTAAAGCTTTGATAGATCCTGGTTCTACCCATTCGTTCATATCTATACATGTACTAAATCGCTTTCATAAATTTCCTGAACCCTTGAATCATAACTTACATGTTTCTACTACTTCGGGTGAGTTATTGATGGGTAAATTAGTATACAAGGCTTGCCCCATAGATATTAATAGTCATAAACTATATGTTGATTTGATAGTTGTAGACATTAAAGATTTTGAAGTCATTTTGTGGATGGATTGGTTAGCATCACATCATGCTAAGGTAGACTGTTTTGAGAAGAGTGTTACTTTCCAAATTCCTCACCAACCAAAATTTAGTTTTGAAGGAACTGGAATCATATCTCCGATGTGTATTATTTCTGCAATGCAAGCCTATAGTTTTCTTAAGAAGGGATGTCAAGGATTTCTTGCAACTGTTACCAGTTTGCAGACAATAAGGCCTAGATTAGAAGATATTCCTATCGCTAAGAAATTTACGGATGTTTTTCCAGATGATTTACCAGGCCTACCTCCTAATAGAGAAATAGAATTTACCATTGACCTTATTCCTGGAACTATACCAATCTCAAAACCACCATATCGTATGGCACCTTTAGAATTAAGGGAGTTAAAAGTGCAATTAGAAGACCTTTTAAACAAGGGTTTTATCAGACCAAGTATATCGCCTTGGGGTGCTCCAGTGTTATTTGTGAAAAAGAAGGATGGGACAATGAGACTATGTATAGATTATCGTGAACTGAATAAGGTAACCATTAAGAATAAATACCCCTTACCTCGTATAGATGACTTTTTTGATCAATTAGAAGGTGCACAAGTATTCTCTAAGATTGACCTTAGGTCAGGTTATCATCAATTGAAGATTAAGGATGATGATATTTCAAAATCAGCTTTTCGTACTAGATATGGTCACTATGAATTTCTTGTAATGCCATTTGGACTAACTAATGCACCAGCTGCTTTTATGGATATGATGAATAGAGTCTTTAGGAAATATTTGGATCAATGTGTTGTTGTTTTTATCGATGACATTCTCATTTATTCTAAGAGTATTGAAGAACACGAGAAGCATTTAGAGACAATATTACAAATCCTTAGGAAAGAGAAATTATATGCAAAATTAAAGAAGTGTGAGTTTTGGATGCCTAGTGTTTCTTTTCTAGGACATGTCATATCCAAAGAGGGAGTGTCAGTTGACCCTCAAAAGATTGAGACTATACTAGATTGGCCCAGACCAACTAATGTGAGTGAGATTCGTAGTTTCCTTGGATTAGCAGGTTATTACCGAAGATTTGTTGAAGGATTTTCTAGCATTGCCAAACCTCTATCTAGGTTAACACAAAAGAAGGTACAATATGAATGGTCTGAGGAAGCCGAGAAAAGTTTTCAAGAACTTAAGAATCGATTAGTAACTGCCCCAATTTTGACTATTCCTTCTGGTACAGGGGGATTTGTGATTTATAGTGATGCTTCAAAAAATGGTTTGGGATGTGTGCTAATGCAAAATGGAAAAGTAGTAGCTTACGCCTCAAGACAGTTGAAAACCCATGAGCAGAATTATCCAACCCATGACCTAGAATTAGCAGCTGTAATTTTTGCTCTTAAGATTTGGAGGCACTATTTGTATGGTGAGACTTGTGATATTTATACCGATCATAAGAGTTTGAAGTATATATTTACTCAGAAAGAGTTGAATATGAGACAAAGGAGGTGGTTAGAATTGATGAAGGATTATGATGTAAATATTCACTATCACCCGGGGAAAGCTAATGTAGTAGCCGATGCTTTAAGTAGGAAGTCTACACCAAATTTAGCATGTCTTATTACAAGCCAGGAAGCACTGTTAAGGGATTTGAGAAGTATGGAAATAGATGTACGTATCTATAGAAAAGGAGGAATAATTTCAAACTTACAAGTACGACCCATGTTGATGGAGAGGATCAAAATTGCACAAGTAAATGACCCACAACTGAAGAAGATTAGAGAAGAAGTCATCGAGGGTAAGAGAACTGAATTTGCGATGCGAGATGATATATTGAGGTTCGGAAATAGAGTGTGTGTCCCATGTGATGCCCAACTAAAGAGGCAAATTTTGGAGGAAAGTCATTACTCAAGATTCACATTTAATCCCGGATGTACAAAAATGTATAGGGATCTTCGAGAAGTATTTTGGTGGAATAACATGAAGAGGGAGATAGCAGAATTTATATCTCAGTGTTTGGTTTGTCAACAAGTAAAGGCAGAACATAAAAAACCATCAGGATTACTGCAACCCCTACCTATCCCTGAGTGGAAATGGGAACATATTACTATGGATTTTGTGACAGGTTTACCGAGGAGTTCAAATGGTAATGACTCTATTTGGGTAATTATTGATAGGTTAACTAAATCTTCTCATTTTCTTACCATTAAGATTACCCATTCTTTAGAGAAGTTAGCTAAGTTGTATGTGCGGGAAATTATTAGGCTTCATGGAACCCCAATTTCAATTGTTTTTTACCGTGACCCTAGATTTGTGTCTCGCTTCTGGAAAAGCCTACAAGAAGCCATGGGAATAAAATTGAATTTTAGCACTACTTTTCATCCTCAAACGGATGGACAATCAGAGAGAACTATTCAAACCTTGGAGGATATGCTTAGGGCATGTGCACTTGATTTAAAAGGAAATTGGGATGATCATTTACCGTTAGTGGAATTCGCATATAATAATAGCTATCAAGCAAGTATTCAAATGGCTCCGTATGAGGCACTTTATGGTAGAAGGTGTCGTTCCCCTACATGTTGGGTAGAAGTTGGGGAAAGAAAATTATTGGGACCAGAATTGATTCAGATCACAACAGAGAAGGTGAAATTAATACAAGACCGACTTCGAACCGCTCAAAGCCGTCAAAAGAGTTATGTTGACAATCGACACCGACAGTTAGAATTCCAAAGAGGAGATTATGTGTTCTTGCGAGTATCGCCTACAAAGGGAGTAATACGATTTGGGAAGAAAGGGAAATTGAGCCCAAGATACATAGGACCTTTTGAAATCCTTGAAAGGATAGGAGCTGTTGCGTATAAAATAGCCTTACCACCGGAACTCTCTAGTGTACATAATGTGTTTCACATATCAATGATAAAGAAATATGTCCCAGATCCAAAACATATCTTAAGTCACGAGCCTCTTCAAGTTAGAGAAGATTTGTCGTATATTGAGCATCCAGTGGAAATTTTGGATCATGAAGATCAAATATTACGAACCAAGGTTATTTCACTAGTTAAAGTATTATGGCGGAATCATTCTATTGAAGAAGCAACGTGGTAGCGGGAAGATGAGATAAATGAGCGATATCCATACCTTTTTGAAAATTAATGCAAGTAAAGTTTGGGGACCAAACTTTTTATAAGGAGGGTAGGATGTAATGACCCCACTTTTATATATATAGTTTGTTTTTACACTCTTGTGTTACTTATTTTCTTATAGATGTTGTATTATTAGATATGTGGTATTATTGGCTATCAATATAACAAACCCCATTTTTAATTACGAAGAATCAACTGTAAATTGGATCAAATCGAAGTCTTATCACATATCTTAAGGTAAATAATAAGTTTTGGGGTAGAAAATATAATTTTATGAAAATTTAAGGACTAAAATAAAAATATAAAATGGGCCATTTTGTAAATAAAATATTTTCAAGGACCTCTAAGAAATATTCAAAATATATAGTGTGAAATTACCAAAATACCCTTCATGTGTTAAATGACCCTTATACCCCTATCACCTTTCTACCACGTGCTGGTCACCTCCACCATACACGTGTCGTCATTAGAGGAGAATCCAAAACACGTGTCGTCGTTAGGGGATAAGCTAAAACACGTGTCGCAGTCTAGTGAAATAAGACTGCAAGATACCTCCGTTACGCGACACGTCAACGCTGACTCCCATTGTAAAAGCTTGGTCATCATGGACACGTGTCAATGCCGTGATATCTTTGGAAAACTATAGATAGGGCCTTTGGGGATCATTTGAAACTCACACCAATTCCTTGAGAATTATAGTAAGAAAGAGTGATAGAAAGCTTGGGAAATATCTTAAGAAGGAGTTCTATAATTTCGAAGAAAGAATTTATTTCGTAGGTATGATTTTATTTAAATGTTATAATGTATTTTTATATTTTTAATTTTGTGTTTTATAGCTTTACTTAGTAGTTATGCTGGTAAAATACACTAAGGACTTCACTAATCAAAACTTAAAGTTTAGAAGAAATCCAAGTTGATTTTATTTTCATGTTAACTTGTTTGAAGTTGTATATACACTTTTAAAAATGATTTTTTTAAAAAATAATTGCACGTTATTATGGAATCCCATTTAAGTAATTCCAAAGTCAGGCCCGGTGAAATTCTGTCTAGACGAGATGGTATTTAAGTGGTGCCCCTGTGACCCTCCATCTCTACTGGGAATGAATCCGGAAATGTTCTGTCTAGAGGAGATGGTATTTAAGCGGTGCCCCTGTGACCCTCCATCTCTACTGGGAACCGACTGATTAGGAAGAACTATGAATTGAATCCTTTAATTACGATCAATAAGTTTTAAAAGTTAAGAAAATGGTTTTTTAGTAATCCTTTGAAACAAGTTACTATTAAAATACAATATGTAGACTGGACCTTGTTTAGAACATATACTTAAACCTTTATCGTATTTGTTAGATTAACGTGCGATCGAAGACTCGTTATCTATAATTTCGACCTCTATTTTAGGTGAGTACTCTATGAAATTTCTTGTGCATTTTGATTATATTATATTATGCAAACTATGTATATTTTGTGAAATGCTTTTATTCTCAAAATGCATCTGATACCGATGATTCCATCGTTTGTTATATGTGTATATCTCTCGATATATACAACTGATTTGAATTATAAAATTATTGATTCGGCCTATGGAAACTCTCTTACTATGTTGGCCTTGACTGCCGGGTGGAAATATTTGGGTGGTACCTTTCCAGCTGGTTTATCGCTGGTGTGCCCTAAACAAGGCGTTGTTCCAGAAATCATGATTATCTGTCTGTGATGTTATCGGGTGGAAACATTTGATAACACTATGTGTATGGGTATTAGAGTGTACATGGCCACTAAAATTGAATAATTGACACATGCTCAATTGTTTTATCTGTTCTGTTCTGAACTGTTTATTCTGAATATATATATATATATTGTCATTTACTTTATATATATTACTTGAAATTCCTATCTCTATGTATATACCTTATGTTCTAAATTGAATAGGTATCTATTTTCTGAAAACCTTGGAATATTTGGAGATTGAATCTCATTCGGCTTTTAGCTGACGTTGTATAAATAACCATTTTTCAGGAAATAATTAAGTTCGTGGATGGAACGAAAAAGGACTATGTTGAAGATTTAGCTTTTAAATCTCTTTTTGTTACCTTAAGTAGAAGTTTGTTTAATTAGATAGAGCATGTTTAGCTCTTTGTATCAAGTTGTAACTCGTTGATATTTTAATACAAATGAAATTCCCTTTAGAAAGCTCTGATGATGTAATTCCTTCCCTTTTAGTATTTTACGATTCATAACCATGTGATTATACTTCCGCTACATATATTTTAAAACAAAAATTTTAAGGCCAGAATATTGGATGCCTTGGTGGTATGTCAAGACACTCGTTCCCTACTATTTTCCGGTCGGGGTCGTGACACCTATCATGGTGTCTGTCTTCCTGAATTTGTGCGACCTGTGTACGCACAAACCTAAGATCGTACGGGTCAAGGGGTGCGGGAGCATGAGAAGATGACGGTCTAGTGTTAGCACAAGAGGGTGGTGGTCTAGTAGGAGCAGGAGTGGAGGCAGTAGCCGATTGAGAGGGAGTGAGTTGTGGAGTATCAGGGGGTAAGTGACCACGAGACCTACCAATGGAGGACATATCAATGGTTTGGTATCGGGTCACAGGGACCTCGGTGGGAAGGTGAGGGCAGTCGACAGCAAGACAATGTCAGTTGATAATAATCACAAAAGGGAGTGCTTGCCTAGTGGGACTAGGTGGGTTGATTCTAACAGATTTAATTACTAGATAAATGAAGGCGGGTAGGTCGATGGCATCCATAATGCTAATGGAAAACATGATATCCACATGCATATTAGTAATTTGAGTGGAGTTTGCACAAGGAATGAGGAAGCATACACAATTCAATTTAGGACCATAAAATTCGGATGTAAATTTTTATGGAAAATGGTAACAGTACCGGATTGGATAATTCTACCCATAGTGCTCATAATCAGACTGAAGTCAGGACGAGAATTGGGAGTCCAAGGGTAAGATGGATTTGTGACACGGGGTAAAAGGATGAGAGGGGCTATGGAGTCAGGACTGACAATGAATTACCTACCTCGCACTCAAGAGAAAATATGATCCTCAGGAATAAACATCCAAAATTAAAATTCCCGAATAAGGTCAGGATAAATTGTGTCAGTGAGGCTGAACAAAGGCTCCCATCCTTAGTCAGATATCCAAGAGTGGACTGTGGTGCCTTCTAGAGATGAGATGTGGACAAGTTTTTCTAAAACAATGGACCTAGTGAAAACACCCTGGGTATGGTATTGGGTATGACTGGTGAGACTCCTCCAACATAGTGTAAGATCAGGAATGGACGCATTAACACTAGTGTCCTCATCGAATGAGGATGAAGATGAGGAAGAGGAGCGTTCCTCGGGAGAGTCGCTTATGCGACGGGTGCGACGACTACGAGGAGCCATTCTAGTGGGCTAAACTAGGACCTACCCAAACAAAATCCATCAAAACCACCAAACAACACCAACAACGAAAACAACAAAAATTCCCATCCACCATTAGATATAAACAACAAATAAGAATAAAAAAATGAAAGAATTAAGTGAAATTCCACGAAATTATCTAAATTTTTTTTTATAAAAGATTGATAATGTTCACGGAGCTCAACATAATTAGGGGCACGAAAAAAATATGATATATTATATAGCCCCAAGCACAAGACATATATATATATATAAGAACATAAGAGAGAGAAATAGAATACCTAGAATGGATGAGTGAAGAGGGAGAACTCAGAATCCTAGCTGAAAATGGGAGTTGGAGGATAAATGAGAGTGGTGAGAGTATGAGAGAGGTTTAATGAGAGGAGAGGAGAGGGATCGAGTTTGGAGGGTTTAGAGGGAAGGATGGTTAATGGGTGTAGTGGGAAGAGGGTTAGGGGAAAATGGAAATAGAGGAGAGATATTTGTGGAAATCGTGGGGAAAATGAGGAGAGAGAGAGAGAAACAGGAAAAAAAAATAAAGCGACGGAAAGGAAAAAAGGAAGCCGCCCAAATGAAACCCAGCTCGTTCGAATGAGAAATGTCGTTCGAACAACTTTAGAACGATATGCCAGAAGGATTTAATGAATCTCGTTTGAAAATTTGTTCGAACTACGTATTTCGTTCGAACGACAATTCGAACGATATGACAGTCTAGAATTTGAAATTTTCATTTCTAAAACTCGTTTGAACGAGTTTTTTAGATGAAATTCAAACAAGTTAAAACATAAGAAAAAAGAAAATAAAATGAAAATAACATATATGAAGGAGTAGGGTAAGCCAGAAAATTGCCATAAAGAAGGTTTTAACTGTCCTAGGTTGTGATGACATATCCAAACCGTGGGAGCGGAGATGTAGGGGTGTGAACAATATGATTGAGAGATTTTACCTAAGACAACTCACAAGTGTAGAATGCCAAACAATATATAGACGTAATATGCACTCACATCAGCCTTGTGACAAAAAGAAAATACCATAGGATACTCAATCACTAAAGCAACATGCATACAACATTAATGATTCTCTTGCCAATGTTGTCACAATTAGAAATCAATCTATCGAATAAATGTGCATGCCCATTGATCTTCGACTTATATCTCCCATTATCAACTTTAGATTGAGACTTTTATTTTGAAGAATCAATCAAGCTAAATAATTTTGGCCTTGGCATTATATATATAATGCCAAGTCTAAAATTATGAGGCAATCACAGAGATACATATCATAAAAGAGCATTATTGGACACAAGTGAAACGAAGTTCGAATTAACTACTCTTCGAAAGCCAGGTGGACATGAAACAGAATAGTGATCCGAACACATCGAACACAAAACCATATGGAAAAAAAAATTGTGAAAGCTTTTCTAACCTTTCCTGATTTCCTTGAAAAGACGATAAAAATACTTTTGAAATTTTGAATAAAATATTTACAAAAATAATTTAGTTCACAGGTAAAAAGATAGACAAAAAAAATATAACCTAAATTAGAGAGACGACTTCGACCTCAATCAATGAAGCAATCCCCAATCGATTTCCTAAGGTTTTCAAACCTAAGGGCATCTATAAGTTTTGTGAAGATATCGGCCAATTGTTGATCGGTGCCTACAAAGTTTAAAGAAACAATTTTCTCTTCAACCAATTCACGAATAAAATGTTCACAGATCCTAATATGCTTGGTTCTAGAATGTTGAACGGGATTACAAAAAATATGGATTGCGCTTGTATTATTGCAATAGATAGTCACAATGCCTTGAGAAATACCGTAATCTTCCAATATTTGTTTCATCCAAATGAGTTGAGTGCAACAACTCCCGGCGGCTATGTATTCGGCCTCCGCCGTGGACAAAGAAATATAATTTTATTTCTTGCTCATCCATGAGACAAGTGCACTTCCAAAGTACATATAACCACTAGATGTACTTTTGCATCCATCAACATCTCCTGCCCAATTGGCATCCGAATATGCCGATAAACAATCATTTGTGTCGAAGGAATACCAAATCCCAAAAGACATGGTTCCACTACCATATTTGATAATACGTTTAATGGCAAGTAAATGGGACTCTTTTGGGGCGGCTTGATAGCGGGCACAAACTCCTACACTAAAGGAAATATCCGTATGACTAGTGGTTAGGTAAAGTAGACTACCTATCATACTCCTAAAGAGAGTGTTCTCTACATCCTTTCCTTCGGTGTCCTTACTAAGTTTAATTGATGAACTCATTGAAGTACGTGCATGCTTAGCGAATTCAAGTTTAAATTTCTTCACAAGATCTTTAGCATACTTAGTTTGGGATAAAAATATCCCACTGTCGAGTTGATGAACTTGAATACCTAGGAAGAAGGTAAGTTCACCTACCATACTCATCTCAAATTCACCGTGCATATCTTTTGAAAAAATTTAAGTATGTTTATCACACGTAGAACCAAACACTATGTCGTCGACATACACTTGTGCAACTAAAATAGCTTTCTCATCATGATGGATAAATAGTTTCATGTCTACTTTCCCTCTCAAAAAGCCACGAGAAAGGAGATAAGAAGTGAGCCTTTCATACCAAGCACAGGGTGCTTATTTCAAACCATATATCTCTTTCTTTAGAAAGAAGACATGATTAAGATGTTTCGAGTACTCAAACCCTTTAGGTTGTCCAACATAGACTTCTTCTTGAAGAATACCATTTAAAAATGCACTTTTGACATCCATTTGATACAATTTAAATTTAAGGTGACATGCTATGGCAAGTAAAAGGCGAACCGACTCTAACCTAGCAACTGGAGAAAAAGTTTCTTCAAAGTCAATACCTTATATTTGGGTGTATCCTTGGGCAACCAACCTATCTTTGTTACGAACAATGACACCATTTTCATCTATTTTATTTTAAAAAATCCATTTGGTACCAATGACGTTAGTATTAGAAGGCCTAGGGACTAATTCCCAAACATCGTTTTTCTTAAATTGAAATAATTCTTCTTGCATGGCATTAATCCGATGTTCATCTTTTAACTTTTCTTTAAAGTTTTTAGGTTCAGTTTTAGAAGTATATCATAAATAAGTTACTTCATTTTCTAATTGAGCCCTAGTCTTGACACCTACCTCGGGATCTCCTATAATTTTTGAAGGATCATGATTTTTACGAACCCAAGGAGAAGGATCCTTTATCTCGGTAGTGGGAACAACCAAGTCAGTGTGAGACTCAATATTTTCTTCACCGAAAACAACATCACACCCACATGACAAATCTTCCTCATTTTCAATAGATGTGGTAGGAGCATCGTCTTTTATTACAACATTTATTGATTCCATGACTTTTTAACTACTTAAGTTGAAAACTCTAAAAGCTCTACTGTTTTGAGAATATCCTAAGAAAATACCTTCATCACTCCTTGAGTCAAATTTACCTAGAAGTTATCTATCCCAAAGAATATAACAAGGACTACCAAAAACTCTTAAATAGGCCAAATTAGGTTTCTTTCCAGTCCACAATTCATATGGCATTTTGTTAGTATTAGGATGCAAATAAACCCTATTTGCGGTGTGACATGCAGTGTTGACTGCATTAGCCCAAAACCTACGAGGCACATTTTTTCCTAGGAGCATAGATCTTTCCATTTCTTGGATCGTTCGATTTTTTCTTTCAACTATACCATTTTGTTGTGGTGTTTGAATGACCGAAAATTCATGCTTAATTCCTACTTCATCACAAAAGGCATTTACACCGAATTCCTTGAATTCGGTTCCATTATCAATCCTAAAGCGGTTTGTGGTAACACTGTGTCGATTTTGAAGAATTCTACATTTAACAGTGAGAAAATCAACAGTCTCAGACTTTTCTCTTAGAAAACATACTATGGAGTATCTTGAAAAATCATCCACCATCACTAAAATATATCTCTTTCCTCATATGCTCTCGGTACGAGCGGGACCCATAAGGACCATGTGTATCAATTCTAAGACACGAGAGGCAGTTATTGAGTTTAAATTTTTATGTGGATTCTTAATTTGCTTTCCTAATTGACAAGGCCCGTAAATAGTGGAGGTTGGTTTTCCTAGAGATGGTAAACCTCGAACTAGCTCTTTTCTCACTAATCGATCAAGAACTCTAAAGTTAACATGACCTAACTTTTGATGCAAAAGATCGATGGACGAGACTTTTGCACTATTGCAAACTAAAGAGGATTTAGGAATTGTTCCGTAGAAATTGTCACTAGTTCTCACACCTTATAAAATAGCCTCACCCGATTTATCATATACGGTGCACTCCGATTAACTAAACTTAACATCAAGATTTTCATCACATAAATGGATAATACTTGTCAAATTTTCCTAAGACCATCAACATAAAGAACATTTTCAAGTTTAGGAAACTTGGAAATTTCAATAGACCCTTTATTTATAATTCGATATTTGCTTCCATCCCCAAATGTGACCTTACCATCTTTATAGTTATCAGGAGTGGTAAACAAAGATTTATCACCGGTCATATGTCTCGAACAACCACTTTCAAAGTACCATTGAGAGGTATTTTGATCCTTAAGTGCAACTTGAGCTACAAACGCTTTATTGGTATTATATTTCTTAAACCAAGCTTGAGTGGTATTCTTCCCTTTGTTGATTCTAGTATTTTAGTTTGTATTATTTCCTTGGACTTTAGAGAACCTTAGAAACTCTTCCATAATACCTTTGGAAGTATTAACTAGATACTCAACTTGGCTCTTAAGACTAGCTAAGGAACTATAGTGTTGCTTGGAAGTTGTGAAATAAGAGTTCTTACCAAGCTTGTAACAAAAATCTCTAAAATGACCCCGTTTGTGATAATAAGTGCACACATAGGATTGTTTTGGACTAGCTTTTGAAGATTGCTTAGGTGGAATTATTTTAGGTAGATAATGTTTAGGTGGATTTGATTTGGTAACAAACTTAGCTATGGGTTCGGGTTTGACTTTGGATGACTCTCCATCTTCATATCCTATACATTTTCTATCTTGATAACCTTTCTCCTTATATTCTAAAACATGACCTAGAAATAATTTTCCCATTCTTTCTGAATTATCTTCGAGAGTGACTTTGACTTCACGAGAGGACTCGAGATCTTTTTCAAGTTGGAAAATTTTACCTTCAAGAGATTTTCTAATCTCTAAAGACTCATGAAGATCTTTGTGGATACCTTACAAGGAGATAATTAAGTCACATTTTTATTTACATACCAAGATAAACTTCTCAGAAAGAGATATCTTAATTGCCTCGAGTTGACTAACTAAAGCCTCCTTATCCTTCAGACTTTTCAACTCCTTTTCTAAAGTTAAAACTTTAAATGTTAATCTTTTATTTACCTTTTTGAATACGAAGTGATTCAGTGCATAGTTCAGAATAGGCGGATTGCAATTCACTCTCATCTATTTCGCTATCACTTCCTTTTTCATCACTACTAGTAGAGTGAGTGGAAGTAACCTCAAGATTTTTCTCGGAATTGTCAATATTAGGATGTGACTCACTTGAATTACTAACATGACTTGATATATATGCAGTGAAATTATTTCTAGATGGGTTAGAGTCATCAGAGTCTTCAGTCTCATTATTATTGTCGCTTAGAGCAGCATTGTAAACAACATTTTCTTTACCTTGTCTCTTAAGTTTAGTAGGGCACTCAAATGCTCTATGACCACATCCCTCACACTTAAAGCATCTCTCTGAATCAACCTTTTAAAGTTGTCTCTCTCAAACTTCTTAGGATCCTGATTATTGAAATTTCTATTACATTTGTTTTTGTTGTTCTTAAATTTTGATTTTTCAAATTGAGTTTCTCTTTTTGAACTTGAGAAATTTTTTAAATTTTTTATCAAATAGAGCTATATCATCAGGATCTATATCTAACTCATCAAACTCAGACACTTCTTCTTTCTTTACTTTCAAGGAAACACCCTTATCTTTGGTTTTGTTATCTTTAGGAAACATATCTAATTGATATGTTTGAATATCACAAACAAGCTCTTCAAGTTTAAAGTATTTAGATTTCCTAAGGAATTAAGAACTGTGACTTTAGGAATGAACCGCTTAGGAAGGCATCTAAGAATTTTCTTAACAACACGATCTTCAGGAATTTTATCACCTAAGTTAAAGCAAGAATTAATAATATCAGATGTACGAGCATAAAACTCATCAAACGTTTCAGTTTCTTTCGTGGTGATGGTTTCAAATTGAGTTGTTAAGTTTTGAAGTTTTGACTACACTAGGTCCCTCATGATTAACTTGGAGAATATTCCAAGCTTCCTGTAACACCCGCTCTTTTTATTACGTACTTGTATTTCGACCTATTTATATGTCAACGTGCCATTAACAAAAAATCTACATTTGCATGTCTCACATGGGAATTTATTTGTGTTTATATGGTTTATTTAAGCACCTTGGTAAAGTTTTATACAATTTGGACAAATATATATATATATAGGAAAAGGATCAAGTGAGGTCCCAGTTTGAGGACCCTGAATGAGAACCATTTTTTTGAAAATAGTAAAAAAAATATTTTTGCATTGATTTTTTTTTTATGATTTTTAAACATTTCAATAGGACCATAAAAAAA
This sequence comes from Sambucus nigra, assembly GCA_949130495.1. Taxonomy (NCBI): domain Eukaryota; kingdom Viridiplantae; phylum Streptophyta; class Magnoliopsida; order Dipsacales; family Adoxaceae; genus Sambucus; species Sambucus nigra. The sequence continues at coordinate 236,737,063 of OX422220.1, read as the reverse complement.
TAATTAGTTCAAAATGATTTTTTTTGCTATTTTAAAAAAATGGTCAAACTTTGTCAGTTTTTAAATTGTCAAAAACTGACAAAGTTTGATCAATTTTTTTAAAATAGTAGCCCTACTGAAATGTTTAAAAACTATATAAAAAAATTAACTCAAAAATATTTTTTTTACTATTTTATCAAAATTGGTCCGCGCCAACGGTATGCAAAAAGAGGTCCTCATGAGATCCTCTCTCTCTCTCTCTCTCTCTCTCTCTCTCTCTCTCTCTCTATAAATAAATAAATCATTTTTCGTCAAAAAAATAAAAGTGATCAGAAAAATCTGAAACTTTGTACACCAATGTAAAATTTAATTTTGAACAACTTTCCCTTCTTCGTCATCCTCAAAAAAATAGTTTAGACCCCGTTTTAGATGAATTTATGTCGAAAAAATTATTATTGGTGGTGTGGTTAGCTCATTTATTGGGTGGTTGGCTTTTATACTTGGGAAAAAACGTGTTTCACTTATATTTTTAAGCCTAGGAGACTTAAATGAGTCAAAATATTGAAAAGAGAAGCTTGCAATTGATATAAATAAGGGTGAGGTTATTCATGAACTTAGTAAACCAAAAAAATATAAACTCCTCCGTCTTCTTCCTCTCTCTTATATCCTCAAGGGCAAAAATACTTTTAAATTTTGTAGCTCACCCTTATACCCGTATTATCTCTCCTAAAACTCCATTAAAGAAGCTCAAAATTCCATTAAAATATCACACAAGTGGTGGGGCAACTTGGTGTGGCTTGAAAGCTTGATTTTGGGAGCATAAGAGTGGAATTTAGGAGCATTCTAGGAGGACTTGAAGTTTTCTTATCCAAAGTTATATCTTCCTTATAAATCAAGTAGGGTTTTTCTCTTCCTAAATTTATATTTTCAAAACCTGAAAATACCCATGTTGATGAAAGATGATTCTTGTAAAAAAATTGCTAGTTCTTGTATTTTTTATTATACAAACCCATGCTTTTATGTGTTAAAATGAACTAGCTTTGTTGATTAAATTTCATAATATCATGCTTGCATAAATGAATGATTAGAACATGAAAATTGTTAAAAAAATGTTATAATCATATACTACTTGAAAATAAATATGTAGGATGCATATGCATGGATTTCTTAGGTAGAAATCCTCTTTTCATGTGAATATACTTGAATAATTTTTTTAGCCATGATAAATGATATGTTTTGAAATGAAATAGATAGATGTCATCATGTTTTGAAAGAACAATAAATTTCATCCTCTATATTGATGATGTTAAAAAGTGATGATAATGACTTAAAATGGTGTAGAAAATTCATTTAAAACCTTATATTTGAACCTTACATTAAAATGGTAATTTTAATAATTACGTTTATGATTAAATGAGTAAAATATTATAGAAAAACAGTAAGGTCTTATAAATATATATATTTTTTTCCTTGAAAACCCATTTAAAGGATGCATTTTTGGTGTAAAAAAAAGGCATAATGGCAATTTTGGTAATTATGTGAAAAACTAGTGGAAGATAATGTTTCTTTACTTTAAATGCTAGTAAAATTATTTTGAAGGTACTGAAAATGTGTTAATGCATTAATGAATAAATGGGGAAAATGATGATTGGATGTTATTGTTCAAAGTACGATGTTATTATTAGTTGGCCTCCTTGGCTATTTTAAAAGCAAGGCAAATAATGAAGTAAAGAAGTAACACCGAAAGATTAATGCGAGTACTTGAAATAATGAGAATAATTGTAAGAATGTGAATATTTGGAAGAATGTGAATATATGAAAAGATAATGATATTCGGATGTTGCCGGAAAGTATAATTAAGGAGGGCATGACGTCCCTAGTGGTAAAGACCCCAAACAACCTGGCTAGTGTAACATATGTGTGCTCGATACCGACGATGAAAGGCCGTAAAATCGTGGATGTTGGCAAAATTCCAAAGTAATAAAAGTAATATTCATGAATGATTGGGAAAATGAATGGATTAATGAATTTGAATAAATGGATCTTATTAAATGACAACATGGTTGGATTAATAAGTTAAGTCTCCGGCACGAGACATGAAAAATACTTAAGTGTGAGTTGGGCATATAGCTCGAGTGCATTGCATGTAGTTGTATTAACATTTAATGAATTTGAAATTATTTTACAAAATACCGAAAGACATTGTATATGTATAGTATCTTGATTATCATAATATTGCGTAGTATTTCCCACCCTACTGGGAATTCGCTCACCCCCTTAATTTTTCCCACCCCAGGTACTTCAGTTGGTGATACTAGAAAGGATCTTGGTAAGGATGCGGAGGGTGTGACTCGACGTTTGACGCTCTGTTGACCATTTCATAATATTTTTAAGATTTATATTTGTAGCACTTTAATTAATATTTTGGAACTTTATTAAGGGATTTGGACTATTGTGTTGTCTTACTCACTGAACTTTATTTCGATAGATTAAGTGTGGTATTACATGTTTTTTCATGGACAAATTCATAAGTTGAATTTATTAGGCATGTCAAAAGTTTATTCTTTTTTAAATTAAAATTTGACAAATGAATATCATGTCCTTAAATCAATTAAATAAATATTTTTCTTAAATAATAAAGTAAACTTTTTTCCCCTCCCCCTTTAACACCCCAATTCGGATTTGGGTTATCCTAATGGTAATCTAAATTCGGGCCGCGGCGTTACACTTCCTTTGACGCCTCACACGTCATTATACGACGAAATTCATCGGGAGTCACAACACTAAACAAGGCATTTAAACATTTAGAGTTAAAGTTACACAATTTCAATTCATCCTCACTCCAATTTTCTACAGGTGTTAAGATAGTTTCATCATCAACAATCATAGTTAGAGGGGGCCATCCTCTTTCAACAACAACCCAAACACGTTCATTAATTGATTTAGGGGCATATTTCATACGTTCTTTCCAATAGGTGTAATTAGTTCCATCAAACATAGGTGGTCTATTCGATGAAAAATATTCCATATAACCTCCAGGATTCATCTAAATAACTTTTAGAGACTAGCTCTGATACCAATTTAAAGTTGTAAGGTTATATGAACTGAGGTTATTTCGCAGAATACACACACTACACTATAAAAAATTTGCCAAGTAGAGAATATTCTAATTTTAATTTCCTTTGCAAATTTGACAGTTAGCATGAACAATTAACAATTAAAGTGATGGGATTGTTTACTTGATTAAGAGATATAAAATTACCCAATTTTATCCTTTTTATCATACACATACATCTAGGTGATTTAATAAAGTAAAGTGCGAAAATCATAACCACAATGCGCAGATGTACGAGGAAAACCCAAATGGGAAAATCCTCGGACACCTGGGCCTAGAAAAATCCACTACAAATAGGTTTTACAAAGGACTCAAAAGACTTACAGACTTTGATTCAACAAGACATGCTGATGGCGCCCTCTACCTATGAATTGGTAGTATGCGAAGCTCCAACGTGTTGCTCGACACTTCTCGTGTCACAATATCCACTGAAGCCCATACTACCGTATCCAATAAGCTTGAACGCAGAAATCCACCGCAAGTGTACTCATTGAATTTCAGGTTGATGGCATGGGGTTTTGGTTCGAAAGTTAAATTGTGTTTGAGAAGGATTTTTTATAAAAAGGAAGATATGAAATTTTTGCTCTTAAGAATGTGTAACTTCCATCCCAAAAACTTATTTTCGTCCATATTATAAAAAATGAAAAAGTAGTGGACAAGGATAGTTATTTAAAATAACCACAGGAAAGAATTAAAAAAAATGCAAAGATGACGAATCTCGTTCGAAGGACCTTTGGTTCGAACGAGTATCTAATGATAGTCTAGTACAATTGTTAGATAAGTCGTTAGAAACCTCATTCGAACGACATTTCTAATGAACTTCTAATGAGATATTAGTGTAGGCTGGGTTGGGTCGTTAGATCCAGGTCATTCGAACGACCTGTAAAAACTTCGAACGAGAATTCCTTTTCTTTAAAAAAGATTTAAAATTAATTTCAAAAACAAAAATCATAAAAAAATTAGTAAACTTAAAATTACTCCAACACATAAAAATGGTTTTTTATCATATATCTTTTTAAGAGAATGGAATTGAAATGCATATTGATGTAACGTGAACTTTGAATGCCCGATTCTCTAAGGTTGTATGAAGCTTTATTAGCAATGTCCCAAAATAGTTTTGTCCAACGGAATGTAGCCAATACTATAAATAACTCGATTGGAAATTTGTCCTTACATCTAGGTTATTCTTCTTGTAGCAAGAGTACCTAGTTTTATGTAATCACTCAAATAAATACAGTCACAGTGGAAGTAGGCTTTTATCCACAATTAAACCACTTTAAAAACTCCTTATCTCTTGTGTGATTATTTCATTACATATTATATTTTGTCTTTGATTTAAAATTGGACCCAGTCCATTTTTTGACATCAATAGTAGCGACGAATTGAAAGAGTCCAAAAATAGAGGGAGCTGTCTTGAACTTATGAAATTTTCTTGTAATCTAAAAGAGGATATTAGAGTCGTTGCAATGAAGAACGCTCTTTCAAACCTAAGATTTACAGCACATAATATACAAAATGACATTGTTAACTCAATTGCAAGTGAGATTGTTGACTTTACTACCAAAGATGTAGGAGATTAATTTTGCACAATCGATGAGTCCCACGATGTATCGGTAAAGGAGAAAATGGTCATTGTTTTGTGATATGTAGATAAGAGTGGGAAAGTGATGGAGCACTTAATCGGTCTAGAACATGGTGGGGATACAATGGCTATGTCACTTAAGTTTTCAATAGATAGTTTATTGGCAAGACTTGTTTTGAGAATTTCTAAACTACGTGAGCAAGGTTATGACGTGGTGAGTAATATGCAAGGAGAATTTAATTGTATCAAAAAACTAATTTTGAGAGAGAATAAATTTGATTTTATGTTCATCAGTTTGCTCACCATTTACAGTTGGCTCTTGTTGCGGTGGAAAAGAAAGAAGATGATATTATGACTCTTTTTATGTTGGTTTGAGGTATTATCATTATTGTTGGAGCCTCATGTAAACATAGTAATATTCTTTATGAGCAACAACTTGAAAAAAATTAGTAGTACAATTGACAAATCTGATATTCAAAGTGGAAAAGGACAAAATCAAAGTATGTCTTTACAACATCTGGTGACACTCATCGGGGCTCACATTTTAGCACTTCAGTTATCTTGATTAGCATGTTATACTCCATAATTAATTTTCTTAAGATTGTAGAATTGTATTCAATCAAGAAAGAGCATATATATATATAAGGAAAGGGTGTCTATGTATTCGATCCGTACATTTAACTTTGTTTTTTTGTGCTTTTGATGAAATATATGTTGGGATTTGTAAATGAATTATCAAAGGCATTACAAAGGAAAGACTAAGATATTTTGAATGTCATGTCTTCAGTTTGGGTATGTAAGAAACAACTACAAATGATGAGGGATAACGAATGGGAATTGTTGCTTGATGAAGTACCTTCCTTTTGTGAGAAACATGAAATTAAAGTACCCAATATGAATGATACATTATTTTCCAAAAAAATAATCACAACATAAAGCCCCCCAAAAGACTAACTTGCATCGTTATCGTGTTGAATTATTTTGTGCGGTCATTGATTGGCAACATCAAGATGTAAATGCTCGTTTTAATGAGGTAAAGACCGAGTTACTTCTTTTTGTGGCATGCCCTTGTTCCGACAATGTATTCGTTGTCTTTGGCAGGGAAAAATTAGTTCTTCTTGCCCGGTTATGCCCAAACAAATTTTCAAGCTACAAACTTATTGAACTATATATGTGAATGGGAACGTATATTCTCGATATGCAATCTAGTCCGAACTTTAAAGGATTGAATGGAATTTCTTCGCTCATAAAAATATGATCGAGACAAAGAAACAAGACGAGGATGTGATTTCTTAGAGTATATGCTTTGATACCCCCATTTTAAAATTCCAAATGTGAGATGGTTCTCACAATATACCAAACTTAAAATTTCCTTCACATTAAACAATTAAGATTCCCAAATTTTAATTTCCACAAAATTAAAATTAAACTCAACAAAATAAATATTTAATTTTCTTTCAAAAAAAATTTAAATAAACCCATTCAAGTTCTACATATGCTAAACAAACAAAGCATGAATATTTTCAAATTAAATTACTTGACTTGAATTAAACTAAAGTTACCCAAACTGAATTTAGCACCAAAATTACACCATTGTTGTGTTTAAACAAATTTTTATCTTTTTACACCTAAACATGCATCTAAATGATTTTAGCAAGATAAAAATAAAAACAATCACACAACACCGCAATGTACGAGAAAAACCTCGGCCGACCTAGCCAACAAATTCACTAGATATGGTTTTACAAAAATAATAAAAAAAGACTTACTTACTCGACCGGACTCCCTCTCAAGCCTTGACGCTTCTTCTTGCTTCTACCTCCGCCTAGTTGATAACTCCGGAATCCACTGCAGTCTCGGAATCCACCGATGAGGCTCAACTACTGTCAAACATACGAAAGCCTCTCCTCTGTATGTACACCACTAAAATCATAATAAACACGGACTCCTCCGTAGGAAACCTTCTCTTTTGGGATGAGAATAAAACCCAGTGCCAACTTGATGATCTCCAAACAAAATATATTAAGAAACTTGGATCACTCTAAACTATGGGTGTAAACTTTTTGTTTTGGTAGAAATTAAACCATGAAAATACCAACACAAAAATGATACTTTTGGATGAATTTTTTTTTCTCTAAAAGTGTTAGAAAATCTCTCAAAAGTATTGGCAAAAATTGTATTCCCACACATATTAAAGCTGGTGAAAAGTTAGTGGGGAAGTGGGAAGTTAAATTTAAAAACTGGCAAAAACTGAAAAAAATAGCCCAGGTCATTCGAACGACTTTTGAATGTCGTTCGAATGACTCGGTTCGAACGAGATTTCAGATGAGAAATATGCACAAATCTCGTTAGATAAATTTCATTCGAACGATGTCGTCCTAACGACATTTCAAATGACATTTTAGAAAACAGTTATGAAGTTCGTTCGATATCTCATTCAAGCTTCGTTCAAACAACATGGGCATCTCTTTCAAACGAGATCCCAGTTTCGTTCGAACGACTTTTCAAAAAATCTAAAACTGCTATTTAAGCCCAAAAACTTTATTGTAAAGATTGAAAATGATTTTTTGAGAAAAAAAGTAAAGTCGTTATGATAAAACTTTTATAAAAAGATACCCATAAAAAATAACCAAGTCTCTCTATATATTAAATGCATTCATACCATTAGAGACCTTGGGGAAAAAAAATGAAATGTTGATGACGTAAAACTTGGCACAAAAAACTTACGCTGAGGATATCTTTACTATAGGCTTAGCTGCTACGTATTCAACTCGAACATCATTGGCTTGAAAAGGTATAACAAACTACTATTCTATGACCCAACTAGTTTTGTTCGAAATTAAGCCAACATTATAAATAGACTCGATTGGAAATTTACCCTTACAAATCTCCTCTTTTGGATATTCTGGGACAAAACCCAAAATAAAAAAAATCCTATGGGAAATCAATCTCTTCTAAAAAGACACAAACCCTCTCAAAATAAAAAATTACAGACGCTTGACTAGACACATGGGATGAAATGCTTTATGACTTTAAAGTTTTGCCACTAAAGATGAAAACCTGCACTCTTAAACACACCATCAAACGGATAGGGAATATAATAAGACAAATAACATAATTAAATACTCCCCCTTTGTCTAACATGACCTACTTAAGAAAACGACATCTCCCCCTAAGTTAGATCTCCCAAATTAAAAGGTTTAGATACCATTTCTTCTACTTTTTTTTAAGAATAGACAAAGATTAAAATGCATATATTAACTCATTTATCTCCAATTATAACAAATTCTACCCCTAAATTTAACAAGGGATAGGAATAATGGAAAAATAAGTATATCATGCAATGGTGAATAAAGTAACAAGAATAATAAAGCACATGGCATGAGAAGCTACTAATCCAACACAAGGATTAATAAATACCAACTATGATGCTAGGAAAACGATACCAAATAAAATAATCTAATATGAGCATGAGATATCAATCACAACAAGATTAATATCTATTTCAACATGAATAATATAAAGACTAGATAATAAGACAAAGGCTCAAAAACATAAGAAATACCTTATATATATACACGAAAGATACCAATAACGTACATGCATATTTACATAGGTATAAACACCATACACGACCAAAAATACATTAAGCTTTCCACACTTATATGGAAAAAATGTATCTAACTAACATGTGGTAAACAGTAGTGAAGGGGTGTGAACTAGCAACAAAACAATTAAGACCCATTCACTTAAACCTGTTCACGGAGTTCTTATTGGATTGCAAAAATTTATCAAACTTAAATATAGGCTCATATAACAGGATAAAGTGAACTCAAGGAACAAACAAACACAATGCGCACAAGCCTAGAATTTTGATGATTCTACAAACCAATAAAGTCATGACAAAATAAGCATAACTAGGATACATTGTCATTGTGCAAACTCGTTAATATATCCATCCAAACTTCCTTGATAATAACGACTATTTTTCTTTTCTTTTGAATGCTTATATCAAACTCAACTACTTTGGCCTTGGGCTAATTTTAATAATGACACATTTTTAAAGCCATATTTCAATGGTGGATATTCACTCAAAGTAATTTTGTCTTTCGCAATCCGATGCCATTGATAAACAACTACACCAAAAAAATATTTTCCTATTTTTTAAATTTGGACAACTGTTCTTATATGCACAAATCCTCCATAGTCATAGAAACATGTAAATGACTAAATTTATTGGAGAACATCTCACTTATCTCAAATATACATGTGAAGTTAAAAAATAAATATGTGAATCGAGTCATATAAAAGAGAATCAATCAAGAAAGTTAAAGTCAAACTACTCCATGCAAGCATGATAAAGAACACTTTAAGTATTAAAAATATGAACAAAAAGTTCTAGCCATATGGAAGCGGGGATGGCATAGGATTCAAACACAAGTATATGCCACATAAAATGTGTAAAACTACAATACAAAAAAATAGAAAATCTTTTTGAGTTTTTTAAATTTTTATACAAACACAAAGACAACACAAAAGGCAAACAAAAATCTTTTTGTAATTTTTTTAACTAAGACACAATAAAAAAAATTAAATACAAAAGATATACAAGTCATAATTCTAGAAACACATATACAATGAAGCAAAGATTAAAAAATGACAAATAAACATACAACTAGTAAGGATATATCACGAGGCACAAAAGCTAGTGTTTGTAAATAAAACTAACACAATCAACCTTTAGATTTTGCAATGGGGGAATCATGTGTGATTAGGCATAAATTCTTCGTATTTATCCCCGTAATTTAGGGTCCTTTATCACTCCGCAAAGTGTAATTCGAGTGGATTTATCTCATATCATTGCTACTGACATTTCTTAACGAGTATGCTGAGTTTCGTATATTTCTCATCACTTTTGCAAGTATTTGATGCATACAAAGAAAGAAGAAACTGGAAGAAAGAATGAAAATAAGAGAAAAAGGTCAAAGGGGAAAAATAGTAATTTGCATCGAGAATTTGGAAGAGAGGCCTAAATAGAATTTAATATTTCAAGTTTACAAACACCTGGAAAAAAACGACATCCAAATCCGATTCACGGATCAAAAGTTACAAAATTTTAAAGTTGAGAGAAAATCACAAAGAAGAAAACGTTTCTAGTAAAGATGGAACCGAACCGAAGAGGGTGAAAAACAAATCGATCCTGTCCTTGGAAAAATTTATGTGAAACAAAAAAAAGATGGAACCGAACCGAACCGAAGTTGAAGAAAACAAACTGAATCGGTTCTAGCAAAAAAAATTATTAGAGGTAAACCGAACTGAAGCCCCTGAACATGATCGGTTCGGGTGTCGAAATTTGAATTTATCCACTTGTAAAATTAGAGTCCTCCATGGTTGAAACTCTTGTAAATTCATAGGTTATTTATTATAACGTCTTGGAAGACATTATGAGAGCTTATTTTTACATAGTTTTAGAGAGAGAATTGCAAAAGAACCTTGGAAGCTCATCAATACAAATTATTGATTCTCAATTAAGATTTCTATAGTAAAGTTAATTTCTTTCTCTCTTTTCGTTAGTTTATGAAAGCTTAGTTTATTTCAGAGAAATATTGAATCCTTTTACTCATATAGTTATAATCCCATAATGATTTTAGTCAAATGCACCGTAGAAAGCATTGATTTGACTAGTTGCACTATGCTAGGCTAGATTTTTAGGGGTTGGGATGTATGAACTCAACCCGATGTGGTTTGCATGTGTGTAAAATTAGTTCCCTGAATTAAATAAATGATCGAATCATGTTGTGTGGTGATCTCAACCATAGTAGGACTTTTGATCTCGTTTGCCCTAGGTAACCGCGATGCTTAAGTGTGCAACGCGAGTGTAGCTATAACGACACTGCTTTATTCTTACTTTTGATTATATATGATGCGGTCTTAAACCTCATATATATAATGCTTAAGATTAATAAAGACCAGGTTCAACCAATTATATAATTCATAACTAGTTTTATTACCAACAAACGTACTAGGGTTGGAGGATTGTATTTCGACCTTATTTTTCTCATTTATAGTTAATTAGTTACAATTAGTTCACTCTTGCTTGCTTAGTTCATATTCAGTTTCATTTAATTACAATTAGTTTATAACTACAATATCACTTAGATCACCTTTATATTTTCTTTTTAGAGTCAATTTGGGTTTGACCATCTTACCTACCGTTATCACGTTTTACGTCCCATTTCCTTGTGGATACGACCCCGTCTTACTGGTTTTATTACTTTAGCGATAGGCTTGCACTTGAGCTTATATAAGCATGCACTTTAGACACATTTGTGATTGCGTCAATGTGAAAGTAAATGAGAATCATAAACTCTGTCATGTAAAATCTCCAAATTGGATCTCTAAACCCACATAAGTGAAACACGACGCTCTCAAGGTTTGGTGACTTTGGTGACTATACCCTTTGAATTTCTAGGATCATTTTTTAAGATCAAAACAAAACTTCCTAAGGTGACCCTTTCGACCACAATGTGTGCAAGTGAAAACACGACATGACGTATTACTTAAGGATTGATCTTTTCTAGTCTTCCAAGACAATTCTCTTAAAACTATGGTTTTGGCTTTATTAGCGAAAGTATCTTGATTATCAAAGTTAATACCACACTTTCTGTCTTTGATTTGGACGGTCCCTAAGATTTTATCTAATTTCTCCACCCTACACTCCAAATCAAATTTGACCGGAGTTGAGTCTTTTAACTTTTCTTCAAGTTCAACTATTCGAGACACAATTAAACACCTACTCTCTTCAAACTTGAGAAGCTCTTTCTTCATAGCCTCCATTAAACCTCTAAGTCTATATCTTTCACCTTATAAGTATTCTAGATTATCATGAAGAGTTCTCTCTCCTGCCTTAATATCTTCAACTAAGACACTTTCATCATTAGCCACAGCACGTTCTCTCATTTTAGCTTCTAACTTCCTGTTAGCCCTTTTTAATTTCAATGATTCCGCATACGACTCAGGGAAGGCCACTTAAAGTTCACTCTCCTCTCCATCCTCTTCATTCTCACTCTCTCCTTCACTCTCTTTACCATCAAACTCTTGAGATTCATAAATAATGACCTCGAAAGTGTCATGTAAAGGAATATCTTCATGGGAAGATTCATGTCAATGTTTACATGACTTGCCAAGAATGCGGTGAAGTTGTGCTCATTGGGGAAAACGGGTCCCTCTTTCGGATCACTATCACTAAGGGTGGCATTATATGAAATCGGTTACTTGCCCTCCTTCATTAGTTTAGTGGGACCTTCGAATGCCCTATGGTCATAACCCTCACAACCATAACACATATTTGACTTGTCCCTATTAAGATCCTAATTATGATTTTTAGGGAATATCTCGGCTTTACTATGATTAGACTTCTCATACTTCTTAAAATCATTTTTATGTTTCTCTTTATTAGTCTTGAGAAATTTTCTAAAATTCCTAGCAAACAAAGCCATATCTTCCTAGTTCATCTCAAACTCATCATTCGGAACTGGTAGTTCCTCCTTCTAGGATTTCAAAGTTATATCCTTATCTTTTTTCTTCTCATCCTTAGAGGAAAACATTTCAAGTTCATAGGTTTAAAGGTCACCTAAAAGGTTTTCAAAATTCGAGGAGTTTAAAGTGCCTAAAGAATTTAAAACATTCACCTTTGGAATAAATCTATCTGATACTGACCTCAAAATTTTCTTCACGACGTTATTGTCGGGTATCTTTTCTGCCAAATTAAAGCATGAATTCATAATATCTAACAATCTCGCATAGATATCATCAATCATATCACTTTCTAATATCTTAATAGTTTCAAATTTAGTGGTCAGGTTTTGGAGTTTCGAAGCTTTAACGACACTTTTTCCCTCATGGATGAGTTGGAGTATATCCCATGCCTCCTTAGACATTTCACACGTCATAATCTGACAGAACTCATTCGATGCGACTGCACTAAAAAGGGCATTTAAACCACGGGAATTAAAATTAGCTAACTTTAGCTCAGTCTCATTCCATCTTTCTACGAGTTTAGGTACACGAACTTCTCATTCTAGGCATGCTGATGGGGTCCACCCTTTTACTATCAATATCTAAACCCGCTCATCTAAGGATTTAAGTTCCAACCTCATACACACTTTCCAATATGCGTAGTTGGAACCATAAAAAATAAGAAAATTTGCAAAAGGTAAATATATTATTTTTAAATCACAATTAAACAAAGGATCTTAACACAATAATTTAGCATTCCCACTCTGATACCAATCTGAGGATGTGATTTCTTAGAGTATATGATTTGATACCCCAATTTTAAAATTCCAAATATGAGATGGTTCACGTCATATACCCAACTTAAAATTTGCTTCACATTAAACAGTTAAGATTCCCAAATTTTAATTTCCATAAAATTAAAATTAAACTCAACTAAACAAATATTTAATTTTTTTTCAAAAAAAAATAAAAATAAACCCAATTCACGTTCTACATATGCCAAACAAACAAACAAAGTATTGTATTCCCACACATATTAAAGCTGGTGAAAAGTTAGCGGGTAAGTAGGAGGTTAAATTTAAAAACTGGTAAAAACTGATAAAAACTGCCTAGGTCATTTGAACGACTTGGTTGGAACGAGATGTCAGAATAGAAATAGGAACAAATCTCATTAGATAAAACTCGTTTGAACGATGTCATTTTAACAACATTTCAGAAAATGGATACGAAGTTCATTCGATATCACGTTCGAGGTTCGTTCGAATGGCATGGGATTCTCGTTCGAATAAGATTCGAGTTTTGTTCGAATGAATTTTCAGAAAGTCCAAAACTGCTATTTAAGCCCAAAAACTTTTATATAAAGATTGAAAGTGATTTTCTGAGAAAAACTATAAAGTCGTTTTGACAAAACTTTTATAAAAAGACATCCATAAAAATAACCAAGTCTGTATTTATATTCAATGCATTTATACCATTAGTGACCTTAGAAAAAAAAGGAAATGTTGATGACGTAAAACTTGGAACAAAAAATTAGCACTGAGGATATCTTTACTATAGGCTAGGCCGTTATGTGTTTAACTCGAACGTCATAGGCTTGAAAGGATATAAGAAACTACTATCCTATGACTCAATTAGTTTTATCTGGAATTAATCCTAACACTACAAATAGACTCGATTGGAAATTTTCCATTACACATGAGGTATTCCTGTTGGTGTATTTTCTTGTGACCTTAACATTGATCTTACCCGTAGCAACTTTATTTGTGGAGATGGCATTTTATGCTATGAATATCGTAAAGACTATATTGCGCAATCGGATGGAAGATTAATAGATGAATGATATAATGATTGCATATGTAGAAAAAAATGTATTTGTGACATGGATAATGAGTTTATTATTCAATGTTTTTGAAAAATAAAAAGTCGTCGAGGACAATTGTAATGGCAACCGTGCCCAAAAATTTCAATCGAATATTATGTCTTTTTTGTGTTATGAACCTTATTTTTTGTGTTAGAATTTTCTAGCCCCAAATCTTATTATTCTTGGCTACGTCCCTAGTTATATATGTCATCATGTTCAAACAAAATGCAAATAAACTTTTAAGTATATTAATACTAATAGCTATTTTCTGCATAAATATATACAACTTTATTGGAGTGCACTTTAATTGTAAAAAATTATTTTTTTAAGTGAGATTAATTTCTATATTTACAATTTAAGAAAAATCGAACACAATAATAATGGAGGGACCAAAGCCAATCAATTTATTTTATAAAGGTTGAAATCCAAGTTAAGCTTTTTTAGATACATTTTTTAGAGATTTGTTTGGTATATAATTTTTTGGAATGGAAACACTATTCAAGAGAGTACCTTTTTTAGATATTAAAATACATTTTAGAGAGGGAAATAACTATTTTGTCATGCGGCTAAGAGAAATATTAGTATCATTCCATGTTAACATTTACTTCTCTTTATGATTTGACTCGGCCCATTCTCAAGACATGCGACAGTATTGGTGCCTATAAATGCATTAGTAGATAACTCATGACAACTTTTTCTCCAAAGAGAGATATATATTATATGATAAGATTATTTTGAATGTTACGCATTAATTCATTTATAAATGAAAATGATGAGTGCATTTTTTTATGTAAAAAAGTATAAAGAGTCATAATAATTTTTTCAATGTTTGTCATCTAATAATTCATGAAATGCATAATTATAAATAAGAAATAGAATTTTAAATTAAATCATTTATTGAATACCAATTGTTGTGAGGAGTGGAAGAACCATTCTAAGGAAATTTTTCTATAAAGGAAACTTTAAAATTACAAGATAAGGAAAATTTAAAATATATCACTCTACCCCATTATATAGCATAATCTGGATGAATCTATCTCGAAGACACGTCATCATCCTTCCTTTAGGAAACTACATTTGATAATGTCGAGTTCCCAAAGGAGGCCTCGATGGAATATTTGAAATTACTAGCTAAGGAAAATTCAAAATATTCCCCTCACTCACCCAATATAGCATAATATATATGAATCTATCTCGCAGAGGACCCTTGAGAAAACTAAGTGAAATGAGGTCAAGTTTCTAGAGGATGCCTTAGTATCGTATTGAGAGGTTTCGGCTTCAATAAGACATCATCAAGGAATCACCTTCATGGTATAAGCCTCATCTAGACTCAAATCTCTCATAATTAAACCAATAATGCCTCATCCTTAGCCCTATTGATCATAAGGTCTTTGTCAATTACTTAAGAACTGTTGGCTAGTTTTGGAGGCTTTGTTTAAGTGCAGTTTTACTTCAACCCACTTAATTTTTCTTACCACACAAATTTAAATATACCTATATTGTTGGGTTGATTTTCTATTCTCCCACCCCACCCTATGGAGGGGTTTAAGTGAAAATCAAAATATACCTTAAACACACATTCAAATACTTAAAGGATTTCCTTTTTTTTTCCTCTTTTGTTTTTATATGTTTTATTCATCTTTGATAGTTTTCACTTTTTCAACAAACGTTCTTTCTTTATTTTTTTTCTTCTTTCTTTTTTTTCTTTTTTTTCTTTTTGTTATTTCTTTCTAAATCATTCGCTGCTCTTCCTTTTATTGGTTTTGTTTTCCACGATGCAACACGCGTAAAATAACAAAAAAATAAATTAAAATAATGAAATATTATTTACTAAGTTGGATTACTAACCTACTACAGTTATGGCTATAGCTTTTTGTATACACGTGGATACAGAGCGTTAGCAACATATGTAGAATCAGAGTTGAAAACATATGACTACAACTTTATCCACTGTCATTATATTAGAAAAAGCTCAAGCGCAAATATTATAGAACCATCCCAGCAATGAAAATCTTCACGGGAAAAGTTTAGATGTAATTGCTTTACATGGTTTTTATTTTTTGTTATCACTGGAAAGTAATGGAACGAACCAGCTAAACAACATTGTGAGGGGTAAACCCAACCAATAGAGGGATTAAGTTATCCGGGAAATAGATATTCTGGAGAGGTAGTTATGAAGATTGTATTGAGTAACATGACCAATCCTGTGTTTTTTTTGGGTATCACATTGCTTAATCAGTTGAGAAAAGATAGTCACCTATCCAAATATAAAAATGTTAAAGATATAGAATTCGGATGAATAGACTCTTTGATATTATTGCATTAGAAATTAAATATAACTTTATAAATTTATATAGTTACGTAAAGTTCAAGAAATTTTCATTCGGGGTTATTTAATTGGACTTATTTCGTATCATTATCCCAATTTGTTAGGGATTGTTAGATAAAATGAAGGGGATTATATAAAATCTCCCTTGTTTAAATCATCTTATAACTATATGTTTTATTGGATTGTAAGGAAAGGTCTCATAATGTGAATTGGTTATGCCCAACATTCTATGGCTTGAATATAAGTCTCGACGTTATCATCATCATGCCTCATGTGCATGACATATGATACTAAATGTCTATATCAAAGCATACCTTGGACTTGGATGCAACATATAAGCCAACATTATATCGGTCAGCCTGAATTCTCGCATAAGAAAGTTATTTTAATCAATATATATCACATCACCCTCTGGCTATTATGATGGACCAATAAAAATTTTGGTTCTTTATCATAATTATTAGAAATTTTTTTCTAATATTGTTTATAGTATAGGCCTTTTTATAGTTTAGGCTAGTTTGGCGTATCCTGTTACAAATCGTCATGCACCGTCATGACGAACCGAACTCCAGCATCTCAAAGTTTTAAGACTTCCCTACATCTCATAAATGTATAAATCAATTTAGTGTTTAAATTCATTCACAAACTTTATTTTTGGGATGTTTATTTTATTAAAAATGAACAGGGGTTTATTAATTTTAAAATGAAAAATATATTTTTTTATTTTATACCTCGTTCGAACGAAAAGATTAGTTCATTAGAAGGGTCGGTTCAATTTTTTATTGAACGATCATCGATCAAGGGCGTACTGTTCTGACTCGTCAGAAGGTCGTTTGAAAACTATTCAAATGAGAATGTCTTCTCGTTTAAACGAGACTGTGCTTCATTCTAATGAGTTTCTTTTCTCGTTTGAACGAGCCTCGAAATTCATTCGAATGAGTCACCACCTTAAAAATTGTGAACGCCTTATAAATAATTGTTTCGTGTTTAGGTTGTTTAAGGCTTTTGCCAGATCATTTTTGAATATCTTTTACAAAAGTTCTTATTTAGTTAGTGTTCTAAAACACTTTTAATACATAATATATATCCTAAAAATTATTCTTGTGAATTCATTTAAATCTCAGACTATTTTAGTATCTTGCATATACCTTTGTGGAGAAAGCATCTCCGTGGTTGAGGTATGAAACTTGAGGGGATCACTGCTGAAGACGAAGGCTAAGGCTGGATCGGTGTATATCAAGGATGAATATGTCATCTATGGATGGTTGGTGACAAGTGACATTCTTTAGAGAATTTATGAAGAATAGCGCGTTAAGATTGTGGCGGTTATCAAGTAGTCTGTAAGTTGTCCATTTTGTAGATTTGTAAACTGCTGAATAAAAGGTTTTGCTCGAAAGGGATTTTTCCTGAAACTTTGCCTTTATTGAATGCTTGGTTTTCTTTGTCCATTTTATCACATAGATGTATGTTTAGGATAAAAAGATAAAATTGATTGAGATAAAAATTGGAATTTTTATTTGTGACCATCCTTGCTGAGCACATTTGTTTTCGCATTCTCATAGTGGTATCAATTCCTTCCACTCTTTCAAGTGGTGTCAGCACATTCTTACCTTTTTTACAAGTTGGTATCAAAATGGGATACACTAAGTTATTATGTTAGATCCTTGCTTAGTGTTTTTTATGGTGGTTGTTTATTCATCTCGCTTGTGTTGGGCTATTTATTTTTCTCTCAATGGATAGACATAGTGATGACGACTTAAATCGTTTGAATTTGATGTTTGCTAAAAGAATTGAAATTTTGGAAAAAGAAATTTTTTGATTTATACCTGCTATGGATTTTTTACAAACTATTCAAACTCAAAGAGATTTCTTTCATGAGAAATTTGTGGACATGGATTGAGATTTTAAAATTTTAGAATCATCCAAGAAAGAGAGTGATGATAAAGCCCAATTTTTAAAGAAACAATTAGAAGACTCTAAAATTTATAGGGTTAGTTTATGTGCCACTGAGGATAACGATAAAATAATTAATGATTTTAAGGCACGTGAGAAGACTCTTAGGGATAAGTTTTCTTGCATTGAGGAGGAGCGAGATAACCTTCTAGAAATGATTGAAAATTTGATGGAGTACCTAAAATTGAAAGAGTCAAATTCTTCGCTTGAGTCTAAAGTTTTTAAGTTAAAAGATGATTTAAAAGACTCGATTAGTGTTGGTAGTAATGGTATTGGCTTCTAGGTTTCTAATGCTTCGAGTGTTAAATCTAGGGCCATTGCTTGTTTAGAGGGTCAACCTCATACAAGGACTTTAGAAAAGGTCACCCCATAGGTAACATTCCTCGAGTTTACACATGTTCGCATTATGGTAGGAAAGGTCACCTTAAGCGTTTTTGTAATGATTTTGGACGAGGTCCTAGGAAGTTGAAATCTAGTGTCCCTTTTGTTCTCAAAACTCGACAAGTTAAGTATACACCTATTTAGGTTAGGAAATCCATTTTCGAAGAGCTAGATGTTAGACTAGTTAATTCTCGTATGTTTGCACATGATGTTTCACATGTTATATCTTATGGATAATTATTTGCATGATTTTGTTTTTCATACTCTAGTTATGCTTCATGATATATGTTTGTTAGTGTTATGACATGTGTATCTTTTGTATTTCTACTTTTGTTTTATCCAGTCATATTGGAAAAATACAAAAGGATTTTATTTCAATAAAAAATTTTAAAAATAAAAAAAGATTTTTGGTTTTTGTGTATTTTAGTTTTACACATTTGATATGGCATATATATGTATTTGAATCCAATTTATTCCGTACTTTCCATGTGGATAGGTCATTTGGTTATGACTGTAGGTACTCAAATTATTCTTAGTCATGTTTACATGGAGTTGTTTTGAACCTGAATAACTTTATGGATTTAACTTTATGCATGCCTCCGCACACGCATGCACGTGCTTTTTGAACGCTTACTTCACATGTATATTTGAGCTTTGTGAAATGTTCTCCCAGTAATTTTGCCATTTATGCATATCAATGACTTAGGGGGAGTTGTGCATGTAAGAACCGTTACCCGTGAGAGATTTTGTTTAGTATTGAAAAAATATGAGTGTGCACTGGAAAGGGCTGCGAAAGACATATTGACATTGCATGAAAGCCACCGTTGAAAATAACCGAAGAAAAATTGTCAAAAAGGGGCCAACATAGTTTAGTTTGTTTGACCATTCAAAAGAAATAACTTCAAAAGAATAAAGAAAAAGAAAGGTACATAAAATATGAATATGTTTATCTTTTGAGGGAGTTTAGTTGAAGATCAATGGGTTTTGTACAATGAATCCTAATATGCTTATTTTGTCATGACACTATTGATTTATAGAATCATCAATAATCTAGGCTTGTGTGCATTGTGCTTGTTTTGTTCATTGAAGTTCACTTTATTTATCACTTGAGAATGATTTTAGTTTGATAAAGTTTTTCGATCAATTAGAACTTCTTGAATATATTTGAGTATTTGGGCTATAATACATTTCTATCTAGTTCAAACCCATTCATTCCATCCCACATGCTTAGACAAATCGATACTATGCTAGTGTGTAAAGTTTATGTGTTTTGTATCGTGTTTTGTGGTCGTTTATACCTATATATATGTGCTGGAATTTCTTTGGTACATTTTGCATATATTACATATGGTATTGTATTCTATATGTATCATATTTTTTTGGGGGAAAAATGAAAGAGTACAAAAATAGTTGGTTTTGATGGCCTTTGAGATTATCATTACATGTGCATTGTTTATATCTTTTTCCTGATGAACTCTTATCTTCTACGTGATGCTTCGTATTTCATGATTATGTTTTACTCCTTTGTTTATTTATGATAAAAATAAAGGGGGAGAGCAAATTAAAATGTGAGAATTTAATTAAAATGTTAGATTTAATGAGTTTGATATACGGGGGATATTTAATTAAAGTTTTTATTTTCTATTTCAAACACGATGCATCATGTGTGTAGATACTTAAAGCGGAAATCAAGACATGTCGGATGAAGATAATGCTTGCAAAAGGGAATAACAAGTGGAGATTTGAAGACAATGTCTTTTGCCATTCCATTTCTAGTGTTTGGGAGGGTAGTAGGATTTTTTGTCGTGGAGGATTTTTTTAATTTTAATTTGATGTTCGGTTATGTTTGTTTGTCTTATATAGGAATAACCAATGGGGGAGATTTGTAAGAATAGTTTTTCTAATACTGTTCATAGTATATGCCTTTTTATAGTTTAGGCTACTTTGGCGTATCCTATTACAAATAGTCATGCACCGTCGCGACGAACCGAACTCGAGCATCTCCAAGTTTGAATACTTCCCTACATCCCACAAAGGTATAAAGAAATTTAGTGTGTAAATTATTTCATATACTTTATTTTTAGGATATTTATTTTTATTAAAAACGAATAAGGGTTTTTTAAATTTAAAACGATTATCATTTTTTATTTTAAACCTCGTTCAAATGAGATGTGAATCTTGTTCGAACGAAAAGGGTAGTTCGTTAGAAGGGTCATTTGAAGTTTTTATCGAATGAGCATCAATCAAGGGCATGCAGTTTTAACTCGTCAGAAGGTCGTTTGAATCCTGTTAAATCTAGAATGTCTTCTTGTTTAAACGAGACTGTGTTTCATTTTAACGAGTCGCTTTTCTCGTTCGAACGAGCCTCAAAATTCGTTTGAATTAGTCACCACCTCGAAAATTGGTAACACCCTATAAACACATGTTTTCTGTTCAGATTGTTTAAGACTTTTACCTCATCATTTTCAGAATATCTTTTACAAAAGTTATTCTTTGTTTAGTGTTCTAAAACACTTTTAATTCACAACATACATCTTGAAAATTGTTCTTGTGAATTTGTTTAAACCCTAGATGATTTTAGTATCTTGCATACACCTTTGTCGAGAAGTCATCTCCATGGCTGATTTGTCAAGCATAATTTTTTCACATCCTTATAGTGCTATCAGGGCCTTCCACCCTTTCAAGTGGTTTCAGAGCATTCTTACATCTTTTAAAATAATTTTATAGGAAGACACATTAACCTCTGAGAAAATATTTTCTGTTATACCCCAAGATGTTTCATATCTCAGTCGCCCAATTCTCGACTAAGGAAACCTCATTTATTTAGTTTGGAACATAGGTCGTGACCTACGAAGACACATTAGTTCGTACATTATACATCCATATCAAACTCTGATAAATTTTTTTATTACAAACTTGAATCCAACTTTAGATGCATTTTTGTTTCGAATATGATCAATGACTTGTTGAAAATTATCTTACCCACCTTAGAACCAATGAACCTATAATTCAATGGTATCATATCCAAGCGAATCTTAGAAAAATCAACGAGTAGATGATATTTTGTCATGTCATGGAATGAATCCAATATCTTTTAAAAGGGGAATTCTCACTTAAGGGAAATATTGACCTCATTAACAAGATGATCATGCTGTTAAAGGTCATCATTGTAGTTACCTCATTTTTATAACATTCGCCATCCTTACTAAGCCTCCAAGACATCCTAACTCTTCCCATGTTCTAGTCAATTCCAAATCCCTTCAGAACATACAGTACTCACCTTTTTTCCTACTTTCGGACTAAATGCACCCTTAAAAAGTCTCATTTTGGAGAAGTGTTAATCACGGGGGTTAAAATCCTCTTAATCATATTTCTAAAGGCAAAACCATGCGCAAAACATCCAAGTCATAATATATGCCCATAATAAGAAATCAGTCTAGAGAACATATAAATTAGCACCCCATGGAGCATGCTGATCGGTAGGCAAAGTGTCATTTCTTGCTCCCTAAGGCAAGGTGTGTGCTGATGGATATCCACTCATTAGGGAGTTTTTTCTTTTTTTCCTTCTCATATACTTATAAATATAAAGAAAACCCTACCATTTCAGAGGTCCTCAAATGCCTACAAAACTTCTTTATACCTATTTTAGGCAACTTTTCACATTGAATATTTACTAACTATTTGCCTCATCTTCACCCACCTCTTTAATTAACTTTGGCCCTCTTATCACTCACATCTTGGTGTGATGAGACCTCCCAAAGTCTTAATCTGGTACATTACTCCGCTAAAGTTTCGTCACCAATCCACCAATTTATATTTATTACGCCTTCAATATTTCTCTAAAGTTCTAAGAATATTTATAATCTTTAAACTTTAGCTTTAGTTAACAATTATCTTTCACATATCATTATTTCCTTTCATATTTGTTCACCATCTTATTTATACTATTTTGTCACAACACTAATCAGTATTGTTTAATCATCTTTTTTTAGATATATACACTCAAACCTATTTTTCATAATTTATAAATACAAGAATATAGTGCGTATTACACTTAGAAGTGTAATGTTATTGAACACTTGATTTTCATCAAAGAGGGTTTCGACACCCAGTTTTTCACAATGTTTTCTTACATTCACTTTACATACAAAAAGAGTATCCATGCCATCTATACTCAAATCATTAAAAAGCACCCAAAGTTGCAAATTCAATGTAGATTATCTCTATTTAATATTGTTTTGGACTATGTGGACTTTGATTTCTCTTTACGAGGATGTGCAGTTTTTTTTTAGTTGAATCCCAAGCATTCAAGTCCACTTTTGTATGTATTACATTTTCTTCTTTATGATTTATTAATTTTCACTTTTATCACTTTCTCTTCAGCACTTTATCATCCATGTTTCATTATTCAATGTGACATCACAAGACCCCTTACTCTTACATTTCATTATGATCCTTTGACTATCCATGCTCACTTTTCCCACATTGATTTTATGATCCGCCACTAATATCTACACACATACATTATGAACTAACTTGCTTATTAACATTAATTCACACTCTACACACATGTTAATTATACTTGCACACTTTATATGGACATATTAGCTCATTTCAATACATAAACAAAGGTTATGAATATATTTTTTACACTCACTAAAGACCAAATGGTGAAGAAAATACTAACCCATTTCCCCTCCATCACTTTTTTCCCATTCCCATTTATCTTGTTCTCACTTGACCATAGACCTAATTATTTTCTTTTGTTTTGAGAAAAACACGTTTGTGATTCTAAGCTTGACATTCTCACACACTACACCTCATAGGGTTGGATCGTGTATCTCCCTCACTCTTAGAGAAAAAATTAAGCGTGCGTGTTACCCTCAAATGAGCCCCTCATCGGTATGGTACGTTGTCATTTCACATCTCGATCAGGATGGTCACATCCTATCTTCAAGGAGTTAAGGTTGAGGTGTAATACCCCGTATTTTTATGCAATATTAATTTGGGGATTTATTAAATTTAATGTGAGTTATTAATTTAATATAAATTCAGTTGTTAATCACTTTATAATTATTAACGTGATGTGAGTTAGTAATTATGGGAAACTTGTTGTTGAATATTACTAATGAGTAAAGTAATATAATATTGGTTCTATTAAATGTCAAGAGAGAATAAAATGACAATTTTGAAAATTTGAGTCGGGACGCGCCCGTGTCGTGTCAGGACTAAATATTGATGAATAAAAGTGAATAAATTATAAGTCAACCATATTGTCATTTCGAGTGCGTCAAAGTGTCCTTAAGGGTCGAGATAGTCAGAAAAGTGTACCCGGGAGTTTAGTTTGGACCTCGGGGCATTTTTAGGCTTAATTAGTACCCCGGGAGGGCATTTTGGTCATTTTGCATTTTTGGGTTATTAAACCCACGAAAATTATTAAGCTATATCAGCCATTTGGAATAGCCCTTTAGGTTTAGAAAACTCAAAACATTAGAACGGCCATAGGAGATGGAAGGAGAAAGCTTTCCAAGCAAACCAAGTCCAAAAATCCATCCGGTTGCACCGCCACCACCACTAACGCGTAGATCGCGCGACGGGGAACGCAACAACACCAAATTTGTTCACAAATCAGAACGCTAAAAATCCCAGGCAAGTATTTATCTTGCTTATTTTCGTTAATGCATCGTTCATGTTAGTCTAGGGTGATTAGGACGAGTTTGGTAGAGGAAAATCCATGTTGGAGATAGGAAAATCGCATGTAGAATTGATTTGAATGTAAATATGGTAACCCCTTCATATGTAGAGGCTTAACCACAAAATTATGATGAATTAGGAGTAGAAATTTCTGGAAAAAGGCTGATTAGAACCATGTTAAAGAAATTCTAGGGTTCTTGAGATTTTTATGAAGTTTTGGCCTATTAATCCATGGTTATTGATGAAAAATTGCATGCTTTACGTAGAAGATGAATAATATGGGTGTATACTGATTTTAGTACGAATTTTAGGGAGTTTGGGTGTGAAAAATCTAGATATGATTGAGGTTGGATTGTAAAACCCGTAACTGCTAATCTGCAGAATTCGCATACCTGTTTAATCGATCGATCGAACCAGGAGTGTCGATCGATCGACGCATCGATCGATCGATCGAGCTCCTGCCATCGATCGATCGACCCCTTCTGGAAGACTCATATTTCCCCTTTTTAAATTAGTTGAATTCAATTTAATGAGAAATAACCCTTGGACACCCTTATTAAAATGTTTTGGGAGATAAAGAAGACCAGTAGGACTTATAAATAATTATGGGACCCTTTAATGTAAAACGAGAGCTGTATTTTTGGGATATTTACATATAAGGGACGATGAAATTATGTATTAAGGGGAGAGACGCGTAAGATAGTTACGTTGGAAATTAGATTACCTACTGAATTCTACACTTGGGAGGATAGAGTCCATGAGTGTTATGCAATAAGTTGGAATGATCCCTCAAATTAAAGTAAGAAATGAACGGTTGTACGTGAGAACTAAATAATGAGAAATAAGGACAAATATCGAAATTATGGGATTAGAAATGTCCCAAATTTGATATGGTAATAGTAGTATAGTTATATGACTGTGTTTATGCATATACTATCTATGTGTGAAAATCATGCCCGCGCCACTTGCTATCCCTGAGGTTACCGCGCTGGGACGATCTTATCTCGATGTGCCTTTATGGGGGATATTGACTCGTACCCTAAAAGATAGAAATCCTTGGTACAGGCTATCGAATCGATAGTTCAGACGGTCCTAAGAGATGTGGGGGCATGTTCTATCCTCTTAGAGACTTGGAATCTATGCTTCGCCTCAATATTATTTATGTATGTGTTAATACAGTTCGAGAGTGATTTCGAACTTTTATTTCCCTTAGTACGAGTGATACGGGGATTGGATAGCAGAGTATGCCCGCACCATAATTTTTATATGGGGTGCTGTTAGAATATATATATTATACGAGTATTTAATATATATATTAGATTCTGAAATTTGGAACTGCCTACTGTGATAAGGTAAGTAAGAAATGAATAATGACTTCAAATTGGAAATACTTGTTTTGAATAGTCTAATATGACACTGGGAAACTTTATTAATAAATAAAGTTAAAATGAGAGCTTTGCTATTGAATGAAATTTTCCTCTTAAACAATTATATTGTTCAGTTTTAAATCTTACGAGTGACCTAAGATAAGTTAAACCATTGGGAAGTTTAGTGCGATATAAGATAAGATAATCCGTTGGGAAGATTAGTGCGATAGGCGTGCACATTAGAAGAGAGGTGAGAATTTCTCAAGAGAGTGCCGCACTAATATGTTGTTGCATTGGCCTGTAAACATTTTAAATACGTGCTAAACAAATTTTAACTCATTTACACTATCGGGTTCTTACTCATTTCTATTTTCTCCTTTCTCTCTTGTATATATATGTTTATATTACAGGTGCCCAGCCACAGGGGCACCTTGCATAGGATCCATTGGTAGGAACGTGCTGCAGCTTAGGTGGGAGTTTCAAGCCTCTTGCTTAGACGACTTCATTTATTTGATTCCACTCCTAGCATATTTATTCAGTTGGGCATGTGTCGCCCATTTCCATTATCCAGTTGTTTTATTGGACATTGTGATTCATTTTTTTCTAGTATTGTCACTTTGGGATTTATTACTGTCTGGATGATTTACTTTAAGTTTTAATGTTGGGATTTAGTCGTTGAATGTTTAAATTATTTGGATTATATGTTCCAGGATAATTGTGGTGTGATTCTTTAATATTGAATTGTTGTAAATATTTAAATCTTGGTTTATAAAATAAAATTTGGAAAGTAATGTCTAAAAATGGTTATGACACTTGGCTTAATTAATTAGGGTGTTTAAATTGGAAAAATTAATTTTACGATAGTGATGCTAAGAATGAACCAACTGTTCACCTTGATTTTAATTTAATAAAGGAGTGATCGACCGGTATTTAATTAGGCGGGGTGTCACATGTGGTATCAGAGCATTAGGTTCTAGTGTCCTTAGGATCTGTACGGATTATTTCGCTTTTAGCTTAACATTTTTGCTATAGAGCCCTATTTTAGGATTGTTATATTCTTGCTTTTACATTTATGTCTTCGTCTATTTGAGATTTGATAATAACAGTAGACTAATAAATTTCTTCACGTTTCAGATGCCTCCGAGACGTTCACTAAAGGATAGGCGTGCCCAAGCCGATCAACCAGCAGCTCCGACACAGGGTACGATGAATGCTAATGAGGTAGCCGCTATTGTGGCTAAGGCGGTGAATGCCGCGCTAGCGGTGGTACAGAGGGCTCCACCCCAGATTCAGGTAGTGGCGCCAATGCCTGCACAGCTTCCATCTGCATGGGAGCGGGTTAGGGATGCCTTTCAGAAGGCGCATCCCCCTGAGTTCTCTGTTAGTTCAGATATCATCATCGTCAGCCAATGGAAGAAAGATATCCAGTGGCATATTCGTATGTATGAGTGCACAGACGTGCAGAAACAGTTATTGGCTTCCTTTAAGCTGGTGGGGTCCACTTTGCAGTGGTGGGAGTCCACCAACACCTTGAAGGAGAGGGATACGATCCCGATTCAGTCATTCTAGGAGCGGTTTGACCGCAAGTACTTTCCACCCACCGTGCAGACTGAGATGAGGCGGAAATTACTGAACTTGAAGTAGGAGAATTCTACCGTTGCTAAGTATAAGGAGGAGTTCATGAGACTTCTCACCATAGTGCCAGATGAGGCACCCACTGAGGGTAAGAAGATAATGTTGTTTGTGGACGGGTTAGCTTGGAGGATCCGTCAGCACCTTATATGGAATCTATCTCTGAGTACTTTCACTGATGTACTCAATGCTGCTTTACTACATTGCCAGGATCACCGCTTCCATCTGTAGGGAAGCAAGCGAGCAGGAGAGTCCGGCCAGCAGGGTAGGACCGAGGGTAGTAGTGCTAGTGGAGCACCGACATCCTAGGGACAGACTCGTCAGCACGAGCAGAGTTCCCATCAGGGGAACCCTGCCAAGCGCTTTCGATCAGGTGATTCCAGGCTGGAATTTGGGGGTTATAGGCAGGGCCAGTAGGGCCAGCCTAATCAGCAGGGCCAACCGGGCCAACATCGTTTTCATCAGGGCCAGTTGCGGGGTGGTAACGGCCAGTAGGGCCGTGGTCAGCAGGGTCAGAGGGGAGGAAATTTCAACGGCCGATGTTTTGGGTGCGGCAAGCTTGTCCATAGGCGCCAGGATTGTCCAGAGGGAGAGAGGGCCCCACAGCAGCAGGGTGCCCATAATGAGCCACAGAGGCCACTTTTTCCAACTTCCCTCCCAGCACCAGTCCAGGTACCAGCCCTACCAGCCATTCCAGCAGCTCCAGTGCAGCAGGGGCAGTTACAATATGGACGTGTCTATAATGTCCACCAGGCAGCAGCTCCACAGGCACCACCCGCGATTGAGGGTATGTTTCCTATCCATGGTACTATGGGTCAAGTTTTATTTGATACTGGGGCGACGCATTGTTTTATAGCTAATCATTTTGCGAAGGCCTTAGGATTATTATCCACGGTAGAGAGCACTGTAACGTGTGTAGACTCACCACTGGGAAATGGTTCGCTTATTTTCTTTATATGCCGGGGAGTAGGGGTAGAGATTGGTAGCTTGGTATTACCTGCAGACATGTTAGTCTTAGATATGCATGAGCATGACGTTATTATCGGTATGGATTAGCTCGCTGCTTACAGGGCCATGATAGATTGTTTTGGTGGGAGTATTATTTTTGCCATTCCGGGGCAAGAGATGTTTGTATTGGCGATGCCTTTCCCAGAGGGAGGATCGACCGCTCATTTGTATTACATAGAGGAGGATACCTCTAAGGAGGTTATGATTCCTTTAGACTCGATCCCAGTTGTCTATGAGTATTCCGATGTATTTCAGGAGATACCAGGCCTACCCCCTAATCGAGAGATTGACTTTGTCATAGACTTATTACCAGATACTAGACTTATAGCACGCGCTTCATACCGTATGGCTCTGGCAGAGATGCGAGAGTTACGAGATCAGATAGAGCAGCTATTAGGTCAGGGCTTCATTCGCAAAAGTACCTTACCTTGGGGTGCTCCAGTCTTGTTTATGAAGAAGAGAGATGGTTCACTGAGGCTATGTATGGACTACCGGGAGTTGAACAAGGTCACGATACGGAACAAGTATCCGTTGCCTCGAATCGATGATCTGTTCGACCAGCTGAGGGGAGAAACTTTCTTTTCGAAGATAGATCTGAGGTCGGGGTACCATCAGCTACGTATTAGGGAGCAGGATGTTTCAAAGACTGCTTTCTTGATGAGATATGGGTCCTATGAGTTCAGAGTGATGCCATTTGGCCTCACAAATGCTCCAGCCATGTTCATGGACTTAATGAATCGAGTGTTTAGAGAGTTCTTGGATTAGTTCGTCATTGTCTTCATAGATGACATTTTGATATATTCACACTCCGAGGAGGAGCATGCCGAGCACTTGAGGCAGGTTCTTTAGACTCTACGAGAGCATCAGGTGTATGCTACGTACGAGAAGTGGGAATTCTGGTTGCTAGAAGTACAGTTCTTGGGGCATGTTGTTTCTGAGCAGGGGATAGCAGTTGACCCGAGTAAAGTATCAGCGATGAGGGAGTGGGGATAGCCCACGACATCGATGGAGGTGCGTAGTTTCTTGGGGTTATCCGGATACTACCAGAGATTAATTCGGGGATTCTCCAAAATAGCGAGTCCATTGACGAACCTGACTCGCAAAGGGGTACCATATGTGTGGGATGATGCTTGTCAATTGGCTTTCGACGAGTTGAAAGACAAGCTCACTTTAGCACCAGTCCTTTCTTTATCGAAGCCGGGTGTGGAGTACCTGGTTTACACCGATGCCTCTTTACGGGGACTTGGGAGAGTACTTCAGCAGGAGGAGAAGGCTATAGCTTTTGCCTCCCGCAAGCTTAATCCGCATGAGAAGAATTACCCCACCCACGACCTGGAGTTAGCAGCGGTCATTTTTGCATTAAGGTTATGGAGGAACTATTTATTGGGGGAGAAATTCCGCTTATTCACAGACCACAAGTCACTGTAGTACATGTTCACTCAGCGAGAGCTGAATATGCATCAGCGAAGATGGTTAGAGTTTGTGAAGGACTATCAGTTCGATATACAGTACCATCCGGGGAAGGCCAACGTAGTTGCTGATGCGTTGAGCCGTAGACCGGTAGACGAGGTAGCGGACGTCTAGAAAGCAAAGTGGAAGGAGTTAGGCCACCAGGACGTAGTAGCCCGTTCCTTCATATCTGTTATGACAGTGACACCCGAGATTATTACGAGGGTGATACAGGCATAGACCGAAGACCCATTTTTCCAGGAGCAGATTGTACGATTTTTAGCTGAGGGTGCTGAATCCTATTCTGTTAGTTCTGATGGGGGTTTGAGGTTTAATTAGAGATTAGTGGTCCCAGAAGGATCAGAATTACGTCATACAGTGATGACCCAGTCTCACGGGTACTGATTTGTGATATATCCTGGAGGAGATAAGATGTACCAGGATATGAGACGACAATACTGGTGGAGTGGGATGAAGAAGGACATTGCTGAGTTTGTGTCCAAGTGTTCTACTTGCCAGCTGGTAAAGGTGGACCATCAGAAACCGTCAGGGTTGCTTCAGCCATTGGAAATACCCGCGTGGAAGTGGGAGAGTATTTCCATGGACTTTATTACAGGGTTGTTTACATCACAGTGGGGCCACGACTCCATCTGGGTGATTGTAGACCGTTTGACTAAGGTGGCTCATTTTTTGCCAGTGCGGACAGACTATACCATGGGTCAGTATGCTTAGTTGTTCGTTGCCGAGATTGTCAGATTACATGGGGTGCCCCTGAATATTGTGTCAGATAGAGACAAGATTTTCGTGTTACATTTCTGGGAGAGCTTTCAGGAGGCTATGGGTACTGAGTTCAGCTTATCACCCACAGACAGATGGACAGACAGAGCTTACTAATCATATGTCGGAGAATATGCTACTCACGTGTGTTCTCGATTTTGGAGGAGGTTGGGAGCCACATCATCCACTGGTAGAGTTTGCTTATAATAACTCTTATCAGTTCATGATTGCCATGTCTCCATTCGAGGCTTTGTAGGGAAGGCCTTGTTATTCCCCAACTTATTGGCTCGAGGTGGGGGATAACAAGTTGCTAGGACCAGAGGTGATTCAGGAAACCTCCGCGAGGATTGAGATGATCAGGAGTCGCATTCGAGTAGCCCAGGACAGGCAGAAAAGCTACGCCGATGCGAAACGGTTCTTCCAAGAGTTTAATATGGGGGAGCAAGTGTTACTACGTGTATCTCCTATGAAAGGAGTGATGAGGTTCGGGAAGAAAGGGAAATTGGCCCCGAGGTACGTGGGACCATTTCTCATTATCAAGAGGATTGGGCCGGTAGCATACAGATTGGGACTTCCAGAGCATTTACATCGCATTCACGATGTATTCCACATCTCGTAGTTGAGATGATATCTTCGGGATGATATGACCCATACTCACATCGCGATAGATGACATAGACTTACAGCCTGACATCTCTTACGAGGAGAGACCGGTGGCTATCCTAGACCATAGCGAGAGGAGATTGAGGTCGAAGGTAGTTCCACTTGTACGGGTCCAGTGGGAGCATCATAATGTGGAGGAATCCACTTGGGAGCGTGAGGCAGATATGCGCGAGAGATACCCAGATTTATTCTTACCAGGTATCCCTTATTTTTTGAATTTCGGCACGAAATTCCGTTATTAGGGGGGAAGTATGTAATACCCCATATTTTTATGCAATATTAATTTGGGGATTTATTAAATTTTATGTGAGTTATTAATTTAATATAAATCCGAAAATTAATCACTTTATAATTATTAACGTGATGTGAGTTAGTAATTATGGGAAACTTGTTGTTGAATATTACTAATGAGTAAAGTAATATAATATTGGTTCTATTAAATGTCAAGAGTGAATAAAATGACAATTTTGAAAATTTGAGTCGGGACGCGCCCGTGTCGTGTCGGGACAAAATATTGATGAATAAAAGTGAATAAATTATAAGCCACCCGTATGATCATTTCGAGTGCATCAAAGTGTCCGGAAGGGTTGAGATAGTCAAAAAAGTGTACTCGGGTGTTTAGTTTGGACCTCGGAGCGTTTTTAGGCTTAATTAGTACCCCGGGAGGGCATTTTGGTCATTTTGCATTTTTGGGTAATTAAACCCACGAAAATTATTAAGCTATATCAGCCATTTGGAATAGACCTTTAGGGTTAGAAAACTCAAAACATTAGAACGGCCATAGGAGAGGGAAGGAGAAAGCTTTCCAAGCAAACCAAGTCCAAAAATCCATTCGGTTGCACCGCCACCACCACTAACGCGTAGATCGTGCGACGGGGAATGCAATAACACCAAATTCGTTCACAAATTAGAACGCTGAAAATTCCAGGCAAGTATTTATCTTGCTTATTTTCGTTAATGCATCGTTCATGTTAGTCTAGGGTGATTAGGACGAGTTTGGTAGAAGAAAATCCATGTTGGAGATAGGAAAATCGCATGTAGAATTGATTTGAATGTAAATCTGGTAACCCCTTCATATGTAGAGGCTTAACCACGAAATTATGATGAATTAGGAGTATAAATTTCTGGAAAGAGACTGATTAGAACCATGTTAAAGAAATTCTAGGGTTCTTGAGATTTTTATGAAGTTTTGGCCTATTAATCCATGGTTATTGATGAAAAATTGCATGCTTTACGTAGAAGATGAATAATATGGGTGTATACTGATTTTAGTATGAATTTTAGGAGTTTGGGTGTGAAAAATCTGGATTTTATTGAGGTTGGATTGTAAAACCCGTAACTGCTAATCTGGAGAATTCGCATACATGTTTGATCGATCGATCGAACCAAGAGTGTCGAGCGATCGACACATCGATCGATCGAGCTCCTGCCATCGATCGATCGACCCTTTCTGGCAGACTCATATTTCCCCTTTTTAAATTAGTTGAATTCAATTTAATGAGAAATAACCCTTGGACACCCTTATTAAAATGTTTTGGGAGATAAAGAAGACCAGTAGGACTTATAAATAATTATGGGACCCTTTAATGTAAAACGAGAGTTGTATTTTTGGGATATTTACATATAAGGGACGATGAAATTATGTATTAAGGGGAGAGACGCGTAAGATAGTTACGTTGGAAATTAGATTACCTACTGAATTCTACACTTGGGAGGATAGAGTCCATGAGTGTTACGCAATAAGTTGGAATGATCCCTCAAATTAAAGTAAGAAATGAACGGTTGTACGTGAGAACTAAATAATGAGAAATAAGAACAAATATCATAATTATGGGATTAGAAATGTCCCAAATTTGATATGGTAATAGTAGTATAGTTATATGGCTATGTTTATGCATATACTATGTATGTGTGAAAATCATGCCCGCGCTACTTGCTATTCCTGAGGTTATCGTGATGGGACAATCTTATCTCAATGTGCCTTTATGGGGGATATTGACTCATACCCTAGAAGATAGAAATCCTTGGTACATGCTATCGAATCGATAGTTCAGACAATCCTAAGAGACGTAGGGGCATGTGCTATCCTCTTAGAGACTTGGAATCTATGCTTCGCCTCAATATTGTTTGTGTATGTGTTAATACAGTTCGAGAGTGATTCCGAACTTGTATTTCCCTTAGTACGAGTGATACGGGGATTGGATAGCAGAGTATGCTCCCACCATAATTTTTATGTGGGGTGCTGTTAGAATATATATATTATACGAGTATTTAATATATATATTAGATTCATAAATTTGGAACTGCCTATTGTGCTAAGGTAAGTAAGAAATGAATAATGACTTCAAATTGGAAATACTTGTTTTGAATAGTCTAATATGACACTGGGAAACTTTATTAATAAATAAAGTTAAAATGAGAGCTTTGTTACTGAATGAAATTTTCCTCTTAAACAATTATATTGTTCAGTTTTAAATCTTACGAGTGACCTTAGATAAGTTAAACCATTGGGAAGTTTAGTGCGATATAAGATAAGATAATCCGTTGGGAAGATTAGTGCGATAGGCGTGCACATTAGAAGAGGGGTGAGAATTTCTTAAGAGGTTGCCGCACTAATATGTTGTTGCATTGTCCTGTAAACATTTTAAATACCTGCTAAACAAATTTTAACTCATTTACACTATCGGGCTCTGACCCGTTTCTATTTTCTCCTTTCTCTCTTGTATATATATGTATATATTACAGGTGCCCAGTCACAGGGGTGTCTTGCAGAGGATCCTTTGGAAGGAACGTGCTACAACTTAGGCGGGAGTTGCAGGCCTCTTGCTTAGACGACTTCATTTATTGATTCCACTCCTAGCATATTTATTCAGTTGGGCATGTGTCGCCCATTTTCATTATCCAGTTTTTTTATTGGACATTGTGATTCATTTTTTTCTAGTATTGTCACTTTGGGATTTATTACTGTCTGGATGATTTACTTTAAGTTTTAATGTTGGGATTTAGTCGTTGAATGTTTAAATTATTTGGATTATATGTTCCAGGATAATTGTGGTGTGATTCTTTAATATTGAATTGTTGTAAATATTTAAATCTTGGTTTATAAAATAAAATTTGGAAAGTAATGTCTAAAACTGGTTTTGACACTTGGCTTAATTAATTAGGGTGTTTAAATTGGAAAAATTAATTTTACGACAGTGATGCTAAGAATGAACCAACTGTTCACCTTGATTTTAATTTAATAAAGGAGTGATCGCCCGGTATTTAATTAGGCGGGGTGTCACATGAGGCTTATAATAATAGGGTAAAGATAAAAACTAAATAGAAGTATTAGGCTAAGGTAAAACCTAATTATGAGGAGTTCACTTCACTCATTTATGATATATAGACCATCCACTTCACTATCAAAGAGGATGTGTACATAATACGAACCTCATAACCCTTTGAGAAGTAAATAAGCCCGGTAAATGGGCGGTTCCGGGCTGATTTGGACGGGTTGTATATGGGTGATGGTTGAATATGGGCGGATTAGAGTCGGGTTGCACTCGGGTTATCTTGGGTTTTGTTAAGGGTTAAACCGCTAACCAACCTGTAAGTGATGTGGGCTACCAGTTGATCTCCAGCCTGCCAAAAACCAACAGATGGAACCATTTACAACCCATAAAAAATAAGAGTATATTTGCACCTAGGTTTTGGCTGGAAGCAAGAGAATAAAGAGAAAAACGTTACCTGTGTATATAGAGAGATATGAGGAGAGGAATGGGAGGAAAATTACCTGTGACTGTGTTTATGGAAAAAAACAAAACCTTAAACCTAAGTTGTTGTTTATATGGGAAAAACAACGGGTCATTCTTCAACCCGCTTAAACCCGCAATGACCCGTGTGAAGCAAACTATGAGGACCCATTAGCAAACCATTACGGGTTTATATGGATCGACTATCCTATTCGGGCCAGTTTTGCCGGCCCTAGCAGTAAATAAGCAGAGGTGGTTCCATTTATATCTAGACCATGACCATGATACCAAAGTTTTCATTGGCCTCAAGGAAGACATAGAGAGGTTAGTCAAGTAGGAAATCTTAACAGAGTTTGTTAATAAAGACAAATACCCTTATATGTCAAATAATAAGGGTATACCCTCAAAAAGGAAGTTGAGCTAATAAATTCAAGGCTAACTATGATCCACAAATAAAATAAAGAGATTCCTTTAATGATTTTTTTGTATACCCTTAAAGTCAATCTAAACCAAAAATATACTCATCATATTTTAATCATTGATAACTAAAGTTCAAATGTCTAATTTTTGTATACTTCCTCCTTTAAATATAATTATCAAGATTTGATATATATATATAGAAACTAATGGTTGCATGGACTTACCAATGGATGCGGACACATCTCAAATATTTTAGCGAAGGGTGATGTTAAGGCATTAAAAATATGTACAACTTGCATCATAAAATTGATGCAATAATAAAATATCTCACCACGCTATAGGATGCGTCCTTACTTTTATAGCCAAGAGAATCCAGAGGTCGTTTTCACAAAATGATAAGTCATAAAGCAAGGATAAATATACAAATATTAAACTAAACCTTCAATGGGATCCAAAAAAGAGGAACCTGGTGCTAGTTGAAATTGATTTGGAAACTATAAGAATACGAATACATCGCTATAAAGGATCCTCTTAGCATAGATATGTAGCGATGATCTGAATAGATCACCATGCTACGATGAAGACAAATATGGGGCATATATGGTTATGAACACTATAAAAGAGATCATATAGGGTTTAGAACTCGAAGGTTGGTCATAAACTCATTATCGTGGCAATTTAGTGTCTTTTTGCTATGTTAAAATCAGTGGGACACAACTACTTGAAAAAAGTCCGCGAAAGGAATAAAGCGCATGTCTAATTTCCAAATACTAGCATAAAGGACCGAGACAACTTAGAATTTTAAAATATGAACGTAAAGTTTCTATCAGATATTGATCAAGCTCAAAGGTTTATGGACAAGTTTGGCACAAACGATGTGCATTTAAATACTTTAAGATTGACACATAAGTCAATTATTGCTATGAACATTCAAATAAACAAGGGAGAACCAAAAAATAAGTAATGTTCAATATATCATAGGGGGACCACGACAATTAGAATAATGATTCATTCATCCCATTTGAGAAAAGAAAGTAAAATTATAAGTTACATAGACAAGTGTGCAAAAGTTATTCAAAGTGGATACATTACTAAAAGTAATGACTAAGTAAATAAGAATTAAAATACAAGGTTAATGAAGATTAAGTCATGGACATATTATTAATGAAATTATCTTACTAATCACCATGAAATAAGATTTATGTATCCTCATCGTTAATCTCAACCTCTGGTTATTCCCCTCTACTAATCACTAGGCCCTTCATATCATGTTCTTCCTCGACCTCTCGAAGTTCCCCAGAGAACCTTTCGTGATCCTCATCAAGTATCCCCTTAAAAAAATGTTTTAATGTTTTCATTAAAGTCTAAAGAAAACCTATTCCTCAACTCCTTATAGCTATATAGGAAAGCATTATACTCGAGCATTTAGTAGTATTTGGAAAGTTTGTTCTTATTTTGAGACTCCTAAGCCAATCTAAGTAAGTGTGCAACATGTTTTTTAAATTAACTTTCTAACTCCTTCTAAATCCTTAGGATTTTCCTTCGCGAAAATCTAGAAAACTTTATCATTAATTCTTTAGAATTGGTTATAAACTCTTCTTTTATCTTAGTATTTTGCAGAAAAGGCCTATAGGTTAAACTTCATACTAGCATTTTCCTTCCCAACTAGGTAAGATGTGCATCAACCTCTTTCTTCTCATACCCTGAGACCTTAACCTTCCTCTTATAATTGAGTTTGGTTTCCCAGATTATCGTGGACTCAAATCGCTTCCTATCTTCAAATGAGCCTTTTTTTAAATCCTTGGCCTCCTTTATAGTATTTTTGTTTAACATTTACCTCAGCATAAAATGTCTCACACTTTCCCTTCTAACTCAACAAGGACTCTACATCTTTAAATAAGTAATTTTTAAAATGGTTGTGGTAAGTAATCATACCTTTGATAATAAAAATGGGTTTGGTAATTTTCAAATTCCCCAACATCAAGCCCCTCCACATGGCTTAGGTTTGAAGGGAAAATGATCCCATTTATCTTCTCAACAACATTTTTCTTTGTAAACCATTGTTATTTTGGGTTATAAGGTTGTCTCTAAGGACCCCTATGAGTTTGTCATATGGACTCGCTAATAAAAATCGTCTATATGCTCCACAACTAGGTAATATGCCATAGAGGAGAGTTTCCACCCGAAAAATCATTATAGTCAAATCAACTACTTGGATTTTCGTGTTTATGGTATATTTAGCCACTGCCTCAGTAAAGAAAGTTTGCTAAAAGTTATTATTCTTATTAGAGGAGGTTACATACACATCAGTAATGGAATTCCTCCTCCTTTTTCGTATTGCCATTCAAGGTGTAACTTTTAAGGCACCCATGGAATTCTCCAACTCATCTAGTTAGGTGACCATCAAGTCCATGTCTATCTCCATCTTCTATGGATGATTATCCTTAAAAGCCCTAGACAAAAGAAAATGCATAAGTTTTTCAAAGAACAAGTTATTAAAAATAAAAAAGTTTGTAGGTTGAGGCTGTTTTCGACAATCTTATAAGCAATTGTACTAGAGATGAAATAACTTATTAATACAATAACATTGATGAAATATTTTCTCCAGTCGAAATGATCGATCGTGGACTCAACACACTCTGCCACACTTTTTCAAATGGGTAAACAATAATAGATGATAAAAGATAAGTTTGAAATTAAAAAGAGAAAGAGACGCAACCTTGTTTCTACCTTCCTTAGGGGTTGTCATATTATTGCAAAATCTTTTTCACTTTTTCACATTAACCTCCCAGTTTCACTAGAATATAAATAAGTACTTTCCCTTTCAATTTTTATTCCTAAACGCTTTATTACTCATCAAGTATCAACTTTAAGTCTACTACCCATAGCGAAAGAAGTTAAATTATTCACAATGTCTTCCTTCAACATAAATATATTTAAAATCATTAGGAGAGATGTATATACTATGGTTGTTCTCATAAACTAATAAAGAACACAAAATTTTCCTCCGTCCATTGGAATCACTTTAGGTTGTGTCAAATTTCATAGTTTCCAAAAGATTTATTATTGATAAATTCAATAAAATTCTAAGGTCGCGAAGAAAGCCATGTAAGGGGAAGCATTAGCGATTGTAGATTATTCTATTTCATTCGTGGAGGGAAATATTAAAATTTTCCCTTTAGGGAACTCATATACTTCCTTTATCCATGCTAAACAACCCATGGTTAACTTGAGCGGTACTTTGAGGTAGTGGTCTACTTTGTTTCCTGGGCCTCAGCCAAAGTTCTTACAATGGTCTCACCCTCGGTATTTTAAGTCGCAAGATGATCAACTTGGGCCAAGGAATTTCCCCTTATGTTTGAAATAATTGGTTCATGATTATTAGTTAATCACTTATCCTCCTTCATTTGATCACTAGACTCAAATTCCTCATTGAGTTAATTTGTGACCAGTTAGATGACTATAAGGCTACAAGTGCCAAGTAAGGAAGAGGAATAACTATCATAATAAGTTTGAACTTGATATTAAATAAAGTATACGAAGGAATCATATGTAATAATGGATTATCAAGAATGATATTTTATAGCGTGCAAGGAATTATCCAGTGAACTTTTCCACTCAATCCTTAAAACGTTCACTCAATAAATCATGTCTAAAATCTAAAAAAGTATTGTACTTCACATGTAGAACATCGTCACCATCAATCAGTTAGTATTTCTTGACTGTATGGAATCTATCTTAGCTGAAGCACTCTAATTTCTAGCAGAAAAACATATAAGAAAAACAATTTGTAAAATACAAATACATAATTAACCCAAAGATTTAGAAGAGTAAGAGGAAGAACCTAATTTATGTGGCCCAACTTGGTTCTTATGTCCAAAGTGTAGTTATGTTTATTTCTTACTAGTTAAATTATATTGAAGAGTACATATTACGAGCTCTCAAGTTCTCTCTAGATTTTGGCAGCATAACAACAAAACAAAGTCTCATATGATACCCACATGAGGTTTATGTGGGATATTTATAGGTTGTTATATTAGAGATAAGAGAGTGGGGAACATGTCCTACCTTTGTACATGAGGTGAGTACACGATTTACGATCATAATGAAAGAATAATCACAAGTTAGTTACTAGCACATAGGGGAGGATATTTGCATATCTTCTTTATGTGCACGTGTATCAAGTTAATGTCAACTGAGGGAGCCATGAACGGTTTTCTGGTTAGGCCAAGCCGACCACTTAGATATCCTCATATATTTCAGTAAAGAGATCACTAACGAGCATATATGTGAAGACAACTGTCACTTTCTAGTTAGTCCATGGGTCAATCTATAATTATTATTTAACATTAACCCCAAATAATTTTCTCATGATGGTAGATGGTAGTAGTTTCAATGGAAAATATTGTCTTTCGGGTAGACAATGGACGACATGAGTGAATAAGGTTTTAGTATTAGAATGTCATCGACTCGGACACTCATCGGCTCGTCACTTATCAACCAATATCCTTGTACTATTTAGAGAATTCTTCCAGTTATTAGCCCACCACGTGTTGATCCTTGGCTGATGTGGCATATAATAATTATGACGTGCATGTTTAGGATGATGTATGCACAGTCAAAGGACTGTCGCACATATCTTTCAAGTGACATTACATCACACTTTACCCCAAATAATCATTTCCTCTTTTTGGGGTATTTAAACCAATCATTTCATTATTTTTTATCCTTTTACAATCTTGTATTCTTCAAATATACGTTCAAATGAGAGAGAACTTATTCCACTCCTAAATCCATCTATTTTTCGCAAGTTTCTCACCCAAATCCCTCATTTCCAGCATGCATATTCTTCTTCGGTCATTCATGGCCTGATTTTTATGATTTTCACGCTTGCCCTTGATTCTATAGGATGCCATGTACTCCTTGTCCCTTCTCTTTCTTAAGGAATTCTCCCATTTATTATTTTAATTTTTTGACTAGTTATATATATATTTCTATTTGGGATGTTAAATTGTGGTTTTATTAGTGGATTTAATCATTTAAATGACCGCTGAGTTGGTTAACCATATGAATTGTATTTTATATGGTTTTATGCATTTTCCCCCATTTCTTGAACTACGACTGTTAATTCCATTAGGTTTTGTTACCTTATTGGTTTTTCATCCATTTATGAGTCTGTAATTGGGTTGAGTGGATATTAAGAGGGATTCGTGATTATAACAACATGTTTCCCTCTGAGCCCCTTAGACCTATTCCTCTTGTTATTGTTCTCCCTCCTAGGATTACTCTTATGGATCCATTTTGATTGCCCTTGATATCCATTCCTTTCTTAGGTCAAATTCCCAACCCCAAATATTCAGTACAGTAGGTCGATGTTTATGGCTTCCATAAGCTTAAATGATGGTGCGAGAAGTGATCCATGTAGGAGGAATTATGTCGATTAAACTTCTGAGCAGTTAGCCTACGTGATCGACTTAACTACTAGACATGATTTTCACGAAAATGCTCCATTCAATGTGCTCACCTCACACGTAGTAGTGCCTTTGGAAGCTTGTACTTCCTCGAGCACTGGTGATGATGAGGAAGAGGAAGAGGACACCCCCTCCAGATCTAGTGACAATTCTTATGACCCTTCTCAGACCGATGCCAAAAACTATGCCTGCGATGTCATTGAGTCAAAACTAATATCCTTGAGAAATTTTTTTGACATCCCTATATGTATAACCTGTTGACTATGTGATTAGGATGAGAGATCTTATGATCATATTTATGCTGACGAGATTTCTTTTCCACTCTCTTTTCTATCAATAATTCTTCGCCTTCCTTTACATCCTATTGTTAGGAGTACCCTCAAGGTTTATGGAGTGGCTCCAACTCAACTTTCCCCATATGCATATTGGATGATCTGACTGTCTATCGTTTATCATAGGCAACGCACAGGATTTTACATAAATTAGGAGATCTTTTTGATATATACATAAAAAAAAGATAATTTCAAAGCCCCTAAGTATTATTATCGCTCTCCTAAAAAATCGAACCAAAAGTTAGTGAAAGTGGTCCAAACCATTAACTAGTTTTGGAAGCACATGTTGTTTGCATGGGTGGTAATTAGGAGTTCGGATCATATGAATCTAGGAAAACTACTAGGATTCATCGGGATTAGGGTAGTCTGAACATTATTGGTACTTTTTCTTTTACTCATTCTTTTATTATTTCATAATTGACTTGTTTTTATAAACTGCTTTGGTTTATTTATAGTGAAAGTCCTCCCTAAGATTTCAGTTGTTAAAAGAAAAGTTATGATCATCCTGTCTTTGAAGATGTATTCTTTATTGACAATCTTATGGAGTTCAACTATCACAAGTCCCGAGTCCAAGCCAAAATCGACTAGACATCCCTAGTTCCATACGAAGCTAAGTCAAAACAAGAAGTTGAGGATGGTGTGTTAAATTTTTACAAATGCGTGTTTGACTATCATTAAGCTCGTACATTCATTAACCCTTATGAATTTGTTGTACAACATTTACTCATCCTACCATAGTTTTCAGATTTAATCAACATAGGAGATGGCCCCAAAATTAAATGCTCGTGCTGATAGTGAGCATCTTTGTGCGAAGCAAACCGAAGCTTTTAAAAAGAAAGTTAAAACCCATATTGAACCAACCATAACTTTTATGGTCCTAGCCTATTCGAAGAGAAATGAAAAAGGCCAAGTTAATTTTAAAAAGAGGGCATCTGAACCATATACCCCCTAGCGGATCCCAGAAAGGCAAGCCTTGTCGAAATTAAAAAGGCTGTGAACAACCTGTTATGAATAAAGGGAATCAATCCCATACGTTATTAAGGTAAGATGAGAATCCCTTCAGGTATCCTGGGGTGGAAGAGTACAAGGGAGACTTAAACAATCCTATCATATATGCCTTGTTGAAGAAGGATGAGATATCCATCTGAAATATTGGGAACTCCCTGGATCTTCTCGGCTGTCACTTATATAATTGAGATTTTAAATACCTTAGGACAGTAACTAATGATACCTTATAGGCTTATGCTCATCATAAAGTCGTTATGACAATCTTTAGTGTTT
The DNA here is from genome assembly GCA_949130495.1 of Sambucus nigra. Lineage (NCBI taxonomy): Eukaryota > Viridiplantae > Streptophyta > Magnoliopsida > Dipsacales > Adoxaceae > Sambucus > Sambucus nigra. Next base: position 236,694,518 of record OX422220.1, on the reverse strand, counting down.
TTACTAATTTTACTAATTTCTGACTTTCAGCCAATCTCACACTTTTGTTCTTTTGCAAAAAGCCATGGTAACTACAATGCTCGAGGAGAGGGCTTCTGTGTCTGAGGCTCATGCTTAACCTTTAATCACGATAAGAATATGAATCAAGTTCTGTGGACTCAAGTCAAGAAGTTAATCACTTCTCAAAACGAGGTTACTAAGACCCATAATGAGTTAAAACTAAAGACCAATGAGATCAGTAAGGCCTATAATGAGCTAATTCAGAAGTAAGAAGCTCTCATAAAGAATGAGGAGGAGATAGAGAAAGCTAAAGAGAAAGTGGTCACAATCCACAGTTTAAAGGAGGATATTGACAAGGCCTTTGAAATTATTGCCTGGGTACAAATATTCCTCAGACTTTGCATGGGAGACAATGTATTTATTTTTTGATGGGTATGCTCAACTCAAGAAGAGAGTGATGAAGAATATACCTAACATAATATGTATTGTCATAACTTGGGAGGGGGATAAGGAAGCAATGGTCTTCGCTAACGACAACACAATAGATGTGGAAATTTTAATTCAGGATGTCTATACTTTTTGCCATTATCGAGCTTACAATTGATGAGTCAATCCCTCAAATTTCCCATGAGGTGGTGACTCAAGAAAATCCTTATAATACTAATATGGTCGATCCTGCTATTGCTGGTCCTTCACAGAACCCTCATGCTTCTTATCTTATTTTGTAACTTTTTTTTAACTATTACTTATTGTAATTGAGCTTGTTATATCTTGGGTTTTCCTTATGTTGTTGAGTGGATGAGTATATAGATTTGGTTGTATGAAAGTAATATTTCACCTTTGCTTGTATGTATAGTTGTTTATGATTAATAACTTAACTTATTCTTCTCGAGTAATTTGTTAGCCATTATACATAACACATGTTTTTGGGTCTTATTTTAGAATCCAATTTTTTTTTCACAAGATTGATTTAGCATTCGTTTTCAAAATAGTGCTTTGAATTATATCTTAGGACTCAAGTATTTAAGTCTTTTTTCGTCTCATGATCATCTCTTGGCTGATCTGACCTGACTTGGTGTACCTTTTGGCTGATCTGACCTGATGTGGTACACTTCACACCATGTGCACCTATGATCACATATATCCCCATGTTGCACGCATCACCTATCCATACTTGGTGTACCTTTTGGGGTACTCATACTTTACTCCCTGTTTGTCATAATCAAGAAAAGGCATTCTCATCATCAGATACTAATAAGAGAATCTTGCATGATACAGACAACATCACCAAAGAGCATTGCTATTGACCAAATTCTAGCCAGTAACTGGAGGTTCACTTCGTGATGGGCGCTGGTGCAGGTCGTAATTAGCCTAGGAGATATGACTCTCACGTTCCATTGGCTAAGTACCTTCGACGCATATCGAACGGTTCCCCTGTATCGTACCGCTTGACCGAAGTCATGACGGGAGGTATATTGCAGGGAATTCGTTCATGTAGGTCAAGTATATCGAATTTTCTCTCACACGTACCGTCCCCACGAGGTATATGGTGAGGCAATTCACGTACACTCAGGTATATCAAATGGCTTGTCCACATGTACCGATTGCCCGCAAGAGCAAGACATATATCGTGGAAGTCACGCCAAAGGGGGGAACCCCTGTCGATTCACCCAACCAACTGCATACCCGCATATAGGTGTTAGACCTAGGACACGCACTTTAGATTGTCGGTTTCAACCCGAAACTCTATCGAAATTTCAGGTCGGCCCGCCGCCCAATTTTCACGCATTTTTAAAATAGGACCCTGTTTGTGAGACTGTTACAAGTCTAAATTGTAGCTTTTCATATATTAAAAACCCCACTTTTCCAGGCTCGAGTCCCTCCCGACATTGCATTTAGAAGAATTAAATAAAAGTGAAAACATAATGATTGTAATAATCATGCTGAGTTCCGCCTCCATAAACATTTCTCCCTTCTTTATTAAAAAAAAATTCAAAAAACATTTCTCCCTTCTTTATCAAAAATCCAAAAATATTTCTCCCTTCTTTATCGAAAATCAGAAAATAGTTCTTCCTTTTTTCTCAAAAATAATTCTCATCCTACGCCTTCTCAGGTTGATCGCAAGCCCTTGGCCTGGCTCCCTATTGGCTTCGGTCTTCAGTAAAATCACCCCGGAGTTTCATCCATTCTTCTACTACTTCTTTTGAGTCCAGAATCCATCCATCTTCCATGGAGAATATAGATCAAGCACCAATCATACAGCAGGATCTGACGACAGTCCTAGCTCAGCTCATGTCCAAGATTGACAACCTCCAAACCAAGGTCCGAGAGATGCAACGAAACCAAGTTCCTATTCCTCAAGAGCCAGAGTCCCTATTCCCTCGTGCTATGGGTCCACCCGAGCCTATCTGGGTTCCGAAAGAATATCAGCACGCTCCACGTGCCCTTCCTGCCAATGGGCCGCCGCCTGCCCAGCTTCCAATGCCAAACATTGCCTAGCCTATGGCTAACCTGCCTGTGGTAGCTGATCCAAAGGAGGAGGAGTTGAATAAAGTCAAAGAGGATCTCAAGATGCTCACCAAGAAGTTTGACCAAGTCAGAATCTCTGGGAATTACATGGACTACACCCACATGTCTCCTTATCCTAAAGCAAGGTTACCTGGGAAGTTCAAGATGCCAAATATCAAGAAGTTCGGAGGGAATGGACCCCCAATTGTTCATCTTCGCAGTTATCATCGTTCCATGACTCTACTAGGGGCTTCTGAAGAAGTGATGACCCAATTGTTTTAGCAAACTTTGAATGATAGTGCCCTCCGATGGATTTTATCAATTGAGGAATCCAGTTACCGTAGCTGGAAGGACGTAGCCCGAGCATTCATGTCGCAGTACAAATACAACGAAGAGATTGAGGTAACCTGTTGTGATTTAGAGATGCTCAAATAGAATCCTAGAGATTCAGTCAGTAACTTCATAACTTAGTGGAGGGACCAAGAAGCTACCATGACTAATCGATCATCTGAAGAAGAACAGGTCAACATAGTGAAGAAGAACTTCTTTCCCCATGTCCGAGCAACGATGGGAGGACAATACTATCCCCACTTCCGATCTCTCAGAGTGTCTGGAGTGGAAATCGAGGAAAGCCTCGTTAAAAAAGAGGTTGAACCAAAGAAGGTGTCCGGACAATTCAACCCTAGAAAGTATGACAATCCTGCCAGTGCTACCATTTCGACCATCAACAACATCTCTCAACCAACCACTTCATGGGCACCAGAAAGCCACCCTGCGCCCATGCAAAGGAAACATACTGAACTCCATGCTCCCCTATCCAAATTTTACCAAACCCTGTTAAGCCGAAACCCCATTAAATCCTTGGATCCCTGTCCATTGCCAAATCGACTCCCAAGAAACTTTAAGGCCGATGCTCATTGCGACTTCTACAAAACTGTCGTCCATACCACCGACCAATGCTTTCACCTCCAGAATGTAATCCAAGATCTCATTGACCGGTGTACCATCGCCCCACCAGTCAATCCTAAGACAAACACTACTCACAATTCACTTTCGAATCACACCAATGCCATCTTCTTAGAAGAAAACCCAAATTTCGATCCCTTAACTCAAATCACACCCATATACTCTCCTAAACCTCTTCAATTTTGCCCATATTTCCTCCTACACCCTACTAGCCTCGCTGGTCAGGCACTGTCACTCCTTACCAGAGCATGCATCACTGTTCGTACCCATTCTGAAAATGGAAGTATGGAATTGTCAGAGGTGTTAAACCAACTCCTAGAGTTCGGGCTGAGATTTCCCTCACAGATGGTCATCGATTGCCAAAAGTTCAGCACACTATTCATGGAGGCATGGAAATGGGCCTGAGATTCAAACAAGTGGGTGGTACCAACTGACGAAGTCAGCCTAGATGATGTTGTCCAGACTATGGCAGAATTATTCGGGCAAACCAACAGCATTTGTAGTATCACTGGGTTACTTGACGCTTTGATACTACAAGGGCGCTTGGTCCCTTCAATCACACATATCCCCACAGAATGGGAGAAATTGTATGAAGAATCTGTTGAAGTTATGGAATGCATCGACTTTTACAGGAAAAGACAAAATTGTTACCACCGCATGGGGGGAAGAATTCGAAGATTCGAGTGAAGAACAAGCTTTAGGAAGAGCTGGCCCAGTAGTCGACATATGTGTGATGATATCATTTGAATAACTCCTCGGAGAAATAAATAGGGTGGCAACACAACCTGAGATTGGCGAGGAAATGAGATTCATGTTCTTTCCTTCTTTAGTAAATCACATGACCAGATCAGGGAGACATTACCAGGTTCCAAGCTCACTACCAGCAAATAACAAAGGGAAGGGCGTTGAAAAACTTCCAATGCCAGAAATGACCATCGAGGAGAGCAAGATCCTCGATCAACTGAAGAAAACCCAAGCTAACATCACTCTATGGGGGTTTTTCATGTCTTTCCAGCTGCACAGAAATGCTTTAATCAAATTACTCACTGGATGCATAGTTCCTCCCTCTACCATACCAGTAGAAGCGGTAAATCTGGTCAGAACTTTGACCTCTACCCGAATGCTATCATTTTTTGAAGAAGAAATCCCCAGAATTGGGCCGAATCACAATCATGCACTCAACATCTCCATCAAAGTTATGGGAAAGGCCGTGACACTCTCTCTTATCGATAACGGATCTGCCTTGAATGTTTACCCATTGAGAACCTTCAAGTGTTTAGGCATGAAAGAAAGCAACCTCGCTCCAACCTCCGTCGTTGTGCGTGCCTACGATAATACCCGTCGTGAGGTGATGGGATCCATAAAACTTGTAATAGGGGTCGGCCCTATAAACCCTGTTATTGAATTCCAAGTCATAGACATCCCTGCTTGTTTCAACCTGTTACTCGGACGACCCTGGCTCCATAATATCAAGGGTGTGTCTTCCTCACTCCATCACAAATTAAAGTTTTTCGCCGACGGGTGAGTCATTACCATTTTGGGCGATGACAAAAATATCGGGGGTGCAAGCACCAGCAGTCCAATTCTTGAGATACAACACGGGTAAAATGATATGCTCCTATCAAAATTTTGAGTCGAGCCACTCCTACTCCCGATAGGGGACGGTTTTAAAAAAAGGGTTTGTCCAGAATATGACCCTCATGGCAATGTCAATGTGATTCAGATGTTCAGAAACATGCACTTCATGCCCGAATTGGGGCTAGGACAAAGGCAACAAGGGATACTTGATCCCATCGAACTAAAGAAAGCTTTCCCTCCTTGCAGCTTGGGGTATCAACTATCAGAACAAGAGCTCAAAATGATCCACCGGTCTCAACCAAAGAGAAGGTTAGACTGTATCTGAACTATCTCAGGAGACTCCTTGAATGGACGATTCATCAAAGAAGGCGAGGACTTCCCCTTTTGCGATTTTCCATAACCATGGTATGACCACACAAACAATAAGATGAAGCCTGGAATGGAGATCTTTTTCTAAGACAGCTACCCATGGGATGAAAGTTTCCCACACCAAGTACAACCGCTCATCAAAGATGCCGAAGAGACAGAGGAAAGCGATTCCGAAGATTCCTTCAACTTACAGATACTGGGGCTGGCACTCTGCATGGTTTATTCAGGCACTACATCAATGGACCCATCCCGTCTGATTAAAGCTGCTGATACACCTCTCCTCAACTAGCATGTTGTGCCAGTTCTACCTCTTGAAATCTCCCCTAACCCAAATGTTTACCCTATTTCTTCTTATCTTGTCTATCCTTGCTCAAATGTAATCGAGACCTCTTTTGATGAGGTTCTCAATGTTGTTTTTCCTATCAATGAAATAAACGAAGATTTTGAGTATCTTGGTGTGCTGTACATTAACTGCTTGAATTCTAATCAAACTTTTGACGATGATGATTTTGCAAATGAACAATTCTTAACTGATCTAAATAAGGTTAATAATAAACAACATAACCGCGTTCAAGTTAATGAAGAAGAGACTATTGTTATTAATCTCAATTCTAGTAGCCAACTGAGCGAGATTAGGATAGGGGCCACCCTTGACGAGCATGAACGTTCACAACTCGAAGAATTGTTGAAGGAGTTCGTAGATGCCTTCGCATGGTCCTATGATGATATGCCCGGCATCGATCCTGAAATAGCTCAACACGAGATCCCAACTCTCCCAGATTACAAGACAATTAAACAAAAATTAAGAAAAACTCCGCACCGAATGGTCGTTCAAGGTCAAAGAAGAGGTGGTCAAACAGTTAAACGTGGGTTTTATTCCGGTGATCGAATATCCCACATGGCTAGCCAACATTGTACATGTGCCGAAATAAGGAAGGAAGGTTCCAATGTGTGTCGATTACCGAGATTTACACAAAGCTTCTCCGAAGGATGATTATCCGCTACCAAATATCGATGTGATCGTGGACAAAACATCCATTCATGCTCTCAAGTCATTCATCGACGGGTTTACCGGATACAACCAAATCAAGATGCACCTCGACCACCAAGAAAAAACTGCATTCATCACCCCATGGGGAACCTTTTGCTACACCGTCATGCCATTTGGTCTCAAGAACGCTGGGGCTACCTACCAAAGGGTTGCCACAACCATCATGCACGATCTGATTCACAAAGTGGTCGAGGTTTATGTAGATGATATGATTATCAAGTCCAAAACTAGAGAAGGTCATGTTCTCGCCCTCTGAAAGTTCTTCGAACGACTGCGACGGTATCAGATGCGACTTAATCCACAGAAGTGTGTCTTCAGCGGTACAAAGGGAAAACTTTTGGGATTCATGGTCAGAAAAAAGGGGATAGAAGCAGATCCTGCAAAGATGAAGGCCATACTTGAGATGCCACCCCCCGAACAGAGAAAGAAGTTCGAGGTTTTCTTTGGAAATTATAATATATTAGCCAGCTAACCTCCATCTGTGAACCGATCTTCAAACTCCTTCGAAAAGACTCAACCAAGGTTTGGAAGGAGTCCTGCCAAGAAGCTTTTGACCGAATCAAACAATAACTAACCCAACCTCCAGTGCTCATGACGCCACAGTATGGTCTCCCTTTGCTCCTATACCTAACCATAACCGACACTACAACTGGGGATTTGCTAGCCCAATACCTTGAGGACTCCCGTAAAGAAAGAGCCATCTATTATGCCAGTCCCAAATTGGCCAGGTACGAGGTCAACTACACTGCTTTAGAATAGGCATGTGTCGCAATTGTCTGGGTCACCCAAAAGTTATGACACTACATGCTCTCCTTCCCCATTAAACTTGTATCCTGAATGGATCCCATCAAATACCTACTTGAGAAACCCACCTTATCCAGTCGAATGTCCCGATGGTTGATGCTCTTAACCGAGTTTGATATCATGTACCTCACACAGAAATCTATTAAAGGAAGAGCCATCTCTGACTACCTTGTTGATTACCCCATAGAAGAAGCGGAGGTTCGGATTTCCGAATTCCTAGATGAAAATATCTTCTTCACCACTCAAGACCTCCTTCGATGGAAAATGTTCTTTGACGGCGCTGCCAAATAAAAGGGACATGGCATTGGGATACTCCTGATCGCCCCAGATGACTCTCACACTCCCATCGCCATTAAATTGGATTTCCCTTGCACTAATAACATGACGAAATACGAGGCATGCATAGTGGGCCTCATGGTTTCTCTCAAGAAAGGTATTCAATACCTTGATGTCTACGGGGATTTTGCCCTTATCACCGGTCAAGTGCTCAAAAACTACAAAGTCAAGGACGAAAAGCTCCAACACTTTTATGCCCAATTAGAAGAGTTAGCCTCCCAATTTCGAGATATCTCCTTCCATTACCTACCCCGAGCAAAGAATAACCTAGTCGGTGCTCTGGCCAACTTGGACTCCATGGTCGACATGCCCGAAGGAATAACAATGACCCCCTTCCTAGTTCAAAAGCAAGACAAACCGACCCATTGCTATCATATTGAGATTCTGTCCACTGAAGATCCCGAACTAGCCGATTGCTGGTACTATAATATCTAGTGCCTCCTCAAACATGGTAGGTATCCCGAAGGTTCCAACAAGAAAGATCGAACAACCCTTCGAAGACTGGCCGCCCAGTACATCATCTGTCATAAATCTCTACTCAAGAGGAATTTCGATGGAACTCATCTACACTACATCGCAGGGGCTGAGATTGAGAAAATAATGCAGAAAATCCACAATAGGGAATGCGAAACCCATATGAATGGTCACATGCTCGCCAAGAAGATCATCCGACAGGGCTACTACTAGACCACCATAATCCAGGATTGTATCGCCTATGTTCGGAGGTGCCTCAAATGCCAACAATTCTCTAATCTTCAACACTTGCCTCCGCGAGGATTATACAACATGAACTTTCCCTGGTCGTTCTCCACCTGGGGTGTCGACATCATAGGGAAGGTTACACCAAAGGCCTCAAACGGACATGAGTTCATCTTGGTTGCCCTCGATTACTTCACCAAATGGGTTGAGGCCGAAAGTTATAGAGATTGGGCCGACCGGATCCCATACGCCCTCTGGGGCTATTGAACCTCAATCTGAACCTCTACTTGGGCTACCCCTTACTCCCTGGTCTGCGGCATGGAAGCATTCCTACCTGTGGAACTGAAAATACCCTCGCTACGCGTCATGCTCGAAAGCAGGGTTAGTGAAGAAGACTGGTGCCAAAGCCATCTTGATGAGCTAACCCTCCTAAATTAAAGAAGATTAAAAGCTCTTTACCACATATAGGGGTACCATCACCGAATAGCTCGATCATTTAACAAGAAAGTCAAGGACCACGGTATCCGGAAGGGGTATTTAGCCCTCAAGGAGATAGTAAAACCATCTGGGAACCCATAGGGAAATTCAAGCCCAATTGGAGCAGCCCCTACATTGTGAAGAAAATATTATCCGGCGGTGTCGCAATGCTCACTGACCTAGATGGGGAGGAGATGGCTCGTCAAGTCAACCTGGACCGTCTCAAGAAATTCTACCCCTAGTTTGAAATCTCGGCGCACTACGACTCTTCTCATCCCCCTTCTATTCTAAAAAAAAACTCTTCATTTCCCTCTACCCAGAACTACGTGGGCCTGATCCTCTACAAAAACTATTTTAAAACTTTTCAAAAAACTTGAGAGGTACGTAGGCAGCTCATACTCCTCACATGAGCACGACCCTTTCTTTTTCACAAAGTACTACTCTTTTCTTACCTCCGAGAACGGCGGTTCATTCTAAAAATACTTGAACAAAAGGATTATTCATGCCTTAGCGATCAGTATAGATAATTCAAAATACAAAACTCATCAAAAGGCATAGCTGGGTGATCAAAAACTTGTTTATTTCATTAATAAGAAATTACAGTACGGATTACATAAAAAAAAGGAATGGATAACCCCCTTCCCCTTACTACCATAAAAAAGCCAAATAAAATCCCCACATACAATCCCTATTACATAAATAAACTCTCCAAGAGTCCTACCCGCAGCTACCAGAGGATCCTGCACCCTCATCATCTACATCCTGAGGACCCTAAGTTTCCCCTGCATGAATAGAGTGACGTAAATACTCCATGGACCGATGAGCCTTAACCATCTTCAAAAAGACAATAACATCCCCTCCATGGTGTTAGATAAAATAAACCATCTTTGTCCAGTCTCCATTGCCAACATCTTGCTGACTACTTTCCTCCATAACCACTTCATATAATCTTTAGGGACATGCCAAACCTTCCCGATAGACTGAGAGGGACGGGTAGACGGACGTCGATCTTCCCGCAGAGATCCAAGCAACAGACGCAGGCACTCAGTCAAATCTTCTACCGAAAAGAAGTTTGAGGTCCGAGGGGGCACGACCTGCGCCCAGCCGAATTGGCGCAAAAGCCGCCAAGGGAAGTAAAAAGTGGTCTATCTGAGAACAACCAACCGCACATATGAATACTCTCCTAGCTCCAGAATAGGCTGCAACTGTCCCCACCAAGGCACGGACCAATACAAACCACAAGACCCATGCTCCACAAGCCAATGCTCCCAGTTATTAACATGAAAACCAACACGGATGAAGTAGCGCGAAAATAAGTTGGGTACAGCTGACAAGGGATATTCTAGAGGAGTCGACAAGCGAAATCTTTCAGACAACCACATGAACAGCATCACAGGGCTACCCCTCAAAAAGTCAGAACGGCCTTCTCTCCAGGCATCCAGGCCATTTAGGGTCTCCGCCAGTATCACCACTGCAGGATTACGACGATATGACATCCATAAGGTAATGGCAAGTTGTGGGTCCACTAGCACCTCCCCAGTCACCAATAACAATTTTGAAACCAGGCCCAGAACCACGGCTCCAGCATAGCCAACATCACCTACTTCCCATAAATGCACGGACCGTAGCACCATCGGGAGGGAGATCATTCCTTCAGCAACCAATGATCTGGACGCCGAAGGAAAAATATGAAGAAGCCTGGCCAATAAATCCCTAGGAGAACAGGAAAATTAGGGAAAAGCCGCAGCAACACTAGGATTTACACCCACTATGGCAGAAAATTCCTCGTAGGTAGGACAAACTTCTTCCAACCCAAAGAGAAATACATGGTCTTTGGGGTACCAGAATTGTACCGCCGCCACCAGCATATTCGACTCCATAGGCCGATTGCGCCACAAGGAGACTCGACGCATGTTGAAAGCATCATAGTCAACATTATAGGAGCACATTGCTTCCAAGGCTTCGAGGTAGCTGACAAACTCAATGCTACCAGGGAGATCCATCTTGCAAGACTAAGAGATAGTGGGAAAGTAGATAAGAATTCAAAGGTGTGATGAAAACACTCCACCCTTACCCCTTTTTATACTTAAAAACCCTCACAAGGGACACAATCCCTATAGAAATCGGAGGGAATCCTACCCCACAAGGTACCAAAGGCTGAAGAGGGTACCAATCAAAGCTTTGAATTGATGGGACTGGACTGAACTGCCGATAGGCAGGTAAGGGTGCTTGCCTCTCGACAACCCCCCCATTTTTAGAAATTTCCCTTTTTTCCTCTTTTGTCAAAACAGAAAACTCAATAAAAATAAATTGACATTCTCAACAGAATTTCAAAATCCCTTTTTCTCCGTATAAAATTTCCCCCTTTTTTAATAAAAAAATTTACTTCAAAAAAATTTCAAAAATATTCCTTTTTACGGTCTCAGCAGCAAAGTAAAAAGCGCATGTGCATGTATTCATCATTAAATAAAAGATAGTAAAAAAACTCCATTGCATTGCATATATCTGTTTTCTATGTTACATCATTTTGCAGGAAATAGAAAGAAAAAGGAAAAACAGCGGGACTCAGCCCGAACCCACATTCTTTCTCTCCCTCTCTCTCTCTCAAGAGCTTCCACCCCTGCGACGTGCTCTCTTCCCCCTACGGAGAGATAACGTACCACCACTACCTGAGCCAGAGTCCTCTCCAGATGAGGCAAACGGAACCAAGCAAGAAAGAATGGGAACCGCATCCCGAATATGGGCAGTCACTGAAGATATCCAGTCTCTAATGTCCCTGAGCCAAGTGGTCGACACCCGGACTTGCTAAAAGAAAAGGTGAAATCAGTATCAAAGCAGAAATGACCAAAATAGAAAAGAAAGAAAGAGAAGAACATAAAGGTATACCACAGTTCGAAGGACCTCCTATGTCAAAACCAACTCCTCCGGATCCATCGCATGAGGACGGTGCAGCATAGGCATCATCCCTCCATCAGACTGCCGAATGTCGTATGAAGGGATATGCAGCCGTACAAAAGGGACCTCCGAGGTCGCCGCAGATGCCGACGGACCACCACCACTGTGGGAAGATCCCACCGCCCGACTCGAACTTGCCGGAGGGAAGGGCAGTGCATCATATATACTGGGCGCCATCAACCAGCTCATCACAAAATCCATATAGTCATACGGCGCAGCCGTATCGGTGTATAGCAAGTAGGGCTCACCAATCATCGCCACGATCCTCTCATCCTCCGACAGCAGTTGCTCCGGCCTCATAGACGTAGGAGGCTGCACGGGTGGCACCATAACCTCCTCTTTAGTAATCTGACGAACCACCCTCTCCCCGAGGTACCAGGAAAGGGAGAACTCATATGCCAGCAAACGCCTCATTCGCGCGTTCACCCGGTCGCCCCCGCATCCTGAATGGCTGTCCCCCATGGGTAAAAGGTCACCTGAAAATCTCCGAGCGAGCATAAATCAATATAAGATCAGAAGGAGCAAAAACCAAGATTGAAATGGAAAGAGTCTTATCCTACCACTGGTTAGGTCATTCAAGACCTGACGCACCGCCTCCAGGGAAAGAGATCCCTTCGACAATCAATTGGCCTTATGCCATCGATACAATCGACAGAAGTCTCCAACAGTGTCGTCCTTCAAAGCATTTAACGGGGTATTGCACCTAATCACCTCGTAGAACCATGTCTGAATTCGCAAGCAAAAAGAGACGCATAAGGAAAATGCAAATGCATGAAAGGAAAATGTGAGTGCATGAAAGGAAAATGCGAATGCATGAAAAGAAATGCACAAACTGAAGAATACCTCAAGAAAGTACGTGGCCCGAGTAAAAATCTACCAACAGCACCGGCTGAATGCATCAAGAGAAAAGTAAAGGGTCGCCAAGGTCAGACTCCCCCAATCATAGAAGGGGATGTTCTAAAACATCCTCAAGTACAGCAGAAACCACAAATGGACGATGTCATCGCTCGACGCCACCATGAAACCTCCCAATACCAGCAGAATGAATAACCAGGCCATCTGCCTCACTTGCAGCCCGTCCTCCACATCAATCACCCAACTCAGCAGAACATCCTTCAATAGGGACAACCGGATTGAATCCCCAGAAACTATCCTCCCTACATCACCAAGTTCTGCACACACTGCCTCCGGCCTCACCCGTAAAGAGTGATCCACCTTTATCTGCTCTCCATCGCAATCCAGCCCCAGAAGCTGCTGCACGTCTATGGGAGTCACCGTCATCTCCCCGAATCCAAAATGAAAGGTGCGGGTAGTATCCCACCACCTCTCTCCTAAAGCGCACATGACCTCTGTTTCACGAGGCGTCTCATCCAGCGCAAATGCCAACCGTCCAAAACCCGTTGATGATAGCATCCAACACACCACAGGTGGGAGATGCTCCCAGACATCCTTGAGCCCCGTTGTCCCATGGGCATGCATGTTCTTCGAAGAAGTATCAGACTGGCAAAAAGAAAAGTCTCATCAAAGGTCAAGAAAGAAAATCACCAGAAAAAAAAGAATGGCAAAGGTCGGGTTACTTACATAACTGCCATGGATCACTCTCGAAGAGTGATGATGCGATGGCTCCTGCAGCAAGGTTCGCTCATCCGCAATAGGCTCAAATTCATCAAAGGGGTTCTTACTCCCCAAATCAAGAGGCGCCCTAGCCCTCCACTCCACATTCGTCCAATCATCAATGATCAACCACTCTCGATGGACTACAGTGCTCACAAAAGAGGCCATTTCTTAAAGATCGGGATGATAGAACGATTTGCAGAATAATCACAGAGAGAGGGAGAAAGCAAAAGAAGCTGTGAAAAAATGAGGGGATTCGCCCCCTTTATATAGGACGCCAAGCGCCATGCCGATCGGCACCTCCCCCTACCACACCGATCGTCACTAACCCCTTACCTTCCCGAGGTAGCCCAAAAGTTTGTGCCACTTTTGAATGGCGCCCTTTATACTATGTCGACCAACACCCCCCTTACATTTCATACAGAAATTCCCAAAAAATACCAGAAAGCCTCGAAAAATCCTCGAAAAATTCTTAAAAATCCCAGGAAGGATTTAAAGCCTTTTTACCAAGAAAAATTTGCATTCCCTCAAGTGGAAACCCTCTTCCCCAGCGGAATCCTCAAAAACCAAGTGAAAACTCCTCCCGACAAAGCTCCGGAGGATCTCTAAGGATCACCTGATCAGTTCCCCAGCAAAATTCTCCTACAACACCCAAAATAGGTTATTCCCCCCTGCGAGGTCTCCTAAAAGCTTCCCCAGCTATCAGATCCCCAGCTCAAATCAAAATCACAAAAGCTCTTTCTCCAGCAAAATCAAAATCCAATCTTCATCCACTCTTTAGGTCAGAATTGACCTCGGTCTTGGATCGTCACCTGAGTTAGGTCAGAATTGACCTCGGTCCTCAGTCATCACCACTCTTGAGTCAGAATTGGCCCCGGTCTTGGATCATCACCTGAGTTAGGTCAGAATTGACCGGGGCCAATTCTGACTCAGGTCCCTAGTACCTCCCTCCACCACTGTAAACCCAGGTCATGTCCCGAGTACTGACCTAGAGGCCATCGGGCACTCCCCGGCTCAGTTTGACCTAAAAGTCAAACTCTTCGTCTTGATCGAGACTAATTTAATCTTCAAAGGTCACCGAATACCCTTTCCAATGGACTGCCCCGTGTATGATTCTGACTTACCATGCGGACGAACGATCCGTTTGCATCCAAAACTTGACCCAGAGGCCACCAGGCGCTCCCGGGATCTTTTTGACCTATGTCAACTCTTCAACTCGATCGAGGCTAAATGAATATTCAAAGGGCGCTAAATACCCTTTCCAACGGTCCATCCCGTGTGCGATTTTGGACTTACCATGGGAATGAACGATCCGTTTGCGTCCGAACGATTCCCTATCCAATGGACCGACAAACGCTTCAAAGCCATATTTGACCCGAAGTCAACTCCCTAACCCAGGAGTGGTCCAAAGGAATTTCAAAGGTCTCTGAATTACCTTTCCCATGATATTCCCCGTGTGCGATTCTGACCAACGGTTTGCCCTCGACGATCAATTTTTCGAAAAATCCTAAAGCGCACTGCCAAATGGCAGGTTCCATACCCTGCCTATCGGCACCTGCCGATAGGCAGGACAGATATATGTCAATCGACACTTACCTGGGCCTATAAAAGGAGGCCTTCACCTCATTTGCAGAGGGAGCCCAGATCTGATAAAAATCTCTCTGAACGAATCCCAAAAACCTCTCTCGAAGGCAGTGTGATTTCAACTTCCAAATCCCTTTTTTACTTCCACTTTTCATCATCATTTTCATCAAACTTGGTGAATTGGCCACTCTCCATCATCATCCAAGTGCAATGGCTTCTCTCCAACATTCAAGATCAAGCTCAAGTTCTTCAAGAAGGTCCAACTTTCTCAAACTCTCTCTTAAATTCTCTTAAATTCCCAATAACTTGTTTTCTTATTTAGCACTTTTATTATCTCATCTCAGACATCCTAATATACTTTTTATTTAGTATTATTGTACATCTTTTATTTTCATAAAACCCAAAAAATAAAAAAAAGAGAGTTTGCTCATAAATTCCGAGTAGGGATTCTCACACTTTTTCCACACTTTTCTCACAACTAAAACACGTTTTCAACACCCACACACACACTTACAAATAAGAGATTCCCCATTTGGATTTATACGATAAACCCCACCCCTAGTTTTGTATGTGAACTACGTGGACTTTGATACCTTTATAGGCTACGTAGGCGTCTCGGGGTAAAACCCAAGACTCGAGTCCTTTTTCTCACTTTTCCTCTCATTTTCTATCTTCTCTAAATCCATTTTCCTTATATTCTATATACTTGCCCTTAGTGACGCATTACTCCAAATGCGTTATCATTCCATTATAACGATCAACGTAGGGGTAATCGCGTTAATCTTATTTTTCTAATATTATTCTTATATCTTCCTACGGATGACTCCCTTTATCTTTTCCATGATACAAGTCGAGGATTCCTACTTCCATTCTATATATACACATGCACACATATCACGGGGGGGGGGGGGGGGGGGGGGGGGAACAAAAGGAAAATTAAAAATATTCATGAGAGATCGAAAGGGCAGAATGGGTGCCTAACACCTTCCCATTTCGTAACTAAGCCTCCGAACCCTTCTCGAATCATCTTGGGTTCGCACGCACCAGTATGTCTTTGGATGCCATCCTTCGGGGTGGCTTCCCCTTTTTATTTTGTCTGTTTTGAGTAAAATAGACTGGCGACTCTGAATCTCTCTACATTCTTACACCACATCTCAAACTACACTGGCCGAAATGCTCCCGAGAGGGACACGCGGCACCCGAAGGATCCTTTCCTCCATGCACCCTCCCACACGGAGAGGATCGGGGATGGCCACCGGCCTCATGAAGGAAGTTTTCCCAATATTCATCCCATGGGTCATCCTATAGGCCCATATGATGTTGGGCATCTCATTAATCCAATTTGACTTTGAGTCTTTAAGTATTTTCTTCATTCCATTTAACAATGTTATATTAGTGACCTCGTTCAGGATGTTGCACTGAGGATGACCCGGTGCAGAGTGTAGTTTTATAATTTTAGACCTAACATAGTATGCTTACAACTAACTATTGAGGAATTAAGTCCTATGGTCTATGATGAAAGGAAAAGGCATCCCATGGCGATGGATAATATTCTTCCACACAAAATGAAAGACCTTTTATTGTGTCATTTGCACTAAAGGTTTGACTTCCCCCTACTTGGAAAAATAGTCCACTGCTATAACCAGATATTTAAACCTCCCATTTGTCTTCGGTAGTGAGCCAAAGAAGTCTATTTTTGACATAGTAAAAGGCCACAGGGAAGTAATGAGTATCAACATTGTAGAAGGCCTTCGATGAATGACAGTAGACCTTTGACATTTAGAAGTTTCTTGCATATATTGCACAATATTCTTGCATGCTTAACCAATAGTAGCCTTGTGTTGCTACTTGTTTGACCATTGATCTTCCTACTACATGTGCACTAAAAAAAACCTCTGTGGACCTATTTAATTAGAACCTAGACTTCCTTAGGGTGAACGCAATGAAAAAAGGCCAACATGAATCCTATTTTTAACAACACTCCATCTTGTAGTATCGCTTATTTGAAATGCAACCTATGAGTCTCCTTAGGTTATTCCGAAACTCACTACAAGAAAAACACCTTTTTATGACGCACGAAAAAATAATTTAAAGCCATTTATTATAAAAATGTCATTAAAAGGTTAATGATATTATTAACGTGACATTTTTAATATAAAATGTCATTTTATACATATTGGTATTATTTTTTATGACAATTTAAATATAAAAATCATATTAGATTATAGATATTATGACATTTTAAAAATAGTTTCTAACTTAAATGTACATATTATGACCCTTTTTTTTCCTTCCAAAATTTAGAAGTCGTGTTTTTCCTTCTAAATGTTTTTTTCGTCTTTTACCCACTCCCTCCAAACATGGTTTTACCTGCTCACCTTCTCTCCATTATCCTCACGGCGGGTCTCCCTCTCCCTCACTCTCTCCATTCTATCTCAAGTGGTCTCCCTCTCACTCACGCTCTCCTCTCCGTTCTATGGTAAATTTTCTCTGTCAGTCGTTCCCTCTCCTCACAAAAAATCGAGGCTCAACAAATCAAAACAAGGTATTAATTTTTCTATTTAATGTTTTGACCGTCAGATTCTAGGGTGTTTAGTTTTTCTATTTAATCAAAACAAGCTATCTTGTTTAATCGAAACAGGGTATTAATTTTTCTGTTTAATCAAAACAGGGTATTAATATTTCTGTATTAATTTTTTCACTTAATGTTCCAAAATCGATGGAACTCTTATGGTGGGGGTCTTGTTTATATATTCATAGAAACTCAAAATCGATGAAACCCTTATGGTGCTAACTATTAAATAATTGTTTTAAAGTGGATGCTGAGCTTTTTTTTTACAATTTCAGCTTTAGGTAATTGTTTAAGCAGATGTTTTGAAGTTCTAGGTTTATTTTCTGTTCGAAAGTGAATTTGTTGAGTTTGATTGTAGCAAATGTGCGAGTTTAAACGAAAGTGGAAAAATTATAATTATACTTGCAGTAGATGTACAAAATTATAACAGTTTTGACATGATTATATGCTTTGCGTTTGATTGTAACAAATGTGTTGAATTTTGACATGAAATGGAAAAATTATAACAGATGTTCAAAAGAATCTCAAAATTATAATTAGGGCCCGTTTGGAAACCCAATTCCAAGGCTTGGAATTGGATTGCCAAATAGGCCCTTAGGATAAATGTGTTTTCATTAGTTTAGACTTGGAACTATTTCTATGTTGACCTAAAAAGTTTTCTCAAACAGTTTTACTTCACATACTCTAAATCTTCCACACTAAATTTAATATGTCAGTCATGTCACTTGGATTTTTATTGTTAATGTTTTAAAATTGATTCATGTTTATAATTTGGGTTAAAAGTTTTGGATTGAAGGAATAAGATAAAGTGGATATAAAAGGTATGTTTTTTTAGTTAAAGTAGCAGGGGGTTAAATCTAATTACCAATTGTTATTGTCTCTTAACAGTGTTAAAGGCTTGTTGTAGGGGGGGTATAATTTTTCAAAAACAATGGAGTTATGTCTAATATTGGGATATGTACTTTAATTAATGCGACTACTAGAGGAGATCTGCAGCCATATATTGAATATCCTTCTCAGCGTTAATTTTAATATATTTAAGTTCCAACATTAAGTGCCTCTTATGCATAGTCAACTTAAGAATTTAAATGTTTTTGTTGAGTACATTGGTTGGGTCGATGTTCATACGTACTTACGTATGGTATGTACAACTATCCAAACAACTAAGCATACTCCCAACATATCGCGTACATAACTAAGTAGCATACGCATACCAAATAAACTTTCATTTTAAGTGGCATAGAAGTTACAATGTGTTGTTGGATGAACTGTATTACGGTTGTCAAAAGCATAGCATTGCTTATACTTGTTTTCATTTATAGATTGTCCTCACCGTTGCAAAATCTGAAAATGCAGGTTTAAAATTTGGATTTTCCTCGCATATGTGGTATGCTTCGTCCCATTGGCTTTTTCTGTGGGACTATTGATACAAGATGCACTTGTCACAGTAGACCCTTCACCATGGAACTGCTAGTGTTTTTCAATGTGTGTTTGTGTCGACTAGGTAATTGTTCTTCTCCCTTAAAGATTGTTATTTGTTCCACCATATATCATACTCATATTTTCAGAATTCTTTTTGTCGCTTGTCCAAATTATGGATGCAATTATATATTTAATCATGAAATTTAAACTCCTTATTGATCATTTGTTTTTAAGTGGGCATATCAACTTTTTTTTTCTTTCGAAAAGTATTCCATACAAATAAGTAGACTTTAAGTTCATATCCTTTGTAGTATAGAAATTCTTTAATTTTTAAAATACCAAAACTCCTTTAACAATGCTTTTAATTAGAGACGCTAAAAAGTATCCTCCGCAAGACTATTCTTATATTTATTGGCCTTCTAAAAGCTACCATTAAGAGTATTGTTAACTATCATAAATGTTTATGAATCTCTATTCCTGTGAGAATTCTTTTAATAAACGCAATGTTAAAGTAAATTCCATCCTTTTCAGATTTTTTTAAATAAATTACTTCTAGCAACTTAGGGTTTTATTTGGATTAAAAATATAACTTGTAGTATTAGCTACCTTATGCGGTTATAAATCCCTATTTCTTTTCATTTTGCTTTGATTTATTCAATTCTCACGGGTTGCAATGCATAAAAAATGGGCTTATTAATGCACAGCGAACAATGGTGCCTCTGGTGAGTTTTTCCACTACCTATACTCGAGTTAATATATATTACATGCAATTTTAGTATTGCTTTAAGTGTAATGACATACATATACATTCGGCTACATAACAGTAGAAAAGTGAAAAACTCATAATTTTTTTAATTAGTTGTTGGGGCGTACACATATTGAAAGTAAAAATTTATTAATTAAAATAGTCTCCATGAAAGTAAAAAAGCAAAAAAAAGTGTAAAAGTGGTTAAAAAGGACATGGATATAAGGTACTGTGAGTGTACTGTGTAGTTCTTATATTGTGAGGGATTATTGAAGCATTGGACTCCGTTTACTCTTGTTTTACTCTATGACCCCGCCAATTGAGTTGTAGGCTTTGGATATAGATAGAATTGTGTGTTACCTAAGTTGCAAAATGATAACGACCTTCCCCTTGACGAAGGCATTTTCCCAATGATATAAAACAAAATCAGTTATACGTGTTGGAAGGTTGGTGTTGGGTGCACCTTGAGCTTAACCAGGTCAAGTATTGAGTATTCTTCTTGTGGGTCTGGTAAAGTGGCAATGTTTATAACGTTTATATACGAATAATTGTTCACAAATGCCAGCATATTTGATTATTTTCATAACTCTCAGCCATATCACTTTCATTTTTTTATCTAATATTTTATTTTAGTATGCCATGTGATAATTTATAACGTTGTGATTATAAAAGTGCTTAAATTATTTGCGTATGATCTAAACTTGTATTTTTGAGTGGTGACATTGATGAGCTTGTATGAGGATTTTGGCTTTACACGTGCAAATGTAAAAATAGAGATCAATCATTTAAAGTAACATTACTTAAAACTTTATGATAAAAAATTATGGGGTAAATTGATGGTCATATTTATCATGAATTTTTAACTCGAACATTTATTCAACTCTGACAATTTTAATTAATGATAATTTGTCTGATAGTGGATTTAATCGTCATTTGTTTCTTTCTTTTTTCTGATCTTTTAAAGAAACGATTTTGCATAGAACAAATGTTCAAGCACATGGGATCATAACACATGCTCTCATTGTGTTGTAGATTTTCTCTTGGACAGTTTTTTAGTTGTAGCATGATGCCTTAACCCTAGTAATGCACTATAGTTATTTCCATTAGAGAATTTTGATTTTCTTATACAGTGAGGATCATGTATCCATGGTTATGAGATATGTTCAGTACTTACATTGATTACTACGTATAGAGTAACATGTTTTCTAATATTTAGTTAGCAATGTTTTTAAATGTGTCAAGTTTTTACTTATATAGTATTTCATATGCAATCATATTTCTTCAGTAGTCGTAAGGAATTGAGAACTAAGGAGATGTGCCAAGAAATAATCATTTAATTGGGTCGACATATTCATTCTAACATGATCAATCCATCAATAGTTATTCAACTTTCTTATTGGCCAAGGTTAAGTACTTTGATATGAATATTACTTGTTATAACTTAAGGTAGATGATATTATTTTGTGATAGTACAGTTTGATGAACTATGCAATTATGAAAATTATAGAGTTTTGTTTCATTTATTTTAAGGAGAAAATGTACATGATATCACAGTTTTTTAATAGATATCTTTTAATGTTTATCAATTTGATATTCGTGGAGATGCAATTGACATTTTCTTTTTATTGGGATAGGGTCTTTTTATATAGAGGATTTCTATCAGATGATGAAGAAGACCGCCTAATTTCTTCGATAAAATAAGGTTTCCTCTCCCCATTACCCTTCTTCGTATGCTTTTGCATTTTCCTAAAAAATGTCTCTTGGGTTTAGGGTCATATAAGAAGAAATAAATCTATGGGAAGTGTTAATGATTTAGGAAAGATTTACAAGATGGCTATATGTTCAGAAAGAGGGAATAACCTATGGCTATGTATACATAAGTAAGTCTTTGGGAGAAATGGTCTTATCTTAGTCTCCCTTGCAATGAAAGATGGATTAACGTGAGAACTACGCAGGATTGGATGGAAGCTTATAATCTGAAACTATAGTGGCATTTTAGATAGAATAAATCGATGTGGTCCAAGTTCCGAATGGCCAAATACTGCTGATTAAAGAATCCTTGTGAAGTGGATATGAGGTATGGGTCCATTAACTAGAAAATAATGTTAAAAATTAGAAGTAAAGCGTAAGAGTCCGTGTTATGGATTATTGGGCTGGGAGATATTAATTTTAGAAGGAATAACCGATCCGGTGATGGTGCCTTCCTTGACAGAGGGTTAACTACTCATGATTCCCCTATTTCTTGTGTTTTGGATAATAATGGTAAATGGGATATGGAGAGGCTTTTATATCACCTCCCTTCTAATGTAGCATAAAAATCTACACACATCGATTCTAAAAATCCCTTCTTCAACATCTATATCACACATTACTACTGATCTACTGTGTGTTCAAGAAAATCCAACTGATAGACCCACCGTGTCTTACGATCTTACTATGTTTGGCAATGAACACAAGACACTAGTTTCACCCAAAAGACCTGACTTTAGTTGGGGAAACCATGTCAAATGCAATATCAGGTAGACCTAATTTATTATTTCCATGATTTTCATTATACATTGAAAAGGTATATTCACCTTTAACTTTCTTTCTTTCTTGCAAAATATTTAAAAATATTTAGATTCACCTTATTTTTTGTCTTACTCCTCTAATATTAGTCTTCCATCGTGGTTTATGTCTTACTCATTTTTTGATCCGATCCGACCGAAACACAGCCCTAATTTCATCAGGTTGTATTCAAAACCATAAAAAATGAGGGTTTGATGATGGGATCCATTATCGTCTATGTGGATTGATTTCAGATCAAGTTTACTTTTTGATCTCTGTGTAGATCGAATTGTATTTTCTCGAATCAGATCCATTATGAATGAATCACAATTATGTTGTTGGTGTAGGACACAACATAGGATCACATGACTATTGGTGGGATTTTAGGATCACATGTTATGCTATTGTGATTTTCATGATGGGGATCACAGTTCACGTGTTTGATTAAGAGGAAATATATTTCAGATATGCATTGGATTAATGAGTTAACGATGCTTGAACTTCAATTCACCAAGGTAGGCATATGGATTTTTTGTGACACATGGCGTTTGTCATTAATCAATTCGGTGATGGTTAATTTGATTGCTTGGATTTTTATATCCAATTTCCAATAAGTTCTTTGAATATTCCTCATGACAAGGAATTAATCTTCCATGGGTTTTACTTTCTATTTCGGTTCAAATTATTCATCCAATGATATTTTTTTAATAGTATTGGATGTGTTCCAGTTAACACGGATCCTTAGATCCAATAACTTTACCTTATTTGATGGTTCATTTAGGCAAAAAAACATTGACAGAAAAGTAATGCTTGGAATTGCAGAATCTTGCCAAAACTGCATAGTTTGGTTCTTACTAAAAGTAGACTAATTAATTTGGTTGAGATTGATCCACTCGCATCCCTAACAAAGTTGTAGTATTTATATTGTTGGCTAGAAACACTACAGAAAAAATGTTGCTAACTAAATGGCATTATGCTTGAATTCCATAAACGACGCTCTTATATATTTCTGCATTTTCCCCATGATATGGTTGATTATTGGATGATATCATTCATAAGATATAAATTTCACTGTGAAAACCATGATATTTTATAGTTTTTCGTAAACATTATTTTGTAGATTGTTTTTATATAGAAAGTTTAATTATCCATCGATGAGTTCTTGTCCTGTTTGTGTCGCACTTTTTAGAATTTTTCAAGCTTCCATTATATATCCATGAGAATTTTATATGCATCTTGTTAAAATTTAAGTTGTGAAGTTTCCCTTTATCATCTTTGTAAAATTTAAATAATCGACACCGTTTATTCCTTGATCATCAAATAAATCTGAAAGGAAACACACGTACACATATTTATGTGAAAGAATGAATTTTGAGTGGCGATTGATGGTCCTGGAGTCCTCTTATTTCTCAGCTTCCCAAGGGGTGAAGATATTGTATGGGATGATGGGGATTCGAGCAGACGCATCGATCCTGAAATCGACGGTATATAGAATTCAAATATTTATGGAATTTAGATCAGTGAAGACAAAGGTGTGATTGGATTGAGGATCCCCGCTTCTCACAACAAAGTCTTCGATAATTGAATAACGATCACTGACCCAAGTGGCAGAAATCTTATTGCCTTTTGCCGATATCCTCGCTAATTCTCCTCATCCCTAACATCTCCCCTAATTATTAGTTGAATTAGTGAAGAATGGAATCATTTCCCTTGAAGGAGAAGGAGATCAGAGATATTTTTGGCAATAGACACTGGTCCTAGTGGGGAGTATCTTCTTCAGGCTACAAAACAAAGAATCAGTTCATTTGTTAGTGATATTGCAACTGCCATGGGAATTCTAACAACTCCACAACTGTATTGTATGGTTCGTGCTACTTAGTACCATTTTCATATTTTGAACATTTTGTCCAGTGTATAAGTACCATTTTATTTCTTAGCATTATCATAAATTGCATTCTTAATTTGAATACCCAATATCCATGGTTTTGACCTAAACTATGGTTAGACCACATTGTATGTCTCTCACAAGTATTGGAATTAAAAATTGCTATATGATATTTTGGGAATTTGATGTCTTTAATTTAAGCGAACTATATGATCACTTTTTATCGACTTGCTTATGTATGGTATCATTATGCAATGTTGCCTGAAATTGAGTGGTGTCCTGCTTTTGTTTCTCTATTTTCATCCAGGCATTACTATGTTCATTCTTGTGCCAATTTATTGCATTTTTGAGTTGTTTGTGTTAATGTCTTACCTTTGCTTTGCCCCCTTTATGCTGAGTTGGCAGTGCTTACACCACGTCACTAGGTTCGATCATGACAGTTGGATTCTATTGTATTCAATAAACTGATACAAATCTTACACGACAAGAGACATTGCCAGGTTTAGACACAATATAAACCTGGTCCAAACCTGCCTTCCATTTGATTTTCCGTGGAAAATCAAGAATATGTATTCATTCTGAGTAGTTCGATATATACTGATAGAGTATGTTTAGTTCTTAATTGATATATCTTTCATAGTAACCTTTATTTTTTGGTTTAATTTTAACTTTTGAATTTGAGCAGGATATTGTCAATCATATTTGTGATGATGATGATGATATAAAAGTTATATCATTAATCGGCTCAAATATTGCAAGTTAATCTGCTGAATTGAGGATGCATTTCATCTTTTACATTGAAAGAGTCATAATATTTAGGCTTAGCCATATCATTAATTGGTTCAAATACTGTAAGTTGATCTGTCAAATTGAGGATGCATTCCTGCTTTACATAAAAAGTGTCCCAATCTCGGTATTGTTGTTTTAGCCTTTGCCTTTCTCATTGAACTGAATTTGTTGGCTAGTTAGATGAAGCTTATAATGTTTGTAGTATTCTTCACCCCGGAACCCTATAGTAACCAATAATAGGCATTTGTTGTTGCTTTCACCCTTTAGTTTATGAGTAAATTATATTAGAACATAGGTTTGAGACTCAAAAAAGGGGTTTCAACGATGTATCATTAATGCATTGCTTGGTGTTTTAAATGATAGATAGTGTCCCTACACATCTACCAATGCATTGATGTCGTATAAGTGAGACCTAGTTTTGAGTTCTCATAGAAGTACACCCTTAGTTTAATTGTAAGCATCTGTGTGTTTTTAATGGACCTTTTAATTTTATGCAATGAATTGGGTTTCTTAAATTTCTTTTGTCTTCTTATCCTGAAACCTGGTTTAAAGGCTGGAATGCACGTATATGCCAGGGCAGCAGCTCAAGGAAAATGTGTTCAGGTGGATATTTATTTGTACTCATTGGATTGGGCTGCCATAATAGTTGTCTTCATTAATATCTTCATGTTTTTGTACACTGGGTTAGTAACATGTCTCGGATTGATTTTCAGTTGATTTCAAATATATAAGCCATAGTGTACTAAAAGTAATCTCACCGATATAGTACCCTATTGTTGTGTGGATTGAACTAAATAACAATCTTTAATACAGGAAATTAGGCATAAGTAGATTGCAGAGATAAAGAAGATTTTATTAAAATGTGTTATTTGGAAAGTTTTAGACCGTACGACTCTGTAAATTGCGTCTCGGCCATTCATGGTCCAGTTTCTCCTCTTAAAATTGAAAGGCTCCACTATAATAACTTGTTTTTTTAACGCACTACGGTTTTCAACAATGCATTTCAAATTGTATAACTATAAGGTAAAAGTCATACTCGTATGTGTCTTTTTATACAAAATGACAATATAGTTATTCATAAATTACCCTAGATTCATTGAATTGGTATTGGTTTATCCATTCTTGTGTATTTTGGTGTACGAGTGATTACATTAAGGGTTTTGTATTCTTGTACATTTTGGTATTGAGTTTGTGTATTCGTAAATCATAATTTTAATGGTCATATGAATGCATATAAAGTATTCTAGAAACATCCTCCACTTACAGAAAGTCTCCTTTTCAAAAGTATGCATGAAATGATGAGGTGGAAGCATTTATGTTTTTATTAAAGAGTTTTGATGTTTAATACTTAAAAGAATGATAACGTATAATATTATCTTCGATGAAGAACACTCTCAATTTAAAACTTGTGTTAATTGATTAAAAACACATCTTTGCCACTGATTTCCCTTGTTCATTTTATCAATTTCCAGAATAGTTATGTATATTACTGGTTTGGTTGCATGGAAACCTACTACTTAATGATCCTCCATTGTATCTTTGTTCATCCAATCGATATTGCATCCAGGTTTAAGATCACACATGTTCATTTGTGCTAATATAGCTAGAATACAATGGTAACGACAACTTGTATTGATCTAACTCAACATTATTATTATGCATTCATAAGGTATCGCTAATCGACGAGCATTTTTAGTCGATTATTTATATCAATATATACAATCTTCTAAATAATGAAACAAAGTCATTGTGTGACTATCTTCCTAATTAAATAAAGAATAAAGGTATTTGGTGTATTCATAATATAAGAAAGTATGGCAGCTAATTGCCGAAAAATGAAATTTTCTACACAGTCCTCGAAGCCGGGACAGAGGCGAAATGAAGTTTTATGTAGGCATCTTAATAACAAGTGGCTCTTTACCCAACCATTTCAACTGGTTTCCCATATATATACACATTCACATGAACTTCCATTCAATAATATCCTTAAACATTATTAAATAAATCTTCCACTTTTGTTACACCACCTGATACATATCTTCCATCGCTCAATATATACACATACACAAACTTCTTAAAAATCAGTTACCATTTATATTAATCCAGTCTGGTAGTAATATCCATCATGAATTCAGAGGATAAATTTTTTATTTCTTCAACTTCATCATCAGAAATCAAGGAAGACTTCAGTAAACCCCATTCATTTCCTACATATACCATTGGTAGACTACGTCGTAAATCATCAACCAAAAAATCAAGCAAGAAAAGGTGTTAATATGGTATAATTAAATGGACATTATTATTCTAGTTAATGACAATAGTTTTGTATATTGACATTATACATGTTTTTTTTAATTCTTAGTAAACTTTCAACTGTTGATTGATTGCAAGTGTGTGCGTATGCAGGTAATTGGAGCATATGGAGATAGAAAAGGAAGCGATCGTACGAGAGAACAAAATCTAGAAGAAAAAGTGTGAGTTATTGTATATGTGAGTCATCATATTTATTTTATGAATTGGGAAATCATAGAAAAATCATTAGAGAAGCTTAACTTTTCAATATCGAAATCTCCCCAAACTATAAGAGCCTCACAATCCCTTAAGGCAAGCGGTATTATGCAAATGCTTTGTGAAAAATGATGGGAACTATTGTCACAATAATCAAGGATGAACCACTTGTTATTATGAGTAATATCATACTTTATATGGCAGTTTCACTCTAATTTCTTCGAGTGTCTGTATCTCAGCAGCTAAAGGCCGTCTAATCCAGTTATCATTCCACAAGTTAACTAGCTTTCATTTTTACTAACTCATCTGGTATGAATATTGATTAGGGGTAGATAAGTTTTAATCTCAAGCCATATGGAGGATTTACAGTATCTAGTAGTTTTTAAAGCATCCACCTTTAATACAATCTTCATGAAGGTGGACCACCAAGTATTCTAGTGTCATAATCAAACTTTAGCAAGGCAACCACGTTATAGTGCTTGGAGTTTTTTAGACCCAACCCTCTTTGACTTTAGGAGAAAAATAATTTTTTATTAGAGGTTGTGTGACTGGAAGTATCGTTACATCAGTACGGACGGTGTACAAGAAAGGTGTCCTAAATTATTGTGGCAATGATCTGTAATTTCCCAAAAACTTATTTTCTAACAAACTTAGGTTGTTAGGTTTACTTTACATTTCTCTATTGCTTAAGCTAATGAGTCATTGTAGTTTCTTTATCTTCTAAATTTGTTTATTCAGTTGCTTTGTTCAGTTATCTTATTTTTGATGTTTTTAAAGTCTGATGTTGAATTCCATTTTGTATAAAAGCTCACTGGAAAGTGAAAAATTCTCCCTATACAGAAACTAAAAAAATTGACAGGCATGATGCCGATGATCTAAAGTAGAGCAGAGACGACATGTTACTATCTTCTTTAGCAAATGCATTATTGCAAATCGTGATAATTAAGACAGGTTAGTTTAAGTATCAGTTTTTCAGCGACATTATTCCTTACCAGTTATCAACGAATTGTATAATAATTGAAAAGTAACATGTATTTGTTTTTATCTGTGTGAAAAAGAAAGGAGGCTCGTCATCTGATATTAATCAAGTAGGTGATGTGGCTAACTCAATTGAGGGAATAGAAATTGTGGAGAAGCAACCTTTCCATATTGGATTTCCACTTTTAGCCAATGAGGAGTTTGAGAAGGAAACTGGAGGATACTAAAGTGAACAGGAAGAGGTTGAAGAAGACCAGTTGGAAGAGACATTACATGTAGAAAAATCATCAGGCGGTAATGCAGTCTCTAAGAAAAGGAAAGCATCCAAGAAACTTTCAGGCTCAAAGTATGTATTGTAACCCATCTCTTGTAGTCCCTATGCTTGATGTTTATAGGGTAATATGGTTTAGTTATGATTGATATAATTATTGTAGGATTTATCTATGAGAACTCTTGGGCCCTATTGGTCACTTGTTCATTTTTGCGAATCACAGGAAGAAAAAGCACCGTTCAGTGGTTTCGGAGTGTATCATAACTAATATTCATACAAAACAAATTGGGAACCATCATAATGATGGAGTACATCCCTGTAAGAATGATAAAGTACCTGTTGTTAAGAGTAAACCAAACACGGACAGTTATATGCTCTCCGAAACATATATAAAACATCATCACAAATCTAAACTATCATGCTTCGGTCATTCATCTCTCTTCTCCGCCGTAGATCTGAAACTAATCGATCGATGACGCTTCATGTACTGTGACAACTACTTATCATTCTCAATGTAGTTTTGAGATCCAAATTGTTCTCAATTTATATTTTGTGTCAACCTCATAGATTTTATGGATCTCCCTATTTCAACATCAAGGATGATCGTACTTGATACACTTTTCCTTTGGTGCACCATCTCTCTCTAGCACACACAAACATAGAGTATTTTTTATATCTCAATAAGTCAATTGTGCTCATAGGTTTGGCAAGATACTATTGGACGAGGGAGGGGAAATTTGTTGAGTGATAATTGATCGTGAAGATCATCTTACTTCACATTTAGTGAAAATCAACAAATCTTAACTCAATAAATGATCACTATCATGTCAAAAAATGGATTTATTATCCCAATAAAAGTTATGGAGTCTTAAGAGGTGGGGTTAGGAATGATGGTGTGAAATTTATCATTCATACTATCTTTAAATGATTGTACATGCAATACTGGTTATTAATCTTTATCATGGGCATACATTTTGGAAATGACCAATTTAAAGAGAGTCATGTCATCAATTTAAAATGGACTTACGTTGAATCTAATTCAATTGAATAAAATTAAGATTGGATTTGATGGTTGTAATTCCTTTGATGTATGCTTTATTAAATTACAATTGAATTTGAAAGTGATTGCTCGATTACTTTTGTAAGAAATGGCATTCACATGTCAATTCATGCTTCACCTCTTTTGATTTCTTGGAATCTTATTTTTTTCTATTATCTTTAATTTGTTGTCACTTTTCCATTTTCTCACCTTTATGCCCTTAGTACCTGGGATTTAAGTGGTTAGTTGTGCTACAGGAATGAAGGGGTTCATTCACCGTCCCCTTCAGGAACTTTCCTGGTTGAGGATGGTAATTATTACTTTTGCATGTTGAAAATCTTAGTGCTTTAGCAACGGGATATTTCACTAATGCCATAGCAGCGGGATATTTCATAAACACGGAGGTTAGTTACGTAGGCACTAATAATTTGGAATTTTTATTTGGGATTTTTTGTTATGAAATATGTTTTAGTCCTAGCTTGTCATTTTATGTTTTTTTTCTATCTTTTGTAGGGATGAATTTAATGTATTCTCCCGAGAAGTACACGAGTTTGGACATATGTGTAAAGATCCATAGTGGCACAACATGCGTCGTTTCTTTTTTAGGTAAGTAGTATACTCTATATGATGTAATAACCAACCCACCGATGTTCTCTAACATTAAAATCAATGCCTTTTTGAAATAATTTTAACATGGTAGATTGGATTTGAATCCTGCAAACCATAAATAACTTTGACAAGAGGCAGAAGTAACGATGCAAGAATTGGCGACATTGGCTCAGCATACTTTTGTAAGTTGTTTCGTTATATGCTAATACTTCTGTAACGATATCTGTTCCAATTACTTTTGGTGAATAAAATGACATCTGAATTTGTTTGATAAAGTGGGTCTCTTTGCATATTATTGTTAGAGTTTTTAGTTATTTCTTATATAGGGCGGATAGTCCAATAAACAAAGAAAACTCTACCCAAAATTTTTAAATTATTTACAGTTATTTGTGTTATATAAACACCTCACACGGGATCAAAGAAAGCTGTGGAAACAACCTGAGTAGTCATGTGACTCACGGGTTTGAGATTTGATCAAAAATTGGAAATTTTAAGTGATAAAACTTGAAAATTGGGCTTTGTGGATGAAAATGCAAAACAAGAATCAAACATTACGGAAAGCGGCTAACACACCTCATACATGATTAGAGTAACCTGTACAAAAAACCCGTGTAGTTATGAGACTCATGGATTCATATGTAGTTATAAATTTTAAATTTCTATATGTAAATTTTTAGAGTTGGGGTTCAAGCATGGAAACGCAAGATAAGAATATAACGACCAGAATAGAGGGACGCACACATCACAAGGGACTAATGTAAGAATATTGTTAGGCTGTGCGGGTCGTGTGAGATTATTATTATATTTTTTTAAAACTCGGACATGAGTCCGTTGAACCTTTATGTTGACAGACTTAATTTTTTTTATCTTATATATGTTGAATCGGTGGACGAGATTTATTGGTGGTTTAACTGTGGCGTTTGTTGTTGTTGAGTTTATTTTATTATTAAAACAGGTTGGATTTCACGAATAAACAAATGAAACTTTGCCAAAATTTTCTGAAATTAGCAAGTGTTCTAAATTGATTAAGTTGAATAGACATGCATTTGAAAATTGGGTGTTGGTGGACGAAAAAGTAAAACAACTAATAAACATACCAGAGAGTGAATATACATGCGCATTTTCTACCTAATTTTTTAAAAATTGTTTACAATTATTTGTATTATATAAAAAAATCTTTTCGACTTAAATTATACACGACTTAATACTTTAGAAAAATTAGAATTCGTATGTTGTGTTGTACATTGGACTAGATATTTATATATGATACTTTGAACTTATGCAGGTGCATCTACTTAGAGGCGTGTGAAAGGTGTATCGCTACCAGACAACATGATAGTGAACGTAAGCGAGAAGAGGACTTCGACGCATTGTTGTCTAAAATTATGAAGAGATTATTACTACGGAGGAACACTTAATTAAATTTGATAGACAAATTTAATTTGGTTGATGTGTTAGCTCAATTTGATTTAATGTAATTTTGTTTGATGCGAGACAAAAATATATATTGGTGGGAGTGTTGTTGTATTTCTTGGCTAAACGATATAATCTAAAGTATCAATTGTAACATTGAATGTGGAATAAATGATTCTATGAATTTTGGTTTGTGTTTAGATTTATTTTTTGAGTTTTACATTAATATTGGTTATTAATTTTTTTTATTGTATGTTTAATTTATGACCGTTTATATTAAACCCTCATGTGATGAAATTTTTTATATGACCATTTTAAAATTTTGAAAACTGTTTATCATGACGCTTTTCAAATCAAATATGACATCTTATAGAGTATATTATGACTCTTTTTTATAGCAGATATGACAGTTTTGAAAAAAAATGTCATATATAACCGTTACCTAATATGACACTTTTTATGGGTATCAATTATGACACCCAAACTTATGACACTTTTTATTGAAAAATAAAGCGTCATTAAATGGGTTTTATGACACTTAAAAAAGGTCATAAAAAGGCTTTTTTCTTATAGTGTACGTTGATTACTAGGTATGACCTAACCAGGTCCATCCAAGATGGTCCTCTGTATATCTCCACCACCTATGTGCTTTTATCTACCTCAATGCTTCGATAGAGTAAAATCTCCATCGGAACTGTCCTCCTCGGTTCAACCCCGATGGAAGAAGTTAGCTAAACTAAGGTTTCAGCTCATGAGTTTTCCATCCTACCTTATGCACCGTTGTGAATTTAGCTAATATCATCTTCACCTTTGCTAGGTACTTCGACATTGCTTCTTCTCTTGATTTATACACGCCTAACACCTGCTTGACAAATACATGTGAGTCTCTATGGGCAGAAAATTATTAAGCCCCCCAAAATGAAGCAAATCCCAATCCTGCAAACAAGTCTTCATATTTGTCCACACGATTAAAGGCTTAAATCTTAAATCTCAAGGCATATTAAACATCTTTCCATTCCGGTGTGGTAACTATTAACCCTGCCCTGTACCATTAGCGCATGAGGATCCATCAATAAAAACCTTCCAAATGGGTGTTCATTTTTCAAAACCACCATCAACCAATGAGACATTTTTTAAATATATTCTTCATATGTTCCAAATCCCGAGCTTTGTATGATGCTCTTATAGACAATTATGCTTTTTCACTTGTTGGAACTGGTGTAACCTCGTCTTCAACAGGCTTTTTCACTGCCTCTTCATTATAAGTGAACTTTTTTTAAAATTCCATATTGCCAACCCTTTTATGGTCTTTGTTGGCTCGTATACAATGGAATCTTGCCATAGCTTCACTAACTAAGCCATCAACTTGCTAAACTTATCAGGTTTATGGATAGCTTGTATGAGGATTAGATCAGTATACACAATAATATTATGAGCCTCGAAGCATAGATTTATTCTTCTCGAGGCTTTTATGAGCACTAGCGCCAGGTTTTTGCATTATGGGGTATCGTATTTCCACACCCCTTTATACCTCACTAGTGTAGTAAATTGTTTTTTTGTGTCCCATCTTCACGCCTCACGAGGGTTGTTCTCACTGAATTCTTGGATATGACTAGATATAAATATAACTTATCTCCTAAGATAATCATATATTATAAAAAAATGGGATTCTATATATCTATTCAATTCTTGTAATTAATCTTCACACTCCTCATTCCATTCAAATGTTTTTCTAACAACATTGAAGGACAGAAGGCATCGATCTATATCTCATGACACACCCTATTAATCTGTGGATTTCCTTCTCACTTTATAGAGAATACATATTAATAAGGGCTTTAATTTTGTCGAGGTTGACTTCAATACTATTCTAGTTAACAATAAACCTAAGGAACTTTCCTTGTCGTATGTTTATCACGCATTTTATGGGGTTTAAATTCATATGATACTTCTTCATTACATTGAATTTTTAACCAAGGTCATGGATGTGATTGGTTTCCTCCTTGATTTCAGTTAACGTAAATATTTTTTCCTTGAAAACCTAGTTAACCAAATGTTGGTACATTGCTCCAGATTTGTAGTAATAAGTATCTCGACTCGATATGAAAAAAATTTCTCTCTATCTTCCAAATTCATCTTGATTTGATTATACCCCTAATATTGTCCATAAAGTTGAGAAGCTCGCGCTCGACAATGGCGTCGACCAACTAGTTGATTTGGGGTAAATGGTAATGATCCTCCTGATAAGCCTGGTTAAGGTTTGTAAAATCAAATCATATCTGTCAGTTTCCATTGTTCTTCTTCAGCGTCACAGTGTTCAATAGCCAACTTGGGTATATTAAGTCTTTGATGAACTTAGTTTTTTGAATTTCTCCATAGTGAGCACTCTTTGCTTCTTATTTACAAGATTTTCATCTCTTCACTATACTGAGTTCATGACATAGCAAGTTTGGGTTGATACCATGCATGTCCATATTGATCCTTGTAAATAGATTTCGCCCCTATCTTAAGAAGTCTGTGAAATCTTTCTTTAGTAATTGTTCCAATTATGAGATGATCTAAATAGTCCACTCTAGATGTTTATTATCCAGGATCACAGGCTTAATCTACTCTTCTGCCTCACCCATAATCAACTTTTCTTCATTTCAGGATCTAGAGTCATAATTTAATAAGTTGTAGTTAGCTTGTCAAACTCCTTAGTTGATGTGTAGTAGCATTTAACTACTACACTCTTTGGTTGAGGTGTAGTAGCATTCTCGTGCTACCACTTGGCTTCCTTTCACTTGACCTACTCTATAGTTTGTTGGTAACTTCCTTTCACTTATTGTGACTCCAGTTCAATAGTCCTCAAGGGGTATACCTTATCTCATGAGAATCCAACCAGTGGATGATGATAGGCCTGCAACTTTCTTTCACACAATTTTAATCTTTTGAAGCACCCATAGAAAAGAACATCGGTTTAACTGTCATTGTCAACTGAAATTCCTTGAACATCCCATTCATGAACCATCAAACTTACCATCAATGGATCATAATACGGATATAAAAGTCTGCACAAATCATCTTTGGTAAAATAAACAATTATATGATCTTTGTTTACCTTATTAGGGCCAGTGTTTACTTATTCGACCATGTTTACTTATCTCTGTTGTTGAGTGAACAAAATTTTTTCTCGTTTAGATAGATTTTTATTTTCTCGGGACCATCTTCACCGCCTAAAGGTCCCGTGATAATGAAATTCATCCCAAAGGATACTAAGGACATAATTTCCTTTGGTTTTTTGGGTTTCTTAAGTAAGTCATCATTGTTGCCTTCATCTAAATCTTTATTGCCATGTTCATGTTTCTTATCTTCCTTTCCTTTACAAGTAGATTTTGATTGTTACCTTAGATTTAGATTATACTTGGACTCAGCTGCTCGACCTTACTTGTTGACATATTTCTTTAGCTTTTCCCTTTTAATCAGGCCCTCAATTTGGTTTTTTAAAGACAAGCATTTATCCCTTGTATGGTCATGATCTTTGTGGAAGTACCACTATAATTTCTTACCACTAGGAGTGTTTAGCTTCTCTATCCACCTAATCTTCTCACTTGCTCGAATCTAGTCGAGGATGTGGTGTACGCCCATAATAACGTGTGTGTGCTCATCAAACTTCTTCGGCTTACCTTATTTCATGTTTCTGGATTTATCTCTTTTATCTGAGCTTCCTTTCCTTCACTACCATAGCCTCCTCATCGACATTCATGATTTTTCTTGCCTTAGAAAGGAGTTCGACCATCATATGGGGGGGGGTCTATTTACAAGATCCCAGTATAACTTCTCTAGTAGGAGACTGCTCATTATAGGTAAACTCTATTGGGGTCGGGAAACTTAGAATGGATGTTGCAAAAGGATACTCTTGCACATAACCCATATGCAATGGGTTTTTGGTCTTGATAAAATCCCCCAAGTGGTCTTCCAATCGCTGAATAGACCCCTTCCATGACCAGTCCTTCTCTGTCAGCTCGGCCTTTATCAACTTATCTACCTGTCGTAGAATCTCAACCGAACTCTTCTCATTCCTAGAGTTGTGGTCAAACCTGGTTGAGTCTCATATGTGTTGCCTCGTTCTTATCGTGTAGTTGGCTCCCCTATTTTTTAACCTCCAAGATATCACCATGTTCTCTCTGCATGGATGTCCTGTATCTACCTTCGAATTATATCTGAGACAATCAAAGGCACTCCATCTATTTACCCTTTCCAGAAACTAGGTCACTCTATAGTGCAGCACTTTTCATCTTCCATCGATCGTATTGTTGATGTTCTTACTAGTCTATAAGATTGATCACCGCGATCAGATTCAGTCCTTTTTCCTGACCTACTTCTCTCACCTACAGAATCCAGATCCATTAGTCCTTCTCCAATGCTCTTTCCAGGTGCAGTCGCCTCCTCTCCTTGTGTGGGGAGGTAGTCTTTCCCTTCTTCAATCTGAGTTCTCAACAACAACAGGAATGATAAGATCACTTCTGGACGATTCTATCCAACCATGAGACTCTGGGTTAACATTTTCATATTTTCCTCCATATCACCTTTTCTTTTATTTAGAATCTCCAAAATTCCCCTTGAATCTCCCATTAAAACTGTGGTATATGGTACAATTTCCTCTGCTACACATCTTCTCTAAAGATCATCCTCCATTTAAGTTGAATAATGACAGGAAATCATAATATCATAATGCATAATAAAATAGTGTAATACCCCGTACTTTTGACTATATTTATTTTGGGATTAATTAATTAATTAGCGTATTAATTGGAAATTAATCTGGGTTATAAATACTAATGAGATGCGAGTTGGTATTTGATTATGTGCATATATGATTATATATGTATCTGGTACTATAAAATTTGTCGTGGGATTTATATACGGCATTTTAGAAATTTTGTTGACGCGTGGGACCGCCGCGTCACGGTATAATATATTGATGATAAAAGTGAATTTAAAATCTATAATCCGTATGGTCGTTTTGAGTGCGCCAACGCGTCCGGAAGGGTCGAGATAGTCAGAAAACACTAGCCGGGGGTATAGTTCGGGTCCCGGGGTATTTTTAGGCCATACCAGTAACTTAAAGGGTATTTTAGTAATTTGGTATTTTTGGGTAATTAAAAGTGACGAAAATTGAGAGTTGTAATCTGATAAGGAATTGACCCAACCAACCCTTTATTAACCCCATAAGCTACGTAGGTTATCATTTAGTCTTCCAACTCTCCCAAAGCAAACCCTAGCCACCATAGCCTTTTGGAGAAGAAAGCTTGGAGAAGAAGAGAGAGAGAGGAATTCTGCAGAGATTCTTCACCAAATCAACACCAAATCCGAAATCAAACCAAGGCAAGTGATTTATTCCATTTAAATTTCAGAGAATGATTCTTCCATGTTAGATTATTCAAAAACTTTGTATGTTCTTGGAAGATAATGAAAAACCCATAAGATTGGAGTTATTAGTTTGAATTTTGGGATATAGGTTGCATGTAGAATGTTACTGGACGATCATATTATGTGAATTACTGCCTTTTGTAATACCAAAAATGGATTTAAGATGAGGTGCATGACTGTTCTTGAGAAAAATCAGAAAAACTAGGTTTTTGATGAAGATTGATCCATATGTAGCCTATAGTTGTTGAAATATTGATTTATGGACGTTAGTAATATTGTAGGATGGTTATATGACATTACTATAACGTTATATCTGAGAATCATACGTTAGAAATAAGTTTTGGGACGTTTTCAAATCTGCAGAACGAAGCAGTCCGTAGCCATACCTGTTCGATCGATCGATTGACATTCATCAGTCGATCGATCGACTAGATCGATCGATCGATATTCATAGGTCGATCGATCGACCTTCCCAGAATGAGTAAAATTTTCCTTAATTTGATTTTAATGGTGGAAACCCTCGGAGAATATGTTTGGAGACCTTATGAATACCCTCAACCTTAAGGAGACCAGTAGGTGTGATTATTATAGTGGACTTTAATTAGAATGCAATTCGGGGAATTATTCTAGGTTATCGAAATTCGTTAGAGAGGTAACGTTTGGGGTTAATAGTGCAAAATTGTGTAATTCGATGAAATAAGGCTTAGAGCAGAAGTAAAGACCTTAGGAATTAAGATGTTATATTTGGGAATAATCGAAACCTAATAATCTATTATAGATAGGTTTTAAGGATAAGGGACTACGGCGTGAGACGTGTTGGTAATTTAACTTTATACTAACGGGAGACTTGAAATATATAAGTTTGGAATAATGGTATAATGATGTAGAAAATACCTTATTAATATGGTAATATCTAAGATGTGTGAATGCTTAGTATATAGTTTATGTGTATAACATACCTACCATACTTTCTATCACGGGGGAGGTTTGCGTTCGCTTAGGACCCTCTAATCCTTGTGTGCCTACGGGGGGGATTTAGACTGGTACCTTGATAAACATATATCATAGAAGGACTTATTGTGATATTAATAAGTCTGCATGACCATGGGAGCGTAGGTATGTGCGTGACCCATGTGATGGTGACTGTGTTCGCCTCCATTATTTGTGATGTTGTTATCGGTAAACTATTCCTGAGAGATTCGGAATATGTAATCCTTATGTACGTGATGTACCGGGATGGATAGCAGAGTATGTGTGCACTACAGCTTAGATTGCGGGGTGCTTGTATTGTATATTTATGATGTGAATAATATACATTAAATTAATGGAAATCCTCATGTTAATGTTGTAAAAATATTACGGTATTGTTTCGAGATATATAATGAGTTAGCTGATACTTATATCAATGGCATAGTTAGTAACTGAGTTTACGTTAAACCTCTATTTAATTACGAGCGTTGTTATGTTAATTGGAACCGAGTAATATGGGTAGAACCTTTGGCAGTTTAGCTAGTTATGTTGTCAGTTAGCTAGTAATATGGGTCGTTATAGATGGGTACTTACGTTAGGAGTGCACAGATAGACGAGAGGTGAGAATTTAATGTGAGTGCACGTCCTAACATGTACTTTGCATTTAATGTTTTAAATGTTTTTAAAGCACTTGCAGGTTTTTAAAAATGATTTCCACTTTCGGGCTCTGACCCATTTGCTTTCAAATATATTTTCTTGTAAAACCATTTTAGGTGCCCAGCCACAAGGACACCAAGCATAGGATTCTCATTCAGGTGACGAGTTGTAGCTGTTTGTGGAAGCTACAGGGATTTGCATGTAGACGCTTCTCTCATTTGGATTCCAGTCTCAGCATCTATCAGTTGTAGGGCATGTTGCCCAATTCTATTAGACATTTTTACATTTCAGTTTTCAGACTCTAGCATGTATTGCTCAGTATTCAGTTCTAGTTATTTATTTCAGTTTACTTATCAGTTGTGGGATTTGTATTGAGGAGTTTTTCCTCCAGAGTTTATTTACATTTTGTGATGGTTATTCGTTTTACTTCAGTATGGTGAATGGTGTTATTTAGTTATTCATTACTCTTGTTGCATGTTAATCAGATTTAATAAAATTTGGCACTTACTTTTTAAATACTAGGTGGTTAGTAATAATAAAACGTTTTCGACAGTGATGCTATTAACTGAGCCAACTTGGCATTTTGAATTAATTTTATAAAGGAGTAGCTACCCGGTGTTTAATTAGTCGGGGTGTCACAAATAGTTTATAACAAACACAACTAAATGCAACAAAAATAGAGATCTAAGAAATTTCTAAGAATCAGACAAAAAATTCTTGTGAAATAACTTTAACCCTTTGAGACCAAGATTAATTGGCTCACGGGTCACTGGCTTATTAAAAATGGGCATCCTTGAGTCTTGACAATAAAAAATTAGGAAAAACAACATGGAGAGCCGTTTTACACAAACGACGTCGATCAGTTATCGCTAAAAATTGGTATGTAATATATCTTAGTTGAAACAGTCTAGTTGCTAACATATAAACATATAAGAGACACAATCACTGAAATACAAACACATAATTAACATGGATAGTTAAGAGATAAAGATGAAGAAACCTATTTATGTTGTTCAACCTAACTTGCATCCTATCCACATATGAATTTATATCTATTGATTACTAGGTAAACGCCATTAAAGGGTGCATATTGTGAGCTGTCATGTTCTCTCTAAATTTTGTAGCATAACAGTAAAGTGAAGTCTTATAAGATACCCATATGAGGTTTTTTTTGCTATTTATAGACTGTTAGAGGAGAGAGAAGAGAGTGGGGAACGTGGCTCACCTTTTTAGGTGAGGTGAGTACACATTTTACAATCAGAGTGAGATAATAATCATAAGTTAATCATTAGCACACATGGGAGGATATTTGTATATGTTCTTCATGTCCATGAGTATTAAGTTGTTGACATCATCTAGTTACGAGGTTCAGGCTCACTCTAACGGTGTAAACTAATAATGTCAACTAATGGAGTCATGGGTGGTTGTCTGCCTAGGCTGAGATGACCATGGTTGGAGTCAACCACTTAGATCTCCTCAGTTCCTTCAGTAGAGATACATGTAGCTAACATGTATGTGAAGACATATGTGACTTTTTGCTTAGTCCACAGGTCAATTCATATTTGTTGTATAGTAGTGACTCCTAATGTCATGTTAATTAATTACTACTTGAAGAAAAAAATCATTAGAGAAATTAAAGTATTGGGAATGACCACAACAAGAATAAAGTTATGGGAATGCACAGCCGTGTCACAATTCTTTTCCCTGGTCCTAGTCTTAATATTTACCAATAATCCCCGAAAAAAATATAAACAAGGGAAAATGTCACAGACTCATGTACAGACGCCTAATATTTAGCTTGTCTTACTAGAAATGGATAAGACGCTAAAGCCTTAAGTGCTTGCGTTAAGAACGAAGAATGTGATAAATGTTCTTCGACACTGATGTTAGATTTCCTCAGCTTTAGTATAAAATGGAGGGATAAATTGCTCAATTAAATTTATTATCGTCATTAACACCAAATTTAAAAGGAATCATAACTATAAAATGATGAATATTACTAATTTGGACCAAAATACCCAAATTGGGGTTTTCATATATTTTCATTAAATTAAAGGTCTAGGATGTGTTGAGGACCTAGAAATTTGTGATTTATATATATATATATATATATAGAGAGAGAGAGAGGCAGGTCCTGGGCACACTAAGTTTGCACAGTGCTGGCGCACACTAATTTTTTTAAAGCATTAAAAAAATATATTTTTGAGTTGATTTTTTATGTGATATTTAAATATTTCAACGGACCCATGTAAAAAAATCAGCCCAAAAAAACCTTTTTTGGGCTGATTTTTTTTTACATGGGTCCGTTGAAATGTTTAAATCTCACACAAAAAAATTCAGCTCAAAAATATTTTTTTTACTATTTTAACAAAATGATGTGCAAACTTAGTGTGTACATGAGTCTAGCTCTCTCTCTCTCTCTCTCTCTCTATATATATATATATATATATATATATATATATATATATATATAATAGAAGAAAAACAATATTAAAAGAACTAGTCGTAGGGTCACACTCACCAAAATGAAGAAAAAAAACTAGTTATCCTAAACAATTCATAGTACACAAAGTTTTAATTTAAATTAATTACATACATTCCAAGAGGAAAGAAACAAATTTTAATTAAATATGAATTTAGAGAGAACTAGAGAGAACATCAACGAAATCTGTGAAATAAGAAGAATAGCTTAAGGGTTATTAAAAATTGCCTCTCATAAAACTCTTTATATATGTTTAAGTATTGAATGAGACATTGACACCCTAAATCTTTATACATTTTTCCTCAAACTTTGAATCTTCATTGTCATATTTATCGAAGCATTTTAACTCATGGAAAAGATTCAAAATTACTTTAAAGTCCTCATCTTATCCATTAAGAGATTCCATGATCGCGAGATATTTTGTTATTTATAATACGAGTAGATAATACAGCCATCTTTTGAACTTTGGGCATTGTAATGTTGTGGTACTTGAATTTTGTTTTGTAGCATTTAATCCCCTAAAACTTGTTATGTTTGTAGTAATGTCCATTTTATAAACTTCTCCTTTAAATACATTGAAATTAGTCAACGTGACCACTATATCAATGCATAAATTCATTTAACACCCCTATACTCAAACTTATACTACAAATAACCCAATAATCATATCCCATAGAACAAACAATATGGATAAAACATGTTGTAACTTTGTAAATAATGGGCTTGAGTATAGTTTGAAGTTATTTTTGGTATGAGGTTTGGGTATGGTGGTCATAAAAGATATTTTTGGTGATGAATTCCATTAGATTCAACAAAAAAGTTTACAAAAGAGTCACTTGTGAAAAAATAACTTAGTTTGGGCCTTAATGTTTTCAAAAAAAACATTTCAGGGCCAAAATATTACATTTCTTAAAGCTCGGGGATTGTCATTGTAATTAATTCTTATAATATACAACGACATCAATAAAAATTTCAAAACCAAATCAACAGCTAGAATAAGAGTCGAGAACTCATTAAATTTATTAATCCTTAGCATTGATCCATCCACCTTTTAAGGTTGAGGCTTTGAGTAGTTAATATAAAATAATGTGTATGAGTCTATCTGGTAGACATGTGGTGAACACCACATTATATCCCCTTGAAAAAACTAAGTTCAATGAGTCCGGGTTCTTAAAGGAGGCCTTGATCGTTGTTGAGAGACCTCTGCCTGAATTAGACCTCGACAAGGAATCATCTTAAGTGAAGGCCTCGGCTTGGTTTCAAGCTTTGACCATATTCTAACACTTGGGAGGAATTTTCCATGTTATCCTTATTAGACCACAACTTCATCCATCCATCCAAAATATAAACACATGTTACATCTAGGTTATGAACTTTTCACCTTAGCCTTAATCCTTATCTAATTGGACAATTTAAGCATCTCTGAGGATTTTCCAAGAGGCTCCAAGAGCCTATTAACAGTCACATGAGGAGCATGTAAGACCTCGTCTGAATCCTCTAATTTAAACCCCTCACCCTTTCATTTTTAACATGTTGATATTATGGCCAAGCTTTGACAATATTGAGATATGCTCTCTCTCTCTCTCTCTCTCTCTCTCTCTATCTATCTATCTATCTATCTATCTATCTATCTATCTATCTATCTATCTATCTCTCTCTCTCTCTCTCTCTCTATCTCTCTTTATATATATATAAACTTGATAATGGCTTTTATTCTCATCTATAAGCATCTCTGACAACAAGACCTAGGACAAAGACTAAAATAGCAACTCTAAGGACTCACTCTCATATGTATTTTACTCTCTTTTAGGATATTTTAGCCTCATAACGAGTTGTAAATATTGATCATAGTGGATAAGTGTCTCATCCACATATGTAGGACCGATTTTAGTTGAACCACGTTCACCATGGTCTCTAACTCACTTTTCTCCCCTTATTCATTTACATTTACACCTTTATTATAAATTTATATGTTTTTCATCTCTAAGATGACATGGTTTATTATCTATGAGTCAAATTTTAGCATATAAATCCTTTACAAACTCAAGGAAAACTTCACATCGCCTCCATTAATGGGTGTATATCCAATATCCATATCATACATAATATGTGTACGTTATTCTTGAGATAATCACTCAATTTATATTATTAAAAGATTACACTTTGAATATTAATTTCAAATCTCATTATATAATGATAAAAAAGTTTTAAAAACAAGTAAATTTAAATGTAAGATATGAGACATAAAGATATTTACAAATTGAGACTTTTTAAGTGGTTTTGCATATGAATTGCATGCATATATTCTATTGGTCTTTAAACTCTAGGATACATATTGTAAGAGCATATGTATACTTTTTTGCCCTCCAGTTTTTTGGTTGTCTATATAAAGTTCAACCAAAACATAATTGAGTCGTAGTTTAGGTTAATCCAAAAAGCTTCGTGACTAAGATTTCAAAGGCGGATGTCTCCGTCTTCATCCCAAAACTACTTCATGCCATGACCAGTGAGAATATAGCTTAAGGATAAAGGTAACAAACTTAGATTACATAGAATACCTTTGGTTTAACATAATTTAAAAATTATTCTTAATTGTAAAATGATTTAACCTTTTGTGTGTGTTTGAGGTGGTTTAAAGATTTTCCATATACTTTTCATATAAAACATATTATAAAATGTGGATATTTTGTATTAGTAGGACTTTGTTTTGATTCCTAAATCTTTTTAAAACTTTTATATGTATTTGTTGCAACGAAAGGAAGCTTCATTTCATACAAAACTATGCACCTCATAAAATTTAATAATATATTAATCATGTCTAATAGAAACTCGTAGGAATCAAACAATTGAAATTCATTCTAAGCATGTATGTAAAAAATAAATAGACAAAATAAATAAACAAAACATAATATAGGTGAAACACATAAATTTGATACCAAATCAACCAATAGTTCTAGTACCATTACGTAACTACAACTATATCAATGTAAATTACATTACTAAAATAATCTCAAGGAAGAGGAGACACAGTTACCTATGTCCTGAAAAATGTTAATGGGACACGTTAAGTTTAAGTATTATAACAATATAATTGATCTCGGGATACAATATAACAAGGCATCCTCTTATAGTCTTTTAGTTGCTTTTAAGTTAACCAACCCAAAACAATCATAACTACCACATGCGTCTACTCCCCAACTTATATATTCCTCATAATTAAATCTTATTCCTCATTTTAGTATCTACATATGCATCCACATAATATAAGTATGGTTTAATACACGTACCTCATAAAAGGCCTCATCAGAAGCCTACACAAAATGAAGGACTATCATATTGCCTTCAGGGTTCGCTCGCGCATGTAGGTTGTCCTATACCTATAACCACTCAAGAATCCAATAAGGATAATCTCCTTCATACCAAGTATATATCCTCATACCCAAGACTATATATAAGTATCCACCCATGAACTTTACACATATATAATGCGAATGTCATGACGTAGTGTCCAGGGTAAATATAGCCAAGTCAAAATCATCATCATCACGTCAGGATACTTGTCTCCATCTCATCCTCATAAGGATATCCCCCACAGTACGTATTCCATAAGTACATACATTCAATTTATCTCACATAATACACCAACGAAGTAATATTACTGTGGCCATCCTGAGTCAT
This sequence comes from Sambucus nigra, assembly GCA_949130495.1. NCBI lineage: Eukaryota > Viridiplantae > Streptophyta > Magnoliopsida > Dipsacales > Adoxaceae > Sambucus > Sambucus nigra. The sequence goes on along the minus strand of OX422220.1, from coordinate 236,649,601 downwards.
TTTCGCTCTCTCCTCCTAAATGGTGGTGGAAAAAGGGGGGCAAAAAGGTCTTGCGCCCTCTCTGATCTTAGGAAAGCTTTGGCCATCATCGGTGTGGGGTGAATGTAAAGAGATGGAGTCGCTAGCGTATTTTGCACAAAATAGGCCGAAGAACATGTCGCCGCCTCGAGAGAGCAGCATCAAAGACAAACAAATGATTATGAAACCAATTGTTTGAAGGTTCGGGGGATAAGTTACGGAATGGGAACGTGTTAAGCACTCATCCCTCCCTTTCGGTCTCCCATGGTCTTATGTTAATATTTTCCTTTATTTATCCGTGAAGTGTGCTTCCGAGTATATATGTAAATGGAGATCAGAATCGCCCAACTCATACCATGGAGGAGATAGAGTAAGGTTATCCATAGGAATATTCCCAAAATAATATTAAAAGTATGATTTATGCATTTATCTGATATTGATCATTATAATGAAACGATAATATATGTTGGATAAAACGCTAAAAAGGATCACAAACATAATATATATTAAAATAATGCAAGAATGTGACAAATGCGAAAATGGGGAATTTTGGAAAATTGGAAATTTGGAAAATTAGAAAATTAAAAAATTGGGAAAATTGGACTCGAGCCTCAGGTTTGAGTCTGAAACGCCTACATAGCCTATAAAGGCATCAAAGTCCATGTAGTTCGCATGTGACATAGGGGTGGGGTTTATCCCATATATTCGAATGGGATTTTATTATATGTGCATGTAGAAAATGTGTTTTAGTTTTGAAAAAGTGTGATAGATAATCCCGTTGGACTTTATAGGTCTAACCCTATTTTTGTTTGTTTTTGGCTTTTTTATAGAAAATAAAGTATGTGCAATATAACCAATAAAAAGTTGGGAGGTTAATAAGTATGAACTAAAGTAAGAACTAGATTATGAGTTTATGTAAGTAAGGCAAAAATAAGAAATTTAAAGAGAGAGGGAAGGACTTGGACCTTCTTTAAAGAATTGAAGCTTGATCTTGATCTTGGATGAACTCCCTTGAATGTGGAGATAAGTATTGGATGAGAGAGAATGAGATTTTCCAAATTTTGTTTGAAAAGGATGGGAATGTAAGATGGAATGGATTTTCACATAAAGAAACTTCGATGATTGTAAGAGAATGTTACTGAGATCACTAATACTGATGGATCTGAGGTGTCCTTTGGAAGTGAGGTCATGCACTCTATTTATAAGGTAAGGGGTGATAATCATCATGTTACCAGCCCTTCCAATCGATAGGTAACCCAAGATGCACTTCCGATAGGCAGGAAAATGGACCTGCCAATCAACAGTCTTGTGCAGATTTTTTCAATAAAACGATTGTAGAACGTAATTTGTTGATCCAAATTGCGTACGGGGCATAACATTATAATGGTAATTCAAAGACCTCTAGGATTACTTTGGGCCACTCCCGGGTCCGAGATTTGACTTTGCGTTAAACATGGTTTGGAAGCGTTCATCGACCTTTTGGACAGGGGATCATCGAATGAAAACGAATTGTTCGTCTGAAAGGTAAGTCAGAATTGTGCATGGGGTGGACCATTGGAAAGGCAATGCTAGGTACTTCTACATTCATAAGATATTTTCTCAGTTTGGAAATTTGATCATGGTCAACCGGGGATCGGAAGTGCCCGATGACCTTTCGGAGTAAAACGGGTCATCATTCGTATCGTAAGGTTGATTTGTACACGAGATGGACCATTGGAAAGGGTATTCATTTCCCTTAGAATATTCATTCAGTCTCATTCAATCTCAAGAGTTAACCATGGTTAAACGGAGCCCGGGAGCACCTAATGTCATCCACATCAATTTTTGGGAGAAAATGGATCGTTCATTCTAGCTGTTATGACGTTTTATGCATGGGGAGAACCATTGGAAAAGGATTTTAGTGACCTTATCAGATTCAAAGAGTTTTCACTCTGACAATTAAGTCAATTAGGGTGAAATCGGGGCTTGGGAGCGCACTGTGGTCTCTCAATCGATTTTTTATGGTAAAATAGTTCATTCGTCTGAACCGTTATTCTGATTCGTGCACAGGGTAGACCATTAGAAAGGGGATTCAGAGACCTTCAGATATTCAAAGAGCTTTCTCTCTGACGATAGAGTTGATCGGAGTCAAACGGAGCACGACAGCACCCGATATCCTCTAGATCGGTACTCAGAGTATGACTTAGGATTTGTAGTGAAATGGGTAGGTGATAGGGACCTAAAGAGACACTTAAAGGGTCCTAGAATGTGGTGTATATAGAGCCCCTTGATGGGTGATCTTGGAACAAGCTAAAGCCATAAAATAGACACCACATGGCGTTTTGAAAAGAGGTTGATTCTACGGACCTAAGGGATGAGGATGAGGTCAATTCTAAGGACCTAACAAAATGATGGGGATGAGTAATTCTATGAGTCGAGGTAAATTTTGAGGACCTGGGGTAGGGAACGACCAATTCTGTGGGTCGAGGTCGATTCTGAGGACTTAAGTAGGATGTAAGGACAAAATTTCCAATTAAGTTCATTGTATGTTTATTTGACTTATTCCTGGAACAAAACACATTTGAGTCATAAGTAGAATTTTAATTATCTCGATCCCACATAGACCATGACGTATTGAAGTTTATTGAAGATGTTTTGACAAAGATTCAAAGATTTATCATGCCGGTTTATGGTGCATATTTCATCTTCAAGTGAAATTACGTTTTGAGATCACTCAGGTATGAATGCGTAATTTTAATGAGACTCGAAACTTATTTTAAAATTTTTTAAGGATGTTATTTTATTAAAGAAATGTTTTTAAAGCAGCCCATTTCATTTTATTCTGAGATAAATATAAATTAGAGTTGTATAAAATGCAACTTCTACTGTTTCTGGTTCAAATGACATAGTCATTCAAGCGAGATCACTATGTCGTTCAAACGACAAAGCCATCTCATTCGAGCGGCAACTAAAGTCATTCAAACGATGCACCGCCTCAAGAAAATTATTTAAGGCATGGTTTAATCATAATTTCATAGGTGTGCAGTCCAGGAAAATAGTATACGAACAATACGCTTTCTGCATAAAGTTTTCTTAGGTTTTCTAAGTCCAAAACATCTTTAGAGTTTCAAAGATCCAAGCTTTCGTTATCTTATGCAATAGTGATATTTTTTTTAACCTTATTAGAGTTTGTTCTACACTTTGAAGAACATCATTGGGTTTTGCAGATAAGAAGTGAAGGAGTTCGTGTTCTGATTCCATAGACTTTCCAATCTACATTGGTGGACACCGAGGCATTCGTGAAGGCGAATCCTATGGATAGGTATCACGGAAGGATTCGCGTGGGCACTGTAGAGGAGTGGTTGAATATCAGAAGAGCATTAATTCGTGTGGGTATCGATTCGTTGAGTAATACTTGCATCTCTTCCTTGTAATTCCACATCATAGTGATTGTCTGGCTTGGGTCGTCCGAGGCTTTTTTCCCTTTGTGATTTCGTTGTACATCCGGTCTTGTGAGCGTTATTTTCTTTACTTTACTTGCTTTAATCACTAGATCTATGTTTAGGATTAATAAAGATAAAATTTGATTAAGTTAAAATTGGTTTGCAACTTGGTACAGTTTATAAATTGAAAAAAGGTTTTTCATAAAAATAAAGTTGGTTTTTTCCATCCTTAAAACACATTCGGAAGAAAAGGGGCCTATAGAGTGACTGATTCTGAGGGTCGAAGCCTATTCTGAGGGCTTGAGTAGAAGAGACCAATTCTACGGGTCGAAGCCAATTCCGAGGGCTTAAGTTGAAGATTATCAATTCTGTAGGTTAAATCCAATTCTGAGGTCTTAAGTAGAGGTGACCAATTCTGTGCATCGAGGTCAATTATGAGGACGTAAGATGGGAGTGACAAATTCTGCGGGTCGAAGCCAATTCTGAGGGCTTAAGTAGAGGCGATCAATTCTGAGGGTTAAAGCCAATCTGAGGGCTTAAGTAGAGGTGACCAATTCTGAGGGTCGAATTCAATTCTGAGGGCTTAAGATTGTAACGACCAATTCTGAGGGTCGAAGCCAATTCTGAGGGATTAAGTAGAAGCGACCAATTCTGTGGGTTGAGGTCAATTTTGAGGACCTAAGTAGAAATGACCAATTCTTCAGGTCGAAGCCAATTTTGAGGGCTTAAATTTATAGCCACCAATTCTACGGGCCAAGGTTAATTATGTGTACCTAAGTAGAAGTGACCAATTCTGCGGGTCAAAGCCAATTTTGAGGGCTTAAGTAGAAGAGACCAATTCTAAGGGTCGAGGTCATTTCTGAGGACCTTAAGTAGAAGCAATCAATTATGTAGGTCGAAGCCAATTTGGAGGGCTTAAGTAGAAAGCAACCGATTTTGTGGCTCGGGGTTAATTTTAAGGACCCTAAGTTGTAGTTTTCTTAGGGAAATTTGAAGACTCCACTGGGGAAATTATCTTAGGGGTGCAGGAGCACTTATGGTTCCATTGGGGATTCTGGGAGAGAATTTGATTTTGAGTTTTAGGTTCTGCTGGGGAAGAGAAATTAATTCGAGGATTGGATGTTTCTTTGTTGGGGAATTTTTTAATTTTTGCGGTGTCCTTTGGAGACGTTGCTGGGAAGATATCAATTGATTTTGGGAATTCTATCGGGGAAGTAAGTTTTTTGCTGGGGAAGTAAGTGTGGTAAAAATATATTTCTTGGTGAAAAAGGTTCTAAAATTTATTTGGTAGTTTTAGGAATTTTCTGGGATTTTTGTGGGAAATTTCAGGGAGGGTGCCGACCAGCAGGGTGTAAGAGGTGCCAAACGGCAGTAGCACGATCTTTTGGGGTATCTCGAACAGGTGAAAGGACAGTGCCGATCGGTACGTTATTGGGAGTTGCCGATCGACATGCCCTTAGCCTTCTATAAAAAGGCGGCGAGATTTCCTCATTTTTCACCACTTCCAGACATGCTCTCTTCTGTTCTTTCTTTTTGCAAACTGTTTTAGCATTTTAAAACCAAGAAATGGATGATTTCTTAAGCAATAAGTCCACATGATGTGGCTAAATTCCAACAATTGGGTGAACTTGAAGTGGCGAGCCAGGGTTCCCCTTGCGCTCGGTAGTGAGAATGCTTTCGACTCATTTGATCCAGTTGCGGATGAATGGACTCTTTTTGCACGCGCCAACACTCCATCAATTCTCTAAGGTGGTGAACCCTGGAGAATATGTAAGTGTTGGTTACCTTTGGTATTCTTTTCTTCTTTTTTGGTGTTATTTACTTCTTTTTTGAATTTTGACAAGGGTTTTTCCTTTTAGCTTTGGCAGACTGATATTTCTACGCCGAACCTGCATTCTTGAGGGACGACGGGGCTTAAGGATGTTTGGGAGCACCTTCCACCAGTAGTGCGTTAGGTGGTGTCATCAATCGATTTTGGGAGATTGTCATTTGCATTGGACCAAGCGCCTCGTTCGACGACTGTTATTTGCGCTTTGGGTGAGAGGTGGTGGGATACCACCCACACCATGCATTTTAGTTTTGGGGAGATGATGGTGACTCCCATCAATGTGCAGCACCTGCTAGCGCTGGATTATGAGGCGTCCCAGATAAAAGGGGACCAAACTTTGTGGGTGATGCTGGAGGTGATGGAGGCGGCATTAGGTGATGTGGAGAGGATAGTCTTTGGGGACTATATTCATTTGTCTTTTTTAAGGGAGTTGATACTGAGTCGACGAATCGATGAGACTGACGGGCAGCAGGGGTGACAGATGGCCCATCTATTTATTATGATTTTTTTGGGAGGGTTCTTAGTGGCGACGTCGTCCACTTGTGTTTTTTGCCTTATTTGGGGGTGTTTTCTAACATCCTTCTTTTTGTCTGGTGGAGCCTGAATTTTTTGACCCTTTACTTTTCTTTTGATGCATTTAGCCAGTGTTGGTGGCAGACCTTTACTCACGCCACGTATGTTCTAAAGGTATTTTTTATTTTATGCATTTTCTTCTTTTGATTGATGACCCTTGTCCTTTGCAGACGTGGTTCTATGAGTTGATTGGGCTTCACGCTCACCTGATAGCTTTGAAGGATGAGTGCGTTGGGAGCTTTTACTGGATGTACCAGTGGTGAAAGTTCAATCGACAGTCGAGGTGGACCCTCACTTTAGGGGTGGTGCGCCAGGTCTTGAATGTCCTGAAGAGTGATCGGGTAAATATTTTTTCCCTTGAGACCATTTTTCCTTGATGGTATTTTTAGATATTGATTTTTTGCTGGGAATTTTATAGGTGACCTTCTATCCCTAGGGGACGGCCATCTAACACAAAGTGGTGACCGAGGGAACGTCCAACTGCGGCATCTGCTGGCCCATGAGCTCGACTATTCTTGGTATCTTTGGGAGATATTAGTCTGATAGGTGGTGGAGGATGAGGTTATGGTTCCACCTGTGAGGACCCGATGTATATGAGGCGAGAGCAGGAGATGTGATAGGATGCGAGAGTGGAGACGATGATCGACAAGCCTTATTCGTCATATGCTAACATGATGGAGACTTATGATTACATGGATTTTATGTCAAACTAGTTGATGCCACCTAGCACATATGAAGTTATGCCTCTCCCCTTGTGGTCACGAGTTGGCCATTTGGGTCCTCCAATAATTCAAGTGGTGCGTCATCATTGGAAGTGACGATGACTTTAGAGTTTTCCTTTGTGCGGTTAGCTCCTCCTTCTTATAACATCTGTGCATATGCTGCATCGTCCCATTGCGATGGACCCGGAGGAGCTAGGGTTGACAAAGGACGTTCTTCAGCCAACGGTATGCCTTTTATTTCTTTATCTTTTGATTTTCTGATTTCTTTCTTTGCCTTAGACGAACTGATTTTCTCCTTTCTTTTTTTCTTGCAGTACATTTGGGTGTCGACCAATTATTTGAGGGACATTCGGGATTGGGTAGCATATACGATGGCTCACATTCGAGAGGCAATCTCGGTTCCTTCTTGCTTGGTTGTGTCTGCCTCATCTGATGAGGTGTAGTGTTCAGGGAGGAGAGGCTCGTCATCTCGTCATCGGGGAAAGTGCGTATGCCGCAGGGACGTAGGTTCTTAGAGGAAGATAGAGGAACAGATAAATAGAAAGTGGGAGAAAAATAGATAGAGAGTTTGGAGGTTCCGGCTGAGTCCTGTTGTTTTTGTTATTTTCCTGCAAAATAAGTGTAATATAGCAGTACCTATGCAATAAAATGAAGTTTTTGTTAATTTTTTGTTTTGGTGACTTTATGCATATGCTCTTTTTACTTTGCTGCTGAGACCACAAAAAGAATATAAAATGATTTGAGAGAAAATTTATTTTAAAACAGGATAAGTAAAAACATAGGGAGAAGGAAATTCTGAATTCCTTAGAATAAAAAATATTTTTTATTGAATTTTTTGATTTTGATAAAAAGGGAAAAAGAGAATTTTCCAAAAATAGGGGGTTGCCGATCGGCATGTCCCTTGTCCTCCTTATCGACATATCAGTCCAGTCTAATCAACCCAATGCTTTGATTGCAATTTCTTCAATTTCTTTGTACTTTGTGGGGCGGGTTTTTCTTCGAGATTTGCAGATTTTTTGTCTTTGGTTGAGGTTTTCCAAGTATAAATAGGGGGTAAGGGTGGAGCATTTTCTTCATCCCTCCACATTTCCTCTGTTTTGAATACTTCTTGCTTATTATCTCATCATTTTGTGATATGGCTCTCCCTGAATGTATTGAATTTGCTACTTACCTTGAAAATTTAGAGGCGATGTGCTCATATATTTTTTACTATGATTATTTCAATATGTGTCGAGTTTCATTATGGTGTAACCGGCATATTGAATGGAACATGCTGATGACAGCGGTGGAATTCTAGTACCTTGAAGACCATGTCTTTCATTTTCGGGACGAAGTCTGTCCGACTTATGAAGAGTTCTATGCCATGTTAGGGATTAATCCCAGTATTACGGCAGCTATGCCTGAATTTTCTCAGTCTCCTCGGGAGCTGTTAGTAGGACTTCTCCATACCTCGCCTTCAGCGACTCGATCACTGGTTACGGGAGGAATGATTTATCTCCCTACTGTGCTGCATTCTGTGCATTTTCAAGATGTTGGTAATGTTGGATATACTAGAATTGTCATTCTGGGCTTGATTTTAAAATTACTATTGATGACTAAGGAACTATTGATGGACCCACAACTTGTAGCCATTGCTTCATGGATGTCATACCATTGTAATCATGCGGCGGTGATACTAGCGGAGACTCTCAATGGTCTGGATGCCTAGCGGGAAGGGTGTTCTGACTTTTTGAGGGGTAACCCCGCTATGCCATTCATGTGGCTGTCAAAGAGATTTCGTATGGCGATCCCACATGAATATCCCTTATTATCTATGCCAAACTTCTTTTCCCTCCACTTTATCAGTGTGCACTTGAACATTGAGAGCTGAGAGAACTGGTTTGTGGAGCACGTGGCTCGAGGTTTATATTAGTCAGTGCCCTCATGGGGAGAATTGCTGACTATTCTAGAATCGGGGGAATACCAGTATGTTCGATTAATTGGCCTTCGATAGACCTCTTTCTACTTTCCCTAGCGGCTCTTGCGCTAATTTGGCTGGGAGCAAATCGAGCCACCTCTTTTTTCTTATGGAGGATTTGACAGAGCGTATATACATACGACTGGGCTCTCTGTGGGAGAATCGTAGACCATTGACCCATCCTTCCCAGTCTGTTGGTAGAGTCTGGCATGTTTTCGGGGATTCCATGAAGTGGTTGCAAAGGAGATAAGTTGGTTTCTATCAGTTTTTGTTTATTTTTTTAGGAAAGTAGGTTAAGTTGGCAAGGGAGGTTGTTTTGAATCCCTATGCTGATGTAATTGTAATGGAATTTTTCATTTATGGAATAAAGAAAACTTTAATTATATTATTGTGCCTCTTGAAGAGTTTTTCTTTTGAATTATCTATACCAATCACTAAGGCATCCATAGTCCTTTTGTTCATGTACATGGTAAAATAAATTGTCATTCTCGGGGATAAGAAAAGAATAACATTTTGTGAAAAAGAAGGGGGTCATGCTCATGTAAAGCGTATGAATTGCCTACGTACCTCTAAGGGTTTTAAAAAAAATTGAGATCCATTTTTTAAAGAAAAAGATTTTTAGAGGATCAGACCCCGCGTAGTTCTGAGTAGAGGGAAATAAAGATTTTTTTTTATTTTTAGAATAGAAGGGAGATGAAAATAATTGTAGCGAGCCGAGATTAAGGGCTAGGGGTAGAATTTTTTGAGACAGTCCAAGTTGACTGGAAGTTCCATCTCTTCTCCGTCAAGGTCGGTGAGCATAGCGACACCACCGGATAAGATCTTCTTTACACTATAGGGTCCGCTCCGATTAGGCTTAAATTTCCCTCCGGGGTCCCAGATGGGTTCTACAATTTCTTTAAGGGCCAAGTCCCCTTCTCGGACACCACAATCCTTGACTCTGTTATTAAATTAATGTGTAATTCAGCGATGGTATCCTTGTATGTGATACAGAGCCTTCAGTATCCTTTCATTGAAGAGTGACAACTCGTCAAGACGACTTTGATGTCAGTCTTCCTCACTAACTTTTCTTTCAAGCATGATGCGTAGTGAAGGAATTTCTAGCTCCAATGGTAGGAATGCTTCCATGTCGTATACCAAATAGTAAGGGGTAGCCTCAGTAGATGTTCGAATTGAAGTGAGATATCCCTATGGGGGTAAGGGATCCATTTAGCCCAATCTCGACAGCTTTCAGTCATTTTGTTGATGATGGCTTTGAGGTTCTTATTAGCGGCTTCAACTGCTCCATTATTTTGAGGTCGGTAGGGAGAAAATTTATGTCTTGAATCCCATACTCTTCAACCACCTCTATGACTTCTGCTTTAAATTTCAACCCGTTGTCAGACACTAGCTCATGGGAAATGCCATATCGCCAGATAATATTTTTCTGGATGAACTTGGCCACTTTCTTGGAATTCAGAACTGCGTATGACTCGACTTCGACCCATTTAGTGAAGTAGTCAATGGAAACCAAGATTAATTCATGCCCATTGGTGGGTTTGGGTGTAACTTTCCCTATGATGTCGATTCCCCATGTGAAGAACAACCAGGGAGAGGTCATGTTGTACAATTCCCAAGTGTTGGAGGTTGGAAAACTGTTGTCATTTAATACATATTTAAACATAGGCGGTGTAATTCTGGACCATGGTAGTCCAATAGTAACCTTATCGAATGATCTTCTTGGCGAGCATATGGCCATTCATGTGGGGTCCGCACTCCCCGTTGTGGATTTTTTATATCATCTCTTCAATGTTTGCCCCTACGATGCAGGGTAAATAGGATCCATCAAATTTTCTCTTGAACAGTGCTTTATCACAGATAATATATTGGGCAACCAATTTGTGGATGGTTTCTCTGTCTTTCTTGTTAGAATCTTAGGGATACCTACCATGCTTGAGGAGGTAGTAAATATAATAGTACCAAAAATCGACAATATCAGGATCTTCTTCTATGATGAGCTCAATTTAGTAGTAGTGAGTTGGTTTATCTTACTTTTGGACTAGGAAAAGGACCATTGTTATTCCTTCAAGAATATCAACCATAGAGGCTAAAGTAACAAGGGCATCAGCTAGGTTATTCTTCGCTCAGGACAGGTAGTGGAAGTTGATATCTTGGAATTAGGAGGCCAGGTCTTCTAGATGGGTATGGAAATGTAAGAGTTTTTCGTCCTCGACTTTCCATTTTTTTAGTTCTTGATTGATGATTAGGGTTGAATCCCTATAGACATCTTCGTATCAAATTCCTTTCTTGAGAGTGACTTTAAGGCCTATCATGCATGCCACGTGTTCAGTCATGTTGTTGGTGCAAGGAAAATCCAGCTTGATGACAATGGGAGTGGGAGAGTCATCAGGAGAAATTAGTATTATCCCAATGCCATACCCTTTCTTATTAGCGGCGCCATCAAAGAAAATTTGCCATCAGAGGTCATCTTAGGAGGTAAAAAGGATATTCTCATCCAAGAACTTGAAAATCTATACATCGATTTCTTCCGTAGGGTGGTCAGTAAGGTAGTCAGAGATGGCTCTTCCTTTAATGACTTTGTGTATGACATACACAATATCAAATTTGTCTAACAGCATCTACCATCAGACCATTCGACTAAACAAGGATGGTTTATCGATTAGGTACTTGATGGGATCCATTTGAGATATAAGTTTGATAGGAAAGACGAGCATGTAGTGCCCTATTTTTTGGGTGACCCAGACAAGGGCGACACATGCTTTTTTTGATGCACTGTAGTTAACTTCATAGCTGGACAACTTACGACTGGCGTAGTATATGGATCTCTCTTTGCTGGATTGTTTAAGTTATCGTGCTAGCAAAGCCCCAGCTACGGTAACTATTATGGTCTGGTGTAGGATTTGGGGAAGACTAGGTTGCGGCGACATGAGAGTCGAAGGTTAGGTTAGATATTTCTTGATTTGGGCAATGGCCTCTTGGCAAGCTTCATTCCAAACCCTGGTGGAATCCTTTCGGAGGTATTGGAAGATGGGTTCATAGATAAAGGTCAACTGGCTAATGAATTGACTGATATATTGTAATTTTCTAAGGAATCCCCGAACTTCCTTCTCTGTTCGGGGTGGTGGCATTTCCAGTATGGCTTTCAGATTGGCAGGATCTGCTTTTATCCCTTTCTAACTAACCATGAATCCCAAAAGTTATCCTTTGGTACCTCTAAAAAGAAATTTATATGGGTTAAGTCGCATATGGTATTTCCGTAGTCACTTGAATAACTTTCGAAGAGAGGGAATATTACCTTCCCTAGTCTTCGACTTGATAATCATATCATACACATAGACCCTAACTTCTTTATGAATCAGATCATGAAAGATGGTTGAGGCAGCCTTCTGGTTGGTATCCCCTAGATTTTTTAGAACCAATTTGGAATGATGGTGTAGCAAAAAGTTACCTAAGGGGTGATGAAAGCGATTTTCTCATGATGATCTAGGTGCATCTTAATCTGGTTATATCTGACAAACCCATCAACGAATGACTTAAGAGTGTGACCGGTTGTGTCATCCATAATCATATCGATATTAGGTAGCGGGTAATCATCTTTCGGAGAGGCATTGTTCAAGTGTCGATAGTCAACGCACATGTGAACCTTTTCGCCTGATTTTGGCACATGAATGATGTTTTCTATCCATGTGGGATATTCAATCACACGAATGAATCCCATGTTTAACTGTTTGACCATTTCTTCCTTAACCTTAAGCGACTATTCGGTGCAGAGTTTTCATAGTGTCTATTGGACCGATTTGCATTATGGGAGAATTGGAATCTCATGCTGAGCAATATTGAGATCAATGACAGGTATGTCTTTATAGGACCATGCGAAGACATCCACAAATTCCTTCAGTAATTCCTCGAGTTTCCCGCGCTCTTGCTCTTCAAGGGTGGACCCTATCCTAATCTCGCGCAGTTGGCCACTAGAATCGAGATTAATAATAACAGTTTCATCCTCATTAACTTGAGCGTGGTTATGTTATTTGTTATTAACCTTATTAATATCAGTTAGGAATTGCTCATTTGCAAAATCATCATCATCAAGAGTTTTATTAAAATCAAGACAATTAATGTAAGGCACAATAAGATACTCAAAATCTTTGTTTATTTCATTTTTAGGAAAAATAACATTGATCACTGCATGAAAGGTGTCCCGATTATATCAGAATAGGGAGAAACAAAAAAAGATGATAAAATGGGAAAAACATCTGGGTTGGTTTGTATTTTAACAAGTGGAACTGGTATAGCATTCCAATTGAGGAGAGGTAATTTAGCAGCTTTGATCAGGCGGGATGGATCCGATGATGTAGCACTTGAGTGGACCATGCAGAGTGTTACCCCAAGTGTCTACAAGTTGAATAAATCATCAGAGTTACTTCCTTTGAAATCTTCGGTATCATTCGCAATCTTCTCAATGAGTTATTGCACAAGATGATGGGAAATTTCATCCCATAAGTAGCTGCCTTGGAAAAAGATATCCATTCCTAGTTTCATCTTCTTGTCCACATCATCATACCATGGCTCGAGAAAGCCTCAAAATCACAAATTTTCACCCTATCTCCATTTAAGGAATCTCTGGAGACAATTTTGATATTTTCTAGCCTTCTCTTCATTCGAGGTTGGCGGAGCATTCTGAATTCTTCTGATGTTGGCTGATAACCCAGGCCATAAGGAGGAAAGGCCTTCTTCAACACTATGGGTTCCAGTATTCCCTATTGTTATTGTCCTAGCTCCAGTCCGACAATGAAGTGCATGTTTTTGAACATCTGGATGACATTGACATTTTCATGAGGGTTATATTCCAGACAAACCTTATCGTTGAAATCGTCCCGTTTTGGGAGTAGAAGTGGTTCGAATCTAAAACTTGACAGAAGCATATCATTTTCCCCATGTTGTATCTCAAGTATTGGGTTTCTAGTTCTTTCATTCTCGACATTATTATTGTCACCCAATATGGTGATGACCTGTCCAATGGCGAAGAACTCCAGTTTCTTATAAAGGGAAGAAGACACACCCTTGATACTAAGGATCCATGGTCGCCTAAGCAACAGATTTAAATAAGTTGGGATGTCGATGACTTGTAATTCAATAATAGGATTTATAGGGCCATCCCATACTATAAGCTTTATAGATCCCATCACTTCTCGATGAGTATTATCTTACGCGCGTACCACATCAGAGCTTAGAGAAAGGTCGCTCACTTTCAGTCCCAAGCAATTGAGGGTTCTCAACGGACAAACATTAAGAGCTGGTCTATTATTAACGAGCGAAAGTGGGATGGTATTTTCCATGACATCAACAGAGATATTGAGAGCATAATTGTGATTAGGTCCAATTTTAGGGATTTCTTTTTCGGAAAAGGAGAGCATTTTAGTAGAGGTTAGAGATTCGACCAGATTCACTACTTTTTCTGGCGTGGTGGAAGGAGGGACGGTGGGCCCAGTAAGTAGTTTGATTAAGGCATTCCCATAAAGCTGGGAGGACATAAAGAGTCCCCATAGAGTGATGTTAGCTTGGGTCTTCTTCAACTGATCTAGGATCTTTTTTACCTTAAGGGTCATTTCTGGAATAGGAAGATTCTCAACACCTTTTCCCTTATCCATCGTTGATGATTGTAGGTTTGGAACCTGGAAATTCCATCCCGATTTGGTCATATGGTTCACAGAAGAGGGAAAGAATAGAAACACCATTTTCTCATCTATCTCGGGTTGTTTAGCCACCTTGTTGATTTCTCTTAGTATCACCTTAAACGATATCATTCCACATATGATGACTATTAGGCTAGTCTTTTTTGGGCTCTGCTCTTCATCTGAGTCATCAAATTCGTCCCCCCATCCATAGGAAACGATATCATCCTTCCATAAAAAGTCAATACACTCAATAACCTCAATGAATTCATAGTATAGATCCTCCCATTCGACGGGGAGATATAGAATTGAAAGGACCAGGCTACCTTGTAGTTTCAAAGTATCAAGTATCTCGGAAAACTACAAATATCATTGGTTTATCGATATAAGTTTGCCATTATCTGGACCACATCATTTAAACTGACTTCATCGGTAGGTAGCACCCAATTATCTGACTCTAGAGCCCATTTCTAAGCTTCCAAGAATAGCGTACTGAATCTCTGGTACTTAATGGTCATCTCTGAGGGTAATTTCAGCTCGAACTCTAGGAGTTGGTTCAACACTGTCGATAATTCCATGTCTTTCCCTCTGGAACGGGTACGAACAACAATGCATGCTCTAGTAAGAAGTGACAGAGCCTGGATGGCAAAATAGGTAAGATGTAGGAGAAAATATGGACAAACTTGGAGGGGTTTAGGAGAATATATGGGTATGATGGGCAATTTACTGGGTACGATCTGGGTAGATGGATCAAATTCTGGGTCTTCTTCTAAGAAGATGGCATTTGTATGATTAGGGACTGAATTGTGGGTAGTGTTTGGTTTAGGATTGAATGGTGGAATGATGATACCCCAGTCAATCAGACCTTGGACTACATTTTTTAGGTGTAAATATTGATCATGGGTGTGGCCAACACTTAGGTGAAAGTCACAATGGGAATCTGGTTTGAAACATTTTGGGAAATGGGTTAAGTAATGGGCAAGTGTCCAATGTCTTGGTAATATTTTGGATTAAAAGGGCTTGGTAAACTTTGGAGAGGGGAGCATGAAGCTCGGTGTATTTTTTATTGACTGGTTTAGGGAGATTTTCTGGTTCCCATGAAGTGGCGGGTTGAGAAATGTTATTGATGGTTGAAACTACGATATTGGCACGCTTCTCATACTTTCGAGGAGTGAACTATCTGGACACTTGCTTTGGTTCAACTTCTATCTTGACAAGACTTTATTCGATCTCTACTCTTGCCTCTTGGTGGCCTCGAAAATGAGGGTAGAATAGTCCTCCCATTGTCGCTCGTAGATGGGGTAAGAAATTCTTCTTTACGATGCTGAATTGCTCTTCTTTTGAAGGCCGGTTGGTCATGGTGGTTGCTTTCTCTCTCCACCTTGTTATGAAATTACTGACTGCACTACAAGAAAAAACACATTTCGCAACACAAAAATTATGTCGCGAAATGTATTAATTATGTTGCAAAAGACATTTTGCGACATAAGACTGCCTGTCGCCCCCCGTGTCGCGGTAGCCCCATCTGGGAATGTATTCCGCGACACACATATCTATGTTGCGGAATGTATATACCAATCGCGACAGGATACATGTCGCGAAATGTATATATTTATTAAAATATATATTAATTTTTATTTTTTATATTAAATATTACCTTACCTTTCGCGACATAATGACATGTCGCAGAATGTAGTTCTTTACGCGACATGTCATACATGTCATAGAATGTAGTTCTTTAGGCGACATGCCATACATGTCGCGAAATGTCATATTTTAGGCGACATACATAGCATTTCGTGTAATGTCTCCTTTTGGCGACATGGTAAACATGTCGCAAAATGTCATCTAATTAAATAACAGCGTATGTCGCTAAATGTCATTTATAGTGCCATAAAAAGTCATTATTCAGAATATGATTTGATTTTTAGCAACACCCAAGTTATGTCGCTAAAAGAGATTTTTTTTAATAAATAATTCCAAAATAATATTGAAAGATGCATATATATAAATTTTTGCCATGATATAACCTGTATAAATGTGCATCCAAACTATCACATAAAATGACACCATATTCAATTCTACAATTCTTCGTTAAAAGATAATTCATTTCATTCAAATGAATATGATTACAACAAAAGTTCAAAATAATACCAACTACAAAAATAATACACATTTCGCGAGAAACTTTGAGTCATCCAATCAACTAGCCCAATGAAATCCATCATCAATTTGTGACAAGAAAAAAAATAAACATGTGTTAACCATAATTGGATTGCATAATATGGAAAAAAAATCTTCTTTTATCATAAGTGTGCCCCTTTTGCTATTTTTGATAGTGGTTTTACATTTTCGCGCCTCGACGCTCAATTTTCAAATTCGGGTATGTTTGAATTAATCAATTTAGAATGCTTCATAATTTTAAAAAATTTCGACAGAGTTTTCTTTGTTTATTCACGGAATCCGACCTGTTTTAACATTTAAAATTAACTCGGAGACATCAACAAAATCCATAAATAAATAATCAAAAAATCCCTTCCAACAATGGTCTTACTTTAGTTACACGCTCCACCCCCACTTCTCAACATGTTTCCTAAACTTATGTTTAACTTAATCAATTTAAAACACTCAATAATTTCAAACAAATTCGGCAGAGTTTCCTTTGTTTATTCAAGAAATCCAACATGTTTTATCATTTAAATAAACTTAATGACATCAACAAAAGCCATAAATAAATAATACACACATCCCTTCCAACAATGGTCTTACTTTAGTTACACGCTCCACCCCCAGATCTCAACATGTTTCCTAAACTTATGTTTGAGTTAATCAATTTAAAACACTCAATAATTTCAAAAAAAATCGGTAGAGTTTCCTTTCTTTATTCAAGAAATCCAACCTATTTAACATTTAAACAAACTCAACGACATTACGAAAAGCCATAAATAAATAATCAACAACTCCTTTTCAACGATTAAACATAAATAACCAAATAAATAACTCAATCGATAAAAAGGTTCACCCGTTGGAAGCTATTTTTGGTTTTCACCCTCTAATGACATATTTTTAAACCTAAGTCTAGATTTTTGCAAATTATCATCGTATTCTCGAAACGAGAGTCTAGTGACTACGCGGTAAGTTCCTACGTGTTATGTTGGTCTCATGTGAGTTGTTCGTGCCTCTTACGGGGTTGCTTGGGCGTGGCTTTTTATTTTCACCCTCTAAAGTCATGTTTTAAGACTAAGTCTAAATTTTGTAAATTAACATCATATTCTCAAATCGACAGTCCCGTGAATACGTGGTAAGTCCCTACGCGTTACGTTGGTCCCATGGGAGGTATTCGTGCCTCTTACGGGGCTGCTTAGGGACTGTTTTGGGTTTTCACACGCTAATGACATATTTTTAAGCCTAAGTCTACGTATTCTCTCCCGTGACTACGTGATTAGTCCCTACGTGTTACGTTGGTCCCGTGGGAGGTGGTCGTGCCTCTTACGAGGCCGTTTAGGGCTGTTTTGGGTTTTCACCCACTAACGGCATATTTTTAAGCCTAAGTCTAAATTTTTACAGATTATCGTTGTATTCTCGAAACGAGAGTCTCGTGACTACGCAGTAAGTTCTTACGTGTTACATTGGTCTCGTGTGAGTTGTTCGTGCATCTTATGGGGTCGTTAGGGCGTTGTTTTGGATTTTCACCCTCTAAAGTCATGTTTTAAACCTAAGTCTAAATTTTGTGAATTATCCTCGTATTTTTAACCCGAGAGTCTATTGGCTACGTGGTAAGTCCCTACGTGTTACGTCGATCCCGTGGGAGGTGTTCGTGCCTCTTACGGGGCTGTTTAGGGGTTGTTCTCGGTTTTCACCCGCTAATGGGATATTTTTAACCTTAAGTCTAGATTTTTGCAAATTATCGTCATATTCTCGAAACGAGAGTATCGTGACTATGCGGTAAGTTCCTACGTGTTAGATTGGCCTCGTGTGAGATGTTCGTGCCTCTCATGGGGTCGTTTGGGGGTTGTTTTGGATTTTCACCCTCTAAAGTCATGTTTGAAGCCTAAGTCTAAATTTTGCAAATTATCCTCGTATTCTCAACCCGAGAGTCTAGTGGCTACGTGGTAAGTCCCTACGTGTTACGTTGGTCCCATGGGAGGTGTTCGTTCCTCTTACGGGTCCGTTTAGGGAATATTTAGGGTTTTCATCCGCTAAGAGCATATTTTTAAGCCTAAGTCAAGATTTTTGGACATTATCGTCGTATTCTCAAAACGAGAGTCTCATGACTATGCGATAAGTTCCTACGTGTTACATTGGTCTCGTGTGAGTTATTTGTGCCTCTTACGGGCTCGTTTGGGCGTTGTTTTGGATTTTTACCCTCTAAAGTCATGTTTTAAGCCTAAGTCTAAATTTTGCAAATTATCCTCGTATTCTCAACCTGAGAGTCTAGTGGCTATGTGGTAAGTACCTATGTGTTACGTTGGTCCCATGGGAGGTGTTTGTTTCTCTTACGGGGCCGTTTAGGGGCTGTTTTGGATTTTCACCCGCTAACGACATATTTTTATGCCTAAGTTTAGATTTTTGCAAATTATCATAGTATTCTCGAAACAAGAGTCTCGTGACTACGCAGTGAGTTTCTACGTGCTACACTGGTCTCGTGTGAGTTGTTCGTGCCTCTTATGGGGTCCTTCGGGCATTGTTTTGGATTTTTACCCTCTGAAGTCATGTTTTAAGCCTATGTCCAAATTTTGCAAATTATAATTGTATTCTTAACTTGAGAGTCTAGTGAGAAATTTGTAAGTCCCTACGTTTTACGTTGGTCCCGTGGGAGGTGTTCGTGCCTCTTACGGGACCGTTTAGGGGCTATTTTAGGTTTTCACCCACTACCGGCATATTTTTAAGCCTAAGTCCATATTTTAGCAAATTATCATCGTATTATTGGAACGAGAGTCTCGTGACCGCGCTGTAAGTTCCTACGTGTTACATTGGTCTCGTGTGAGGTGTTAGTGCCTCTTACGGGGTCGTTTGGGCATTATTTTGGATTTTCACCCTCTAAAGTCATGTTTTAAGCCCAAGTTTAAATTTTGCAATATTATCTTCGTATTCTTAACTCGAGAGTCTTGTGGATCCCTACGTGTTACGTTGGTCCCTTGGGAGGTGTTCGTGCCACTTACGGGACCGTTTAGGGGTTGTTTTGGATATTCACCCTCTAACGGCATATTTTTAAGTGCAAGTCTAAATTTTTTTAAATTATCGTCATATTCTCGAAACATGAGTGTTGTGACTACGCGTCAAGTTCCTACGTGTTACATTAGTCTCATATGAGGTGTTCGTGCCTCTTACGAGGTCGCTTGGGCGTTGTTTTGGATTTCAGCCTCTAAAGTCATGTTTTAAGCCCAAGTTTAAATTTTACAAATTATCAACATATTCTCAAATCGGCAGTCCGGTGACTACGTGGTAAGTCCCTGCGTGTTAAGTTTTTCCCGTGGGAGGTGTATGTACCTCTTACGGGGACGTTTAGGGTATGTTTGTGTTTTTCGCCCGCTAACGACATATTTTTAAGCCTAAGTCTAGTTTTTTTTAAATTATCTTCGTATTCTTGAAATGAGAGTCTCGTGACTACGCTGTAAGTTCCTACGTGTTACATTGGTCTCGGGTGAGGTGTTCGTCCCTCTTACGGGGTAGTTTGGGAGTTGTTTTGGATTTTCACCCTTTAAAGTCATGTTTTAACCCTAATTCTATATTTTGCAAATTATTCTCGTATTCTCAGGTTGAGAGTCTAGTGGCTACGTGGTAAGTCCCGACGTGTTACGTTGGTCCCGTGTGAGGTATTCTTGACTCTTACGGGGTTGTTTGGGTGTTGTTTTGGATTTTCACCCTCTAAATTTATGTTTTAAGCCTAAGTCTAAATTTTATAAATTATCCTCATATTCTCAACCAGAGAGTCCCGTGGTTACCAGGTAAGTCCCTACGTATTACGTTGGTCCCGTGGGAGGTGTTCGTGCCTCTTATGGGGCCGTTTTGGGGATGTTTTGGGTTTTCATCCTCTAACGACATATTTTCAAGCCAAACTCCAGATTTTTGTAAATTATCATCGTATTATTGAAACGAGAGTCTCGTGACTACGATGTAGGTTCCTACGTATTACATTGGTCTCGTGTGAGGTTTTCGTGCCTCTTACGGGGTCGTTTGAGAGTTATTTTGGATTTTCAACCTCTAAATTCATGTTTTAAGCCTAAGTCTAAATTTTGCAAATTATCCTCGTATTCCCAACTCGAGAGTCTAGTGACTACATGGTAAGTCCCTACGAGTTATGTTGGTCCCGTGGGAGGTGTTCGTGCCTCTTACGGGGCCGTTTAGGGGCTATTTTGGGGTTTCACCCTCTAACGGCATATTTTTAAGTCTAAGTCTAGATTTTTGCAAATTATTATCGTATTCTCAAAGTGAGAGTCTCGTGATTACGCTGTAAGTTCCTACATGTTAGATTGGTCTCGTGTGAATTGTTTGTGGCTCTTAAGGGGTTGTTTGGGCATTATTTTGGATTTTCTCCCTCTAAAGTCATGTTTTGAGCCTAAGTCTAAATTTTGCAAATTATCATCGTATTCTCTACCCGAGAGTCCCGTGGCTACAAGGTAAGTCCCTACGTGTTACGTTGGTCCTGTGGGAGGTGTTCGTACCTCTTATGGTGCAGTTTAGGTGCTGTTTTGGCTTTTCACCCGCTAACGGCATATTTTTAAGCCTAAGTCTAGATTTTTGCAAATTACTGTCGTATTCTCAAAACGAGAGTCTCATGACTACATTACAAGTTCCTACGTGTTGCATTGGTATCGTGTGAGGTGTTCGTTCCCCCTTACGAGGTCGTTTGGGCGTTGTTTTGGATTTTCACCCCCGAAAGTCATGTGTTAACCCTAAGTCTAAATTTTACAAATTATTCTCATATTCTCATCCCGAGAGTCTAGTGGCTACGTGGTAAGTCCCGACATGTTACATTGGTCCCGTGGGAGGTGTTCGTGCATCTCATGGGGCAGCTTAGGGGTTGTTTTGGGTTTTCACCGTCTAACGGCATTTTTTTAAGCCTAAGTCTAGATTTTTGCAAATTATTGTCATATTCTCGAAATGAGAGTCTCGTGACTACGCGATAAGTTCCTACGTGTTACATTGGTCTCGCGTGTGCTGTTCGTACGTCTTACAAAGTTATTTTGGGGATGTTTTGGATTTTTGCCCTCTAAAGTCAAGTTTTAAGCCTATGTTCAAATTTTGCAAATTATCCTCGTATTCTCAACCCGAGAGTCCTGTTACTACGAGGTAAGTCCCTATGTATTACGTTGGTCCCGTGGGAGGTGTTCGTGCCTCACACGGGGTCATTTAGGGGTTGTTTTGGGTTTTCACCCTCTAACGGCATAATTTAAACCCTAAGTCTAGAGTTTAGTAAATTATCAACGTATTCTCAAAACGAGAGTCTCGTGACTACGTTGTAAGTTCCTACGTGTTACATTGGTCTCATGTGAGGTGTTCGTGCCTCTTACGGGGTTGTTTAGGCGTTGTTTTGGATTTTCACCCTCTAAATTCATGTTTTAAGCCTAAGTCTAAATTTGACAAATTATCCTCGTATTCTCAACCCGAGAGTCCCGTGGCTAAGAGGTAAGTCCCTACGTGTTACGTTGGTCCCGTGGATGGTGTTCGTGCCTCTTAAGGTCCGTTTAGGGACTGTTTTGTATTTTCACCATCTAGCGGCATATTTTTAAGCCTAAATCCAGATTTTTGAAAATTATCGCCATATACTCGAAACGAGAGTCTCGTGACTACGCAGTAAGTACCTACGTGTTACATGTGTCTCGTGTGAGGTGTCCGTGCCTCTAACGAGGTCATTTGGGTGTTGTTTTGGATTTTCATCCCCTAAAGTCATGTTTTAACCCTAAGTCTAAATTTTGCAAACTATTCTCGTATTCTCAGCCCGAGAGTCCCGTGACTATGAGGTAAGTCCCTACATGTTACGTTGGTCCCGTGGGAGGTGTTCGTGCCTCATACGGGGCCATTTAGTGGTTGTTTTGGGTTTTCACCGTCTAACGGCATATTTTTAAGTCCAAGTTTAGATTTTTTCAAATTATCATCGCATTCTCGAAACGAGAGTCTCGTGACTACACTTTAAGTTCCTATGTGTTACATTGGTCACGTGTGAGGTGTTCGTGCCTCTTACGGGGTCGTTTGGGCGTTGTTTTGGATTTTCACCCTCTAAATTCATGTTTTAGGCCTAAGTCTAAATTTTACAAATTATCCTCATATTCTCACCCCGAGTGTCCCGTGACTATGTGGTACGTCCTTACGTGTTACGTTGGTCCCGTGGGAGGTGTTGATGTCTCTTAAGGGCCGTTTAGGGACTTTTTTGTGTTTTCACCCTCTAGCGGCATATTTTTAAGCCTAAGTCTAGATTTTTGAAAATTTTCACCGTATTCTCGAAATTACAGTCTCGTGACTACGTGGTAAGTTCCTACGTGTTACATTGGTCTCGTGTGAGGTGTGCGTGCCTTTTACGGGGTCGTTTGGGCGTTGTTTCTTATTTTCACCCCCTAAAGTCATGTTTTAACCCTAAGTCTAAATTTTGCAAATTATTCTCGTATTCTCAGCCCGAGAGTTTAGTGGCTACGTGGTAAGTCCCTACGTGTTACGTTGGTCCCATGGGAGGTGTTCGTTCCTCTTACGGGTCCGTTTAGGGAATATTTAGGGTTTTCACCCGCTAAGAGCATATTTTTAAGCCTAAGTCAAGATTTTTGGACATTATCATCGTATTCTCGGAACGAGAGTCTCATGACTATGCGATAAGTTCCTACGTATTACATTGGTCTCGTGTGAGTTATTTGTGCCTCTTACGGGCTCATTTGGGTGTTGTTTTGGATTTTCACCCTCTAAAGTCATGTTTTAAGCCTAAGTCTAAATTTTTCAAATTATCCTCGTATTCTCAACTTGAGAGTCTAGTGGCTATGTGGTAAGTACCTACGTGTTACGTTGGTCCCGTGGGAGGTGTTCGTGCCTCATACGGGGCCGTTTAGGGGTTATTTTGGGTTTTCACCCTCTAACGTCATATTTTTAAGCCTAAGTTTAGATTTTTGCAAATTTTCATCGTATTCTCAAATTGAGAGTCTCGTGAGTATGCTGTAAGTTCCTAGGTGTTACATTGGTCTCGTGTGACGTGTTTGTGCCTCCTACGGGGTCGTTTGGATGCCGTTTTGGATTTGACCCTCTAAATTCATGTTTTAAGCATAAGTCAAAATTTTGCAAATTATCCTCATATTCTCAACTCGAGAGTCCTGTGGCCACGAGGTAAGTCCCTACGTGTTACATTGGTCCCTCAGGAGGTGTTCGTGCCTCTTACGGAGTCGTTCAGGGACAGTTTTGTGTTTTCACCCTCTAGCGGCATATTTTTAAGTCTATGTCTAATTTTTGCAAATTATCACCGTATTCTCGAAATGAGAGTCTCGTGACTACACTGTAAGTTCCTAGGTGTTACATTGGTCTCGTTTGAGGTGTTTGTGCCTCTTACGGGGTTGTTTGGGCATTGTTTATGATTTTCACCCTCGAAAGTCATGTTTTAACCCTAAGTCTACATTTTGCAAATTATTCTCGTATTCTAACCTCGAGAGTCTAGTGGCTATGTGGTAAGTCCCGACGTGTTACGTTGGTCCCGTGGGAGGTGTTCATGCCTCTAACGGTGTCGCTTAGGGGCTATCAATAAAGTCATGTTTTAAGCCTAATTTTAAATTTTGCAAATTATCCTCATATTCTCAACCCAAGAGTCCCGTGACTACGAGGTAAGTCCTTACGTGTTATGTTGGTCCCGTGGGAGGTGTTCGTTTCTCTTACGGGGCCGTTTAGGGGCTGTTTTGAGTTTTCACTCGCTAATGGCATATTTATAAGCCTTAAGTCTAGATTTTTGCAAATTATCGTTGTATTCTCAAAATGAGAGTCTCGTGACTACGCGATAAGTTCCTACGTGTTACATTGGTCTCGTGTGTTCATTCCTCTTACGGGGTCGTTCCGGTGTTGTTTTGGATTTTCACCCTCTGAAGTCGTGTTTTAAGCCAAAGTCAAATTTTGCAAATTATCATCGTATTCTCAACCCGAGAGTCCCGTGACTACGACTCAAGTTCCTACGTGTTACGTTGGTCCCGTCGGAGGTGCTCGTACCTCTTACGGGGCCGTTTAGGGGCTATTTTTGGTTTTCACCTTCTAACGGCATATTTTTAAGCCTAAGTCTAATTTTTGGAAATTATCATCGTATTCTCGAAACGAGCGTCTCGTGACTACGCTGTAAGTTCTTACGTGTTACATTAGTCTCATGTGAGGTGTTCGTGCCTCGTACGAGGTCATTTGGGCATTGTTTTGCATTTTCACCCTCTAAATTCATGTTTTAAAGCTAAGTCTAAATTTTGCAAATTATCCTCGTATTCTCAACCCGGGATTATAGTGACTACGTGGTAAGTCCCTACGTGTTACATTGGTCTCGTGGGAGGTGTTCATGCCACTTACGAGGCCGTTTAGGAGCTGTTTTGGGTTTTCACCCTCTAACGGCATATTTTTAAGCCTAAGTCTAGATTTTTACAAATTATCTTCTTTTTCTCGACATGAGAGTCTCATGACTACGTTGTAAGTTCCTACGTATTACATTGGTCTCGTGTGAGGTGTTCGTGGATCTTACGGGGTCATTTGGGCGTTGTTTTGGATTTTCTCCCTCTAAAGTCATGTTTTAAGTCTAATTCTAAATTTTGCAAATTATCTTCGTATTATCAACCCGAGAGTCTCGTGGCTACAAGGTAAGTCCCTACGTGTTACATTGGTCCCATGGGAGGTGTTTGTGCCTCTTACGGGGCCGTTTAGGGGTTGTTTTGGGTTTTCATCCTCTAACGGCATATTTTTAAACCCAAGTCTAGACTTTTTCGAATTATCATTGTATTCTCGAAATATGAGTCTTGTGACTACGCGGTAAGTTCCTACGTGTTACATTGGTCTCGTGTGAGGTGTTCATCCCTCTTACGAGATCGCTTGGGCATTGTTTTGGATTTTCACCTTCAAAAGTCATGTTTAAAGCCTAAGTCTAAATTTTGCAAATTATCAGTGTATTCTCAAACTGGCAGTCCCGTGACTACGTGGTAAGTCCCTACGTGTTAATTTTGTCCCGTGGGAGGTGGATGTGCCTCTTATGGGTCCGCTTAGGGGCTGTTTTGGGTTTTCACCCGATAACGGCATATTTTTAAGCCTAAGTCTAGATTTTTGAAAATTATCATCGTATTTTCGAAATTAGAGTCTCGTGACAACATTGTAAGTTCCTACGAGTTACATTGGTCTCGTGTGAGATGTTCGTGCCTCTTCCAGGGTCGTTTGGTAGTTGTTTTGGATTTTCACCCTCTAAAGTCATGTTTTAACCCTAAGTCTAAATTTTGCAAATAATTCTCATATTCTCAGCCCGTGAGTCTGGTGACTATGTGGTAAGACCCTACATGTTACGTTGGTCCCGTGGGAGGTGTTCGTGCCTCTTACGGGGCCGTTTAGGGGTTGTTTTCAGTCTTCACCCACCCTCTAACGGCATATTTTTAATCCTAAGTTTAGATTTATGCAAATTATATTCATATTCTCTAAACGAGAGTCTCGTGACTACGTTGTAAGTTCCTACGTGTTACATTGGTCTCGTGTGAGGTGTTCGTGCCTCTTACAGGGCCGTTTGGGCGTTGTTTTGGATATTCACGCACTAAATTTGTTTGTTAAGCCTAAGTCTAAATTTTGCAAATTATCCTCGTATTCTTAACCAAAAAGTCCCGTGGCTACGAGGTAAGTCCCTACGTGTTACGTTGGTCCTGTGGGAGGTGTTCGTGCCTCTGACGGGGCCGTTTAGGGGTTGTTTTGGGTTTTCACCCTCTAGCGGTATATTTTTAAACCTAAGTCTATATTTTTGCAAATTATCATCGTATTCTCTAAACGTGAGTCTTGTGACTATGCTGTAAGTTCCTACGTGTTACATTGGTCTCGTGTGAGGTGTTCGTGCCTCTTAAGGGGTCGTTTGGGTCTTGTTTTGGATTTTCAGCTCCTAAAGTCATGTTTTAACCCTTATTCTAAATTTTGCAAACTATTCTTGAATTCACATCCGAGAGTCTAGGGTTACATGGAAAGTCCCGACGTGTTACGTTGGTCCCGTAGGAGGTGTTCGTGCCTCTTACGGGGCCGCTAGGGGCTGTTTTGGTTTTTCACCCTCTAACGGAATATTTTTAAGCCTAAGTCCAAATTTTTACAAATTATCATCATATTCTTGAAATGAGAGTCTCGTGACTACGCGGTAAGTTCCTACGTGTTACATTGGTCTCGTGTGAGCTGTTCGTGCCTCTTACAGGGTCGTTTGGGCGTTGTTTTGGATTTTTACCCTCTAAAGTCATATTTTAAGCCTATGTTTAGATTTTGCAAATTATCCTCATATTCTCAACCCGAGAGTCCCGTGAATACGACTTAAATCCCTATGTGTTACGCTGGTCCCGTGGGAGGTGTTCGTGTCTCTTATTGGGCCGTTTAGGGGTTGTTTTGGGTTTTCACCTTCTAACGGCATATTTTTAAGCCCAAGTCTAGATTTTTGCAAATTACTGTCATTCTTGAAATGTGAGTCTTGTGACTATGAGGTAAGTTCCTACGTGCTATATTGGTCTCGTGTGAGGTGTTCGTGCCTCTTACGAGGTCGTTTGGTCGTTATTTTGGATTTTTACCCTCTAAAGTCATGTTTAAAGCCTAAGTCTAAATATTGCAAATTATCAGCGAATTCTCAAATCGACAGTCCCGTGACTTCGTGGTAAGTCCCTACGTATTAAGTTTGTCCCGTGGGAGGTGGATGTGCCTCTTACGGGGTCTCTTAGGGGCTGTTTTGGGTTTTCACCCGCTAACGGCATATTATTAAGCCTAAGTCTAGACTGTAACGGACATAAATTTCCAATTGAGTCCTTTATAGTTTTGGCTCAATTCCAGACAAAAACATTTGAGTCATAGGATAGAGTTCAATTGTATCCAATCAAGCCTATGACGTGTTTATTGAAGATGTAGCAGCCAAGATATTAAAGCTTCATCAAATGTCGAGTTTAATGAGCCTCGTTTCTACGTCAACAACATTGGTTCCATTAGTCCTAAGGTATGAATGCATTTTGAATATATATATAAGAGCTCGGAAAATTTTATATTGGGTGTACTTTATTTTTAAAAAAATTTTTATTTTCAGAAGTTTCATTGAAACTTTAAAGTAAAGTTTCTGGGCTAAAATTTAAAATTCAAACATTCTGGAAGTTCGTTCGAAATTGTGGTTCGAACGAGTTTATCGTTCGAACGAGTTTGCCAACGAGTTCCCACATTAGCCACTGGAATGTCGTTCGAAGTGTCGTTCGAACGAGAATGATGTTCGAACGATATTTCCAATTAGATTTCTAATGATTTCACACTGGAAATTCTTTAGAAGGCTCGTTCGAAGGAGACTTGGTTCAAACGAAAATCTCGTTCGAACGAGTTTTGGCAGGAACAGTTAATTGGCAATTTTTTAGCAGTTTTTCCAACTTTCCCACTTCTTTTTCCACTAACCTTTTACCTGAATATGTAAGTGTGGGAACCAAGTTTTTTAACTGAACTTTTCACATATTTCCATCTCCAAGAGAGAGTTTGAGAGCTTCAATTTATAAAGAAAAATTTCATGTTTTAAGTGTCTAATTTTTCAAGAAAAAATCGTTTAACACTCTAGTTTTCAGCCATTGTTTATTAATTCCAAGTTTCAATATATATATCATTGCTTGGAGTGTTTGGCACCGATTTATCTCTACATTTTGAAGAAGAGAAGTTTGGGTTTTCTTCTAAATCCCTCAAAGAAGAAGAAACTGGTTTTGCTGCGGCATTCTCACATGGTGAAAGGCACCATGTGTGGTTGATGGTGTACCTATGTCTCATTGGTGATTTAAAGATTCTGGTGGAGCTCCAAGATTGTCTACTAGGCGGAGGTGTATATAATAAGGGCATTCTCATATGGTGAAAGGCACCATATGTGGTTGACGATTGCTTCCTAGTTACTCATTGGTGAATTCCAAGGTTCCGGTGGAGTTCGGGACTGTCAACTAAGTGGGGGTCAGTACAAGAAGGAGCATCGTGGATTGAAAGGAGTCGAGTCATGTGTTGTAAGTCTTTCGTGTCTTGTACTTATAAAATACCATACTTAGTGGAATTATGGCTAGGGCCGTCCGAGGTTGTTTCCCGTTTGTGGGTTTTTCCTCGTACATCGCGGCATAGTGATTCATTGTTTAATTTTATCTTGCTATATCACCTAGAACGTATGCTTAGGTAAAAAGATAAAAGTTGGTTTATATCACTACTTAATTTAATTTGGTGCTAAATTTAATTTGGGTAATGTTTATGTTAATTTAATTCAAGTCGTCGCTTAATTTGTTAAAATTGGTTTGGCCTAATTTGATAATATTGAAAATATGACTTAGGAAAATTTCTAGGACTTGGGTTAATTAATTGTGTTTAAACGAAATTAACATAAGTGTGTGTTCCATCTTATTTCACTTGGTTTCATTTTAATTTTAAAAAGAAATTAAAATTGGTGTACTTGTTTAATTGAACCATCTCTTTCGCATCTCTAAAAGTAAATTATTACTTTTTGAAGTATAAGAATTTTTAAATTTGGGGTGCCTTTCACTCTTCAACAAGTGGTATCAGAGCCAAAACGATAAGTTACTTCGTTAAGATCCTTTTTTATTTTTGGCTAAAATGGAATTTTTCCCGTTTTCAAAATTTTCTATTTTCAATGGTTCTAACTACGCGTATTGGAAAGTGCGGATGAAATCGGCACTAAAATCTATTGACGAGAGGGTTTGGTTATCTGGCGTTAATGGGTGGTCCCCACCTACACATTTAGTAGATAATGTGCGTGTTCCCAAACCGGCCGATAGATGGAATGAGAATGAATTTAAACTTTCAAATTTTATTTCCCGAGGTTTAAATGCCTTGTTTAGCGCGGTCACACCGAATGAATTCTGTCGCATTATGACATGTGAAACCGCTAATGGAGTTTGGGATATTTTACAACTCACTCATGAAGGTACTAGTGTCGTTAAAGCTTCGAAACTCCAAAACCTCACCACTCAATTTGAAACCATCAAAATGAACGATAAAGAAACTTTTGATGAATTTTATGCTAGACTTTCCGATATTATTAATTCATCTTTTAATTCGGGAGAGAAAATACCCGAAAATCGTGTAGTAAAGAAAATTTTAAGCTCCCTTCCCGATAGATTTATTCCAAAAGTGACTGTTTTAAATTCTATAACAACTTTAGCCTCTATGAAATTAGAAAAGCTCATAGGTGATTTACAAACATATGAACTGGACATGTTTCCCTATAAAATTGAAAAGAAAATAGAAAAGGGCATTGCTTTAAAAGCCCGAAAAGAGAAAAAACAAGTAGTAGAGAGTGAAAGTGATAGTGACTCGAAAAATATGGCTATGTTTGCTAGAAATTTTCGAAAATTTCTTAAATTTAACAAAGATATATTTAAAAAAAAAATTTACAAATTTGAAAAATCTACGCATGACAAAGTCGAGAATATCCCTAAAACTATTAATGAAAATTTAAATAGGGACGAGTCAAATAGGTTTTTTGGTTGTGAAGGGTATGGCCATAGGGCTTTTGAGTTCCCCACTAAACTAAGGAGAGAGGGTAAGCAACCAAAGTCTTTTAATGCTACCCTTAGTGATAGTGATGAAGGACCCGATTCCTCCTCCAAGCCCAACATTGTGGCTTTTATGGCTTGTCATGTGAGTGATAGTGATCACTCCTCTATTGATGAAATTTCATCACATGACACTTCCAAGGTCAAAGTTTACGATTCCCTTATTTTTAATAGTAGTGAGAGTGAAGAAGAAAGAGAGAGTGAAAATAAAGAAGAGGTTGATGTGAGTGAACTTCAAAATGCTTTTCAATAACTTTATGAAGAATCTATTAAATTAAAAAGAGCTAATTTGAAGTTAGAACCGAGTTTAAGAGAGTGTCTAAAGGTCGTTGATAAGAGTGCGTTAGTGGAAGACCTTAGGACACGAGAGAGATCTCTTTGAGAGAAGCTTGAATATATAAAAGGAGAGAGAGAGATAGCCTTAGAGGTTTAATGGAGTCAACAAAAAAAGAGCTTCTCGATTTTGAAGAGAGAAATGTTTTGTTAGAGTCTAGAATTTTAGAATTAGAAAATAAATTAAAAGACTCTAGGAATGTCAAATTTGATTTGGAGTGTCATTCGGAGAAACTAGATAAAATTTTAGAAACGGTCCAAATTAAAAATGACACTTGTGATTTAGGCTTCGATACTTGTAATGAATCTACTCATAAAGCCAAAATCCATGTTTTAGGACAATCACCTAGGAAAGCCATTAGAGATCAATCCTTGGGTACCAATTTTCGACGTGTTTTTACTTATGCACATTGTGGTCGAAAAGGTCATCTTAGAAAATTTTGTTTTGATCTTAAAAGAGGTTCTAGAAAAACCCAACGTAAGGTAACCAAGGTAGCCAAGATTCCTACGCCCCGAGATCGTCATTCATCCTTAATTTGGGTTAGGAGATCCGATTTGGTAGCTTTACATGATAGGTTTTTTATTCTCACTTGCTTTTACATGCTTCCTCCCTTGCAAAATTTAAAGGTTGAATGTGTTAGTTTTATTTGCATACTTTAGCTTTTGTACTTCATGCTATATTATCATGCTAAATGTATGCTTGTTTCGGCATTTTCTAGTCTATGCTTCATGCTTAATCACATGCTAGAATAATGATTTTTGTTTATCGTTTGTATTATATTTCTTCCATTTTTGTTTGCATTAAATGAAAAATACAAAAAGATTTTTTTTTTATCATTTGTGTTTTAGCTTTTAGTTATCTAGGCTTAATGAAAAATACAAATGATCTTTGTGTGTCTTTTGAGTATATATTTTTATTTTGTGTGTATTTTCATTTTACACACATTTTGTGGCGTATGTTTGTGTTTGAATCCTCATTTCGCATCCATGTGACTAGAACTTTTGGTTAGAATTTTAATCCTTAAAATTTTCTTTATCATGTTTACATGGAGTAGCTTAAGTTTGACTTGCTTAATGGATTCACTTTTATATTCCTTTACACACATGCACGAGCTTTTTGAACCTTAACGTCACATGTTATATTTGAGCTTTGTGAGGTGTTCTCCTACCAATCTTGTCATCTACATATTTGTGACCTAGGAGGACTAGTGCATGTCAAAATCCATTACACGTGAGATTTGTGAGAAATAAAAAATGATAAATATAAATGTGCACGAGGTAGGGCTCCGAAAGGATTTATTATCCTTTGCGAATAGTAAGCCACCGTTTGCTTGGACCTAAAAGAAATACGTGGTCCATAGGACTAAAAGAAAATATGGCATTAAAGGAAAAAATAATTTGCCATGGTCTAAGTTGTTTAGTTGATTTATTCATTCAAAAAATATATATGCTTATTGAGGGAGTTTGGATGATATATCAACGGTTTGCACAATGTCCGTTTATCCTATTTGCACTCTCAATGTCATGACTCTATTGGTTTGTAGAATCATCAACATGCTAGGCTTGTATACATTGTGTTTGTTTGTTAATTAGTTCACTTTATCCTGTCATATAAAGGCTATTTTCTAGTTAATAAAGTTTTGCAATCAAATGCGAACTACGTGAACACGTTAAAGTGATTGGGTTTTAATTCATTGGTATCTCGTTCACACCCCAACACTTCCGTTTCCATATGACACATTTATGCTATAAGAGTGTGGAAAATCTTATGTTGTTTAGTTTTGTGTCATTTTGGTGTTTATATCTATATGTCTGTACTTATGCCTAGTTTGAATCTATTGTGTATACACATATGTGATATTTTTGTTTAGTCTTTACCTAGCTTTCTAGTCCATCTATGCTTTAATTCATTTTTGGTATCTATCTTGTTGTGAATTTTATTTCGATATCACATGCTTAGATTACTACAATCAATTGATATCTTTTGTTATCGCATCATAGTTTATATTCATATCTTTATGGATTGGTTGCATTTTAGTTGCCCATGTACTTTAATGTTCTCGTCACTTTATGCACAATTGCATGTTTTAGCTTGTTATCCCATTCTATTTATCCCTTGCCTAGTTTATAGGGTGTATATGTTTTAATTGGGGGAGATAAGTTAAATTTGTTATTCTTTAGCCTTTGTCTATTCCTAAACAGAAAGGGGGAGAATGATAGGGGGAGAAATGGTATCTAATCCTATTATAGTCGTATCTTAGTTTGGGTGAGATTTAACTTAGGGGGAGTCGCGACCTTCTTAGGTAGATCACAGTTGATAAAGGGGAGAATTAATTTAGGGAGAGTAATTATGCATTTAATATTCTTGATATTCCCTATGCGTTTAATGAGTTTGCTTAAGTGTGCAGGAATTATATTCTAAGTGGCAACTTTCACGGGCAAAGATTTTGATCCTTGGGTCTTGTGTCAAGTATTGGGTGAGATGTTTCCGAGTCTAGTGAGCTTGACGGCCCTTTAGGATTTTTGTTTAGTTTTTTTCCCGGAATAGCCAAAGGGGGAGATTTGTAAAGACACAAATTTCCAATTGAGTCCTTTGTAGTTTTAGCTCAATTCCGGACAAAAACATTTTAGTCATAGGATAGAGTTCAATTGTATCCATTCAAGTCTATGACGTGTTTGTTGAAGACGTAGAGGCCAGGATATTAAAGCTTCATCAAATGACGAGTTTAATATGCCTCGTTTCTACGTCAACAACACTGGTTCCATTACTCCTAAGGTATGGATGCATTTTGCATATATTTATAGGAGCTTGGAACATTTTATATTGGGTGTACTTTGTTTTTAAACTGTTGTTTATTTTCAAAAGTTTTATTAAAACTTTAAAGTGAAGTTTCTGGGCTAAAATTTGAAATTTAAACATTCTGGAGGATCGTTCGAACGAGAATGTCGTTCGAACGAGTTTGCCAACGAGTTCCCACATTAGCCACTGGAATGTCGTTCGAAGTGTCGTTCGAACGAGAATGATGTTCGAAAGATATTTCCAATGGGATTTCTAATGATTTCACACTGGAAATTCGTTAGAAGACTCGTTCGAACGAGACTTCGTTCAAACGAAAATCTTGTTCGAACGAGTTTTGGCGGGAACAGTTAATTGGCAGTTTTAAGCAGTTTTTCCACTTTTCCACTTATTTTCCCACTAACTTGTTACCTGAATATGTAAGTACGGGAACCAAGTTTTTTAACTGAACTTTTCACATCTTTCCATATCCAAGAGAGAGTTTGAGAGCTTCAATTTACAAATAAAAAGTTCATGTTTTGATTGTCTAATTTTTTAACAAAATATCATTTAACACTCTAGTTTTCACCCATTGTTTATTGATTCCAAGTTTCAATATATATATCATTGCTTGGAGTGTTTGGCACCGATTTATCTCTACATTTTGAAGAATAGAAGTTTGGATTTTCTTTTAAATCCCTTAAAGAAGAAGAAGCTTTTTTTGCTGCGATATTCTCACATGGTGAAACGCACCATGTGTGGTTGACAGTGTACCTATGTCTCATTGGTGATTCCAAGATTTCGGTGGAGCTCCGGGATTGTCTACTAGGAGGAGGTGTATACAATAAGGGTATTCTCAAATGGTGAAAGGCACCATATGTGGTTGACGGTTGCTTCCTAGTTCCTCATTTGTGAATTCCAAGGTTTCGGTGGAGTCCGGGACTGTCAACTAAGCGAAGGTCGGTACAAAAAGGAGCATCGGGGCTTGAAAGGAGTCGAGTCATGTGTTGTAAGTCTTTCATGTCTTGTACTTGTAAAATACCATACTTAGTGGACTTATGGCTAGGGTCGTCCGAGGTTGTTTCCCGTTTGTGGGTTTTTCCTCGTACATCGCGGCGTAGTGATTCATTATTTAATTTTATCCTGCTATATCACCTAGAACGCATGCTTAGGTAAAAATACAAACGTTGGTTTATATCACAACTTAATTTAATTTGGTGCTAAATTTAATTTGGATAATTTTTATGTTAATTTAATTCAATTCGTCGCTTAAGTTGTTAAAATTGGTTTGGCCTAATTTGATAATATTGAAAATATGACTTAGGCAAATTTTTTGGACTTGGGTTAATTAATTGTGTTTAAGTGAAATTAACATAAGTGTGTATTCCATCTTATTTCACTTGGTTTCATTTTAATTTGAAAAAGAAATTAAAATTGGTGTATTTGTTTAATTGAACCATATCACGCTTTCGCATCTCTAAAAGGAAATTATTACTTTTTGAAGTATAAGAATTTTTAAATTTGGGGGGGCCTTTCAATCTTCAACAAGTGGTATAAGATTCAAAACGATAAATTACTTCGTTAAGATCCTTTAATTATTTTTGGCTAAAAGGGAATTCTTACGAGGCCCCTTAGGGGTTGTTTCGGGTTTTCACCCTTTAACGGTATATTTTTAATCCCAAGTCTAGATTTTTGCAAATTATCGTCGTATTCTCGAAATGAGATTCTCGTGAATACGTGATAACTTACTAGGTGTTACATTGGTCTCGTGTGAGATGTTCGTGTCTCTTACGGAGTCATTTGGGCGTTGTTTTGGATTTTCACCCTCTAAAGTCATGTTTTAAGCCTAAGTTTAAATTTTGCAAATTATCCTCGTATTCTCAACCCGAGAGTCCAGTGACTACGAGGTAAGTCCCGGTGTGTTACGTTGGTCCCGTGGGAGGTGTTCGTGCCTCATACGGGGCCGTTTAGGAGTTATTTTGGGTTTTCACCCTCTAACGGCATATTTTTAAGCCTTAGTCTAGATTTTTGCAAATTAACGTCGAATTCTCGAAACGAGAGTCTCGTGACTACGTTGTAAGGTCCTGCATGTTACATTGGTCTCGTGTGAGGAGTTTTTGCCTCTTACGGTGTCGTTTAGGCGTTGTTTTGAATTTTCACCCTCTAAAGTCATGTTTTAAGCCTACGTCCAAATTTTGCAAATTATCCTCATATTCCCAACCAGAGAGTCTAGTGGCTACGTGGTAAGTCCCTACGTGTTACGTTGATCCCGTCGAATGTGTTCGTGCCTTTTACGGGGACGCTTAGGGAGTGTTTTGGGTTTTCACCCGCTAATAGCATATTTTTAAGCCTAAGTCTACGGATTCTATCCCGTGACTACGTGGTAAGTCCCTACGTGTTACGTTGGTCCCGTGGGAGGTGTTCGTGCCTCTTACGGGGCCGTTTAGGGATGTTTTGGGTTTTCATCCGCTAACGGCTTATTTTTAAGCCTAAGTCTAGATTTTTGTAACGTATCATCGTATTCTCGAAACTAGAGTCTCGTGACTATGCTATTAGTTCCTACATGTTACATTGGCCTCGTGTGAGGTCTTCGTGCCTCTTACGGGGTCGTTTGGGCGTTGTTTTGGATTTTCACCCTCAAAATTCATATTTTAAGCCTAAGTTTAAATATTTCAAATTATCCTCGTATTCTCGACCCGAGAGTCCCGTGGCTAAGGGGTAAGTCCCTACGTGTTACGTTGGTCCCGTGGGAGGTGTTCATGCCTCTTACGGGGCCATTTAGGAACTGTTTTGTGTTTTCACCCTCTAGCGGCATATTTTTAAGCGTCAGTCTAGATTTTTTTAGATTACTGCCGTATTCTTGAAACGAGAGTCTCGTGACTACGCTATAAGTTCCTACGTGTTATATTGGTCTCGTGTGAGGTGTTCGTGACTCTTATGGGGTCGTTTGGGCGTGGTTTTGGATTTTCACCCCTAAGGTCTGGTTTTATTCCTAAGTCTAAATTTTGCAAATTATTCTCGTATTCTCAGCCCGAGATTAGTTGCTACGTGGTAAGACCCGACGTGTTACGTTGGTCCCGTGGGAGGTGTTTGCGCCTCTTACGGGTCCGCTTAGGGGCTGTTTTGGGTTTTCACCCTCTAACGGCATATTTTTAAGCCTAAGTCTAGATTTTTGCAAATTATCATTGTATTTTCTAAATGAGAGTCTCGTGACTACGCGATAACTTCCTACGTGTTACATTAGTCTCGTGTGAGCTGTTCGTGCCTCTTACAGATTCGTTTGGGCATTGTTTTGGATTTTCACCCTCTAAAGTGATGTTTTAAGCCTAATTTTAAATTTTGCAAATTATCCTCGCATTCTCAACACGATACTCCCGTGACTACGAGGTAAGTCCCTACGTGTTATGT
The DNA here is from genome assembly GCA_949130495.1 of Sambucus nigra. NCBI lineage: Eukaryota > Viridiplantae > Streptophyta > Magnoliopsida > Dipsacales > Adoxaceae > Sambucus > Sambucus nigra. The sequence continues at coordinate 236,613,167 of OX422220.1, read as the reverse complement.
TGGTCCCGTGGGAGGTGTTCGTGCCTCATACGGGGCCGTTTACGAGTTGTTTTGGATATTCGCCCTCTAACGGCATATTTTTAAGCCTATGTCTAGATTTTTGTAAATTATCGTTCTATTCTCGAAACCAGAGTCTCGTGACTATGCTGTAAGTTCCTACGTGTTACATTGGTCTCGTGGGATGTGTTCCTGCCTCTTACACGGTCATTTGGGTGTTGTTTTGGATTTCCACCCTCTAAATTCATGTTTTAAACCTAAGTCTAAATTTTGCAAATTATCCTCGTATTCTCAACCCGAGAGTCCCGTGGCTACGAGGTCAGTCCCTTCATGTTACGTTGGTCCTGTGGGAGGTGTTCGTACTTCTTATGGGGCCGTTTAGGGACTATTTTTTGTTTTCACTCTCTAGCGGCATATTTTTAAGCCTAAGTCTAGATTTTTTCAAATTATCGTCGTATTCTCGAAACGACAGTCTCGTGACTATGATGTAAGTTCCTACGTGTTACATTGGTCTCGTGTGAGGTGTTTGTGCCTCTTACGGAGACATTTTGGCATTATTTTGAATTTTTACCCTCTAAAGTCATGTTTTAATCCTAAGTCTAAATTTTACAAATTATCCTCGTATTCTCAACCCAAGAGTCTAGTGGCTACGAGTCAGGTTCCTACGTGTTACGTTGGTTCCGTGGGAGGTGTTCGTGCGTCTTATGGGGCTGCTTTGGGTTTTCACCCACTAACGGCATATTTTTAAGCCTAAGTCTAGATTTTTACAAATTATCGTTGTATTCTCAAAACGAGAGTCTCGTGACTACGCACTAAGTTCCTACGTGTTTTAAGCCTAAGCCTAAGTTTGGTGATATTTTGAGTTTTCTCCCTCTAACGGCATGTTTTCTCCCTCTTGCAGGGTCGTTTGGGTATTGTTTTGGGTTTACACCCTCTAACGGCATATATTTAATCAATTTCAAACATTTAGTAATTTTGGAAAATTTCGACATAGTTTCTATTTTTTATTCATTAAATCCACCCATTTTAACATTTAAAATAAACTCAATAGCAAAAGCAAATTCCAAAACCAAACCACTAACAAAGCCCTTCCACCAATTTAACTAACTAAGCTCATAAACTAAGCCATTTTACGTTTAGCTACTTTTTGCCGCTATTTCAGGCCATTTTGCTATTTAATACGATAATTTTTTAAAGAGAGTTTGAGACTTTGAGACTAATCAGATTTCATTTGCATTTTGACAGCCACCTGATGAACTCTCCACGCCATGACTTCTCAAAAGTGTCTCCTTTTGGTCCAATAATATCTACAAATCCTCAAATCTTTTATTCTGGGCGGCGTTTAGTTCTTCATGAGACGATATCTTATCTTTCAAGTTTCTCAGCTATTCATTATGAGACTGTGACTGTGTAATGAGTGTTGAAGTGTCAGAGGAGGGCTTTAGCCTGACACCAAATTCGCTCAAATATCCTGACTTCTTCCTAAGCACATCAATTGATATCTCCTCCTGTGATAACTGAACTTCATCGGGCTCCTTCGATCTCGTATCTAGCTTTAGAAATTCGTCCTAACATTTTAAAAAAAAGTAAAAAATATATATGAGGGAAGTTGTTTTTTTCATTAAACTAATGTTAGACAAACAAATAATATGAAGACAAAAAGACTTATGTTAGAAGGTTTGTTTTATAAAATACCAAAACGGATAAAAGGGGGAAAGAACTGGAACATACATGTGTATCCTTGCACTTATCATTCATCCAATCATCCTTTCTCTTACTCCAATGAGATGTCTTGAAGAATTTCACGATGCCAGGTTTCACATCGATTTCATGCTCCTGAATTCAAAATCAATACGTGTCAGAATGTAACCATACAATTTAGAAATTAATAAATGCATCACCTGGATTGACATCGCGGCTACAAATGATCGTGATCTGCATGCATGATTCCAAGGCAAATATGCCACAAACTTTACATGACTTTTCATCTTGATCACTAAAAATTTTTTCGGCGTTTATAACACTCTACTTTCATTTTATTGTCATATTAATACTGTTAGCTATCAGTAACAGTGTGATGATGTGTCATCCAGATGTACAAATGATGTGTCATCATGTAGGCTAAAACTTAAAAAATAATTAATTTGATCTCATTTTCCATCCATGTAAGCTAACACATTAAAAACAAAAATAAAAAGGGGATCTTCCTATTAAGTCCTATTTATATGGGACCTTTCCTAATAGGTCCCATCACAATATTTTTTCCTTAATAGGTCCTATTTGTACATATAGTGAATATTCACTATATATTTACAAATAGGACCTATTGGAACAAATATCTTTTTTCATGGGACCTGATGCAGCAAAATAAAATCTTAGGACCTATTGAACTTCATACTTATTGAACAAGACTAATTGGTTAAAAACCCAAATAAAAATCATATACCAAAACCTATCACACCAGCACATACCAACCACCACCGTAACAAAATAACCCATAACCCTAAATCGATTTTCAAAATCCATTTTATCAAATCCCTAAATCCAAGTGAAAACCTATTTCATTAAATCCCATAACGTTGAATCGATTTTCAAACCCATTTCAAAATCGATTCAAATCCCACAACAGTAAATCAATTTTGAAACCCATTTCATCAAATCGATTAATTCGATTGAATCGTACACAAAGACAAACCGATACAATCATCTACAAAAAACTATTTTAATTTTGATGGTCGGTTTTGTAGATGGCTCGATTTTGATGGTGGGCGTGTAAATGATGATGGTGGTCGATTCCAAGGTGGTTTGCAGATATTACTAACAATTTCAGAACTAAAAATTGCAGATATTTCTAACAATTCGCAAGGCAAATGAGGATGGTGTTGGGTTTGCAGATATTTCTAACAATTCCAGAACTAAAAATGAATTAAAAAGAAAAAAGAAAAAAGAAAAAAACTTTCGCTGTTCAAACTACGGTCTAAAACTCCCGGCCAAAGAGGGGGCCGAAGACGACGGATGCCGGAGCAGAGAGAGAGGGCCGACAGGCCGATGTCGAAGTAGAGAGATAGGGCCGACGGGCCGATGCCAGAGAAGAGAGAGAGGGCTGACGGGTGAGTTGGGTGAGGGGAGAGATAAGAGAGAAGAGATCGGGGGAGAGGAGAGAGAAGAGTTTTTTGTTGGGGGGGGTAGGGCTTTTTTTCTTAGCGGGAGAGTTAGGAGGTTTTTGTGGAGGGAATGATATTTTGGCTCGAAAAAAAGGGGGGGAGATAAATTTTTGATTTTTTTTTAAATTAAATTAAAAAACATATCGCGACATGTATATGATGAAGCTGAAGGTGTGTAGCATTTCGCGACACGAAACTCCTATCGCCAAATGTGAGTGATATTTTCGTGACATACGACACATGTCGCCGAAAGTAGGAGACTAAAATCGCGTCATCAATCGAATGTCGTTGAATGAAAATGACATTTGGGGGAAATTTTAGTAGGGAGCCCGCTAAAATAACAACTTTTCGCGACACAGAATCTATATATGTCGCCAAAAATATACCTTTTGGCAACACGAAAACACTGATGTCGCTAAAACATGTCGCGAATCATGTTTTTTCTTGTAGTGATGATTCCCCAGGGCTCTGTTTGAGTAGTACTAATCATGGAGGATAACCTCTAATTCTTCATTGTACTTGTACTATCATATGAATTCACGAGCATCATCTTCCCAACTGTAGATCCTGGACTCCTCGAGAGATAAGAACTAGCGTAGAGAACTATCTTTCAAAGTCTGTTGGAACATTTGGGTCATTATTTCCTCGAAGGTACCTAGGAGAGTCACGGGTCGGTGGTAACTTCGGAGATGAACAATTGGGGGTCGACTACTCTCGAACTTCTCGATGTTGGGCATCTTAAATTTTTCCAATAGCCTTGCTTTAGGATAAAGAGACATATGGGTGTAATACATGTAGTTCCCAGAGATTCTGACTTTCTTGAACCTCTTGGTCAACATCTTGAGGTCTTCCATGACCTTATTTAATTCTTCCTCCTTCAGATCAACAATTATGGGTAGGTTAGCCCCTGGCTGGCAATGGCCCATTAGTAGGAGGAGCACGTGGAGCGTGCTAATATTCCTCAAGAACCCAAATAGGCTCGGGTGCGGGCGAACCCATAGTGTAAGGGAAGAGGACCTCAGGCTCTTTGGGAATAGGGGCCTGATTTCATTGTATCTCATGAACCTTGGTTTGAAGGTTGTAAATCTTGGCAGCCAGTTGGGCTAGGACTGTCACCAAATTTAACTCCACATTCGGTACTTGGTCTGTGTTCTCCATAGAAAGCGGATGAAGATGAATTTCAAAATCGGAGGAAGTAGTGAGGGAACTAACGGAGCCTTGGCTATTCAATGAAAGACTGAAGCCTATAGGGAGCTAGGCCAAGGGTCAGGTATGTGGTCAACCCGAGAAGGAGAAAAATTCGAATTTATTTTTGAAAGAGAAGGGGGAAAACTGTTATTATGGAAAAGGGAGGAAAATATTTTTGACATTTGTTTGGAAAAGAGGAGGACAAAATGTTTTTGGGTAAAACGGAGGAGGAAAAATAATTTTGGTAAAAGAAGAAAAACCGCTTTTGGTGTTTTTGATAAAATAGGAAAAAATATTTTTGACACTTTTGGAAAAGAAAGAGGGAAAATGACAGAAGGGTCTCAGTAAGATTATTATTATGTTTATTATGTTCTCACTTGTATTAGTTCTACCTAAATGCCAAAAGAAATGTCAGAGGGACCCGAACCTGGGAAAATTGGGTTTGAAAAAAAATGTGAAAACAAGGTTGGACTTATTGCCAAGCTCATGGACAGGGTCTCTTTTTTAAAATAGATGAAATTGTGCAAAAAGTCAGATGGCATGCCGACCCGTCATTTCGACAGAGTTTCGGGTAAAAATTGACAAACTAAATATGAGTGCCCTAGGTTTGACGCCTATATGAAGAAATGCAGTTGTTGGATTAACTGGAAGGGTTTCCCCCTTGGGCACGACTTCCACTATATACATCTTGCTTTTGAAGGCAATCAGTACGTGTGGACAAGCCATTTGATATACTTGAGTGTACGTGAATTGCCTCACTATATACCTCGTGGGAATAGTATGTGTGAGAGAGGATTTGATATACTCGACGTATGTGACCTCCCTTCATGACTTCGATCAAGTTGTACGATGCGAGGGGAACCATTAGATATAAGTCGAAGGTACTTGGCCAATGGAAAGTGAGAGTCATATCACTTAGGCTAACTGCGACCTTTCGGACCAGCGCCCATTTTGAAGTGACCCCTAGTTACGGGATAAAATTTGGTCAATAGTCATGCTCTTTGGTGATGTAATATGCAAAATCCATGATTCTTGATTAGCATATTATTGAGAGAGTATCTTTATATGGCATGATGAGCATTATACTAAACAGGGGAGAATGCATAAGTATAAAACATAAATCTAACATGGAGCATGAATATTACACTAAGCATGGATATGTGAGAGTGAGTGATGTGTAGCTATCTACAAGGGAGTGTGTGGTAGTGAACCTAAGCACCAATCAACTACAAGTGGTGTGTGATGAGTGTGAGTGAGCATGGATAGATACAATTGTGATAAGTGGAGATGTGTGTTAGTGACACCTAAGTATAGATATTCTAAGTGGTGTGTGCAACATGTGGATATAAGTAGTCCTACGTGCGCATAGTGTGAAGTATACATGGAGAGTATCTACAAGTGTGTGAGTGAGTAGTGATATAAACATGGGGTATATATGTGCAAGAAATAATAGAGTAAAAAAAAGTAGCATACAGGTAGGTGCATACGCACACAAGTAGTAAGAAAAACAAAAAATCAATACAAAGAGAGTCTAGCCCTCTTCTGAAAATTCTCCCCAACGGAGTCGCCACTGTCCCCATCCCGAGTCATCTTCCCTCTCTCCTCCCAAATGATGGGGGGAAAATGGGGGTAAAAATATCTCACGCCCTATCTGATCTTAAGAACGCTTCGATCGTCGTAGGTGTGGGGCGAATGTAAAGATATGGATTCCCTATCCTATTTCGTATAAAATAAGCAAAAAAATATGTCCCTGCCTCAAGATAACGGCATTAAATACAAACCGATGCTTACGAAACCAATAGTTCAAAGGTTTGGGGGCTAAGTTACATAATGGGAAGGTGTTAGGAACACCTCCCGCCCTTTCAGTCTCTCATAGGTTTGTGTTACTGTTTTCCTTTATTTCTTTGTGAAGTGTGTGTGCGTGTATATATGTAAATGGATATCATAATCTTTCCCAACTCATACCATGGAGGAAACAGAGTGAGGTCATCCATAAGAGTGTTCCCAAAATAATATTAAAAATATGATTTATGCGTTTATCGCGATATTGATCGTTATAATGAAACGATAATATATGTTGGATAAAATAATAAAAAGGAACACAAACATAATATGTCGAAATGCCTACGTAGCCTATAAAGGCATCAAAGTCCACATAGTTCGCATGCGACATACGGGTGGGATTTATCCCATATATTTGTAGGGTAAAGTGGTGCCGATAGGCATGGTCCCAACCCTTCTTATCGGTAGGTAACCCTAGATGCACTGCCAATAGGTAAGGAAACGGACTGCCAATCTACAGTCTCGTGCAGATTGTTTTGGAAAAACGGTCGTAGAACGCAATTCATTGATCCAAATTACGCACGGGGCACACCATTAGAAAGTTAATTCGCAGACCTCTAAGAATCCCTTGGGACTCTCCCGGGTTAACCACGAAATTGGGTCTGGACCTCAAACAAACCTTAACTAAAAAAGCCCAAAACTACATCCAAATAGCTTTAAGTCTACCCAAGTCATATATTATCGCGTGGGCCATAAAATCCAACCTTTTACACTTCCCCAAAGTCACCCAAATTATTTTGTCAACGTAATTATTTTTGTTCGTTAAATAATTATTATTATATTGATATACTTTAATTCCAACCAACTAACAAACAATACCATCATTTTAGTGATGTCATTAGTCACTGTAGACAATTACACACAATTATAATTTATTTAATTTACTTCTAAGTTTGAAATAATACTCCTAAGTTTGAAATAATACTCCTAACCTAATACATTTGAGATAGCATTCTCCATTCCTCTCTCTCTCTCTCTCTCTCTCTCTCTCTCTCTCTCTCTCTCTATGTGTGTGTGTGTGTGTGTAAATGTAGAAAAATTTGACATGACACCAAGTTATCAGTTAATTGGTCGAAGCTTATCAGGATTGAGTTGATAGGATAAACCAACTAAAAATGAATTAAAATTCTTAAATTTGTAATTAGATAAAAAAAAAATTAGTGTGATATCATGATGTTTGACCATTTAAGACCTGATAAGAGTGATATAATCATTAAGGCTATTTTAGGCAATTAATAATAAATTTGGTGGTACATGCATTATTTTAGAGAGTCCCTAAAACTCTAATCTTAACTATATATTAGACTGAATTTGATGGGCCTCACCATAATTCTTTTAACTCCTCTTACATAATTCCTCTCTGATATGTCACGAATATTGCGTATTTGTGTCTGTTATCTTTATGCATTCTAGAAAATTTGTGTTCCTTAGGCCTGTATTTATGCTCGTTAACTTGAAAACCTCTATTTTGTATGTTCATATGCTTTGCGAGGTATAATTGAGATTTTGTAGGTATTGGAATGCTTAATGTGTGCATTGGTTGCTTTTTGAGGAAATTCCATCGTTTGACTCAACTTCAAGGGAATTTTAGTCATTTCACACTTCATCTCTAGCTCAGTAGAATTCCACAAAAGTGTATTTCATTGATTTAGGTTTGTGTGGCTGTAAACGATACGCCGTTTCGAGTTCGGATGAAGAATCTAGAGCCAAATTCGTAGAGAAACTTTTCTCCCATGTGATGACCAAACTTCCTAAGAAAACAATGGAACGATCGACCGTCCCTAAGCCCCCAGTCAATCTTCATTTTATAATTTCGCCTACGAACAAGATAGGGGAATTCAAACCTGACCCGCGGATAACCAACCTCCTGACCGTGATCAACCGGGTCCTACAGTTTTTCGGCCCTTGTTTCTTTTTTATTTCTTTTTCTTTTATTTTCTTTTCCACTTACTATAAATGCAAAGGTTTGTTGTGTTTGTAAGAGACTTCATTTTAGTTTAGTTTTAGGGTTTCATTTGAGGAGCTTCCCTCTCCTATCCTCTTGGGATTTGTACTCACTTATGTAAGTATATTTTACTATTCATTGTCTTTTTTCTTTAATTTAAGTTGTATTTCCTTTACTTCATGCTTTGTTCTTCAGTTACTTGCCTTGTATTTAGTTTTTGTTGGCTAATCAGTCATATTTATTAACTATGTTTATTTCTTTCTTTAATTATGTCTAGTAGCTAATTTAAGGGTTGGGATCATATTTTAACCATTAATGGGTCTTGAACTTTGAAATCTAGGTTTTGGGTCAAAACGCATTTAATTGAAACCTTGTGTCTCAAAGTTGGAATATTAGGTATTTAACTTTCTCTGTCTCGCAAGGTTAGTGTTTATAGAAATATTGCAAAATTAATCCACGTGTGATCATTTTCGATTAAATGTTTAATCTTTCATTGTCGAATTAATTTTCTTCATGTATTATGTTCATAATTAATTGAATATGCTCGGTTAGACATTTTCGAACCGAAATCCTCTTTATGCATTGTTTAGCCCATGACGGGGTTGTAACCCTAATACCATCTTATTGTTCCTTTTTAGTTTTATTCCTATTTTCCCCAATTTCCCCTTTTAAACAATCATCACCTTTCACACTTTTATTTTAGAAGTAATAACATTTGTCAAACATTCCCTATGGATTTTCGATACCCGAACTGGTCGTTATACTCTCATAAAAAGTGTAGTTAGAGTTTAGGTTTTTTGCATTATGGTCAAAAACCGATAATATTCTTCCCATTTGTTGTTTAGTTCCATTGATTTGATCACTAGTTATTCACTAAGCATACCTTGTTTTAAAAAAATTAAAAATTTCAGAAATATTTTCTTTCTTTTTTAATCCTTTGTTGGGCATTTTTCCCTTGTTTTAAACGATAAATTTTAATAAATATCCGATCCAATAGACAGCTTAATGATGCGTGTCCTCGATTTTAAAAATTATTAGACTTTAGTCCTCAAATCATTAATATTATGAATAACTTCATGAATTAAACTTTAATCCCATAAACACATGCGCTTTCCTTATTTCAATGATTTGGTTTAAGGTGTTTATAACTCAGTAATCTTTTATTGCATTATATATACTTACACCATGTGAGCTTTGAAATTTCCTTCATTTGTGAGTGTTATACACTACTCTTTACTCCTTGAAAATGTTGAATCCGTCGGTAATCTCACTATTCTTTTATTTAATCATTCATTAATTGAGTTCATTTATGAAATGTGTTTCTTGAGCATAATTTTCAAAGTTTATTTTGGCTCGAGAATTACATAAACTTTAGAAAATTATCATAGGCCATCTTTGTTATATCACCCATATTGACCTTGACCTGGCCTTATATATTTCCCTAGTCAACCCCTTTGAGCCTTAATATAGCCTTTCGTTTCATTACCCAAAAATCCCACAACTAACTCCATATTGGAGTTAATAACCATACATATTACCTTCCATACATTTGTTTGGAATGTTACTTGGGATTGCATGATGTTATTGTTATGTAGTTGAAATTAAGCATGTGAGAGTGAGAAAAGTGAAGAAAAGAAATAAGTGGGAAAAAAAAGTGAAAAAAAAAAAGAAAAATAAGAGGAAAAAAAAAAGAAAGAGAAAGTTTTTGCCTAAACATCTCCATTATCCCTAGTTTTCATCCCCGAATACCTTTGAATCCGTGAATTATCCCTTCCTTTCCTACCCTCAACCCCAAGCCTACATTGCAACCCTATAAAGTCCTATATGATCCTAGAGTGAATTCAATTTAAAAGTTTAAATAGTTTTGATAATCTGTGAAAATACATTTTGCCTCCTTTAATAACAGTATCTTTCATTGAGATTATTTTATTTTTACATATAGCGTTCTTCATTAATGACATGTGTGCGGCCTAGTTTTCATTTACATTTGCTCTTTATGTCCGAATGTCCCCTGTATTACCTCCCATTCATAGTGATTTCATTTGTTAAGTGTATACACCGGTGAGGATTGACATATATGCATACTTTAATGTTTATTATCCGGTTTATAAAAGTTTTGTCAAATTTTACCTTGCAAATGCTAGTGCTTCCACTTTTAAAGTTTCGATTATGCGAATTTCATTCCATAATGTTAATAATACGACATTTTGTGTGAATTCATTTACTTTACTAATAATGTGTTTGAAATCTTAATCGTTATTGTTGAGCTTGTTGCATGTTTGTTGGTAATATCTTTTGAGGAAACTATGACGTTTGTGGATTTCCATCCCTGAAAACCCTCACGAGACAACACCCCTCCACTAGGGTAACCAAGGGGTTTAACAACTTATTAAATCTGCTAAATGAAATCGTGTTGCCTACAAAAGTGGAATTTATATTTTAATGCATTTATACTTTTTGTACCGCCTTCTATTGGACTGACTTTATTTTGTTTCATTACTAGGGACAAGCAATGTTTAAGTTAGGGGGTGTGATATGTCATGAATATTGCGTATTTGTGCCCATTATCTTTATGCATTCTATAACTTTTTTATTTCTTATGCCTATAATTATGCTTGTTAAATAGGCAACCTCTATTTTGAATGTTTATATGCTTTCCAAGGTATAATTGAGCTTTTGTAGGCATTGGAATGCTTAACGTGTGAATTGGTTGCTTTTTGAGGAAGTTTTGTTTGTTGACTCAACTTTAAGTGAATTTTAGTCATTTCATACTTCATCTCTGGCTCAGTGTAATTCCACAGAACGTAGTTCGTTGAGTTAGCTTCGCGTGGGCGTCGAACGATGATATTAGAACCAAATCCATAAAGAACCTTTTCTCCCATGTGATGACCAAACTCCTTATGAAAACAGAGGACCAGTTAACCAGATATGAGCCCTCGATCAACCGGCATTTGTAAATTTTGCCTACGAACAAGATAGGGGACTTCAAACCTGATCCGTGATTAATCGCCCCATGGTCGCGGTCGACCGGGTCTTATTATTTTCCGACGCTTGTTTCTTTTTTCTTTCTTTTTCTTTTATTTTATTTTCCACTTAATATATAAACAAAGTTTAGTTGTATTTGTAAGAGATCTTTTATATCTTAATTTTAGTTTAGTTTTAGGGCTTCATTTGGGGAGCTTCCCTCTCCTCACCTCTATGGGCTTGTACCCATTTATGTAAGTGTATTTTACTATTTATTGTTTCTTTGTTTAATTTAAGTTGTATTTCTTTTATTTAATGCTTTGTTCTTCCTTTACTTGCTTACTATTTAGTTTTTGTTGATTAATTAGTTGTTTTATTTATTAACTAGGTTTATTTCTTGCTTTAATTATGACTAGTAGATAGTTTTTTAGGGGTTGGGGTCATATTTTTGCCATTAATGGGTCTCGAGCTTTAAAATCTAGGTTTTGGGTCAAAACACATTTAATTAAAACCTCGTGTATTAAAGTTGAAATATTAAGCGTTTAACATTCCTTGTCACGCAACGTTAGTGTTTAAAGCGATATTGTGAAATTAATCCATATGTGACCATTTTCGATTAAATGCTTAATCTTTCAATGTCGAATTAATTTTCTTCATGTTTGACATTTATAATTAATTGAATATGCTTAGTTAAATGTTTTCGACCCGAAATTATTTTTACGCATTGTTTAGCCCACAATGGGGATGTGACCCTAATTCCGTTGTATTGTTCTTGTCTAGTTTTATTTATCTTTTTCATCGTTTTACCTTTTTAAACCATCATCACCTTTTATACTTTTATTTTAGAAGTAATAAATCACTAAAAGTCTGTCAAACATTCCCTGTGAATTTTCAATACCCGAACTGGCTGCTATAATCCATTTAAGTTTAGTTTTTTTTCTTTATAATAGGAATATGATAACAACGATTGGCGTATCTACCCGGACGCTCGGTTTTCTCCAAACCACTCTCATTCTCATTACACCCTTCATTCCCATTTTCCATTAGCACGAAAGAGATATGAGAGAAACAATATAAGTGAGCTATGTTTTGTACCATTTGGGTGTATTTTGGCCTCTCTTTTCATATGTTCATGCAAATCACAACTAATCTCTTAAAAGGATGTGTGCGTTAGATCTGTAAGTTTTCTTATCCTCATTTGACTTTGTGTTAATATTAGGTACGTTCTTATTCTTTAGATTGATTCTATTGCACCGCTGACATGTTCTTTTTTGAGTTATTTTAGGGTTTGGATCCCATTAATTATTTGTTATTGAGTCAAATCCCTGTAATTTTTTATTCTCGAGATATGACTCCAATTTCGATGGATTCCGTTAGTTTACCATTAATTAACTCATTTTTAGTCCTAAAGTGTCAAACATGACCCTCAATTTTTGCCTAACTGCCACGTGTTATTACACCCACCCACCCACCCCCTCACACACACACACACACTGTGGGGGGGGGGGGGGGGGGGGGTTCTCCAACACACTTCAAAGAGGCGGCCAAAAAATGAACCATTTTTTAGAAATAGCAAAAATATTTATTTTGAGATGATTTTTTTGTACGATAATTAAACATTTTAATGAACTTACCAAAAAATAAACTCATAATGATTTTTTTTGTTATTTTAAAAAAATTGGTCGAATGCTTTGATGATGCGAGAAATCGTCCATAAGACGATCGCATACCAGCAAGTCAAGAGTAATGTGTGTAATAAACGAGTAAAGCAAGTAAGGAGACATGAACACAAGATATAGAGTGGTTCGGCTATAAAAATGAGCCTACGTCCACTTTGGTGCTCTGTTCTCATTATATGCGTGGCATTGTACAGTATAATCATGCCTAAAGAGGCGTACAAGTATGAGAATAAAGGAGAGTACATGATGACTGATGATTTCGGTGTGCCGGAGAGGTGGCCGTGATGGGGATGAACAACCCCCAAGTTGTGTACTGAGGCTGTGTAGAGAGAATCGGTACTGTAGAACCTGCCCCGGGTGTGTGTGGAATCGATCTCCCTGCTTTTGAGGTGTGGTCATCTATTTACAAGAGATATGCCCACGTGAAATGAGCACGTGAAGTGCATAAAGTCGGGAGTTGTAATGGAGAGGGATACGGCCTATAAGGCAAAGGTGCCACACCCCGTACTGGTCGGATCCGCGGCATGTTGATGGGGGCCGCGCCCCATGATGAGGAAGGTGGCGCCCTGTGATGAGGAGAGTCGCGCGCCCTGTATTTGGTTGAGCCGCATCTCGAGTTCAGCTAGGGGTTGAGATGGGCCGCGACATGTAGCCTGTGCAGTGCATAATACCTTCCGCGGTAGGGTGCTATATTTGTACTATCATGCATGTCAATTTTTAAGTTGCTAATCCGAGGACATATTTTGACCTTCTGGAGCTCGTATGGCACGATGACTGATGGAGATTCCAATAGCAGGTGACATCACAAGGCTCCTTGATCATAATGCAATCTGCAGTTTTCCAGGTATACTAGGCAGTAAAGATTGCATACATTGGCATGGGCAAAACAATCCAATAACATAGCACACTCAATATAGTTGACATAAGTAATCACCCTCTATAATACTCAAGGCGGTCGCCTCGTATGAATTATGGATTTGGAAGTCTTTGTTTGGTATGTCCGACTCTTGCAATGATTTGAATGTCTTGCACCACTCCAATGGCTTCCAAGAATTACGTAATAGGATTGTAACTCCCATTAATACTTAACTAATGCAAATTCATATGACAGGGGTACTACCTTACATATGGGATATACCGACCTTACACTTTAATCATTAATACTTTCATGACGCAATAAGGGGTGTCGCAAAATCATAAATTATTTTCTAGATACCAGGATGCATGCTAAAAATCTATTGAATATGATTATTGCCAATGAACGTGAAGACTTTCCATGGAAAAATGAATACGAAAAAAGTGAGGTAATGCCTGAAATACTCACGGGCCAAACTAATTTCTACAACTACATGGGACACTCAGATGAGAAATAAAACTAAACATCGGCAGTTACGAGATTATTTTGGTGGAGAACATTTGGAACAATAGCGGAAATGAAGTGGTGGGTGAATTAATTTCAAGAATATGAGTAATTGTGCATGTTAGAATGTAATATCATTTGTGTTTTTCATTAGTCGTAGTGGGAGGCTACAATACCCGTATGCTTGTACTTTCACAATTACCTCAGTTATAATAAATATTTCCATAAGTATAATTATTTTTAAATATCTAAGAGAAATTAATCATAAATATTATTAAAAACTAGTTATGTTCGAAAAAGAGACATAGTATTATGATAAGTAACTTTCTGCGTATATGGTCATTATCTTCAAAGGCCACTCTTAAAATTCTCTTAAGTACATACAAAACTTGTCTAAAAATAACTCGTATTGCGGTAAGTACGGGTATCAATCCAACTTCCAAGGTGAAACAATTAATGTAAAAACTGGCCATTTCAATTTTTTTATGAAAATCTCTTTTTTTATTTATTTATTTTTAAAAAAAAATCAAGGGAGAATTAACTGATAAATGCTAAAAATTATGAAATGACTAAATGAGAAAAAAGAATGTGCAACCGAGTGTGAAATAATGTGAGAAAATCAAGAGATGGAATTATACTGCACAATCAATTATTTTAATTTCACAATTTATTAATGTGAAATATTTCTAGATAATATTATATCTATAATCTAACTCTCGTTAAAAATATATATTTAATAAAATCTATTTTAGAAAATTCATTTAAAAATATCACACAATGAAAAAGTAAGAATCATATTATTTTCCAAAAATTACCCGTTAGGATCAATTTAATGAAAATAATATCAATCCTCAAATTTCAACACCGAATTAATATTCAAATTTCGAAAAAACCTATCACTAGTTCGATTCCTAAATTCAAACATTAATTTGTTCAATTAATTTACTAACTCTCGTTACATAAATTAATTGGTGACAATTAAAAATAAATTTTCATAGAATTTATTAATTAAACTAACATCATTCGCATTGCATCCCACCCCTTGAATGGGGTGTTTAGCCAAACATTCTCATGTGTGCATAAACAGCCATAAAAAAATATGTCAAGAAGGAAATAAATTCAAAAGAGAATGTAGAAATACAAAACGCAATTTTTTTCACAAATTTGTCTTGAAATGCGTCTTGATATGCGTCCAACTTCTTCATAATTTTCAACAATGGATTACAAAAAGAAGACTAAAAACTAAACCTAAAAATTATTCTAAAGCTAAACTAATTTTTTTTTTGTATTTTTCTGAATTTTTTTTCATGACCCTAAACTGTACATAATATACACAATGTTGTCTCTCTCTTGCTTCTCTCCTTTTTTCTGTATCTGGGAATCTCCCATAACTTGAGCTCTTCCCTCTTTAAATAATATACAACGATTTGTTTTCTTGAAAATTTTGTGGGATCTCATTTATTTGGCTAAGGATTAGTTCCGATATTTTGGGGATTTTGGCTTGGAATTGGTTTTGATTTGGTTCTTGGACAGGAAATGGGCTATAATGGGTTTCTATGGCTTGGAGGTAGAAGCAAGTGGGTGTCGAATTTATCGTCGGGGCAGGTTCGGTTTGGGCGGAACGGCGATGGGTCGATTTGGTAGGGATCGAGACTTGGGTGGTTGGGAATCGGGTCTGGGGCGTCGGATTTCGGTTGGTATTGCCGCGGGTTATGGGTTTTGGTTGGGGACGGGTCGGTCTCGGGTATAAAGGCTGGCAGGTGGGTCTTGGGTTCAGTTGGAATGGAGGGCATAGCAGCAGGTGGGGGCTAGCTCAATCCGAGTTCGGATTTGGTTGGAAGATGGCTACGGGTCGTGGATTGCTGGGTCGTGGGTCAAGTGGTTGGGAATGGGCTAGTGTGGCCAAAAATGGGTTTCGGCTATGGCTGGTTCTGTTGGAGGTGGCTGGTAAAATGGAGGGATAAGGTTGAGGGGTATGATTTCGGGTATAGAGGTAGAAGGAGGTATTGGTGTAAGGGTTGGTGTTGGGTTTCTTGGTTAATGGAGGAAAGAGGAGAGAGAGTGTCGGTAAAAGTTGAAGATGATGAATAGTGATGGCGAGGGGGGATAAGGTGTGGTGTATGTTTAATGCGTGTGTTTAAGTTGTGACCCTGAAAAATGACACAACTAAAAAAAATATAAAACTAACAAAACTAAAAATCTAAAAATAAAATACTACTCTAAAAATAAAATAAAGAATAAAATAAAATAATGAAATTAAAAAGAAATAAAAATCTAGTAAACTAAAAACTAAAAATTGAAAATCAAAAAAATAAATGAAATGAAATCCTAAACACTAATCCTAATAAAATAAAATAAAAACAAAAAACTAATAAAAATAAAAATAAACATAAAATATAAAAATATGCAAATAAATTCTAAAAATCCTAAATAAATCCTAAAAATAGAATGGCTCAATAAAAATCTAAGAAAATCTAAAAAGGCACAAACTCAACACATAATGGGCTCGGGGTATGGACTGGGCTCGGTCTAGGCTTAGATTAGGGTTTCAGGACATCGAAACTCTTCTGGGCAAGCTCAATGGGACTTTACCTTCACGGTCTCTTTTGATTTCTTCGTTGCACTGTTTTAACCGCTTCTGTGTCGCAATTATACTGATTTTGCATTATTTGTACCGCAACTGCGTATTGACCTGAGAAAATAAATACGAACATAAGGCCATTTTTATTAAAAACGAGCGACAAAAATGCATCTATTCGGGGTGTAAATCATACACTTTTTGGTGATTATCACACCACCCTCAAACAGAACATTGCTAATCCTCGAGCAAAAATAGAGAGAAAACAGAGATCAGTATCCAAAAGTGTGCCACTTTCGCAGGCACTGGCGATTGCACTTAGCATGTGCAATGTGCCGTTAAACCTATAGGTTGCCCTACAGGAAGAGTGGTTTCTCGTGAAGGTTTGTAGTGAATGTACCCACAAAATTTGGAAATTTATTTAAATGCAGTATCTGAGTAGATGATAAAAACGCTATACATCCCAACTTAAAAGGACGTCAAGGAATACCGTATTAAACTATCAAAATAAGATATGAAATTATTTAATACCAAAAACGTAATCCTTCCTAAAACTCAGCGTGTGTTTGGGTAAAATAATCTTAAGTATCATTAGAGTAATTCCTAGATCGTCTTCATAGAATCAACGTTTTGACTTCAATTCTCACTAGATATATCTCTGTGAATCGAACTCTCTGAGTATTAGGTAAGTGTATCTCTCTAGTGTGTGAGGATGTGAGTAAATGTAAACAAATTCAAATGTCTCACACACTTTCATAGAAAATGACGGATACTTGGAAAAAAAAATTGATCTCATGAACAAATGCTAACCACTATATCGAGAATGTCGAGTTATTCACCGTATAGACTTCTCGTTTGTCCGAATACTTTACCAAGGGTAAAAATGGGTTTTATGAAAGGTATGAGGGGCAAATGAAGAAGATGAATGATGTGGTATTTTGAAAAGAGTGTGACACATTTTGATTGACTATTGTCTTCATCTTTTGAACTTATGGTCTCATCTTTCTTTTTCTTTTTTTTTTATTTTTCTTTCTTTCTTTTTCTTTGCCTTTTTTTCTACCTTTTTTTTATTGCGATACGTTCTTATTTTCATAACATAAATGAAGACAATTTACATTGATAGATTCAAACACTCTTTTCTCAAAAAATTGATGGTAGTGATGGAAAATGATATTTGGATGGTATCTGGGACATATATGGGTAAGGGTAATATGGAGTGTGATAAGGGAAAATGGTAAGTGTGTGGTAAAATTGGTTTAGTGATCGGGACAAACTACAAGACACATATTTTTCATAACTCGAAAGTAACGTCATTCTCAGTGATTAAGCCAAATTTGAAAAATAATGAGACCATGCAATGACTAAGTGCGGTATCCAAAGAAAGTTGAGTCAACTTGTGACTCAGAGATACGTAAAAACCCTCAAAAAGGTGAAACGCTCAAATCTCAGGGGTTTAAGTCGCAACTAGTGAACTTTTAGGTTTTCTTAAGAATATAGTTACTCTTCAACTTTTGATTGTAAATGTGATAGTGCAAATTGCCGAGTTTAGGAATTCATGGTGCAAGTACGCTTTTAATAGGTATTAATTAATTTAAGGTTAAAAGAGTAATTTTAGGTTCGAACACGGGTATTCCGATATTTCTAAAAGAGGGATGATAGACAAATCATGTCACAAAAATTTATTCTTAACTCCACAAAAAGTTAAAATGATTTGTTTCTGAAAATTTTCAAAAGAGATACGATTTTGATAAATTTTTCACCCCCAAACAAAAGAGAACATCGTCCTCGATGTTTAAAACTATATATAAAAAATTTAGAAGCACAATGGAGGAAAGATATTACCATAATGAACCGCTAATAAAAATGTACCGCATGGTGGAGAAGCTAAAACCTAAAGAACAGATGCAGCACAAATAAGTACAGGTCTATAAAGCATGTGAAAAGCATTGGGTGATGTTAAACACCACCCCCAAACAGGATAAGACTCATACTCAAAAACAATGAATGACGGAGTGCCTCCGGGTAGCGCTAAGTTTAACGTATTCAGCTAGACCGAACCTTTCTCACCCTAAAGATAAGAACTATGAAAATGTTGGGCGGCAAAAAAATTAGGTGATCAGAATCACCCCCAAACAAGACTGAAGCGTCAGTCTTGCGGGATAAAGGAGAAAATAGGTCAATGCACTGTATAGCAAAGTGCATCACTCGATGCAAAGCATCGGTGGACCATGGGTTGGTGGGTAGGAGGGTACATGGACGAAGGGTAAAGGTGAGGGTGTACAGGCACCGGTCACGGGCCTTATTGAACATAAATGTGAGGGCAACAAGGGCCCTGTAAGAATGGTGCTCCAATTGGATAGGGAGGCAAAATGGTTTAGCAATAATAATGCGATGGGCCTCAGAGAAAGTACACGACCGTTCTATAAATGGACGATGATAATGGTCGCACCGTGACACACCGGGGAGCGGTAACTGGAAAAAATCAACACCACGAGGAAGTGGTGTGCACAAAGGAACAAGCTCGGTGTCACGAAATATAAGAGTATAAAAAATACTCTCATAGATAGTGGTGTCGATGAAAAATGCACAAATGTGATCGTGGAGTACTAGGGTGGAGGGAGGAGGTAGGTGAGGACCTAAATACATAGATGGGAATAGGTGAGGTGCAATAACAAGTTCTGAATCAAGTGGTGGGGTGGTATGGACAATGTGTGGGTCGGATGGGACAAAGGGTGGGGGAAGAAGATCTAGCTCACTAGTAGGAGACACACACTCCTCATGAGGCACGAAGTGATCCTCAAGATCACTCGCGGGAGGAAGTGTGGAAATAAACGAGGGAGTGATCAACTTAGCCACCATTACGTCACCATCTGAGGTGGTTAAAGGGTCTAACTAGCCTTTAAAATCCGAGATAGATGAATCTACATCAATATTCGGCTCAAGGGGAGCCAAAAATGATGGGGTATGATCCATATCAAGAGAGGTAGGAATCATCTCTGATGCTATTTCGGGACATTGGTGAGCACTCGTAGCCGGAGGTAACCTAAAAGATAGGAGCATGTCAGAGACATATGCAATTAGGGCATAAGGTAAAAGCTCGGGCGTAATGAAGGATTCTATGGAAGGGGAAAGGCGAACCTCAATGTTGGGTTCGAGAGGATGGGGTGGTGTGGGATCAGTCTCACAGTCAATGGATATGTCAACACTATTGTCAAATTGGGTCCCGGACCACTGGGTGGTCTCAACTTCAAGATTCTCAGGAGGATAGGGTTGTTCTCACTCAAAATCCGTATCACAAGTCGACTCATCATCACTCCAAGTGGGGGAAACAATGGGTTGACTTGTGGTGGAATCCGACTCATTCATACACTCAAATTTATTTAACCGTTGTTCAAGCCTTTGAAGGGCTTCATTTTGAGAATTAAGAGTGGACGAGAACTTGTGCAAGAGGCGTTCGATAGAGGATGTGCAAGGTGGTGGAGAAGTGGTAGTGGGTGACGGTGGTGGGTGAGGTGGACACAACTCACTATAGACACTAGGATAGGGAGAATACTCATCGGAAGAGTGTGGAGCGGGGTCAAGTGCGTCATTAACGAGAGAAGCATCTCCGTGAGAGACCAAAGGGTGATCAGAATGAGGAACATAGTAAGGGGACTGATAGGTATGAGGTGCACGAGTGGAGATGACGACTGTTGGAAACCATAAGGATCCACAACATGGTGTCGGGATTCATATTGCATGTAAGGGTGATCAAGCCTCCGTGAATAGCTTGGGTACTCATACCCCTCGACATTAGATTTGTCGTGACAATACGACGAGGGTGGGTCCAAAACAATGCCATAGGGATACACATGTTCCAAGTTGGATTCAGATGGAGAAAACATAAATGGACACTCATGGGACAAGTTATCAATAAGAAAGTAGTGTGTGCACGGCAAAACATGGGATGGGTTGACACTCGTCACCGGAGGTGGTGGAGTAGGTTATGTGTGTGGACGCCAGATGAGTATCAACGGTAGGAGTTTGAGAGTTAAAGCCATGAATTAATGAATAGAGGTTCGAATCGGGCTTAACATCGAACCATGGGAAATGGCCAAAGTATTCCCGTAAAGGACGTTCGTCGACCATGAGGAGAGGAATATTTTTTTAGTTTTTTAAATATGTTTTGAAAGAAAAGAAATTTTTTTGTGATTTTTGAAAATAAGAAAAGGAAAATCTTTTTGGTATTTTGAAAAAAAAAGGAAGAAAATGTTTTTGTGAGTTTTGGAAATATTTTTTTAAAAAAGGAACATATTTTGGGGATTTTTCGAAAAATGGGATAAAATGGATGCTTGATTTGGACGAACAAACTAAAATTGACTACCTAAAGAATGGAATTGGACACACACGAGTCAAGAAAAAATCCTAACGAGCACGTAGCCAATTATTATCTTCAAAATTAATGAAAGGGGTAGTCAAATTTTAATTAAGTCCGCGGGTGGCAAAAATCACGAAATTTATCTTTATGATCGCCTGATGTAAAAATGTATTCCTATGGGGCTAGCTAGTTGATTGATTCTAAATTTAATGACAGCTAGGGTAGCACACAATGGATAAGCGATTGAGTCGGGTGATGAAATCCCTTCTCGTTTTAGTGACTGGGTCTAGGTCTTAGGTAAATTTATTCATCAAACCATCCAATTTAAGTGCGATACAGAAATAAAAAGCACATAGGAGCAAGTAGCACACGAAAATTGACTCGCTTGTAGGAGATTCGCGAGGGATATAAAAAAATTACCTCCCACGGCTTTTACACACGTGGGGTTAAGACCGCGTTGAGTCGACCGAGGGGGGATCTCGCCTATCTCAGTCGTCCTCGGGAGTCCTACGGACCCAAAGTAGAGAGGCTTCAAAATAATCACCTTGGACGCCCTCTCTCTACCTTGTCTGGTTTCCCTTTTCGCTTTTTGTTCTTTATTTTTATGGAATAATGATTACAAAAATAATATGGGGTCAAAATTCACCCAAATAAATACAAAGCTTCAAAAATCCTATAAAACCAGTCTAAGGAGGGAGGAGGAATAATAATTACAACTAAAAAAAATTACAAGTCTTCAATTTGTCACCGCGTCAAGAAAGCGACAACGGCGCCATTTGATAAGTAGCTTTTTGCATATATGGTCATTGTCTTCAAAAGCCACTCTCAAAATTTCCTTGAGTACCAAAAAACTTGTCTAAAAATAACTCATATTGCGATAAGTTTGGGTATCAATCCAACTTCCAAGGTGAAACAATTAATGTGAAAACCTGCAATTTCAATTCTTTTATGAATTTTTTATTTATTTATTTATTTTTAAAAATAATTTCAAGGGAGAATTGACTAATAAATGCTAAAAATTATGAAATGACTAAATAAGGAAAAAGAATGTGCAACCGAGTGTGAAATAATGTGAGAAGATCAAGAGATGGAATTACACTGCACAATCAATTATTTTAATTTCTCAATTTATTAATGTGAAATATTTTGAGATAATATTAAATCTATAATCTAACTCTCATTGAAATTATAAATTTAATAAAATCTTTTTTAGAAAATTCATTTAAAAATATCACACAATGAAAAATTAAGAATCATACTATTTTCAAAAAATTACCCGTTAGGATCAATTTAATGAAAACAATATCAATCCTCAAATTTCAACACCGAATTAATATTCAAATTTCAAAAAAACC
This sequence comes from Sambucus nigra, assembly GCA_949130495.1. Classification (NCBI taxonomy): domain Eukaryota; kingdom Viridiplantae; phylum Streptophyta; class Magnoliopsida; order Dipsacales; family Adoxaceae; genus Sambucus; species Sambucus nigra. The sequence continues at coordinate 236,590,738 of OX422220.1, read as the reverse complement.
TATCTCTAGTTTGATTACTAAATTCAAACATAAATTTGTTCAATTAATTTACTAACTCTCGTTACATAAATTAATTGGTGACAGTTAAAAATAAATTTTCCTAGAATTACAGCATTAATGAAATTCATTAATTAAACTAACATCATTCGCAGTGCATCCCACCCCTTGAACGGGGTGTTTAGCCAAACATTCTCACGTGTGTATAAACAACAATAAAAAATATGTCAAGAAGGAAATAAATTGAAAAAATAATGTAGAAATACAATACGCAATTTTTTTCACAAATTTATCTTGAAATTCGCCTTGACATGCGTCCAACTTCTTCACAATTTTCAGCACTTGATTACAAAAAGAAGACTAAAAACTAAACCTAAAAATTATTCTAAAGCTAAACTATTTTTTTTTTGTATTTTTTCTGATTTTTTTTTTTCATGACCCTAAACTGTACATAATATACTTAGTGTTGTCTCTCTCTTGTGTCTCTCATTTTTTCTATATCTGAGAGTCTCCCTTAACTTGAACTCCTTCCCTCTTTAAAAATACACAATGATTTGTTTTCTTGGAAGATTTTGTGGGATCTCATTTATTTGGCTAAGGATTAGTTCCGATTTTTTTTGGATTTTGGCTTGGAATTTGTTTTGATTTGGTTCTTGGACAGTAGATGGGCTATAATGGGTATCTATGGCTTGGAGGTAAAAGCAAGTGGGTTTTCTCGCCGGGACAGGTTCGATTTGGGAGAAACGGCGACGGGGCGATTTGGCAAGGGTCGAGACTTGGGTGGTTGGGACTCGGGTCTGGGGGCGTCGGATTTCAGTTGGTATTGCCACGGGTTATGGATTTTTGGTTGGGGACGGGTCGGTCTCGGATATAAAGGCTTCCAAGTGGGTCCCGGGTTCGGTTGTAATGGTGGGCATAGCAGCAGGTGGGGGCTGGCTCGATCCGAGTTCGGATTTGGTTGGAAGATGGTTATGGGTCGTGGATTGCTGGGTCGCGGGTCAAGTGGTTGGGAATGGGCTAGTGTGGCCAAAGATGGGTTTCGGTTATGGTTGGTTCTGTTGGAGGTGGCTGGTAATATGGAGGGATAAGGTTGAGTGGTTTGATTTCAGGTATAGAGGTAGAAGGAGGTATTGGTGTAAGGGTTGGTGGTCGGTTTCTTGGTTAATGGAGGAAAGAGGAGACAGAGTGTGGGTAAAAGTTAAAGATGATATATAGTGATGGTGTGGGGGGATAAGGTGTGGTGTATGTTTAAGTTGTGACCCTAAAAATAACACAACTAAAAAAAATATAAAACTAACAAAACTAAAAATCTAAAAATAAAATACTACTTTAAAAATAAAATAAAGACTCAAATAAAAAAATGAAATTAAAAAGAAATAAAAATAAAAATCTAGTAAACTAAAAACTAAAATCCTAAAAATGTAAAATCAAAAAAATAAAATAAATGAAATCCTAAAAACTAATCCTGATAAAATAAAATAAAAACTAAAAGCTAATAAAAATAAAAATAAAATATAAAATATAAAAATATGCAAATAAATTCTAAAAATCCTAAATAAATCCTAAAAATAAAACGACTCAAAATAAAAATCTAAGATAATCTAAAAAAGCACAAACTCAACACACACATCGGGCTCGGGGTATGGACTAGGCTCGGTCTAGGCTTAGGTTAGGGTTTCGGGACATCGAAACTCTTGTGGGCAAGCTCAATGGGACTCTGACTTCGCGATCTCTTTTGATTTCTTCGTTGCACTGTTTTAACCGCTTCTATGTTGCAATTGTACTGATTTAGCATTATTTGTACCGCAACTACATATGGACCTGAGAAATAAATAAATACGAACATAAGGCCATTTTTATTAAAAAAGAGCGACTTAAATGCATCTATTCGGGGTATAAATCATACACTTTTGGGTGCTTATCATATTACAATATGAAAACAACTCGAAATGAAAACAAATAGACGTAATAAAATTCCAATCCTAGTCACCATGGGTTAATCCACATGGACCCGACTCTTGTTTCGACGTCCCAACAGAGCTTGACTACAGAGTCGCAAAGGCAGCTTTGGTCATAACAACCATCGCATAAAGGCTAATGAACCTTTTAAGATGTAACTATTGTTTTACAACGTAATTTTTGGACATATCAACTTTGTGATGTATCACTGCTCTCATCCGAGATGAACCAACTAATCTTTTTTTTGTAAGCTGATTAACCCTCTTCATTTTTACGAACACATCCATTTGAGAATCGAATTTCATTCCACGACTCACCTTCCACTCTTTCTTGGTTTTAAACATTTCATTGAAACCTTCGCAATGCATAAGTACAACGATGTTAGAACTAAAGCTATCAGAATGTTCACATTGATGAGCACATTGTTTCCCCCTCTTTCGCCATGGGGGTCTGTACGGCACCTCCCGAACACTAGGACTTTCATCAGAGTTTAGAGGCATATGGTTGTCATTAGGATCGTTCCCCATTGTGTATAGCAAGTTAAATTTTCTCAAGTTTTTTAAAATTTGATGGGATTTATTGAACATGAATTATTTGATTGTTTCTGCTTTGTATGCCTCACGGACCTGTTGAATCTTCATCGATACATAATAATTTTTTAGTGATTAATGTCTAAAATTATAAATAAATCACATTGTTCATCTTCATTATACAAATGAAAAGTAAGTCAAGCTCACCACATGGTACTCTTGCGTGTCGCTCCTTGATTATTAAGTTGATGAAAAAGCTTTGCGACATATATCATTACACGTTGTAGAATCGTTACAGCGAAAATATTGCGACTTCTCAAATAAAATCTAATTTTAATTATTCCCTAATTTTAGTAGATGCATGTTTTAGGGTTTAACTAAAATTAGGAAAAAATTAAAATTGGATTTTATTTGGGAAGTCGCAATATTTTTGCTGTTGCGATTCTACAAATTGGTATCAGAGCCTGTTGCGCTAAGTTATTGTGTTTTGATCCTGATTTTGCACAAAAATGACTTTTGGTGGTTTTGATGATCTTCGATGTCAACTTTTTGAAAAAGTTAATTGGAAAATTTACACGAACTCTTGTTTTAAATCTTCTATTGAAAACAACTCTGAGAGATGTCCTTGTTGTGAGGGTGTTGATCACACGTTACATGATTGTACCACAAATTTAAAGAAGAAATTGAATAAATCGGCATCTCGTGTTTCTACCCTTAGTGATAGTGATTCGGAAGAAGAAGTCTTTTATGATTCTAGGCGAGAGCTTTCCACCCGTGTGATTAGTGATGATAGTGAGGGTGATGGGAGTGAGGGTGAAAGTGTAGATGAATGTGACTTGCAAACTGCTTTCAATGAACTTTATGCTGAATCTTTGAAAATGAAGAAAGAAAATTTGAAATTGAAAGAGTGTGCCTTAAAAAATAATGATGTTTTAGTTGAAGAACTTCGGGCATATGGGAAAATTTTGAGAGAGAAGTTAGAGTACGTCGAGGGTGAGAGAGATAGTCTTAGAGGGTTGATGGAGACTATGAAAAAGGAGCGTTTAGAGTTTGAGGATTCTAGACATGTACTTGAATCTAGGATAGAGGAACTTGAGGCGAAATTGAAAGATTCAAGTAAAGTGAAATTTGATTTGGAGTCTAGGTCTGAAAAACTTGATAAGATTTTAGGCACCGTCGAGATAAAAAAGGATATGGGTGGGATTGGTCTTGAAAAATATGTTGCACCCATTCCCACACATGTGAGAGAGCTTCCTAGGATTGTTAAAAAAGAGGCACCTAAGTTTGTTAGGAAAGAACCCCCTAGGAGCATCGTGAGAGAACCTCCTAGGATCATTAGGAGAGAGCACCACCTAGGAATCTAAGGAGAAGGCCACCTTTAGGTAACACTCACCGCCCGATTTACACTTGCACACATTGCGGTAGGCAAGGTCATCTAAGGCGTTTCTGCTATAAGCTTTTGAATGGACCTAAAAAATATAAAAAGAGAGAAGCACCGGTTCCCAAAACCCCCCACACTCCGTTACACATCAATTTGGGTCAGGAAATCGGATTTAGAGGTTTATGGTCTATTTGTTCATGATTTTCGTTTGCTTGCACATGATTCTTCTCTTACCATATCATATAGATGATTGCGTTTGCATGTTTGTCATACGCTAGTATTTTGTTTCATGATATATATGTTTGCTAGTGTTACGACATGTGCACTTTTTGTATAAATTTTTTGAAAATTTTGAAAAATACGAAAAGATTTTATTTTTTAAAAAAATACAAAAAGATTTTATTTTGATAAATTTTTTGAAAAATCCAAAAAAGAGTTTTGTATTTTGTTTACACCTTTTATGGATCGACACGTAGGATGGCCGAGTCACAATTTCATTCCATTTATCCATGTGACTATTTGATAGTGTTTTGAGACAATACATCATGTCATCTTTGTGTTTTATAATGTTTGGAGTCATTAAGATGTAATTAAGTGATACTTTCTACATGTTTGACTCATGATTTTCTTTATTGCACACATGCACGAATTTGTTTGATTATTTTGCTTGTTGTATCACATGTTGGTTGGCTGTTTTCATCTCAATCTTGTCCATAAAACAAACCAGGTGCAATAATACGAGAGTAATAAAAGTAGTGCATGTAAGATCTATTTGCTCGTGAGGAAGTTGTTTAGTTTGAAAAAATGATGAGTGAACACGGAAAAGGGCTGCGAGTAATTAATAATCACGTCGTGAAAGCCACCGTTTGAAAAGAGCCCACACAAAAATTAAGGAAAAAAAAAGATGAAATGTGCCAAAAATTTGGGCCAAAAGGTTTTCTCTAGGTTGAGAATTTAGTACTTCTTTAGATATAAAAAATTTCAATATTTTATATGAGGGAGATTGTGACACTCCGCCTAATTAAATACCGGACGATCAACCCTTTATTAAATTACAATCAAGGTGAACAGTTGGTTCATTCTTAGCATCACTGTCGCAAAATAAAATTTTCCAATTTAAACACCCTAAATAATTAAGCTAAGTGTCAAAACAATTTAAAACTTTATTTCCATCTTTATTAAATTCCAATTTGAAAACCCTTTAAATAACCAACAGTTTAATAATCACATAAGTGCTACGGATATCAATCAACACAAAAGAATTTATCCATATTGATTATCCAAACCAAATTTAAACTACAAATGAAATCATCCTCACAGGAGTTAATACCCAAAGAGTATCGAATACTGAAAATAAATGAACATACATCTCTGAAAAATCTACACTGAATGGGAAATAGGCGACACGTGCCCTAACTATGAAGAACTATAATAAGAACCGAATCAATGAAGAGGTCGTCTAAAACAAAGGCCTACAACTCCCACATAAGCTACAGCGCGTCCAATCAAAAGAACCTATGCATGACGCCCCTGTGGCTGGGCACCGGTAATATACACATATATATACAAGAGAGAAGAGATAACAGAAAACGGGTCAGAGACCAATTGTAAAACAGTTTTAAAAATAGTTTAGCAAGTATTTAAAATTCTTACCTGCCAATGCAACAACCATGCTAGTATGCGACACTCTCTTGAGAATTCTCACCTCTCATCTAGTGTGGACGTCTACCGTACTACTAAACCTCAAAAGTCTATCTCACTTATTATCCATAAGGTTTCATCTTGAGAATTAACAAGGGATAATATTCAGTTTAGAAAGATTAATCTCTTTAAGATTTCCTACGCTGTTTAGAACACATCAGTACTGTTATCAAGTTCCCGAACACCTTTAGAGAGTTGCAACATTTATTCATTTACATAACTACTTACACGCACAGTAGAAAATTCCCATATAGATATATGTATATATATATTAGTTACGCATATAATATATATACTAACGGCACCCCACATAAAATCTATGGTGCAAAGTTTCCATATATAAGTGGATATATATACCAATCACTCATATAATATATATATATATATATATACACTATATACACCCCACATACAATCTATGGTGCTGGCATACTCTGCTATCAAGTCCCTGTATCACATATATTTAGGGAAATGCTAGTTCTCGAGCTGCATTAACATAAAACACATATAAATGGAGGCGAAGCATAGTTCCAAGTCACTAAGAGGTCAGCACATACCCTCACGTCTCTTAGGACCGTCTGACTATCAATCAGATAACCTGTACCAAGGAATCTTATGTTCTAGGGTACGAGTCAATATCCCCCATAAAGGTCCAATCGAGATAAGACCGTCCCGGTGCGGAAACCCTTGTGATAGCAAGTAGCCCAAGTATGATTTTTATACATATATAATATATGCACAATCACACAGTCATATATATATATATACACACATCCACATTGCTAAATTAGGTGTGCTCACGACCCATATTTATAATTATCCGTTATTACACATTTTACTCGATAATTTTGTATAACGGACTCGTTATTTGTATTCTCATTTATTATTCACTTCATACTCACTTCTCCTCTCTCGAAGTATTCTAAGTATAATTTCAGTAGGAATTCACTCACTTACGTTCCGATCCAACTCCCTTACGAATCCCGATGTTTTTATTAAATATACGCATGATTTCTTACACACATGAGTCATTCCTCGTTAATCCAAAATCTCATCCTACACTAAAATGTTACTCAATGGGGTCTACCTAGGCCCTACTTGTCATCTCTATATCCCATTATACTCCAACAACAACAATCAAGGGTTCCCATACATCTTAATCGGATTAAACTAACGAATGAGAAATATGCAATTTTCCAGGAGGGGTCGATCGATCGAAGAAAAGGGGATCGATCGAAGAAATATGCAATTAAACCTATGGGTTTCATCTTCCAATTTCTCCAAAAATGTCATTAACAACTCTATAATTCTCAATTAACAGTACTACAAGTTTTATATACATATGTACATTGTTTCCTACGTGAATCATAAATAAATTCATCAACGATATCAGATTAATGGGGTAAAATTGACATAATCTTTAAGAACCCTAATTTTGAAAGAAATATGCATTCCTCTAATTATTTCCAAGATGTCTTGTTTCTAAACTCATAATAATTCACTGGTAATCCTCTACATATGATGGGTATATCCAGAATTTATGGAACCTCTCTAAACATGCGATTTAAAGTCTCTAAATTAACAATTTCTTTCATAAAACATGATCTTAGTGATACAAAACTAACATGGGTGAGGCATTAACCAAAAATAAAGCAAGATAGATACTTGCCTGAAATTCAAGGTTCTGATTTCGTGGATGAAATGGTATGGTTGCGTTCCTCGTCGCGCGATCTACGTTTTAGTGGTGGTGGCGGTGCAAACGGGTGAGTCCTTGGCCTTGAGTTGCTTGGAAAGCTCTCCAACTCCTTCTATAATGGCCGTTATTTGATTTTGTGTTTGCTAACCCTAAGAGATAACTCCAAATGGCTGATATAACCTAATTAAATTCATGGGTTTAACTACCCAAAAATGCAGGATGTCTATAATACCCTCCCGGGATGTCAAATAGGCCTAAAAACGCTTCGAGACCCAAACTAAACCCCCGGGTATACTTTTCTGACTATCTCGACCCTTTCGGACATATTGGCGCACTCAAAATGACCATACGGGTAACTTATAATTTATTCACTTTATATAATAATAATTTAGTCCTTACACGAGAATTGTCATTTTATTCACTCGTGACAATTTTTAACAAAAATCAATTTTACATATTACTTTACTCAATAAGTAATATCTAACGAATCAACAAACTTTCAATAATTACTAACTCTCGTCACGCTAGTAAATATTTAAAACAACTTTCAGGATTAAAATTAAATTAATTTATCTCAATTAAATTTAATAAATCCCTAAATTTAAAAGCCATAGAAATGCGGGGTATTACATACTTCCCCCCTAATAACGGAATTTCATCTCGAAATTAGAAATATAAGGCCTACCTGGTACAACACATTTTGGATACCTTAACAGTACGCAACCTATCCACATACTAAGGCGCTCAATCACTATAGCCCCCGCCTCACAGCAAGCTTGTTTAACACTCTTCATTAAAGATACTTCACATTGTGCTCCTATCCAACAACATTCGCATAAGACACGGATATACACTATTAATTCCCATTATTTCAATATCATTGGGAGGTCGCACCTCACTACATGACAACTACTCGGATTTCTAAACACAAAACTCCCATTATGAGAGAAACCATACGAGCATCTGACCACTCTTGTTCGCCTAAAACAGTCATGGAATTCCACCATAGTCGTTGGATTATTCTAGACCGATCCAAAATTTTGATTATCCGCTCACCTCTAAACATACGCAGAGGGAGAATAGTTAAGGATTTTCCACACCAAAACTTCAATAAGCACCTCATTCACGACAAACAGGTACGAGTGCTTCCACGTAACTCTACTATTAGGTAATATCCTCCCACAATTACCGTACTGCTCCACTTGTTACCTATAACCGTTGTGGAAACGAAATGATCACCAAGATTCTAAAATCACCTTTACGCGGTTCCACTACTCGTTAATCACCGTGTGCCTGCTCCTCGGCTATGAGGGATACCTCCTACTCAAAACTAAATGTTATCTTTGCTATTTCCTGAAATCCCATATTGAAGGTGGGATTCACAAATTTCATCCTGATTCAGAAAATAATATCGTGTAGGACCACGTACCAGCGCGATCCCTTCCTTTCAAAGGAAGACTGGGGCACACTAGTTAATATTGTAAATCACCCCAAAGGAATGTCAATCACTTCCTTCTTGGGCGACTTACTCCATATTTCGGATGACCCTTGATCTTACCTTGAAGATGGCAACTCATCCAAGGACTTTACCGACTTTAACCGCCCTCTTGCGTTACAAGAATTGTTGATAACCACAAAATTATCTAGTTGATCCTCTTATTCCAACCGATCTCTATCTATGAGTGGTTCATGAAAAGACTACTCACTATATCCCACTCAACATCGACTTTCCTTGAAATGTCTCACATTAAGTGACACTTAATACTCTCCTTACTTCCTTGGTGTATATTGAAAGTTCCGGCCCGTACACTTTTCTCCATGATGTGCACTTCTGAATCTTTTATACCATACTAACATTATCACTCTTTGTATGCACAACTCGCTCTCAACATTTGACTAATTACAACTCTGTCCCGAGTGTTCTCCATATAGTTAAATTCTATCCTTCTCAAGGAATACCCCTTTGTATACGGCTTCCCACAGCCTTCCAACCAAATTCGGTGTGCTACTCTGATTGCACACGTATATATGGATTTATCATCTTTCACACGGTGCTTAATCCACTCTACCACTTTTACTTCGTTATGTTAGTCCCACAAACATATATTCCACACATCTATTCCCACGTCCCTTCAACTCGAACGATTTTTAACATCAACTAACCAGGATGTCTAAACACCCTACAAACCGTGCATATTAGCGTAAGCATCACATACGCTTCATACCTAATAACCAATTCTTGATTTTCCTAGTGCTCACAACGTGATTGCAACACTTGGGTACTCTCACTCACCCTAGAAATCGAAATTCTAAATCCTCCTTATCATCGTTCCACCCCTCAACTCGTGGTGGTAAAACAAAGCTTTCAGTGCTTTCTTACCACGCAACCGGCTCCACTGGACTTAAATCATAATTCAACTACTAACTTACAGATATAATTATCGGCTCCTATTACGATCAAGGTACAGAACTCTTGGACTAATGACCAAACATCTCCCTATTTCCAACCTTACGCTAAGTTTCATACGTGGGATGTCTCGCAAAGCGAAATCCAAACAAGGACCCCCCCCCCGATACACTACTACCTAGCATTGTCGGTTATCGAAATCCGTTAGGTCCTCCGTCGTCCATAGCATGTACCCCTATTTTTCTCGTTTCTAGGCAGAAAATTACATCTCTTCCCGAAACTGCACTTAACAAAGAACATTTCGCCAATTCCACTATCGTACAGTATTGGTGGTCATTGCATTCCATAAACCTCGAATACATACAATCGGAATTCTCGAAATCCCTTTCCCCAATCAGAGGGGTATAAATCTTAATTCCCACATCTCTAAAGGATAGATATAACAATGCACTCTTTCTATCACCAAGTCCTGAGCGCTAAACATAATACTAAGTTAAATCTTTTCGCTCAACCGTAAACCCGATACATACTGAATCATAACAACAAAGTCCCTACACACCGTTATCGAATATCTCGAGCCCACTATCCCCTCCGAAGTCTCTAGGATAGATAATATATAAGTGCGAGTCCAACCCTCTTGCAGGTGAGGCCTCGTCAGAACAAAACAAGCTGCACTAATGCAACCACTCTGATAGCCTTGCAATAACTGCCTACTTTCGTACTGACCATTCTATAAAGTTGTAATCAATACCATATTACACTCGTATATCACATCACTAAATCGAATAACCTCAATAAACTATATAACACTATTAATCTACTCATTCCTCCTGCGCGGATAGCACTAAGGAAAATCCCGCTACACTAGGGAAAAATATTCATATAATAATATCGTTTGTAGTTATACGCATTAAACTTGTCTCACATGCTAATCTAGCAATGAACAAAATATAATGCCTCGCTCGTGTCACATAAAACAAGCCTCATCCCCTGAGGATAAAACTTATACTTCTACCTTGCCAATCGTCTTGATTGCACAAATGATTTTCGGACGTAACACGACTTCCAAACCAACACAAAACTACTTTAATCGTTGTCTTTTACTAGGCACCATACTCTTTTCCCTTTACCCACTTCAGGAAAAAATCAACGCGTGCGATTTCACTCTCCACAAAATACCTCTACACATAATCCACTTATCACCTGTCATACCAACCATATTAGGATTGTCCTTCTCTTGGACTTTGGTAGGCTCAATTCATGTTGGCTATCCCCGTGGTTCCCATAGCCTTGTTGGCCCTAAAGAATATGCTACTGGCTACAACAGTCCTTACTGAATTCGCCATCGCTTTGGTAAGAATTTAGTTATTCGAATCATTTAAATGGGTCCCCTGACGTGTATCCCCACCCCCTTATGGTGCTACACTACCATTGTTGCATCCAGTCTTATTCTTGACTCACTTCTTCGATTCTTTTAGCCTCCCACACAAAGAAGCATTAACATCTCTATTGTTAAAGCACGACATTGATAACTTATGAATCGACCATCGAGTAAAATTCACTTTTTGGTGTTATTAACTATTTTTATGAGTCAATCTCCCACTTGGAGTTCTATCCTCCATTTGTATCTACATCCTCCGATACAAGATTCGCTAATGGATTAGATTCATATTCACAAATGGACCTCTGTCAGGTCCTCCGGTGATGAGTTCAGAACAACATTCACTTCTTATCCTGAACATCTGATGAAGGAACATCCAGTCAAACTGTACCAAAGATTCTTCTACAGGCATAGCATTTAACTTCTAAAAATGGTGGTTGACTCCCACCATTATAACTTCGTTCCGACAAGCTAAGAAAAATTTTCTCCAAATTTTTCACTTTCAGTTAGTTACACTCCGTCCTATGTCTACACCTTTAAATACTTTACCTCCTTTGGCTAACACACACAATTCCCGCATTTCTAGAATTTTGACTGACATTTATCTACAATGCTTCGTCTGACTTTTCCCAGTCGTGCCAGGTTGGGGTGAGTTTACTCTTGCACCTCTTTCGACTATAGCAACATTTGGAAATCATAAGTTGCGCCCTAGCCGTCTTTACAGTCCTGGCTTCCCGTGCCATAATAGGCGTGACCTTAACTACGCTCATCATCCTCGAATATGCTCTACAACCTCAACTGATCCTTGCCTCCTGCTGTCCGCCCAACGGCCCTTGCCTGCCATATTTCATTGTTCGGACACGCCTGAACGCAATTAAGATTTCACTAAGATACATACGTTATAGCAGGAGAACAGAATCTCACCGTAGAAATCAACAATCCTAAACATAGGGCTCTATATCAAACAAAGCAACGCAGGAAGCATAATAAGCCGTAAAGATCCTAAAGGACACTAGAACCTGATGCTCTGATACCACCTGTGACACCCCGCCTAATTAAATAATGGGCAATTAATCCTTTATTAAATTAAAATCAAGGTGAACAGTTGGTTCATTCTTAGCATCACTGTCGCAAAATAAAATTTTCCAATTTAAACACCCTAAATAATTAAGCTAAGTGTCAAAACAATTTAAAACTGTATTTCCATCTTTATTAAATTCCAATTTGAAAACCCTTTAAATAACCAACAGTTTAATAATCACAAAAGTGCTACGGATATCAATCAACACAAAAGAATTTATCCATCTAGATTATCCGAACCAAATTTAAACTACAAATGAAATCATCCTGACAGGAGCTAATACCCAAAGAGTACCGAATACTGAAAATAAATTATCATACATCTCTGACAAATCTACACTGAATGGGAAATGGGCGACACATGCCCTAACTATGAAGAAATATAACAAGAACCAAATCAATGAAGAGGTCGTCTAAAACAAAGTCCTCCAACTCCCACATAAGCTACAGCGCGTCCAATCCAAAGAACCTATGCATGACGCCCCTGTGGCTGGGCACCTATAATATATACATATATATACAAGAGAGAAGAGATAACAGAAAACGAGACAGAGCCCGGTTGTAAAACAGTTTTAAAAAGAGTTTAGCAAGTATTTAAAATGCTTACCTGTCAATGCAACAACCATGCTAGTATGCGACACTACCGTGAATATTCTCACCTCTCATCTAGTGTTCACATCTACCGTACTACTAAACCTCAAAAGTCTATCTCACTTATTCTCCATAAGGTTTCATCTTGAGAATTAACAGGGGATAATATTTAGATTAGAAAGATTAATCTCTTCAAGATTTCCTACGCTGCTTAGAACACATCAGTACTGTTATCAAGTTCCCGAACACCTTCAGAGAGTTGCAACATTTATTCATTTACTTAACTACTTATACGCACAGTAGAAAATTCCCATATAGATATGCGTATATATATATTAGTTACGCATATAATATATATACTAACGGCACCCCACATAAAATCTATGGTGCAAAGTTTCCATATGTAAGTGGATATATATACCAATCACTCATATAATATATATATATATATATATATATATATATACCATCTGCACCCCACATACAATCTATGGTGCTGGCATACTCTGCTATCAAGTCCCTGTATCACACATATTTAGGGAAATGCTAGTTCGGAATCACTCTCGAACTGCATTAACATAAAACACATACAAATGGAGGCGAAACACAGTTCCAAGTCACTAAGAAGTCAGCACATACCCTCACGTCTCTTAGGACTGTCTGACTATCAATCAGATAGCCTGTACCAAGGAATCTTATGTTCTAGGGTACGAGTCAATATCCCCCATAAAGGTCCAATCGAGATAAGATCGTCCCGACGCGGAAACCCCCGTGATAGCAAGTAGCACGAGTATGATTTTTATACAGATATAATATATGCACAATCACACAATCATATATATATACACACACATCCACATTGCTAAATTTGGTGCGCTCATGACCCATATTTATAATTATCCGTTATTACACATTTTACTCGATTATTTCGTATAACGGACTCGTTATTTGTATTATCATTTATTATTCACTTCATACTCACTTCTCCTCTCTCGAAGTATTCTAAGTATAATTTCAGTAGGCATTCACTCACTTACGTTCCGGTCTAACTCCCTTACGAATCCCGATGTTTTTATTAAATATACGCATGATTTCTTACACGCATGAATCATTCCTCGTTAATCCAAAATCTCATCCTACACTAAAATGTTACTCAACGGGGTCTACCTAGGCCCTAGTTGTCATCTCTATATCCCATTATACTCCAACAACAACAATCAAGGGTTCCCATACATCTTAATCGGATTAAACTAACGAATGAGAAATATGCAATTTTCCAGGAGGGGTCGATCGATCGAAGAAAAGGGGATCGATCGATGCTCTTGGCTCGATCGATCGATCAAGCAGTTCTTGCCCAGAAACTGCAAATTAAACCTATGGGTTTCATCTTCTAATTTCTCCAAAAATGTCATTAACAACTCTAGAATTCTCAATTAACAGTACTACAAGTTCTATATACATATGTACATGATTTCCTACGTGAATCATGTATAAATTCATCAAGGATATCAGATTAATGGGGTAAAATTGACATAATCTTTAAGAACCCTAATTTTGAAAGAAATATGCATTCCTCTAATTATTTCCCTGATTTCTTGTTTCTAAACTCATAATAATTCGCTTGTAATCCTCTACATATGATGGGTATATCCAGAATTTATGGAACCTCTCTAAACATCCGATTTAAAGTCTCTAAATTAACAATTTCTTTCATAAAACATGATCTTGGTAATCCTAAACTAACATGGGTGAGGCATTAACCAAAAATAAAGCAAGATAGATAATTGCCTGAAATTCAAGGTTCTGATTTCGTGGATGAAATAGTATGGTTGCGTTCCTCGTCGCGCGATCTACGTTTTGGTGGTGGTGGCGGCGGTGCAAACGGGTGAGTCCTTGGCCTTGAGTTGCTTGGAAAGCTCTCCAACTCCTTCTCTAATGGCCGTTCTTTGATTTTGTGTTTGCTAACCCTAAGAGATAACTCCAAATGGCTGATATAACCTAATTAAATTCGTGGGTTTAATTATCCAAAAATGCAATATGTCTATAATATCCTCCCGGGATGTCAAATAGGCCTAAAAACGCCCCGAGACCCAAATTAAACCCCCGGGTATACTTTTCTGACTATATCGACCCTTTCGGACACATTGGCGCACTTAAAATGACCATACGGGTAACTTATAATTTATTCACTTTATATAATAGTAATTTAGTCCTGACACGACACAGGCGCGTCCCGACTTAAATTTCCATAATTGCCATTTTATTCTCTGACAATTTTTAAAAAAAATCAATTTTACATATTACTTTACTCAATAAGTAATATCTAACGAATCAACAAACTTTCAATAATTACTAACTCTCGTCACGCTAGTAAATATTTAAAATAACTTTCAGGATTAAAATTAAATTAATTCTCAATAAGTAATATCTAACGAATCAACAAACTTTCAATAATTACTAACTCTCGTCACGCTAGTAAATATTTAAAACAACTTTTAGGATTAAAATTAAATTAATTTATCTCAATTAAATTTAATAAATTCCTAAATTTAAAAGCCATAAAAATACGGGGTATTACAGAGTTTTGGATAAAAATAATTCAATGGGTCTGCACGTCCTTTGAAAAGTTCCTGAAACGGCACTAAATAGTTTTGGACGTTATTGGTGTGAAAATCATTTAGACTTTGATTTGTTGATTTGATTAAGTCAACGTCATCTAAATTCAATAATTTTTACACCTAAGGATGCAAGGACATTTTTGTTCATTATTTATTTGTATGTCGTAAGCCGTTACACCGTTGAAGAAATTCAAGATCGCATCAACATCAACGGATCCGAATATCAAGGCATCTTCATCTTGGAATCAGATTTCTGGTAAAATTGGACCGGTCCGCCCCTTTTAAAAATGAACCGATCCGCCTCCGGACCGGTCCGCCTCTATACCAAACCGATTCGATGTGCATCAGAACCATTATACCCCGGATCGAATGCAAACCGATGAAGCCACTTTTAAAAATGAACTGGTCCGAGGTCGGACCGATCCGCCTCCAAGCCTGACCGATCCGCCTGAGATAAAATCAAACAGATCGTGTTGAGATTTTTTCAGCCCAGGTTCTCTTAATTAAACCAACTTTGAGGAGTTGTTTTACAAGATTTTCATAGATGATTTTAAGAGTCCTAAATACTCTAAGTCTTCACCTTTTTTAGTCCCAAGACTCATGTTTTGATTCACACAATTTTTCATACCTTTGTGAATCAGTTTGTAACTTAAGAACATAGCCTTGTGTTTGTTCAACCCTTGTGGAGAAGACCGTCCTTCTTCTTCATTGTTGCCCTACTGGAAATGGATAGTTCCAGCCGCCGACTACAGAACCGATGCCCGCGGGTATTTCTGTGTCACTGTATTTTTACTGTAATCCGTGTAACCGTTCCTTACAATATTATAGTAAAAATAAAAAGTTTTGCCCCTTTAGTGGATTTTTCCTCATTTGTGTGTGTTTTAATGTTCTTGCATGTTTCATCATCTTATTCAATCACACCTAGATGCATGTTTAGGTTTTAATTGGGTAAAACTGAGTTTAATTATATAATTTCTTAATTTGAACGCACGCTCAACTCTTCAAATTGGTATCAGAGCAGGTTTCGCTAATCTATCGCGTATTCCTAATTTTTCGCAAAATTTTTCTAAGATATCAATTTTCTGAAAAATTGATTTTTGAAAACGAGTGTGTTCATAATGGAGAAGTTATATAATAAAATGCCAATTTTTTACGGGACAAACTATGCGTACTGGAAAGCCCGCATGAGATCTGCATTAAAAGCCATTGATGAACGTGTCTGGATTTTGGTTGAAAGAGGGTGGACACCTCCCTCCGTCACTCTTGAAAACGTGACCAATTTAAAACCTGTCACTACTTGGACTGAAGAAGAGTTTAAATGGTCATCTTTTAATTCTAAGGGTTTAAGTTCTATTTCTGGGTCTGTCACACCAGATGAGTTCAAACGCATAATGACGTGCACCATGTCAAAAGACGCATGGGATGTTTTACAACTCACCCATGAAGGAACTAATGCTATGAAAGAGTCTAAACTGCAAAATTTAACAACTCAATTTGAAACCATCACCGTGCATGAAACTAAATGTTTTGATGATTTTTATGCTAGGCTATCTGATATTGTTAACAGTAGCTTTCATCTTGGTGAACACATTCCTAATGCTAGAGTTGTTAAAAAGATTCTTAGATCACTGCCAAACCATTTTATCCCCAAAGTAACTGTGTTAAATTCTATGGGTAATTTAAATACGCTTAAATTGGAAGAACTTGTAGGAGACTTGCAAACGTATGAAATTGATATGTTTCCTAAATCTGTCAAGTCTAAAGATAAGGGAATTGCACTTAATGCCCGGGAGAGAAAGAGTGAGGGGTCGGCAAGAAAGAAAGAGTCATCTAGAAAAAGAGAGACAGATACGTCAGATTCTGAGTGTGATTTTGACTTAGATGATTTGGCCCTATTTGCTAAAAAATTCAAAAGAATTCTCAAATTCAAGAAAAATAGCACTTTTAAAGATAAAAAGAAGTTTGAGAAAAATAAGTTTGAAAAGAAAAATAATTTTTTTTTAAAGATCCTCCTAAGAAGAAAAGTGAGAGATGCTTTGAGTGCGACGGTAGGGGCCATAGAGCGTTTGAGTGTGCTACTAGGCTGAATAGAGAAAATGGCAAAGTTCCTAAATGCTACCCTTAGTGACGATAGTGAGGTCGAGTCGGTGGATTCAGGAGATGAATCACCGCATGAGTGTAACTTCACCACATTCATGGCTAGTCATGTGAGTACTTTTAGTGATCCTCACGACGATGAGGATGCTGCTTCACAGGGACAATTCGACAGTGAGATCGATGTGAGTGGGGGAGGATGACACAAGTGAGAGCGAAAGTGATATTCAACGCGCCTATGTCGAGCTTTATTCTGAGTCATTTAAAACTAAAAAGCGTAACAAAGCGTTAGTTCTTAGGATCACCGCTTTAGAGGAAGACTATAGAAAAGCGAGAGAGAGAGAGTCCTCCACCTGCACTACCTTAAGAGAGAGAGAGAGAGTCTACCTGTGTTGAGAAAGAGAGTCTGTTTAGAGAGAGAGGGAGTTGTTTTGAGAAAGAGATAGGGGACTTGACTAAACAAGTGGCTAGTCTTACGAGTGAGCTCCATTCCTCCGTGGAGACTCAGAAGAAACTTGAAGCCCTTGTAGCCCAGCTTACTCATGATCTTGAGAGAGCACGGGAAGTCAAGGTTCAAATCGAGGACAGATCTGGGAAGATGGGAAAGATGCTCCTCGGCCCCACTTTAGGTTTTAGTGATAGGCAGGGAATAGGTTATGATGGTGCCTCCACGTCCCAAATTTCACTTGGACGAGTTCCTGAGTTTACTACGACTCCTTTTGGCCATCGTCAAAAACCTCGAAGGAGAGTTCGACCAAGAAAAGAAAACCAAGGTCCGCCTTTGACTGTGTTCTTTTGTACATATTGCAAAAGAAAAGGCCACCTTAGGGAGTTTTGCTATAGTATGGGTCGGACACGACGTATTACTGCTCCACCACAGCATACTGATGATTTTACCAGTCTGAGAGAGCGAGTTGAATTTTTAGCTGCCACATCACAGATTTTGATGGAGGAATTCCGACGGATGTCTTTACCGTCAGTGAATACTTCTCATATTCCGGCTAAAATCAACAACAATAAAGGTAAACAAAAGGTCACCTCTACTTGGGTACTTAAGAAAGATAAAAAGTCCTTTGTTGTTCATGTCACTCTCAAAACACATAATACCTCACTGTAGTATTTTGATAGTGGGTGCTCCAGATATATGACAGGTGATGCCTCATTTTTTATGTCTCCTGAGGATTATCAGGATGGCAGAGTCACCTTTGGAGATGGGAGCAAGTCTAGCATTGTAGGATGTGGTACTGTAGAGCTACCAGGATTTCCTAAGCTAGAGAATATTTTGTACGTCAAAGGTTTGAAAGCAAACCTTCTCAGTATTATCCAGCTGTGCGACGCTGACTTTGCCGTAAAGTTTGACCGGGACGCATGTAATGTCTATAATCAAGCCGGTAAACTTTTAGTGCAAGGGGTGAGGACAAAGGATAATTGTTATGGGACTAAGCCCACATCCTCACTTGTCTGCAACAGCGCCACGATCACTCCTATGGATCTGTGGCACCAACGTCTAGGTCACATGAACGTTAGAGATCTAACTCGTTTAGCTAAAAAGGACCTAGTACGTGGCTTACAATCACTTAGAAAGTCAACTTCCACGGTTTGTGGACCCTGTCAGTTGGAAAAATAAATTCGGAGCCCCAATAGGAAGTTGCATTCCATTACCACCTCCCGAGTACTTGAGCTGATTCACATGGCTCTTATGGGTCGTACTCGTACTGAGAGTTTGGGTGGTAAGAGGTATATCCTCGTGATGGTAGACGATTTCTCCAGATACTCGATTGTAGGTTTTCTGAGGGAGAAATTCGATACTGTAATGTTTTTAACGACCAAGTGTCGTGTCCTACAAAATCAACATGGAGTCACTATTAATAGGATCCGTAGTGACAATGGCACAGAATTTAAGGAAGCAAAGGTAGATCTTTAATGTGATAGCCTT
This sequence comes from Sambucus nigra, assembly GCA_949130495.1. Taxonomy (NCBI): domain Eukaryota; kingdom Viridiplantae; phylum Streptophyta; class Magnoliopsida; order Dipsacales; family Adoxaceae; genus Sambucus; species Sambucus nigra. The sequence goes on along the minus strand of OX422220.1, from coordinate 236,571,367 downwards.
GGGATCAAACATGAGTTTTCTGCTGTGAAGACTCCTCAGCAAAATGGGATTGTTGAGAGAAATAATAGGATGATCCAAGAAATGGCTAGATCTATGCTTCTAGGTCATAGCGTGTCTAGGAGATTTTGGGCAGAGGCAGTGTCTACTGCATGCCACACGGTGAATAGGGTTTACCTGCGTCCACACACACTTAAGACGCCTTATGAATTGTGGACTGGAAAGAAACCCAACCTTGCATATTTTCGTGTTTTGGGGAGTAAATGCTACATCCTACGGGATAGAGAGAAATTAGGAAACTTTGACTCCCGAAGCGATGAGAGAATATTGCTAGGGTATTCATCGAATAGTAGAGCATACTGAGTTTTTAACTTGAAGAGCTCTAAGGTTATGGAGTCAATAAACGTCACCGTGCAAGATGACGAACCTTCGGCGATTATTGATTCTAGCCTTCAGTGTGAGGATGAGGATGTTTCTGGCAGTAATTTACTTGTACCTCACCCACACTCTGTGGACCCTACTCCTGTGCTAGGGGACACAACTGCTTGGGTTCGCAAGAGTCATAACCCTTCTGCTATTGTTGGTGATCCCACTCTAGGGGTCAAGACTCGTGCTCAGCTCGAGAACGTTGTTAGCCATTTTTGCTACACGTCCAAAGTTGAGCCCAAGAGTCACAAAGAAGCACTCAAGGATGAACATTGGATATCTGCTATGCAGGATGAGTTACTTCAGTTTAAAAAGAATAATGTCTGGGAACTTGTCCCCTGACCTAGTGAGACTAATGTGATAGGTACCAGATGGATTTTCAAGAATAAAATGGATGAAAATGGTACCATAATCAGAAACAAGGCTAGGTTGGTCGTTCAAGGCTACACACAGATAGAAGGTGTAGACTTTGGGGAGACATTTGCTCATATTGCGAGGCTTGAGTCCGTCTGCTTACTACTCGCCATCGCATGTCATCTACACTTCAAGTTATATCAGATGGATGTCAAGAGTGCCTTTCTAAATGGCATTCTACAGGAGGAGTTTATGTGGAACAACCAAAAGGGTTTGAAGACCCTGAGCACCCGGAGCACGTCTATTATATGAGGAAAACCTTGCATGGTTTGAAGCAAGCACCTCGTGCTTGGTATGAAAGGATTACTTCCTATCTCTTAGACCGTGGGTTCCACATAGGGGGAGTTGATATGACGTTGTTCGTCAAGAGAGATGACGGTGCTATTTTGGTTGCCCATGTCTATGTGGACGACGTAGTCTTTGGATCCACATGCTCCCAACATGCTCACTACTTTGAGGAGGAGATAAAAAGTGAGTTTGAGATGAGCATGGTTGGTGAGATTACTTTCTTCCTTGGTCTCCAGGTTCATCAGCTAGAGGATGGGATGGTCATCTCCCAATCTAAGTATACTAGAGACCTAATGAAGAAATTTGGGTTAGACTCCGCTAAGCATGCACGTACACCCATGAGTACCACTACCAGGCTTAGTAAGGACACTTCAGGCAAGGACGTAGAGCAAACCTTGTATCGGAGTATGATAGGTAGTCTTCTCTACTTGATTGCTAGTCATCCCGATATAGCCTTTAGTGTTGGAGTCTGTGCGCGATATCAGGCATCCCCGAAAGAGCCTCATTTACTTTCTCTAAAATGTATTATTAAATACGTTAGTGGGACTTTCTCATACGATATTTGGTATTCCTTTGATACCGATGACCGTTTGTCTGCCTATTCGGATGCCGATTGGGCCGAGGATGTAGATGGTTGTAGGAACACTTCTGGTGGGTGTTTCTATTTTGGTTCTTCTCTTGTCTCCTGGTTGAGCAAGAAGCAAAATTCCATCTCTTTGTCTACCGCGGAGGTAGAGTACATCGCCGCGGGGAGTTGTTGCATGCAACTCTTGTGGATGAAGCAAATGTTGGAGGATTATGGGATTTCACAAGACACTATGACTATTTACTATGATTACACAAGTGCAATACACTTATCCCGCAATCCAGTTCAACATTCGCGCACAAAGCACATCAGGATACGCGAGCACTTTATACTTCAGTTAGTTAAGGAGAAAGTCGTATCCCTGAGTTTTGTCCCCACCGACCGTCAGTTAGCTGATATTTTCACGAAACCTTTAGATTCCCTTAGATTTGAGAGACTTAGGAAGTCTTTGGGGATTTGCACTGTTGATTGAGGGGTTGGTCTGTGTCTAGGATATGATGTTTTTTCATGTTCATATCATATGCTTCCTATTGCTAGTTTGTTTTATATGTATTATTGTTTTGCTGTGCAGCTATTTATTTATTCTTTTGTAAAATCCAAAAAGATTTTCGTTTTATAAAAAATTTTAGAAAAACACAAAAAGATTTTTGTATTTTATTAGCACCTTTTATGGAAGAGCATTTAAGATAGCCAAGCCACAATTTCATTCCATTTATCCATGTGACTGTTTGATAGAGATTTGAGACGCTACATCATTTCGTCCATGTGTTTTACATTGTTTGGAGTCTTTGAGATGTGATTAGTGATATATTTCTACATGTTTGACTCCTATCTCCTTTATTGCACACATGCACGGTTATATTTTATTATTGTACTTGTCTATCACATATTGGCTTGAGTGTTTCCATCTCAATTCTGTCTATACAGATAACAATATGCTATAAAACTTGACAAGATTGGAATGCATGTAACAACCGTTTTGGTGGGACTGTGTGTGTATTTGAAAACGGGTAAGGACTGCGAAAGGTTCATTTAGCCTTTGCGATTTTAAGCCACCGTTAGAAAGGACCTAAAAAATTGAGAAATTTTATTATCCAGGGTCCAAAGAGGATAAAAGAGCCCGAAAACATTAAAGGCAATAAAAAGCAATATATGCCTAATATGGGCCATTAGGTTTCACTATCAATTCTCCAAAGTTTGAGAATTTAGATCACCTCTATTCAAAATATAAATCTGCGGGAGTTTGGTTGGAGAATATAAACGGGTTTTCACTTCCTTGAAAGTCCTGAAAAAGCATGAAATAGTTTTGGACGTTATTGGTGTGGAAAACACTTTGAGTTTTGATTTGTTGATTTGATTGGGTCAATGTCTAATATTTCCAACTTTTTACACCAAAGGAAGATTTTGTGTTCATTCGTTAGGAGTATCCGATATTCATCGTGCACATATGTCATGTTTGTATGCATTGATTTTCCTATCGAATTTGATCACACCTCTACATTTACGCTATCATCGACTTGATTTTTTTGTGTTCGTTCATGGTGAGATTCATTGTTGTATATTGTTTGAAAAATTTTGAAAAATTCAAAAATAGAAGTTTCTTTCCTTGTGACACCCCGGCCTTGCTTGTTTGAGTTATTCTTCTCATTTGTCTATTTGGGGAAATCATAAAAAGGGGGAGAAAGAATTATCCGATTATGGGGGAGTATTTGAGTTAAATTGGTATATATGTTTATCTCATTTCAAACTCGATGCGTCACTTGGTATTTTGCTTTATCTCATGTGTGTAGGTACGAAGATTAAAAGATCAATTGATTGCACACCCTGATGAGAAAAGTTGTGATTATTTTTTAAGACTTGAAGAGAAAACGATGAAGACTTATTCATTTGTACCTTTTCAGTTTTGGGTTCATGGAAGGGTAGCTTTGTATAGGCAAATTTGCTAGTTGATAATTCGGATTTTTATGTATGTACTGGCATAGACATAGGGAGAGATTTGTAAGGACATTTTTGTTCATTATCTATTTGTATGTCGTAAGCCGTTACACCATTGAAGAAATTCAAGATCGCATCAACATCAACGGATCCGAATATCAAAGAATCTTCATCTTGGAATCAGATTTCTAGAAAAATCGGACTGGTTCGCCCCTTTTAAAAACGAACCGATCCGCCTCCGGATCGCTCCGCCTCTATATCGGGCCGATCCGCTATGCATCAGAACCAGTATACCCCAGATCGAATGCAAATCGATGAAGCCACTTTTAAAAATGAACCGGTCCGAGGTCGGACCGATCTGCCTGAGATAAAATCAAACAGATCGTGTTGAGAAATTTTCGGTCCAGGTTCTTTTATTAAACCAACTTCGGGGAGTTATTTTCCAAGACTTTCATAGATGATTTTAAGAGTCCTAAATACTCTAAGTCTTCACCTTTTTGAGTCCCAAGACTCATGTTTTGATTCACACAATTTTTCATATCTTTGTGAATCAGTTTGTAACCCAAGAACACAACCTTGTGTTTGTTCAACCCTTGTGGAGAAGACCGTCCTTCTTATTCATTGCTGCCCTACTGGAAAGGAATAGTTCCACCCGCCGACTACAGAACCGACGCCCGCGGGTATTTCTGTGTCACTGTATTTTTACTGTAATCCGTGTAACCTTCCTTACAATATTATAGTAAAAATAAAAGGTTTTGCCCCTTTGGGGGATTTTTCCTCATTTGTGTGTGTTTGAATGTTCTTGCATGTTTCATCATCTTATTCAATCAAGCCTAGATGCATGTTTAGGTTTTAATTGGGTAAAACTGAGTTTAATTATATAATTTCTTAATTTGAACGCACGCGCAACTCTTCAAATGATACTTTTGATGTTCATTCGTTAGGGGTACACGTATGCATCGTGCACATATGATTGATTAAGTTAATTTACCTATCGAATGTGTTCACACCCATACATTCCATTTCCATGACTTGATTGTTTTAGTTTAAATCCATGGTGTGATTTTTGGTATCTTATTTTTGTATGAAAAAATTGAAAAATCAAAAATAGCTTGTGAAAATTTTTGACATATCCCTTATCATGCGCGTAGTTTGATTCATGTTTGTTATGCATTTTATCGTGACACTCCATGTTTTGATTGTTTCTTCTTATTTGTCTATTTGGAGACATCATAAAAAGGGGGAGAAAGAATTATCATGTTATAGGGGAGTTTTTGCATTATAGTGGAGATTTAATTTTTTAATGATTTATTCTTATATCATTTCAAACTTGATGTGTCAAGAAGGTTTTTTCTTTATCTCATGTGTGTAGGTACAAAGTTGACAATTATTTGATTGCACGCCCAGATGAGAAAATCTTTGGGAGTTTCTGAAGAGCTGAAGATTTGAAGACGTTAAAGTTTGATTGTCGACATATCATTTAGTATTCTTAAATTGAGGGTTTAATGGGGATATTATCTTGTATGTCAGTTGTTTTATGGAGATAGCATAATTCGAATTTTTTATGTATGTATCGGTCGACGAGCTCGTTCAAACGATATAGCACTGTCGTTCGAGCGAGATAGGCATGTCGCGCGATCTCGTTCGAGCGATATGCTTATCTCGTTCGAACGGCAACGACGCCTCGATTTTCGTATAAATATCTGGTCACTTTCTACACATCTTCCAAGTCTTTTTCACACACGATTTTTGCGATTAACAGCCCAAAAACCAGACTTCACTTTTTAAGGTTTCATACCTTCTTTATTCACATAAACACTCCCATCTATGTGCATAAATCATTAAACCTTCAAGAGGATCATTTTTACTCATCTGGAGTAATTTGTGGAGAAGCCGTTTTCTTCTTCATTACTGCCCACCTGGAGTTCTTGCGGGAGATTCCAGTCGATGACATCGGAACCGACACCTGAGGGTATTTCTTATGTCACTCTTATTTTCATTGTAATCCGTGTAATCGTTTCTTACAAGTTATAGTGAAAATAAAAAGGTTTTTCCCCTTTGGAGGATTTTTCCTCATCTGTGTGTTTTATTTGTGATTGACTGTTCTTGCATGATCATATGAATTTCAATCACACCTAGATGCATGTTTAGGATTTAATTGAAAAGCTGAGTTTAATTAAATAATTTCTTAATTTGAACAAAAGTGCACTCTTACCAGTTTACGGCCCATACCCAGCGGTGACAAAGGATCCCGACATCAATGCCTAACTCTCATAGATGGAGATGCTACATAGTACCTAAATGACCTAAACAACGTCTAGCCACTTGTGCTAACATGTTCTACGATCCCGAATACGTGAAACCCCATGCCGATAGGACCGTTCAGGAACATTGGTATTTCCACACGGATACAAATAAATACATATTATCATTCCCGTATAATATGTATAGATAACAACTTTATAATTACCTAAAAATATCCCACATGATGTCCACAAATATTCATCTATTAATAATTGACCATCTAGTTAATTATTAATTCCCTCGTCGTTAACAGATCATTTAACCATCTAGTTAAATATAATTTCAATAAATACATATGCCACATTTGAATTTTAAAAAATTACTCGTTGACCTAAATATCATCCCACCAACTCATACAAACTTCTAAAAATACCCCGAAACTAACCTAGTCCTAGCTCACTCAGCTGGCCAAATCGATTCGCTGCCAAATCGAATTGATTCGCTCTATGGCCAAATCGATTAGGATTAGGGCAAAAGCCTAGATCAACGAGTTTTTATTTTCTACTAAATTTCTTAATTCTTCCTCAAAATCTATTCTAATTGTCATTTCGTTTTTATAAACATGTGAATGGGTCCTTACTACTTAGTTACACATCATAGAAAAATTAATTCCATATAACAACACCAATTTCTATCCCCAAATCCCAGATTTCATATGAATATATATTAAGAACTTTAGCCCATATTTCTTCTACAATAACAACTATTTGTAAATCAGATTATGGGGCATATAACATGGAATTAAAGTCGCAATTTTTTTATAGATCACAAACATGTATCAAATCCTCTACATGTTATTTTAAGATTCTCCAAATTCATCCCAAGAACCCTAAGGCATCTATCATCAAATTTTAAGAATTGCATTCCTAGATTGCATAATATTAATTCCTAACATTAAATCATCAAGTTTCAACCTAAAACCCAGAAATCATATGGGGTCACTACAATGAATCGAGAAACAAATTGAAAGTAAAATTGAGTGAGCAAATTCTTGCCTGGATACACAATTGATGATATCCCCCTTGTATTCCTCTTTAATTCTTTGTTGCGAGTTATTCCTATCTCTCACACATAGTAGTGTAAGGTAGGGTTCTTAGATGATCTCAAGGGAGTTTATTAACTTCTTAAAATAAGTGATTAACTCTATAATCCCAAGTTGGGTTAAACTCCCAAATTTAGGACCCCCAAATAGGCCCAAACCCATAATCAAACTAGCCCAAATGTCTCCCAATTTATATACCTACACCTCGGGGCCATATCTAAAGGTTGAAAACACCTAAACAAGCCCATATACTTCTCGAAATTCGTCCCAATTATTTTATCACAATATTGTAACACCTTGCCTAATAAAATATCGGGTGATCAGTCCTATACCAAATTAAAACAGGAATCCCAGTTGGATCATCCTTAGCATCACTGTTAAAAACTTTTTTAAAACTTACTAACCACCTAGTACTCCAAAAGCTGGTGCCAAATTTTAACTTTTTAATTAACCAACCAGTACATGTGGAAATAAATATAATCCATTCACACAACTGAATAAAACTCAACAGAATAAATAATTAAACAATTTTGCCGAATAAACCATCGACCACCAAAGTGAAATCCAATATAAACATCCAACACCTGAATAAATACATCTGAAATCTGTACTGAGAAGACTGGGTGACAAGACCTAAATAAAACTGAAACTGATACATGATTCCTACTCTAGGAATAAATGAAGGATGCGTCTAATTCAAACTCCCGCTAGCATCCACATATGTCGCAGCTCCGTGTCCCTGGAATAGAATATCAATCCTGGCGTCCCTATGGCTCGACACCTAAAAGGTTTTGAAAATAGTTTTATAGCAAGGGTTAGAACCCAAAATATTTTGAAAATATTTAGTAAGTGAATTAACTGCAGTAATTTAAAATGCATGAATGCGCTTCATATTTAAGTTAGTGTCGCACTCCCTTGTGGACATTCTCACCCCTCCACTATTGTGCACACCTAACGGTCACCTTGACCCCCACCTAGTTATACTATCCCGTCCAACTAGTCCTGGTATAACCTCCCCTTGCCATACTACTCTACCCCGAGTGTAATGATTCTTGAATTATAAGTTATCTCACAATTAACTTAATTAATTCCTTCTTAAATAGTCGCATATAATCGTGTCACAAGTTATATAAAGTAAATACATCACACACTGTATTATTACCCGCATATAATATTGAATACCATTATATACGTACCTTTACTAAAGTATCCACACATATAACATACGTATATCCATCCCTCCGAGTATACCCTCGCTTGATGATTACCTCTAAAGTGCTATCCCACTAGGTGTGCTCACATAACCTAGTTACCCAATTTTAATTATGGTTATATACCCAAAACGAATTTTGATTTACACATCACTATGATATGAATTGATTATCATCAATTTAGAAATCACAACAGTTAACCACTTGCCTGGAATTGTTCGTAGAGTCTGATCCGTTGGTGTAGTCCCTTAATTTCGCTCCAAAATCCTCAAATTGACTCTTGATTTGATTTCTCCCAATTTCCTCTCAAGCCCTAGGCTTAGAATTTGTGTTTACTGTTGTTTAACACTTCTCCATTTAGGTTAAAAATCGAAATCCCATTTTTGGCCATCTGGGGCTAATTAAAATGGTCCAACTCACCCCGTGTGGGCCCGGCTATACCCAAAAATACTCCGAGACCCAATTACTATCCCCGGGTACTTTTTTCTGACTATCTCGACCCATCTGGCCGCAACCTCGCACTCGGAATTGCCATCCGAAATACTTTTTGACATATCCAAATTTCGACCCCAAAATGTGACACACATTAATTCGAACAATTAAACTTAAAGTCGTCAATTATAATTAATTCGGCTCACTCAAATAAATTCTCCAACTCATGAATTTAAGTTTCTCCAATTTAAATATTTTTATCACTCCCAAAAATAATTAAATATTAAATCCTCAAAATTACGGGATGTTACAAATATTACATTTTTCAAATCGCATCACCTATTATTTACGAATTTTCTACTGCACGTGCAATTGTTACAATTATCGACATCACAAAAATCAACCACACATAATTACGACATAACAACGAATTACATGTTTGCAATTAACAAATTTAATTCACCAATTAGATTCAATTTTCACAAATTTATATCTTTTTCCAAAAATATAGTTTTATTATTTATTCTAAAAAAAAATACAGGGTGTTGCATATTAATGGGTACGTTTTTTGCCTGTGAAAAAAGGAATAAAATTTTCAGTATAACCCAATTGAAAACCTTAAACATAATATTATAGAAAATTATGGGGACAGATCTCAGTATAAGTTACTCCATAATAAATCACCACAAACCAGAAGTTAGTCCAATATTTCAAACTCTTTAGTCTGTACATAATTAGAACTAAAGAAAATCTCATCTAATTAAATTCCTTTTACAATTATAATGTGCAAACAAATGAAAAAACTTCAGATATGGAGAGGAAATCATATAAACATCAGTCAAATAAGCATAGCTTTAAATTGTGTGTAAAGAAAAAAAGGGAAATTTTCTGGTGTATTTCAGATATGGAGAGAAATTAAAAAAATAATATAATTATAAATTTACAAAAATACAAAGGGCATGCATAGAACATAATACAAAGGGCATGCATAGAACATAATACAAACAAATACATATCCATATGACCTGATTTAACTCCACAAACCTCCGTAGTCTTGTACTTCCGAATTCAAGGCTCGAATAGTAAGTAATACATGAAAAATTAAAATTAAAATAATTTTCACTTAGGTTGTGTTTATTTTTTCATTTAAATTTGAAGTCTGAATCTAAATCTGAAATCTGAAATTTGAAATTCAAAAATATGTTTTTTTATGTCTGAATGTATTAAATGAAAGATCGATTCAGACTTTAACTTTAAATTAAAACTTCAGAGGTACATTTAACTCTTAATCAATCAAATGAAAAAATAATTATTAATCTCATAATTATTTATAAAAACAAATCTTATTTAGTACTTTTTAAATTTTAATAATAAAAATTTAGATTTAAGGGGTGAAATCATATTTGACATGACAAATACGGGGTATCAAGATCAACTGAAGAATCGACACATCCAAATGTTGTCTCTCTCTGACAAAAAGCACCCAGCTAAAAAAAAAACACATGGTCAAACCTTCTCCACTCAAACTCATTTCTCACCAAAGTATAGGGCTGTGTTTTTTTTCCGAACTTTCCGATTTTTTTGATTTCCGATCCGATTTTTTCCGAATTTGGAATGAAATTTTAGTTCGCCGATTTCCGATTTTTCCGAAAAAAATCAGATCGAAAATCGGAAATAATTCTGAATTTTCGATTTTCCGATTTTTTCGAAACTATGCCGATCCGATTTTTCCGATTTTTTTCCGAATTATTTCCGATTTTTTCGGAATTATTTTCCGATTTCCGATTTCCGATTTTTCCGATTTCTTTTCCGATTTTTTGAAAATTTCCCATATCCCACATCGGTTGGGAGAGGGAGAGGGCTCCAAAATATGCTCTATAAAAGGAGAGTATCCTCCTAACTTCTACACAAATGAAAAATGAGCCAAATCCTCATGTGTTTACATGTTGGGTTAAGCTATTTTCATTGTTTCTTTAAAATGAGAATTTCGAGTAATCGAAAATCCATAATTTATTTTTTTGAAATTTTGGAATTTCCGAAATTTCTGGATTTTTAATATATTTTGTGAATTTCCGATTTTTTCCGATTTTTGCCGATTTTCAGATTTTTCCGAATTCGGAATTTTTTTTAATTTTCCGAAAAAATCGGATCGGAAATCGGAATAGTTATTTTATTTCCGAAAAAATCGGAATTTTTTCCGAATAGGCATTTTCCGATCCGATCCGGCCGAAACACAGCCCTACCAAAGTATATACTTGCAATTAATAGATAGTATTGATGTGTTGGTATTTCATCGTCAAAATGGTTTACAAAATGGTTTCTCTAATTTCGTAAAAAATATTAAAAATCAGAGAAAAGGCTTAATAATGGTGATCTTTTGTAAAAAATAATATGGATTTTGCAAATGGATATTTATTTAAAAATCAGAGAAAAAATACATTATTACTAATGCTAAAATATTGGAGATTGCTGTCAAAAAAAGTTCCCTTTGCAGTGGATCACTTCAAGCAATCAATTTTGCAAAAAAAAAAAAAATATTGACGTCGATTTACCTGAATCAGACAACCCATTTTACAAAAGATCACCATTACTACGCTTTTTCTCTAATTTTTTTTGCTACATATTACTACATACAAACAATTTTCCAAAAAAAACATTTTTTTAGTAAAAAAAAACCTTAATCAGGACCTTACAAAAGAAAAGAAAAGAAAAGAATCAGACAAGAAAGAGGAGAAATGCTTAATACCTGTTTCCACAGTTGGATCTGCTGAAATCAGTTGACAGAAGTACTTTTCTGGCTGGCTGGATAGCTTTGTCAAAGGTGGTGAGAGATCGTGAACACTTGCTTGTTTTGCTCTTTTTGTTGCTCAAAAAGTAAATATTTTCGGTATATTCTTGCGAATGGTGACTTGGTCTACAGTTATATTGCTTACGTAATAAATATTTATCATATTATTTTGATATTTTTCTTATCTTTTTATTCTATGTATATATATATTGACATGTAAATATCTACTAATGGTGTACAAAATAAATATTTACTATCATTGATTGATTTGTACTCTCCTCTCTATTTTGTATTTTAAAGTAAATATTTATCATGACAGTAGTATAAAATATTAACTGTGGGGGCATTGACTGTTAGTTTTTTTTACTTTTCAATTGAATGCATCTTCACCTAATTTCCATCCATTTATTGTAATAGAAAATTAAATATTGACCCGAAAAAATATATTTTATTATCAGTGTAAATATTTATTATCAATGTTAAGTTTACTATCAGAATAATCTTAGATGTATAGTAATTATTTATTGCATTCATAATTCTTTTTTGAAAATTTTATAGGGTGATAGATCTTGTTTGATAGATATTGATGAGTAATTAAAAATATGAGTTTTATTAAAAGAAATGGGTTTATAAATTGAAAGTTATGACTTATTTTATTTTAAAAAGGAAGAAAAAAAGTGAATTTTTAAAAATATTCATCCTAAAAGTTATGGGCAGTACTTGTAAAAAGGTATATAAGTCAAACAAAATCCAAAAATTAATAATATGGAATATCTAATGTTTGAATAGTCAATGGTAATTATATATGGCAACTATCTTTAAATGGAACCTATATGCAAAAAGTCCCGTGAATTTTAAAACACCCAATTCAACCCTGGGTATTTTACAAGCCCATTTATATATCCAATAGTAACACTAATCCAATTATTAGCCAATGGCGACTATATATGTGATAGCCTCTTAAGAACTTACCTCTAATGGCACAACTCGCTCAAATAATATAGTGGAAAAGAGAAGGCCTTTAGGGTTTTTTGAAGCACCTAACATATACACAACAAAATTTTACTTACACTTACTACATACATAATAAATACCATAATATCATCTCTCAATCGTTAATGTCACATATCAATAATGAGTTAAAGTGATTACAAAGGGGGAAATGACTTGTTTTTAATACTAATAATTATATTCTTAATTCTAACAATCATTCAGAAAGGGGACACATAGATCAAAGGTAAATCCTTATATAATTATAATTCCTAAGATTATCTCCAAGGCATGGAGAAAAATAACATTAGTAGTTTTCCATTAGGTGGTTTTCCATGTCCAGGGTATGGATAATATTAATAAAGTGAGTCAAAACAAGTATATTAATTAGAAAAATGCTCATGAATATGCTTGTTTATGTCCAACATATGTGAGATCCGCATGAGAGGCCAACTGTCATGGCTGTGTCTAGCGCAATAGTGATACTACCTTGGGAACCCCTTTTTCCCTTTTTTGTTTAATAAATAAACCTAAATACTAAAAAATCCATAAACTTAAATATTTGCATTCCATAAATTTAAGTACTAACAATTTAATATATAAATTTAAGTACTAAAATTTTTATAAATACAATAATAAAAAGAATCCTTACAATTATTAACATACTCTAAATATTGCCATAAAAAATCCAGAAATGCCCTTGTAAGCCATAGTGAAATGCCACATTTGTTGCAGAATCATGGATATTGTATTGTGAAAATAATCGTTCTACGCCATTAATTTCATTAGGATTAAATAAATTCATAGTCTCTATCACGCCTTTCCAATCATTGAGTTGCCACGATGGAAGCTCGGGTATTTCTTGTTCATATTCCAGATCATATTGTGGACAATGATATATGTCATCATCATGCACCCTAATTCATCCTTGTACCAAAGACAAGTTAGGCCTTTTATAATGGTGAAGAAATATTGTAAAACACTAAAAGTTCGCTCAACATCCTTTCGTGCACCCTATTAACACTAGGCAAGGCAATTTTTTTATGTTTTTTGTGGTATTTTTTTGGATTAAAGAAGTCCATTTCAAGTAAATACCATCAGCGAGGTAATAATTCGTCATGTAACATGTTCATGTCATCCTCCAATCCATTACAAAAAAAAATCACCATCAATATTAATGGAGATAAATATAGAAATGATGGGACAATAGGAATGGTAATGTATCCCCCCCCCCCCCCCCCCCTTCAAAAGGGGTCAGGCCATGAACTTTGACCTTAGAGCCACTTATAACTATAATAATATAAGGGAATCAAATCTACAATACCGTTACTTACCCAATTATACCTAAAGTGATATCCAGAATAGTATAGTGACACAAGATGTACTTGACTCAGAAAGTCGGCCTTGACTACATCCTTGTGAAAAGAGGGAGAGTTTCTTTACTATCAAGGACATATCTTAGAGTGTTAGGTTTGATAGATAAGATTCCACGTCGAGTTTACAAGTGAGTTGTACTTAATTGTCAACATGTGTACTCTTTATAGTGAGGGTCTTATTTACACAAATTTTTAGTCAAATCTATGTACAATACCAAAGATATTATGTTTAGCTGTAGCGACCTATTTCTGACTTGGTCATCTTTGTTATGATTCAACTAAAGTAGGAATCCATCGCGTGGGGTCTTAATTTGGGTTTATTAGAGTATGTTAAAAGAGTCTTGGTGTATTCAGTGATAAGCACCCAAAAGTATTATATATATATAGCCTCATTTTAATTATTAGTTCTCGTTAAAATTGAATTTTTACGTGTAATTGTTTATTTTATAGGACAATACGTGGGATACTATTCAAAGACTTAATTCAAAGCAATTGAAATAAAAATGCGGTCAAGAGTGTTAACACAAATTTCCTAATGACTCAAGATCACCAAATACACAATAAACTGTAATACCCCACCCTAATATTTTAATTATTGTTCCGCATAAGTTGAACTAAAATGAGAATCTCGGGATTCGGATGATTATAATTGGGATTATATTCTGATTGTACTGTTCAAAGAGGCTTGATGATAATTAGTGGAAGTTATGGGATAAAATTGGAGAAAAATTAAGGAAATATAAGAAGAGTCGTTCGAACAAAAGTTGGGTCGTTCGAACGAGAATCAAAGATCATTCAAATTAAGGGATCAAATGAGCTTCGAATGAGATCCCACTGCATACCTGATCGAGGTCATTCTAAGGTCAATAGAAGCGAAGGACCGAACGAGGCGCCCTTCTCGTTCGAACAAGGGGCGAATCTCTCTCAAATGAGGTCAATCGAATTTTCTAAGTCAGATTAACCATATGCGTTGTCTCATTCTGGGTCATTAGATTGATGAGTTGTCGAGCTCTGGTGAATCCAGATTGGGTAAAAACGGCATTTTAAGGCTTTTGGGTGTTTTTATAAAGGTGGTTTGGTTCATTTGGGTTATAGAAAGTTGGAAAAAGAGGGGAGAGGTAGGGGTGGGTCTTCCACCATGTTTGAGCATTCCTCCACCTCTCACAACCTCAAACCACCATGCCACCACCATTCTTACACCTTATGCCACCACTTTCTTCTAGTATCCCACCATATCCGAGCCCTAGATGCCTATTTCTATCATAGATGAGTATAGCTACGAATTTTGGAGATGTTGTTGAGGGGGGGAGGAGAAGATGAAGATGGGAGTTTCATGGAGCTTGAAAGAAGTTAGGAGGTGGGAAATTGCCATCTTCTTAGACATTTCATGCCTTCCATTGTTGGTGCTTAACTAAGATGAAAAAAATCTACTCTTAGATTAAGACTCTGTTTTATGTATTTGTAGTATTGCTAGAATATTAAGTGTGGGATGATTAGGAAAATGATGATGGGTTTTCTAGTAAAATTAATAATAAATGGGAAAATGCTATTTTTGTTTAGATAAATAAAGAATATATATTTCAAAGTTTCTTGAAATAAAGATTAGGAGTTTTATGAAAATGGTGCATTCTTTAGAAGTTTGATGCCAAACATTTTCGCAAATTAAATGTTTGAAAATGATCTTGTTTTTGTTAAAATATTTGGTAAAATAATGTTACAAAGTTTCTTGCAAAATATGAAGCTTTTATGAAAGTGGACATATGTTGAGTTTGAAGAAATAAAATGACTTTTATGCCTTGAAAGTATTATGAATTTCTAAAATGAAATGTATGTTTAACCCCTGAATAGGATTTTAGGATATAAAATTCATCTTCTCATGTATGTAAACTTGTAGTATTTGGGCAATGAATATGTAAACAAGTTTAAAGAAGGTTTTGTTGGGTTTAAACATGAATAAAGGAAAAGTATAAATTCTAGGCTTTAAAGTGTGTGAAAAAAGGATTATAGGTGATAAGTGCAAGGTTGTAAGACTACATGTATTAATAAAAGAAAATGGTGTTTTTCTTATAAAGTAGTCTTATATGTTTAATGACTCTTGAAAATGAAAGTATTGAAATAAAGGTGTTTTTAACTGAGAAGAATGTTACTCTAAAGGGTTAAAATGTGTTAAGGTGTTAAAAACACCAAAGAAGTTTGTGTGAGAAACATAATGATGTTTTGGGAAATTGACACTTGTGAAAATGGAATAACAAGGTGAGTTTGAAAATAAATGGGTAAAATGATAATCTTACGTAAAGTAGAATATTTTTATGAAATAAAGATATTGAAAAGGGTGCTACACATAATGGTCATAAATGAACATGATTTTGGAATAAAATCAAGGCTAAAATTATAGGACATGAAATGATAATTTTCAAAGTGTAACACAAGTTGGGGTGAAACCCCGGGTTTTGGCTTCGATCGCGTAAATGAAAAGGTGGAATAATGTGGACATTCGAAACACATTAAAAAGGAACTCGGATAACACCGAAAAAATTAAGGAGGGCCCAGAGCCCCCGGATGAAAAACCCATAACACTAGCCATACAGTGCATATAGTGTCGTCGCCAGTTGTGTGGAGCCCATTAAAGTACGCGGTTATTGGAAGATTTTGAGAAAAAGATAAAGGAATAAGGAACATGTCCAGAAATGGGTTGTGTGGTGAAAATGTGTTAAGAAAACTTAACTTGAATGGATTAATAAATGTTCTGGTAAAGGTTAAAATGAACAAGTAATTGCGAAATTAGTTAATGTCCATAGGGTAAAGAAAAGGTTAAAGTAAGTAGGTTAATGGGTGGTTAAGCAACCTAAGAGATTTAACCCACGATTAGAATAAGGGTCTGTTGTGAAAGGTTTTCAAAGGCTAAATAAGTATTTTCTAACATGGTGTTCACGTGTGTTGAAAGGGTGAGTTTCAATGAAAATACTAATATGGATTGGTTAAAAAGAAAATGTAATTTCAGTAAAGAACTGTCTTTTGATCAAATCAAGTGTAGTTGTTTTAAGTATTTAACCGTGAGTGTTAAACAAAATGATGAATGTCAAAATGACAAAAAGGAAGCCATTATAAGATAAAGGGGAATTAATCTGGATAAATAAGGTTTTCGAAAGTAAAAATATTTCATGCATTAAGTATATGTATATATATGTTTATATATACACAAGGTAGTTGCACGTGCACTTAGATATAACGTGTTAGAGTTTTTTTCTACCGTTAGTTTTTATACTACATTTTGTATATTTCTCATTGAGCATTCGGCTCACTCTTTCGTTTTGTTACAGCAGGTTGGGAGCGATTTCGTATATTGAGAACATTATGCAGGTAAGTACTCTCTTTTATTTTACGTCAGAATCTCTGTATGCTTGGACTCCGGGGTGCCCCCCACGGGTCCCTCACGTAGTTTAATTTAAAATTGGAATCACATGCTAACAAGTGAAACGTTAATTAAAATAAAATTGGATTAGCAATATTATATAGGTTGTTCATTGCACTTCACACCTAACGCTCGGGTCGAACCGGATTGACCACGGGTAACCCATTAATCTAGGTCGGGGTGTTACATAAATCATGCCCCTAGCCATTTCCCGTACCTTCCCCAAATTTTATCACCTCTTGTGTGTATGTGTATGTGTTATTTTTTTTTGTACGTATATATACATGTGTGTGTGTGTGTGCATGTTATATGCATGTACGTGTCTATTTTTTTATTATTAATGGATTTTATTTTATGTGTACGTAATTCTATGTATATGTGTGTTTGTCATTTTGTTATATATATATGTTTATGTTTATGTTAGTGTATATGTTGTTATTGTATTTTATTTTATGTGTGTATTACTTTTTGTTATATCAGTGTGTATTTTATCTTATATATTATTATTATTATTATGTGTGTGTTACTATTACTATAACTGTAGGAGATTCTTCACATAATAATTATTAGAATAGCATGAATGCTCCAAAAGTATTATGAATGCAGAAAAAGAAAAAAAAAGAACTGTATACGTGGTTCGATCGTGAGATCGGCCTACGTCCACGGGGATAAAGGGGGAGTGTATTAGCAAAGGGGGATGGCAATGATCGAAGTGCTAGTGTTGCTAGCTGAGAGTACGGTCTAATACGTGTTAGTTACAATTACATTATAATGTGGTCTAGGTCGCCCCTATCTATAGACTTAGTGTCTCATGTTTGTGGGTTGTTTCGAACTTATCTCTATTTGTAATGATCTTGTTAGATTTGATCATATTATAAGTCTATTACTCCATATTCCCACCTTTCACTATTTGCCACGTGTTCGCCATGTGGCTCAGATCACGTGACCTCAACTAATCTTATCCTTTAATTTGCCCCCAGGGTGAGGGAGATTGGTCAAACATTCTGATCGACCTTACCTTGCTTTGTTATAAAATTGTTCAACCTCCCAGGATGTTCGGCCAAACCCCTTGGCTATTTTTCTGCCACGTGTATATCAATTTTGGTGCTATTTTATTCTGCGGTTATTTCCGAAGTTGTGCAAAGAAATCATTGATAGTGTAGTTTGCACATGTATTTCTATCATTGGGTTGTGTGTCCGGTGTCATAATTAGAATTAATGATGGTGCGTGAGCGTGTGACACGATTTCCTAAGCATTGTTACAGCTTTGAGGAGAAGCTTCTCCAGAGAGTTTAAGGATTTTTAACCCTTATACCTTCGCACTTGCACCAGTTGACAGTGTAATTTGAACTTTCAATCTCTCTACATTTCCTCAATTCCCATTTCCACAATTCCTCTTCTTCATCTTCTTCAGCCAACAAATTTCAGGAATTCGATGATTAATATGGAATTCCTAATAACACTATATTAAGAGTCTCCCCTGAAGAGGAAGACATCTTCTATCTTCCCCATGGGGAGGTGTATTTATAGATTGTAGTAATACTTGAGAGGGGAGTAAGATTTTTCCTCCACCCCTTACTGGTAAGGGTGCTCAATTACTACGGAATGCCCCCTTTTCCCAATAAAATGGTAGTTTTTACTTATTGTGATGTGGACAGTGGCCATAAACCAAATTTGTTGGACCAACGCTGGTCTTGAGGAGATTAGGTATTGTTATGACTCGAGGTCTTCCCTAGGCACCGAATTATACCACATCCAGGCTAGCGACAAGGCCCATAATTTGGTCCCTTAATTTTCCAGATCCCAAAAAGACACTACCAAAAATGTTATTATCGCTTATGGGAAAATTTATGGTGAAGGCTATGACGGACATGGGGTTCTTACAACAAGGGGGCTCCTGGTAAGTTGCCTACTAGGAGTTTGTTTACGTTTTTCCCATTTTTGCTTATTACTGATCGATCTAAATTTTTGCTTGCATATTGATTTCTGAACACCAAGCCTTCATACTATCAAGTAAATCCCAGAGATTTAGAGACAATTTGGAGGAGACCGACCCTAGAATGAGTTCACTCCCATTAGAGAATGACACACATCCTCCTCAATTACCAGCTTACATACCATTCTTGCTATAATTTCACGACCATTCCAGTTGGTTTCCCAATAGTCCAGATAGGCGAACTAATATCTAGTGAAAACCTAACCCATGTCGCTCCTTACGTGATCTCCATTGAATCTGATTCTAGTAAGAGCGAAGAGGAGGAATAGGAAAGAAGCCCAGGGGAAGAGGGGGAAGAGGAAATTATGGAAGAAGAAGAGGAAGAGGAGGATTTTAGTTCCTTATTGGACGACATTGATCCCCTCCTCTCTTAAGAGGCAAGTTTGTAAGGTCGTCCTTAAGGGAGGTAGAAGCCAAAGAGGACTTTTCTTTCCAGGACTTTACTTTCCCCCAATCCCATTATCCTTAGAAGACATGAGTAGCCGAACGAGGAAACCGATTGACCTGGCAACTTCCTATGGATAAATAGAAAAATCAATCTATTCCCAACACATAGGATGACTGAGCTCTCGTTTCCTCTGGCGATGAATAGAGGAAGTTGGTTGCTCTAATGGAGAAAGAATCCCTTCCTCTTGAGTGCCAAAGGGTAGAGGCAATTGAGGCCAAGAAGAATAAGACCGATAAAACTTCGATCGGTGATGGTTCAAAGATGCCCCATCCACGAGACCCCACCTCTCCCTGTCAATGGGAACCACCCATGGGAACCCTCTTTTTACAAGGGAAAAGAGCTTATGATGGCTACTGATTCTACCCATAAGGATTTGGAGGTGGCCTATTTTATCTCTCGAGTCGTCATGTTGCCGTCTGATATGATGGAGATAAGGGGCTTTACTTTGGTGAGGATTCACAATGAAGGCCTTCGCCACAACGTGTTGGTAAGCTCGCTCACCTATTTCTTTTTCTTGTCCTTATTTTCTTAACGAGTTTTCTGATACATATCTTTTTTTGGTGCAAATCATGAAAGTTGAACACTATATAGCCAATTAAGATTCCTCTTATTGGAAGTCACTAGAGGCCAGTGGTAAGGTAAAAATCGACCTCAAGGCCTAAATCACAACTCAGGTGTGACAGGTGGAGGACCTGAAAAAAGAAGATTAAGGAGCAGGCTGATCCCCACACTAAGGTAGGAGAGGAGTTTAAACGAGCCCAATCGAGTTAATATTTAGCTCACGAAGTTTATGGTCTTCCTCCAACGCACCCTCCTAGAAAATCTTATCCATTCAAAGCTGAGGGCTTAGAGGGATAAAACTAGGGAGGCCGACCTGGAAATGGCCGTTAAAAGGCTATTATACGGCCATCCAAGAGATCGATGCCCAATTAGACTACAATGAGTCAGTTTCCTTTCACAAAGGCTGGGTAATAGGCCTTAAAAGGGGCAACTACAGTGAGGAAGACTCTTCTTATGTCGAGAACCCTCTCCTGACCATCCCCTTGACGGTCCTACCTGGGAATTCATCGGCACCTCCTTCATCGATCTCCCAACCTCTATTGATCTTCCTACTAAGGGGGCTCATGGGGAAACTAGTTAGACTTATGGTGTTTCTTTTCTTTTTCTTTTTCTTTTTCTTTTTCTTTTTCTTTTTCTTTTGTTTTTGTTTTTGTTTTTGTTTTTATTTTTGTTTTTGTTTTTGTTTTTGTTTTTGTTTTTATATCTTTTGTTGACCCTTGGTGGTCTTTTTATAGTCCTTAGGCCCTTAATTATTAATGAAAAACATCTTTTAATTCTATTATTGCAATTCTGTCATTTTTTTTGTAGCCTCTTCGCTTGAATTTTACTTTAAATAAAGCAATCTCAAGTCTAATTTTCTCAAATCACCTTAAGTGAATGGCAAAATCAACCATCTAACAACTTTTAATAAAGTAGTTGTCTAAAGCCATCTTTGGCCATTGCCTAAATCAAACTTAAGTAATTGTTATCAAATTGAGTGGTTGGTAAAATCCATCTTAGATAACGGGTCAAATCAAAATTAAATAATTTTTAACCAATAAAAAATTAATCAGTTATTTCAAGCGATCAACTAAATTAACCTTAAGTAGTTTTTAACCAATAAAGCAATTGTCTAAAGAAATTTTAGGTGATCAGCTAAATTAACCTTAAGTAATTTTTAACCAATAGAGCATTTGACTAAAGCCATTTTCAGTGATCGGTTAAATTAATTATTAAGTAATTTTTAACCAATAAAGCAGTTGGCAAAAGCAATTTTAGGTGATCGATTAAATAAGTAATTGTTTAACCAATAAAGCACTTGGCTAAAGCCATTTTAAGTGATCGGCTGAATTAATCCTTAAGTAATTTTTTAACCAATAAAGCAGTTGGCTAAAGCCATTTTAAGGGATCCTCTTTAAGGTTTTAGTTTTCCTTTAGACTGATCTACTTTAATTCATACCAATACTAGGAGTGGATTTTAATTGACTCTACTAGGTCGCACTACTTGTACAAGTGGATTTCTGGCGTTTTATAGGCCGATCTAATTTAGATCATACCACTCCTAAGATCGGGTTTCCATCGACCTTTTCAGAATGTACCACTTATATAAGTGGGTTTTTTTGCCTGTTCAAGGCCAATTTAATTTAGATCATACCACTCCTAAGAGTGGGTTTTAACCGACCTTTTTCAAATTGTACCACTTATAAGGGTGAGTTTTTGCCTCTTCAAGGCCAATCTAATTAAGATCATACCACTCCTAAGAGTGGGTTTTAACTCATCTTTCCTATATCGTACCACTTATCCAAGTGGGATTTTTATTTTTAACTAAGGAATTTTATACAAAGTGAGATAATTAAATGCAAATATTTTTATGATGCATAAATGAAAGAGTTTAACTGATTGATTATCTAATGATAAAACTTTTAAGGTTTATGGAATTCCATAACCTTATGGAAACCCTCCCATCTATTTCTTCCAAATGATATGAATCCACACCCCTTTTTGAAGCTACACGATAAGGTCCTTGCCAGTTCGGTGTCAGTTTTCCATCGGATGGTTTCTTCGCGACAGGCAGTAACTTCGAGAGAACTAGATCGTTGACTTAGAATTCTTTGACCTTGAATTTTTATCATGTTACTTTGTCAGTTCCTGCTGATAGGCGACCAAATGTACCAGGGTTTGCTCCCTCCTTTCTTCAGATAGCTCCAACTCATAGGTTACTCAGTCATCATTTTAGTCGTCTTCAAATATCTCTGATCTGAGTGTTGGTAAATCGATCTCCAGATTAATTATATCTTGAATACCGTAGTTAAGAGAATAGGGAGTTTCCTTTGTCGGCTTTCATGAAGTCGTCTTATATACCCACAGAATGCATAGAAGTTCGTATATCCACCGTCCCTTGGCATATTCTAATCTCCACTTGATGCCTGATAGAAGGGTTTTATTAGTGACCTCTGCCTACCCATTGTATTGAGGGAAGACTACTAACGCATAATGAACCTGATTCTGTATTCAGCACAAAAATTTCGAAATGAATCATTGTCAAACTGGGTTCCATTATCGGTTGCCATTTCTCTTGGAATATCGAATCTTGTGATGATGTTTTTACAGATAAATCTCTTGATATTAGGCTATCTAATGTGAGTAAGAGGTTCAGCCTCAACCCATTTGGTAAAGTAGTCGGTCACCATTATCAGATACCTATGATTTTAAGGTACAACTAGCAGTGGTCCTATAATGTCCATGTCTCATTGGACGAATGACCATGTGCTTGTGATAGGATTGAGATATTTAATAGGATGTTTGATCATCAGTGAGAATATTTGGCACATTGGGCATTTTATGAGGAACTTCGTTGAGTCCTTCACATACAACCATCAGTACCCTTGAGAGATTGCTCTATAAGAAAGCGATCTCCCACAAGTGTTTACTCCACAATTCGCTCATAAAACTCCTTCAAAATCCCTTTGAGTCTCTGTGGATGAATTCTAATAGTGGACCTGTAAATGATCTCTGGTAGAATTTTCTGCCTGAGTTAAGGTAGAATCTATTTGATCTAATCTTCAACTTTTGCACTTCCTTATCATCTAAGGGTAGCTCATCAGCTTTCAATGGGATCCATCCATAATGGGGATAGTTTCACTTGAAGGGTATTGAGATCACTCGATGTACCTTTAATGCTTGGTCGGTTTATATACTCCACATCTATTGTTCTTTTCAGGTAAGCTTCAATGGCAGAGGACAAGGTATCTAATGCATTTACATGGATGCTTATGTTTCTTAGAAACTTCTCCACTAAAGTCGACTTAAAACGTTAAAGTAGTCCTCTAGCCTTATTTATGTAGGCTATTATCTTGGAATCTCTTTCTTCATATTCTCCATTGAGCATGTTTGTAATCTGCTTGGAATCACAAAATACGACGATGTGGTGAGAACCCATGTTGATCGCCCTTCATAGACTGTGCACCACAACTTTGTACTCGACTTTATTATTTGAGCCTTTAGACCCTATTATAATGGCTTGCTCAATCAGGATGCCTCGTGGGGTTAAGAATACTATCCAAACTCCTGTTCCTTTCTCTTTTGATGAGCCATCAACAAATAGTTTCCACCGCAGCTCAT
This sequence comes from Sambucus nigra, assembly GCA_949130495.1. Taxonomy (NCBI): domain Eukaryota; kingdom Viridiplantae; phylum Streptophyta; class Magnoliopsida; order Dipsacales; family Adoxaceae; genus Sambucus; species Sambucus nigra. Next base: position 236,547,561 of record OX422220.1, on the reverse strand, counting down.
TCTCGACGACTAATAATACTTCCAAGATAGGTAGCGACTGCTCCTCTCTTAGCGATGCTGAGAATTTTGCCACGAAGTCTGCTAAGACTTGACCCTTAATTACTATTCTTGGTTCAAACCTGATGTCAAACTGGGCTAGCTCAAGTGACTAATTGGTCATTCTATTACAAAGGTCGGCCTTTCTATGGGTATTCTTCAAAGCGTAGTCATCAAGACGACTATAGTGTGGGTATCAAAGTAATGCCTTAGGTTCCTTAAGGCGATCACCAATGCCATAATCATATTTTCTATGGGCATATATTTATTTTTCACTTCAAGAAGAGTGTGGATCACGTAGTAGATCAGTTTTCTCTCCCCGTCATGCAGACAAATCAGTGTTGTATTGGTTGCTTGATATAAAATGGTCAAGTAACAGTATATGTTATCCCTTTCCTTAGGAGTTGACAATAAGGGAGGAGATCCCAAGTACTATCGAATCCCTTCTGTGGATTGATCGTATTCTTCTGTCCAAACTGTGAGGCTTGTCTTCTTCAAGTCATGGAAAAATGGGTGGCACTTGTTAGAGGTTCTTGAAATGAGACTATTAAGAGCCTCCATCATCCCAGTGATAACCTGAATGTCTCTAATGGTGGTTGGCCTTCTAAGATTCTAGAGATCTTTAATCTGGTCTGGATTTGTGTGCCTCTCTGAGTAACCAAGTATCCTAGAAACTTGTCGGAGCTTAAGCTGAACACACATTTAGTTACCTCGAGCTTCATCACTCTTTAAGAATGTTAAAGGTCTTCGTAGGTTCTTTTAGATGATCAGTCGAATATATTTTCCTAATGAGCACATCATTTATATAAACCTCCAGAGTGGAGCCGATCAACTTCTTGAACATCTAGGGCACTAACCTCTGATCCATTTCCCCCCATGTTCTTCAAGCTAAAGGGAATTACCATATAGCACTAAAGATCTAAGGTTATGATGAACGATATTTTCTCCTTATTCGGGTTGAACATGGGTATCTGGTGGTAGTTGGAGTATGCATCCATAAAGCACATTCGTTGATACCCAACTTTGGAATTTAATAGTTGATCTATTTAGGGCATTGGAAAAATATCCTTCAAACAATGTCTATTGAGGTCGGTGAAATCAATGCAGACCCTCTATTTTCCACTTTTGTCTTAATAACAATAGTGTTTGAGTTCCATTATGGAAATTGGACTTCCCATATGGAGTCAACTTGGAGCAGGTTGTTTACTTGAACCTCTACCGCCCTTACTTTTTTTGGAAATGTATGTTGAGGTCGATGAAATCAATACAGACCCTCCATTTGCCACTTTTCTTCTTCACAACAATGGTATTCGAGACCTATTCTGGAAATTGGACTTACAAGTTGTCAACTTCAGCATCTATCGCCTCACTTTTTCTGATTTTGACTTCCTTGGTTTTTACATGATTATCTTAACACTTGGCTCCATATGCAATCGAAAACAAGCGATCTCTGGGTCTATTATAAGGGTATCATATGGCTGGCAAGTGAAAAGTCTATGTTTATTCTGAGCAATCGAATAAGCTATTCAGTTTCATCTTTAGGCAACTCCAATCCGATGAGGAAGGTTTTCTCTAGTTGTTAGGCATCTAAAGGAAACAAAATTATTTCCTCTAAGATGCATTCAGTAAGGACCAATTGAGTTTCTTTAACCCCTGTCCAACTCCCTTTCATTGCTACTTGGGTTGGTCGTCATCAGAATTGCCTTCACTTTGATTGTTCTTAAACTGAGACTAATTTATCTTGATTCTAAAACAAAACAACTTCGTGTTGCTGCTTGATCTCCTCTAATTTCTATCACCCCTTGATTAGTTATAAATTTGAGTTTCATATGAAGCGATGAGGGAACAACTATCATATCATCCATCCACCCTCTGCCTAGAATAATAGTGTAGATTGACTAGGATTGGATTACATGGAACCCAACCTCCTTATTAGCTCGGTCGATCTTGAGTGGAAAATTTATTTTCCCCAATGATCACTATATATCCCAATTGAAGCCTATTAATGGGCTAACGTTAGTATCCATCCTAGACTCGATAGTTTAGATTTTAAAACACTTTTAGGTACATAATCTCAGAGGAGCTTCCTCGGTCTATGAGTACCCTTCTCACTTCAAAGTTTGTAATTTGTATGGTGAGGAACAGGGAATATTTATAAGGTAAGTTTATGCCGATCGTATCGTCATCGATGAACTTGATAGCTCGATCAGTATCCAAGTTCTTTCTTTCCCTTTTGACTAGGACTGGTTTGGTTGGGTTCACTTGGAATGCTTATTGAACGTTGGTTGCTACCCTCACCTTCTCCCTTAGCTTCTCACCAGTGTGCTGGGCTGGGTTGGCGTAACCGTGGATGATGATGACCAATCCTCCTGAAGAGAGATCCTCCTCCATTTTTTAGATTGTGTTAATCTTGGTTATTGCCTTTTGGTTTCGATGTTCTGATGCACTCCTTTAGATTCCCCGCCTGGATATTTCCTCTCGTTATTTTATATATATCTTGTATTTCGTAAGGTTCCCATGGTCCTATTGATAGCTACTAAGACTAGCATCCCTATCATTTTGGTCGCCAACCATCTTAGGAGGCCTTTTAAAGAAAGGGGTATCTTTGATCTGATGAATGAACCTAATGTTAGACTCTTTAAACTATTTTCAACGTCTTGTAGACACTCTTGTTGGCCTGAGGTTTGGATCAACTTCTATAAGATCCATTTTTAAATCCCTTTGAGGCCGACGATGGATAGTTTCGCCCTTTGGGGGCCTTCTTTGGTTGGTTCTTCTTTTGGTTAGCTGAAGGAGCTGTTCTGGAGAGATCATTTTTTACCTTGCATATTTTTCATTGCAGGACATAGAATTGTCTACGAAAATACTGGCTTCTTTGTTAAAAACTGGTAGAAATCATCAAACCGTTCTAGACCAAACTTGAAGGAGGCGATCGTCAGTTGCCCATTGTAATCATTAATTTTATTATATAGCTCCCAGTACCTCTGAGCATACTTCTTGAGAGATTATCCTTTCATCTCCTTAAGTGAAATTAGTGAATCTACCTCCTTTACCACCATGTTGCTTATGATAAATCGAGTTGTTAAACCACTTCAATCCGATCTCTCCTAGAGTTAATGGGAATACCTTGCACATCAAGGCATCGTGATGACTCTAAAGGGACATTGTTTGTCGATAGTGCCTAATATGATGATTTGGGTCTATTTTTCCTTCATACATTATGACTTTTGGCATTGAAAACTTTTTTGGACGTTCAAAATATTTTATCTGTTCGATGAATAGTGAGGTTGCATCATACCCCAATCCTTTCCTATCCAGGTCTTTGGGGGTCCTACCAAGATTTAGGTTCATTCTTCCTTCTAACTCCCTATGGATGAGTCTTCTCAGTTCGTCTATCTTTATTTGATTCGACCATAGTTCAGAGCGAGCTGGCTTGCTACTCTCGGTTGACTCCGTTGGACAAGTTTGGTGATGCCTTTTGCAGATGCAATTCCTTTTAGGCGAATGATCCTATTAGAGATAATGATGGATCTTACGGGGAATTCTTTAACGAGAAGTCATATCGAGTCGATTTCTTGGGGAGCGAAGGTTGTCGAAGTCCCCTCATGTGTTGATGTCGAATACATGAATCTGAGGCATCACCCTCTAACTGTTGTGATCGTTACCTCCTAAAATAGGTGATCTCTTGGTCATAACTATTTAGCTTCTATTCATAGATACTAGTCGAATGTGAGATAACTCTCCCTTCTGCTCGGTCAATTGATGGCATTCGATACCACCAATTGGGTCCAGATCTTCCAGGAGAACGTCCTCTAGATCTTAATGGTTGCTGGGGAGGATGCATTCACTCAAGAGTTAGTTCCCTCCTTGTGATGCATATTTTGAACCGCACACGACTCCTTACTTGAGTGGGGTGGGATTGATCTGCACTCATGGTGAAGTTTTGAGCTATCCTGGCTTTGAGAGTGGTGAGAGCCTCATTTCCCACAGACATGGACAAATTGTAAGAGATTCTTCCCACAATAATTAATAGAACTAAAGGAATGCCCAAAAGTATAATGAATGTAGAAAAAGAAAAAGAGAGAACTATATACGTGGTTCGGTCATTAGATTGGCCTACGTCCCCAAGGGTAAAGGGGGAGTATTTTTTATTAGAAAAAAGGGATGATAATAATCAGAGTGCTAGTGTTGCAAACTCAGAGTCCATGCTATTGGATGTTAGTTACAATTACCCTATAATGTGGGCTAGGTCACCCCTATTTATAGATTTAGCATCCCACGCTTGTGGGTTACTTCGTACTTAACTTTATCTGTAACGATCTTATTATATTTTATCATATCATAAGTCGATTACTCCTTATGCATTCCTTTCACTATTTGACACGTGTTCGGGCATGTGGCCCCGACCACGTGACCTTAACTAATCTTATCTCTTCAATAAGTATATACTATTTGTATTAATATTATATAAGTGTAGTTTTATATGAATATATATATATATATATAGGAAGAGGATCACAAGTGGACCAAAAGAATGGACTTTTTAATGGACTTAACAAAAAAGACTAATAACCTACTAATTTTAATTCCTTGGTGTAATGGGTCCGCGCCAGCGGCACCCAATAACCGAGACTTATTAGTCTTTTTTGTTAAGTCCATTAAAAAGTCCATTCTTTTGGTCCACTTGCGAACCTCTCCCTATATATATATATATATATATATATATATATATATATATATATATATATATATATATATATATTATTTAGTAATTCTTTTATATATATAGCCATGCAGAGCTTCTCCTCAACCCTAAAAAAATCACCCAATTCCTCCCATAGGCAGATCCATATGAAAACCGTGGTGGGAAATTGCCCACCTTTAAGTTTTGGGATTTTTTAAAACTAGTGTCATAAAATGGGAATTTTTTTAAAAAAAATAGACAAAAATTTGAAAATGCAATATTTTGCCCACGTTAATTTTTAGATAAAAAAAATAGTATGACACTTTGACCACCTTAATAAAAAGCTTGGGGGTTTTGGGAAAATTCTCAATCTGACTCAAAGTGTATAAAAATAAGACATTCCACATAATTTTATAAATTTAGTCCATGTACTAAAAACATCATGAAATATGACCAATATGCCATTTGACAACTCATAAGGAAAAAAACCCATCAAAATTTTAAAAGTCCATAACTTCAAATCTACAAATCCGAAATTCACAAAATTTATATATTTGAAATCTACTCGTCAAGATCTATCCAACGACACTCATATTTGATATTTTCTGACAAAAAATCAAAATCGATAAATTTACTATTTCACTAAAACCTCCATTTTTCCTGGCAAAACTCCATTTTGTTTCCGGCAAACACTATATATTTTCGAGTGAAAACCCTTCTTCTCCGGCGTTGGCAATGGTGCCGCTGGCGCGGACCAAAAAAATTAAAGAAATAGACAAAGGGAGAGTGAAACGAGGAGAGAAAAATAATCCGGCAAGAATTCCAGCAGTTTCTAGTGAGGATTTCGGCATTCCGACGAGGATTTCGGTGGGTGGGTGGAGTGGAGTGGAGTGGAGTGGAGTGGTGAGAGGTGGAGTTGGGGTTATGTGTTTATTTTTAGAATGAGTTTTAAATGAGTATAAGTAAGGTTACAGATATAAATACCTCTTTAACTAAAACAAATGAAATTACCTCTTTTGTGTACTCCTAACTCTAAAGGGACCACACAAATAAATGTTATTATACCACAGGGATTAAATTTATAAATCTGACAACCTCTATCCAAAAAATCCACATATAAAAAGGAATATGACCTTGACCTTAATTCTCTATAAAAGTTTTGCATCCACCTCTGGTTCCTCCCCATTTCTCCACTCGTCTTTCTCTCTCTCATATACCACTTATCTCTATGCGCTCCTTCCCACGTCACCTACCCAGCTTGTCCACTCATAATAACTCACCTTATTCCTCCTTATTTCCCTCTTTCCTACCTAAAACTCACATAAACCCTCCTTCTAAATCGGGCAACTACATTTAACCCCATATTCTCTCTACCCATCTCACCATCTATGAACTTACCCAGCACCCCAACTTCTCCATCTCTCTACACGTTCACCTAGCCTACGCACTCTACTATTTCCCCATCAATTCATTCTTACCCAAAATGCACCAACCAGCACACAACCCCCTCCTATTCCAAACAAACCCAGCTAGACTTATGTGTTCAACCACTTTATCCTCTACCTTATTCTCTACATAGATTGTACCTCCAAACAAGCTTGAGACATCCCTCCTTATACCTCTCTTTAACCAACATCTCACCTATCATCCATTCACGCGTTCTCCTAACTCCTATTATCCCATCCATACACATATGCATTTCTTATCCAAACTATATTCTTATCCACCTATATATTCAAGAGCAAGCATTAGCCGTAAAGAGGAGGATTCCACAAAATTCACAGATCATTTTTAGAAGTAGTTAAGGGTTAGTATTGTGTTAATTTTTTAGTTATTCTTTAATATTTTTTTAGTGAGTTGAGTGTGAGGTAGAAATATTATTTTGAATGACAAATATTGATTTTCTGTGTATTAATTCATAATAGAGTCTGAAAGTAATATATTCCTTTGTTATCTTTGTGTGATACTCATATTTGGTAGGATTATTGTTCATAGTTTTTGGTGGAGATTTGAAAATCTGAATACAAAGAGACTTTGTTCAGCATTTTCTCTTCTTATATGTTATGTTTTATTTTTTATGCCTCTTAGAGTGTTATTATTACATTTCATTTGTATAATATCAAAATGAGGAGCTAAATATCCTATTCAAGGGGTGAGATAAAACCCTTAATTTATTATTTTTTTATTTTCAGTCAATTTATTTATCATGTCCCTTTAAATCTTAATTTTAAAATTTTACAATTTATATTTATGCCTTGAGAGAGGGTGAATCACTTTTTAGAGAAAATAGTAAATTAGAATTACAATATATATTTATGAATAAAACTAGAGATAGACAATTTTTAAATGATCTCGCAGTTTGAATTTCTCAACTTTAAATCTTCATTTTAAATGGATTAAATACTTTTAGTCGACTTCCCCTAACGGGTGATTTATTATTAAATATTTAAATCTGATTTTTATAAATTTTTTGAAATTTTAACATTTATCTTCGAAAAAGATTATGTTTAACTTCACATTTGCAACTAGATTTGATTTGTGGATTTGAATATGTATTTGGGTAATTCAACACTACACCAAAATGGATAAATTGTCACCCTTCCAGCACTTAGCCTTGTCACGGTCATTGACCGTGACAAAACAACACGCGTTTTTTATCACGGTCATTGACCGTGACAAGTCCGTGACAATTGCATTTATAACTAACTTGTTACGGTCAATGACCGTGACAATCCTTATAATGTTGTCACGGTCAATGACCGTGACAAATGTCACAGTAAAAAAAACCCTTTTCCCTTTTTTTTCCCTGCCGTTTCTTCCCTCCTTTTTTTGTCTCTCTCTATGCTGCTCTCTCTCTCTCTCCCATATATATATATATATATATATATATATATATGTGTGTGTGTGTGTGTGTGTGTGTGTGTGTGTGTGTGTGTGTGTGTATATGTGTGTGTGTGTGTGTATATGTGCGTGTGTGGTGGGTGGAGGTGGGGAGGGGGCAGGGGGATGTGCGTGTGTGTGTGGTGTATGTGTGTGTGTGGTGGGTGGGGGTGGGATGGGGGTGGTTAGGGGGTGGGGGGGCTGTTTGTGTGTGTGTGTGGTGTGTGTGCATGTGCGTGTGTGTGGTGGGTGGAGGTGGGGAGGGATGGGTGGGTGGGTGGTGGGGTAGAGGTGGGGGGCTGCATGTATGTGTGTGTGTGTGTATGTGCGTGTGTGTGTATATGTATGTGTAGTGTGCGTGTTTGTGCGTAATGTCCCTTGTAAACGAATTGATTGATTGTCCCTCATTGTAAATTAGTAAATTAATATATGATTAATTATGAAAGTAGTATTGCCCATCATTGTAAATTAGTAAATTAATAATTGTATACTTTAATTGTTAGTTTAATTGATTAAAATAATTAATTTAGTAGATAAATTAGAAGGAGTACGGGATACACATTTTTTGTTGACATTGTTGTTGGATTATAGTGGATCAATGTTGGGTTGGTTAATTTTAAAAGTGGCATGACCACTGATTATTGTCCATTTGGGGGTGGGATTTTTCAACTTTTTTTGAAAATTACTTTGTATATCGAACAATATATATATAGTATAATAATTAAATGAAACATACTTGAAATTACATATAGTGCGCATAGATACTAGCCTTCTAGTTCTTATGCGTACGCATTCAATAGCCCTTAGACCCGTTCGAGAGTCATTACCCCTGTAATGAGATCTCTCGAATTGTCCCGTTTGAACAGTTTAGGACTGCATAATTTCTGTATAATATTCTTAGTGACTTAAAGTTGTTACTTTTGGAAGAAGTTTTGCAGTCGTATATATCCTAATGTTCTCTGGGTACATACTAGATTGACAAGTGTGACTGTTATTTCAACTAATCAATTGAAATAACACTCACACTTTCCAATCTACATCGTGTACTTGGAGAACTACGAGATATGTTGCCGAATTTTTTTTCAAATTGTAATAATGTGCATGAGCTGTTAAGAATATTACAGAAAAATGTGATCTTGAATGGGATAGGACCACTCACCCTTTAGAGGAGATGGAGGAAATAGAAATTTCTATTATAAATTGAATTTGAATATAAATAAGACATAATTAAATGAAACATACTATAAATCTAAGTTTTATTTATACAAATCCATGAATATACGCTTCGTACCTTTAATAGGTGATTAGTTGTGGTAGCTGTGATGGGATATTCGAAATACAAAGAGTGGATGGGTGAGACAAATAGAATGGGGGATGTGTTTCGCAGAGGTGCTAATGAATTTGTGAAATATGCAAAGAGATGTCATAATGATGAAGAGTTTCCATGTCCGTGTGCTAGGTGTAAGAATGGTAAGGTGTTTGAGTGGAAAACAGTTGAACTACATTTGTTAAGATCGGGTATGCAAGATTGTTATTGATTTTGGAGTTTTCACGGTGAATTAAAAGTTCATTTTATACCCGACCAACCTTCACAACAACCATCAACAAGTAGGATAGATTTAGAAGGGGGTGACGTAGATCATAATATGTTCCTCTATCTACTTTTTCGTCCAACTTGCAAAGGATTGTGAATTATGCTACTCATGATTTACATAAGTGTAAGTCCCACGATTGGCATGTGATCATGCAATTGGTTCCTCTATTGTTTAAGCACTGTTTCTCCAAGCACAAGGATTTGTGGAGGTCTATTATGCAAATTAGTATCACCTTCTCACTCTTGTGTGAGAAGGTAGTCAATCGAGAACACATAGTGGCCGCAAAATTGGCGGTGACCGAAGCGATATGTGTGTTGGAGAATTACTTTCCCCCAGCATTCTTTGACATGAGTGTTCACTTGTTGGTACACCTATGCGACGAGGCACTTCTTTATGGTCCAGTTAGATATCAGTGGATGTATCCGTTTGAAATATTGATGGAAGTTTTTACAGATTACGTCAAGAATACGCGATACATTATAGGATCAATTGTAGAGGAATACATAACAATGGAGTCATCAATATATACACGGGAATATATGCCTGACTCGACTAGCGTTGATGACACTGATGAGTTCGTCGATGATGGTGGTCATGTGATGGGAAAACGGGTGAAATTAACGAGTTTGCAACATGAACAAGTATCTCGATATCTATTTGACACATATGAAGATGTCGAAGAATGGAAAAAGTAAGTTTCGATTATTATAATGTTTAACATTATTTAAGATTATTTTATACATGATTAATTTTGTAATATGCAGAAAATATGAAGCCTGTGAGAACAATAAAAGACGAAAAATAATGGTACAATCAGACAGTGAATTTAGGCTATGGTTGAAAATGGTTGTTATATAACGTTACATTACACTCAAATTTTACAACTAATATAATTAATTTATCTATATTCTCAGCTCTTAAAGACGGGTGATGCGACATCAAGGCTTGCTCGTCTAGCCACTGGACCCTTGTTCATGGCACAAGAGTACAAAAAGTATCGATTGAACGGTTAAAGTGTATGAGAAAAGTATAAATGTACAGAACTGGGGCATTTCATACAAGGCTCTTACTTTCTTTCGAGCGAGCGCAAAAGATAAAAACCTCGTTGAAGCTGAAATGACTTACTATGGTGTAATCCAAAATATATTTGAATTGGATTATATAAGATTCAAAGAGGTTGTATTTTATTGTGACTGGGTAAGAGTTGAGGATAAAAATGCTTGTAAAGTTGATCCTGTCACCAATTTGATCATGGTTGGCTTGTCCAAGTTGAAGAGCAACAACCACTTGAGCGATGAGCCGTTTGTTTGTGCATTTCAAAAGGTTAACCAAGTGTTTTACTCGGAGTATATCAACAACGAGCCGTGGTCAATTATCCAACACATGCCAAAACGTCTAAATAGTAGTGTGGATGACTTGGCTGCTCCTACCGAATCTTAATCCATTTTTTATGATAACCCGAATTTTAAACAATTTTTCAATTTGTAATAAAAATTCCAATTTGTAATGAAATATTCCAATGCATTTGGACAGTTTGGGAGTGCATAATTTCTGTATAATATTCTTAGTGGCTTAAAGTTGTTACTTTTGGAGGAATTTTCTATTATAAATTGAATTTGAATTTGAATTTGAAATTTAAGTTTTGTTTATACTAATCCATGAATATACGCTTCTTACCTTTAATAGGTGATTAGTACATAGTTATTTGGGGTATCCTATTTGTGGAGAGGAGACTGAATCTCTTCGTCTATCCTTTATATCCGAACACTAAAAAATGTCATAATCTTAAGGAGTGATGCTCTGCAAAGTGAAATTGACAACTTCAACTAGTGAGGTTTGGCTACACAACGGTTGGAAGGAATTTGCAGAACATAACTCCATAGGATTATTGCATTTCTTAGTGTTTAGATATTAAGGGAATTATATTTAACACGATTGCCCGGGGTACATTAGTTGGAAGAAGGTGTCATATGAGCTCAAGTTGGCTGTTTGGGTGGCACTACTGGTAATGTATTTATATGAATATGAATATGAATATTTAAATTTCGATTTCGATTTCGATTTCGATTTCGATTTCGATTTCGATTTTTATGAATATTTGCTTATTGGGTGGCACTACACTCTTGTGAAATGTCTTGCAGTGGATGATTCTTATAGTGGAACTGGAACTGAAAATTGGTTTTGGATTTTCTCAAAAGTTGTCCTCTTCTAGAGGTTCTTATCTTTGAGGTACGTCAAGGGTTCATAACATCACTTCCAGCTAAATAGTTTGTAGATTTGAGATAATTGATGGTGATGTTGTTTCTTCTTATATTAGGGTTTTTCATTTTGTTTGGGACATCATGGTTGGAATGGTATGTACCTGATTGTTTGAGGTCACACCTAAAGACAATCGAAATTACAGGATTGGGGTCGAACAATGGAGTTGAACAGTTGAGGTACTTTGTGGAGAATGCCAAAGTTTTGAACAGGTACGGGATTGTTTCTATTTTGAATGTATATTTGCACTATCTCTATTTTATCTGGATATATAATGTTTGAACAGGTACAACGTTGCTATAACAGGTACATATATACTGTTGGGCAATGGTAGTGGCCATACTGCCGAGCAGATTTTTTTTCAATTCTGCCCAGAATTATCACGATCATTGACCGTGACAAGTCCTTGACAAAGGAAGTTGTCACAGACTTGTCACGGTCTTTGATCGTGATAATTTTTTTTAAACACTGTCACGATTTTGTCACGGTCCTTAACCGTGATAAATCTTGTCACGATCAAGGCCCGTGACATGACCGTGACAATTCTAACGAACTTGTCACGGTCAATGATCGCAACAAGTCCGTGACAAAAAAATTTATCACCCCAAAATTATCACGGTCATTGAGCTTGACAAGTACAACTTGTCAAGATCAATGACCGTGACAATTTGACAGATTTGATGTAGTGCAAATAGATAAATTAATTCGTTAAAATCAAAAGCTAACTGGTAGACTCCCATCATGTGAATTATCTCATCTTTGTTTACACCTCACATCTATCTTACCTTATCTTTTAATTTATTAGTTAGTTTAGTTTATATTTTACGCCATTATTTAGTATATTATCCCTTGAAAAATATTTTAAAATAGTATTAGTCTTCATATTGTTCTTTTCTATATTAAGAAGATGGATTGATCCCTTACTTGTCACTATACATGTTATTACCGTATTTTGTAGGTTCAAGGGATTTTGATTGAAGAGGCTACCTTACAATGACAATACCAAAAACCATTTTCACAAAATAGCGTCATTGCCATCTTATTGAGTTTTGGAGTTGTGCTCATTTTTTGGCGATAGTGTTATCATCAAATGTCGTTACCAAATTCTTAAGTTGACGATAATTTGAAGGCTTGTACTTTTCATTTTTCATTTGTATATATTTTTATCTCCTTAGAGTGGTTGCAGTAGGACTATTCATGAGGTGTTGTATTATTATATATTTATGGTGCATTTTATACACCAACTTATTTGTAATAATTAATTGAAAATGCAAAAAAAAAAAAAAGACAAACTAAAGAGAGCAGCCATGTAGTGGATTTAGAAGTCTATTTATTTTGGGTCTGTAGGACTCCCAGGGATAACTAAATTTAAGAGAACTTCCCCTCGCTCTACTTAACTTAGTCTTCACCCCACGTGTATAAAAGTCGTAGGAGGTACATTTCTTTATCAATCGCGATTTTCTGCAGGAGAGTCCATTATTTTTTAGCTTAATTTTTATTATGTGCTTTTAATTAACACATTGCATTTACTTTAGATGGGTAAAGTCTAGAATGGCTTGTTCCAAAGTAGGTACAAGTACCTTATTTGGTTCAAAACATTCCTCGACTTAAAAAGCCTCGGAAGAAAAATCATCGTCGGACTCAAATAATAAATCCAACTCATATTCCCACGAACGATTTTCTTCCCGATAACGATTTTCAAGTTTCTCATTCTCATACATACGCAAACCCTCACCGAATGTCATGGGTCGAGGTGTGTATGCATGAAAGTGGGAACTTTGAAAGTTGCCATCGGACTTAAACGAAAACTCATTATTATAGGAATTTTGAAAACTATTGCAATTCGTTTCAAAATTCCTATTATAAGGAGGTAAAGGCCCAAAATCATTATCATCATCATCAAAATTCCAATAACCTAGGTTTTGACTTTCGTTATACTCGCCCAAAGTAATATGTGAATTTGCAAATTTTTGGGATGCTAAGTATTCACCGAAAGTTATAGGCCTAGAATTTTGAGAATTATAATAAGGATTACCGAAAGAATTGGAATAAGACATGCTTACTCCAAAAATGGCTCAAGTGGCGAATTCCACAAAATAGGTGCGCGCAGGAAATTCGAGCGTTTCCAAGTGCTCAAATGTGGAAATCCTGATAAAAGTTAGCAAATAATACAAATAGAAAGAAAATACTATGAAATACTAATTCAAATAAAGTCTAAAACAAACTCATCCCCGGCAACGGCGCCATTTTGATTAAGGGTGAAAAGTAGCGCGTGTCAAGACGCTAATCGTTGTTTTCATTTCACATCCTCGATACAAAAACCTAAACTTATGACTACACTCAAAAAGGGAGTATAGAGGCCAAGTCGGGTATCGAAAATCCACAGAGACGAGTTGCTAGAATTTATATGATTTAATATTCCGAAATAAAAGTGTAAAAGGTAATTTTAACAAAAAGGAAAAGATAATAAAGAGAAAAGATTAAACAAGGCGAGTGTAATTAAACTATGTTAACAAAGTGAATAAAAACTATAGGTTGCGTCAAATATCCCTCACCCCGAGTTAATTAGTATAAAATGGTTACATGGGTCGACGAGTTATTAAGATCGCGTCTCGTTTCGACAGTTAATTAAATCAAGAGTTGTCACACCCCTAAATTCACATAAAAGTCTAAAAAGATTTCGGTGTCAACAAATATCCCTAAAATTATGCATGCAAGGTCTTAAGCACGGAGCATACATGATATACCCTGTCAAATCCCCTAGGCGTAATAACTAGGACAACACACTCGAAATAGACCCGTAAACTCCATCACCAAAGCAAAGCAACACATCAACCCTAGGTGATTTCAATCCGACACAACCTAATTTAACCTAGCTACAAAGCATGGTAAATAGCAAGAAATAAATCAAAGAAAGTAAGTCTACACTAGAAGGCAATAAATGGAAAGCAAGTAAATAAAGCAATAAAACTAAATTAGAAAGCAAGAAATGAACAACACAAAGCTTAAACAAAGAAACAACAATTAATAACAATGGAGGAGATAATGAATAGTGCTTATAATATCCAAATGGGTGCAAACCCTAGGAAGAGAAGCTCCACCCAAAAATCCCCTATCTCCAACCTAAAATGAAATATCTCCCAAAGAAAAGCCCCCAACATTCTACTTATACCCCAAAACAAACCCCTAAAATATCCTATCTAAAATGAAATATATATCCAAAGAAATGACCCTAACACTCTATTTATACCCCAAAATAAACCCCAAACAAAACCAAGCCAAAAAACCCAAAATAAGTCAATTTTCGTCCATATCTGATGGGACCGGTCGACCTCTATTTTGGGACCGTTCGACCGCACTTTTGTAATTTGCCTTGGGCTTGAGGCAGCCCCCTTTTCCACTCCAAACCAATTTTGATGCGTTGCACGGAAATGGCCATAACTCCCTCATACGGAATCGAAATGAGGCGTGGTCGAAACCGATGTGAAGCTAATTCAATTATCTACATGATTCTGTTTTGAAACCCTCCAAATTATGCAATATAAAATTACCAAAATGCCCTTGAAGTAGAAGAAAATACCGAAACCTTCCGGAAATGGGCATAACTTCCACATACGGAGTCAGAATGACGCACGGTCAGTGGTCACAGAAGGATAATTTGATGATCTACATGTTGGTAACTTCATTCCATAAAAAATAGTGAGTTTGAAAAGACCAAATTTCCCTTGAAGTAGCATTCGACGATGGAACTTCTCCGAAATGCAACCGAACCTCACTTTTAGCATTCCAATACCTACAAAAATACAAATAATCCCTGTAAAGCATGTATATATGCATTTAGGACCGTAAAAGTGCTAGAATGCATAAAGATAACGGGCAAAAATATGCAATATTCGATACGAATCACCATACATGTATTTTCCATACGCAGTATGCTCTCATTACTACATATTATATTATGATCTCGATTATTCTCTCTCTCAAAATTTCCACGGTTAACTCATTTTTTTTCCAAAATATATAAGGTAGTACTCTACGAATGTCCACGAGCAATTCTGCACTATGCTAAAATCATCAAATGATAGTTTTCCTCCCTCTATATAACTGTTCAAATCGAATTGCACTAAGATGGAATTTTCTAGATTTTGAATCTGTCGTTCGAACCAGAATGGATATCATTCGAACAACATGCATTCTCATTCGAACCAGACTCAATCTCGTTCGAACGAGATTGAGCAAAATCCACCCCTACCAGACCTGTTATGTTTTTTGTTTGTTACAGTTTGTCTTCTACAGTTTTCAGTCATAAAAACCTCTATTGTTCAAACCCAACACTAAAACATCAACTTAATTGATAACCTAATGTGCATAGATGATTTATAGCAACCTAGAATCATCAAATCTTTACAATACATCAATTAATTATGAAATCCCAAAATTTAACCATTAAAACCCTAGTTCTTCAACTTTCCATTTAAGACCCATTAAAACCCAGATTCGTTTCTCAATCACAATATATAATTTCGATATTTCTATTCTACGTACATAGGAATTAAATTCTTCATCAAGATAACTTTTAATCTACGGATCAAATTCTCTAAATTCACCCAATTCAAATCTAAATCATGTATTTGATACCTATGCTAACATGAGCACAATTATTGCTAATAGAAAGCAAGTAATAAACACTTGACTCGATTTTGATGGTCTGATTTGCTGATGAAATTTGTATAGACTTGTTCCTTATCTTCCAATCTACTCAAAGGTGGTCACGGTGGTGGAAGACGATGGGTTTTTTGCCTTAATCTCTTGGGGCTTGTTCTCTCTCACCCTCTGTGGCTCTCCCTTGAAGTTTTTGCATAATAACCTAATTTTTTCTTTACATAACTGATATTAACCATCTCTAATTTTTCTCATTAATTAAACCCCAAAAATGCAATTTACTAAAACACCCTCCCGGGATGCAGGTTAGGCCTAAAATAACCCCGGGACCCAAACTAAACCCTCAGGTACACTATTCTGACTATCTCGACCCTTCTGGACTCAATAGCGCACTCGAAATGGTCATATGAGTTACTTAAAAATAATTTACTTCTTTAATCCATTAAATTAGTCCCGACACGACTCATACGCGCGTCCCGACTTAATATACCAAACTGTCACGTTTCACACTCACGATAATTTATAAAATTCATAATTCCATATTACATAACCACATAGTAATATTCAATAATTTTCATCAATAAGTATTAGCCCTTGGCACGCTAGTTAATAATTAGTTTAATCTGAATTAATTGATTAACAAATTAATTTCTCACCTTTTTAATTTAATTAATCCAACAATAATAATAAATCTCATAATTATTTAATATCATAAAAATATGGGGTGTTACATACTTACCCCTTACAACGGAATTTCATCCTGAAATTCGGAAAAAGTATACCAGGTACAAATAACGCTGTATATATATTATGTACCACCCATATAGTACGCTATTGGATACCTTTAATAATGAACACTTCACATATGTTCGTTTCAAATTTTAGGTTACCCTGTCATGTAGGTTCTTGTCCAGGTCGTATCTTTTAAGTTTCACTACTTAAACTTAATTTTGATATCTACTATTTAGACTTCTACTATTTGCAACTTAGAAGATTAATCATTCTTTAGTTACATTCGGTCTCGTCTCACGACGATCGCACACAAGTAGGTTATTTGTGCAATATATATTTTACGCATATGTTATACTAAGTACCGACTCACTTTTAATCTTCACAATAGTACTTGGTACCTCACCTTTAACTAACAAGCAGGAGGACAACGATCTTATCGGGCCATACCTCAACTAGCGACATGGCCAGAAGTGAACTTATATGAGTTATTGTACACAAACTCCACTAGTGAAAGGGACTGCTCTCATCCTCTCTTGAGACTCAAGGGTACACATATAATTTATTCTCCAACATCTGACTAGTCAGCTTGCTCTTCCCATTCGTCTGCGGATTATAGGTCGTACTCAACCACAACTCGATATCCAAAGCCTCGTGAACACTTTTCCATAATCGAAGGACAAAGATCTTGTCCCAATCGGACTCGATATCAAGCGGTACCCCACATAACCTCATTATCTCAGTTATAAAGATCTGCGCATACTATCCCATTGTATGACCAATCTTAACTGGCATAACGTGAGCTACTTCGGTCAACCGATCTATGTCACCCATATAGGATCATAACCCCTTTCGCGATAAAATCCTTGGGAATACTCTCCCCTTACTACTTAGGAATCCCTAATGACTGAAGAAACCCCTACTGGTTTCGGATGGTCCACCCTTTTCCAACAGACAGGCAACCCATTGCAAAACGAATTTATTAATATTTCTCTTCATTAAATACCATCACCAATATCATTTATAACATGATACATCTTATATTTTCTCAAATGTACCTCTAACCGTGATCCATGAGACTTTACCCCACTTCACGCCACAAGTCCTTCCCCCGCTCTAACAATCAGTTTCTCATGAAACGTAAGCCTCTAACAAATCTTACAGAATAAACTTCAACTCCCCGGGCTATATATTGTCAAATTCACATGACAATTAAAATCTACTGCCTAATACAATACCATTCTCGTGAGCGTACAATCAAACCCTAATATCTCCACTTATATCTTCATTTACCTTATCCCATACGTCCCGAACGATAACAAAACCAAGATTCAATTACCTAGGGTACCCGTACACCCTATGATTGCGCATTATTGTACTAATGAAATATATTCTCACATCATAGTGGAATTATCCACTCTCAATTATACTCTCATAAATGTCCAATTATTAAGGTACGAATCCCATTCACTATCATCAAAACATATCTCCAACTCCCGATGTTCGTTAGTTTCAAGTGTGGGATGTCTCGCAAAGAAAAATCCAAACAAGGAACCCCTCCGATACACAACAACCTAACATTATCGATCGTCGAGATCCGTAAGGCCCCTGGTCCATAACATGTACCTTCCCACAATCTCCGTATGTTGACATAAAAGTGTACTAATGTTCGTAAAAATATCATGAAACATGGCACTATCGCTATCCCAAGTTTCGGTGCTACATATAACAAGCTATATCTTGCTTCTTGATAAAGAACACAATACACCCTGAGTCACATCAGTAATTAAATACCTATGCACCGGGGTCACATCTAACGAGATATTTTATTATTATAGGATTAATTAAATTAAAAAGGTGAGAAATTAATTTGTTAATCAATTAATTCGAATTAAAATAATTATTAACTATAGCGTGCCAAGGGTTAATACTTATTGATGAAAATTATTGAATATTACTGTGTGGTTATGTAATACGGAATTATGAATTTTATAAATTGTCGAGAGTGTGAAACGTGACAGTTTGGTATATTAAGTCGGGACGCGCATGTGAGTCGTGTCAAGACTAATTTAATGGACTAAAGAAGTAAATTATTTTTAAGTAACTCGTATGACCATTTCGAGTGCGCTATTGAGTTCGGAAGGGTCGAGATAGTCAGAATAGTGTACCCGGGGGGTAAGTTTGGGTCCCGGGGCAATTTTAGGCCTAGCCGGCATCCTGGGGGACTTTTGGTAAATTGCATTTTTGGGGTTTAATTAATGACGAAAATTAGAGATGGTTAATATCAGTTATGCAAAGAAAAAGTTAGGGTGTGACACCCCGCCTAATAAAATACCGGGTGATCAGTCCTATACCAAATTAAAACAGGAATCCCAGTTGGATCATCCTTAGCGTCACTGTCGAAAACTTTTTAAAACTTACTAACCACCTAGTGTTCCAAAAACTGGTGCCAATTTTAACTTTTCAATTAAACCAAAACTGTACATGCGTAATTAAAGTATAAACCATTCACACAACTGAATGAAAGTACATAGAATAATAATTACACAGCTTGCCAAATAAATCATCGGCCACCAAATAAATAATACAAATACAAATATTCAACACCTGAATAAATTACACCCGAAAACTGTACCGAGAAGTCTGGGCTACAAGCCCCAAATAAAACTGAAACTGATACAAGATTCCTACTCTAGGAATGAATGAATGATGCGTCTAATCCAAACTCCTACTAGCATCCACATATGCCGCAGCTCCGTGCCCTTGGAATAGAATATCAATCCTGGCGTCCCTGTGGCTGGACACCTAAAAGGTTTTGAAAATAGTTTTATAGCAAGGGTTAGAACCCAAAACATTTTGAAAATATTTAGCAAGTGAATTAACTGCAGTAATTTAAAATGCATGAATGCGCTTCATATTTAAGTTAGTGTCGCACTCCCTTGTGAACATTCTCACCCCTCCACTATTGTGCACACCTACCGGTTACCTTAACCCCACCTAGTTGTGCTACCCCGTCCAACTAGTCCTGGTATAACCTTCCCTTGCCATACTACTCTAACCCGAGTATAATGATTCTTGAATTATAAGTTATCTCACAATTAACTTAATTAATTTCTCTTAAATAATAGCATATAACAGTGTCACAAGTTATATAAAGTACGTACATCACACACTGTATTATTTCCACCAATAATTAACTTAATTAATTTCTCATTAATTAACAGCATATAATTGTAACCCGAATTATATAAGGTAAATACATCACGCACTATATTATCACCTATATATAATATTTACTACCATATTATACGTACCTTTACTAACATCCACACATATATCATACGCGTATCCATCCTTCCGAGTATACCCTCACCGGATGATTCACTCTAAAATGCTATCTCACTAGGTGTGCTCACAAAACCTAGTTTCCCCGAGTTAGAATCGCTCACCAACTTGGACCAAAATATAAACGAAGTGGAGGCGGTCATATCCCTTCCCTGAAAGTGAGATAATCTCTTCACCCATGTACCGGACGCTATGACCTGGGGATATACTCGTGCTACTCCTCAAGCTAGGGGATTCACCCACATCGCGCAACCTCCTTTGATAGCATTAGAGTATTTAAATTGTATAAATATCTAGTCACTGATATTTACTATCACACACAATATATACACATATATATATACTATCACTACCCGTATATATATAATATGAACCCCGGTTTTACCGTGTACTCAAAATCCCATACACTGCCTGTAATCCTCGTACACTGCCTGTAATTTAATGTCACAAACAATACATACACGTATATATATACTATCACTACACCGTATATATATATTAATAACCCCGGCTTTACCATGTACTCAACATCCCATACACTACCTTTAATTTCCTGACTCTGTGGCTTGATTCCAATTAAATTAATTAACACACCTATTAATTTAATATCTCCCCGAATCTACCACCCAAATCTAATTAAATTAACTAACACACATATTAATTTAATATATTCCCGAGTTTATCGTCCAACTCTAATTAAATTAACTATCACACCTATTAGTTTAATATCTCTCCGAGTCTATCATCCAACTCTAATTAAATTAACTATCGCACATATTAATTTAATATCTCCCTGAGTCTATAGTCCAACTCTAATTAAATTAATTATTACACCCATTAATTTAATACTTACCCGAGTCTACAATTCGACTTTTATTTAATTAATTTACACATTAATTAGTTAACACATATCCGAGTCTGCAATCCGTCTCTAATTAAATTAATTATCACATTTATTAACTTAATAACTTGGTGTCACCCAACCATTATCCCCGGACTCTCTCACTTGGCCCTTACCTCCACATTTCCGAGTAAATGTTCCGACTCCAAACTAATTACTTTCTCTCGATAATTAATTTAATGTCTTGATGTCACTTAACCAACATACCCGGACTCGCTCACTTGGTCCAATTTACATCTCATAATTTCTTTCCCACATTTTTCTCCCACAATGTGTCACACATTTATCTCCATAATTTCCCAATTATATTTACCTATAATTACCAACATATCCGGACTCGCCCACTTGGTCCATAATTAAATATTTCACCTAAATTCCTTTAATAATGTAGTGTCACCCAACTACAATTCCCGAATATCATTCTTCGGCCCAATATCAATAATTGAATTATTTCTCCAAATTCGTTCATCTCATGACATACCGTTCACACCCTCCTAAACCCAATTATATCACCCTATAATTGTTAAGGAAACATATCTCCCATATAATTTATCACCAAATAAAAATAAGGGAATTAAAACTTAAATTAAGCCCCCATTATAAACAACCTGGTCGAACTGTCAAATTCCTGGGACCCTCGATCGATCGAGCCCCCGGGTCGATCGATCGATCGAACAGGTCATTGTCTTCCTCGACTTGTTGTTTTAGCCATGGCCGAATTTCCAAGGTTTTACCTCTCCATTTTCCAACCTTAAATGATGATTTTAACCAATTAATTACTCATCCTTGATTCATACAATATCTCACTATATTTAAAGATGGGTTTTCCCATTAAAATCCATCAATCTTATTCTACAACCAATTTCCAAATTCAGATTTTTCCCCAGTTTATATTCCGAATTCTTATTCCAATCAAATATCTATACTCAGATATGTTCAACACAACAATTTTTACTATGAATTTCATTCAATAGTTTCATGAACAAAAACCCCATTTGGTACCCATTTATCCCCAAAAACGAATTTTCATACCCACATCACTATGATATGAATTGATTATCATGCTTTACGAATCAAAACAGTTAACCACTTGCCTGAAAGTGTTCGTAGTGTCTGATTCCGTTGGCGTAGTCCCTCGATTTGGCTCCAAAATCCTCAATTTGGCTTTTGTTAAGCTTTCCCCCAATTTCCCTCGCAAGCCCTAGGCTTAGATTTGATGGCTGCTGATTTCCTAATCTCCCCATTAAGTTAAAAACCCGTAATCCCATTTTTCACCTAATGGGCTTAATTAAAGGGGCCCAACTCACCCCGTGTGGGCCCGGCTATGCCCAAAAATACCCCGAGACCCAATTACTACCCCCGGGTACTCTTTTCTGACTATCTCGACCCATCCGGACTCAACCGTACAGTCAAAATTGACATCCGAATTAATTTATAAAAATCCTTATCTCACATTCCATTAAGTCTATACCGACTCCCGGCTGGGATAAGTGCATAGCCCGTCATTAATACCCGAAATGACCTAATTAAATTATTACTATTCACTTAGTAAATAAATTTCCCTAAACATTAACCATTTACTCCCCGATTAATATTAAAATATATATTGTCATAATTAATTCAATTAAAATTACAACACACAAGTAATTTAAAATTCATGAATTAATTAAATATTAAATGCACAAAAATACGGGGTGTTACATAGGGTATTATGCACAAACTTCAAGGGAGAGACACAGAGGGTGAGAGAGAACAAGCCCCAAGGGATTAAGGCCAAAAACCCATTGTCTTCCAACACCCTGGCCACCTTAGCATAGATCGAAAGATAAGGAACAAGTCTATACCAATTTCATAAGCGGATCAGACCATTCAAATCGAGGCAAGTGTTTCTTACTTTCTTTCTATTAGCAATAATTGCGTTCATGTTAGCATAGGTATCAAATACATGATTTAGATTTGAATTTGGTGAATTTAGAGAATTTGATCCATAGATTAAAAGTTATCTTAATGAAGAATTGAATCCCCATGTACGTAGAATAGAAATCCAAAATTATATGTTGTGATTGAGAAACGAATCTGGGGTATAATGGGTCTTAAATGGAAAGTTGAAGAACTAGGATTTTAATGGTTAAATTTAGGGATTTCATATGTAATTGGTGTACTGTAAAGATTTGATGATTATATGTTGCTATAAATCATCTATGCACATTAGGTTATCAATTAAGTTGTTGTTTTGGTGTTGGGTTTGAACAGTAGAGGTTTTTATGACTGAAAACTGTAGAAGACGAACTATAACAGATGACAAACGTAACAGGTCTGGTAGGGGTGGATTTTTCTCAATCTCGTTCGAACGAGATTGAGTCGGGTTCGAACGAGAATGCATGTCATTTGAACGACATCCATTCTAGTTTGAACGACAGGTTCAAAATCTAGAAAATTCCATCTTAGTTCAATTCGATTTGAACAGTTATTTTGAGTGAGGAAAACTATCATTTGATGATTTTATCTTAGTGAAAAATTGCTAGGGGACATTCGTAGAGTAATACCTTATATATTTTGGGGAAAAAATGAGTTAATCGTGGAAATTTCGAGAGAGAGAATAATCGAGATAATAATATTATAAGTAGTAATGAGAGAATACTGCGTATGGAAAATACATGTATGGGTTGGGTGAATACCTTGATTTTTAATAGGATGTGAGAATGCTTATTATATGATTGTATTTGTGTGTATAGCATACCTTTGCTGCTTGCTATCGGGAGGAGGTTTCGCTCAGTGGACAGTCTTATCCTGGGTGACCCAATGGGGGGATATTTGACTTGTACCAGAGCATATGAACTTGGATACGTGCTATCTGAGACGTAGGATAGTTTCGACGAATGAATGGGAGCATAGGCATGTGCGTGACCCATTTATCTGGTGAGTATGCTCGCCTCTAATATTTTTGTTATGAGATTCATGGTTCGTGAGAGACGCAGAACCAATTGTCCATATGCAGCGAGTGATGCATTTGGACATGATAGCAGAGTATGCATTTGTGCCAAGTGGCTTAACCTAAGGGTGCAGGATTATTGTGTATATGTGTGTATATATATGTATAGGGATGTTATGACTATATGTATATATGTTCTTGTGGATATTCCTACTTTGTGAAACTTATAGATACGACAATAATAATAAATGCTTTGTGACAAGTAGTCGTAACCAAGGGGTGCATGATTAGTATATCTATATATAGGGATGTTGTGACTATATATAAACGAATACACTTGGAGAACATTCTACTGTATGAAATTAGTAGATATAATAATGAGAAATATAATGATTTCAATGAATAAAAGTTTACCCATTCGAACGGGGAATATAATGGAATTTAGTTATGGGGGATAAATTATTTTAATAACGTATTATATGGGCGATACGGGATACGCCTTCGAGATATAGTTAGAAGTATAAGGTTATGTCCTAGTTGGGGGTGATATAGATACTAGGTTGGGTTAGATGTACGTTAGGTGTGCACAATAGTGGAGAGGTGAGAATCTCATGTGAGCGCTCAAAACTAACATGCACATAATACTTGCTTAATTGCAGTTTTAAATACTTGCTAAAATAAATATTTTTACAACTCGGGCTTTGACCCGTTGTCCTATTCTCCTCTCTTTTTCTATATATATATATTATTTATCAGGTGCCCAGCCACAGGGTCGCCACCAGACTTAGACGCATGGATCATTTGGCGAGTTGCAGCTGTTGTGGAAGCTATAGGTTATTAAGATTAGACACTTCTATCTTTCCATCCAATTCTAGTTCAGACATTTCAGTTAGGGCATGTGTTGCCCCATTCTAGTTTAGTTATTCAGAGATTGTACTTTTCTTAACAGCATTTCTTCTCTTGTTGAATTGAGTAGTATTACACTTTTGGTTTGAGGCTCTGAACTGAAATGTTTTGTCCAGTCTTATTTATTTCAATAATTGATTTATGGCCAGTATATGTTATGTTCACGTGGAATGCCAATAGCCTATGTCGTAGAAGATGGTAATTTGTTAACGGATTATTTGGGTATAATTAAAATTAAAGGTTTTGACACTTTGCTTAATTATTTATTAGGTGATAAATAAAATAAAATAAAATTCGACAGCGATGCTAAGAATAAACCAAGTGAACACTTTGATTTAATTTAATAAATGACTAATCACTTGGTATTTAATTAGGCGGGGTGTCACAGTTGATCATTTATCCCATGCATATTTCTTCATTCACTATCACAATGACCTCACCCTGGAACATGTATACCCGTTCGACACAGTTAGGTAACCCAATCCGAATTTGTATAGTAACATTTATAATATCGAGTGGTGTGAGCAAGTGAAATTCTCATGGAGGCATGATATCCCTCCCACGCCATCCCAATCACAATTACAAGTTATGGATCCTCACGATTTCCAATAATTCTTTTGGAAACAATGTACACCCACACCTTATCTGTACCTCACTACACTCACTAAAATCATCAAACTTTTATCTCTCACGAGGGACCACCATTTTATTTCCTAGTATGAATGTCCGCCTCAATGAGACATTACATCCCCACAACTACCCATATCCTCTTTCGAAAGACTTTTAAAAAAATTTATCATCGAATAAGAGAAAGCTACTCAATATCAAAATCATTCCCTTTAACGGCTTGAGCAATGCTTAAATCAATATGATACTGAGCGAGAGTCGAATCACCCTTAAGGGTGGAAATTCGGGTCTACGGGTCGTATTTTGGGCCGACACAACATGACAAGACAAGGTTTTTTCGGACACGAACACGACACGACAAGAATTCATGCTTTTTTAGTTGACACGAACACGACCCGAATAAAAAATAACACGGAACGACACGACACTAATATCAGAATTTCTTAAATTTCACGCATAAAAAACACGATTACACGACACGACACGACTTCGTGTAAAAAAAATATGACAAAAACACGAAACATCGTATCAATTTCGGGTCAATTTCGTGTCATTCTGTGTCGTTTTTTCCTGTCGTTTCTAAAATTACCATCCCTAATCACCCCCCAAGTCAACCCATTGCTTACCTTATGCGGTATGGCAATGATTTGTCTTGTTATATCGAATGTGACTAATCCACTTACCCCGAGTTGCATGAAGTTTGTTACATGAAGTTGAGACAACCCCTTGGCTTGGGATGAAAATTGATAACTATGTTAACTTACCCAAAGACTATGAGACTTATACTTCCCTTGAACCCACACTTGAGGTTCTCCCACTCATTATGTCCAAAAATAAGCCCGAGTATACACCTATTGAGCCCATTGTGTGTGTCCTCGAGACACTCTTTCTTCACAGGTTATCTCCGATTACTTGTGCTAACAAATTCACTGAGATTGAATCAGAGATGGTTCCTACCTCTCTTAAAATGGATCATATCCACCAATGCTTCGCTCATTTTGAGCCTCATATTGATTTTGATTAATATATTTCAAATCCTAATGCCTCATTACACCTTCCCACCACCATAAATGGTGACTTATATGTGGATAAGTTAATATCTCCATCCTTTGACACCCGACTCCCCCTTACGAGTACCCTTGAGGATCATTATGAGCCTCATGATGAGTGTGTGTCCCCTACTCTCGAGTTAGATCAATATCCCCCAACTATTGTCCATCTCAACCCACTAATCATTCAACCTAACCCAACACCTCACTTTCATCCATCCTCTACCCTTTAGCTCCACGATCCATCTTATGAATTCTTCTTCCACCCCATCATCTAACAAAGTTTTATGGTGGCACTCATGTTTATGGTGATAATGAGCTTGTTACCACTTGCATACAAACTGACTATCAAGTCTATTTTGATCATCAAATCATAAATGTATCACGGCACGGCCACTACCGTAGTCCATTTATAGAAAGGTAGCGGGATTTTTCGATACCCATCTCATCCCTATTATTAAACCATTTCTCCAACCTATTCATTTGGAGCACCATGATTATAGGTTCCTTGTAATTCTCACGTTTACATCCAATGTTACCCTCGTTCACC
The DNA here is from genome assembly GCA_949130495.1 of Sambucus nigra. NCBI lineage: Eukaryota > Viridiplantae > Streptophyta > Magnoliopsida > Dipsacales > Adoxaceae > Sambucus > Sambucus nigra. The sequence continues at coordinate 236,520,406 of OX422220.1, read as the reverse complement.
ATCCTTATACCATATCCATTATATCTCCCCCATATAGCTTAACTTTCGCACTCTTGGTCAATAGATACTTTACATCGCGTTAGGCACTTTGTCATAAAATTGCATTGACCATGTTGGCCCTATCTTCCAAGACTAACTTTACAGTCTTGTTTAGGGGTGATCCATCTCACCCTCACTCATTTTCCACCTATATCTCCTAATTCATATCTTTATGAGTTAGTATCTTCAAGTTTGGTTGAAGACGTTAAAATTACCAGTACCAAGAAGCAACCCATGTGTTTTGTTTCCATGTATGAGTCTTAACTTGTTTGGGGTGGTATTTTATCTTCCATACTATGCGTATATATGCTTTATATACTTGTACATTTTATCTCATAACACTTATTCAGGGTTCTCCTTGGATACGTCTTGCGGTAGACTTTCATTGGCATTTAACAATTATAAACTTTTTCTTCCCTCATGTTCAATTTAAAATATGGTTTAAACATCGTGGACGATGTTCACTTTTGTTTGGGGGTGGGAAATTTATCCAAATCGTGCATATTTTGATAAAATTTATCATAAACAAACCTTTTTAAACTCCTTTTAATCTTTATCTTATTCTTTGTGTGAATTATTCATCATATATGTTTTAGAAGTCTAGGAATCCTCGTGTTCGAACTTGAAGTTTCACTATAAACCTATAGGCTTAAGTCATACCTCTTAAGGTATATTGCACTGTGAATTACTAAACTCAACGTTTTTGCACACTTATCTTGTCATGATAGTTTAAAGTTGAGGAGTGTAAAAATTCTCAAGATAACCTTAAGGATCACTAATGGAAATGTAAACCGGAGTTGTCGAACTTTTCACCTTTTGAGGGTTTTAGGCAATATTCGAGTCACAAGTTGAATTAATCTTATTTGCCACCATCCATATTATTTCATACCCATTGACCATATCAGCATTTAATTTTCCAAATATAGTCCCTCACCCATCCATATTTCCATTTCTCATCATTATTCTCGTTTTTAAGATAAAGCGTGATTGAAATTCTAAATGTAAAAATGTCTTCATTTTTTTATCAAAGGAAAAATTCATCGCAAAAGAAAAAAAACCAAAAAAAATGAAATAAATAAAAGCAAAGAAAATAATAAAATCCAATAAAAAAGAAATAATAAAAAACATGGGGTCAAAATTTTGTGAAATGAAGATCTATTGTTCAAGTTATAGTCCAATATTCTCAAAACCCCAAAACATCATATTATCCATCTAACCCATCTCATTTCTACATCACACACCGCATTAATTCCATATTAACCTTTGTTGAAGTGTTCAACCAAATGAGAAGTCTATATGGTGAATATCTCGACGTTCTAAATATAGTGGTTAGCATTCCTTTCTTGAGATCACATTCTTTCAAGTATCCATTATTTCTTCTGCATGTGTGAGGTATTTGACCTTTTTTATAATTTACTCACCTCCTAACTGACTATAGAGATGCACCTACCCAAATCACGTAGAGTTCAATTAAGAGAGAGATATCTTGTGAGATTTAAAGTTCATGCATTAATTCTAAATGTAATCTAGGAATTACTCTTATGATATTTGAAATTATTTTGATTGATTTCACACAACATACGTTGAGTCTAGGAATGATTTTTTTTCCTTTGGTATTACGTAAGATTATCTTTTCATACACTTTATAGTTCAACGTTCTTATACTTTGAATTCTTTAATGATGGATTGTGTGATAATTTCTAAAGTCTAATAAGAGACTGACTGTCTTTTAATAAATCATTTTCAATAAAAATGTTTTATAATTTTGTGATATATTCACTGCAAACCCTCACGAGACAACAGTCTTCCTGTAGGGTAACCTTGAGGTTTAACGGTTTGTTGCATAGGTTACAATCACAAGCGCCAGAGTGTGGCACACTTTTGGTTACTTATCTTGGTTTTGTCTATACTTTTGCTTGAGGACTAGCAAAATTGTTTTTGGGTATAGAGTAATAAGTACCCAAAAGTGTTATATTTAGACCATTAATAGACTCATTTATTTGTTATTTCTCATTAAAATTGGTATTATATGTGTAATTATTTATTTTGTAGGTCAATATTCATGATTGCGCTTTAAAGATTTAATTCGAAGTAATTGCGACAAAAATGCGGTCAAGAGCGTTAACGTAAATTTCCTAATGACTCGAGGCAACCAAAATACAAAAGAATTCATGTCCCTAGAAAATTTCCTTACGTTCCCCAAATTTTTCACCTCTTATGTGTGTGTGTGTATTTTATTATATATATATATATATATATACAGTACTACTCTTGTGCGGACCAGTTCGCATTTTAAGAGTGTGGACCGAACATGTGTCACCTGGCGGTGAGCCCAGAAAAGAGAGAGAAAGTGCCTATAATTTAGCCAATAATTTCTAGGTTCACCACTAGGTGACACATGTCCGGTCCGCACTCTTAAAATGCGGATTAGTCCGCACAGGAGCATTATTATATATATATATATCCCACATATTCTTTCTACCATAGCTCACCGTTTAAAACCTACATCTTTTACCCTCATGTATGAACAAACCTAGCACCCCAACTTATCCCTCTCTCTACACGTGTTCACTTAACCTACCCTCTCTATCCTTTCCCTATTAAGAGCATCTCCAATGCTAATGTAGAGTGGGAGAATATGAGGTACCACGTAGGATTTATAGACTATGAGTTAAAAATAACTCTCCAATGCAACCCTCTAGAATGAATGTGGAGTTGATGTGACACTATTTAATATTTACAATGTGAATAGACCTTATAGATGTAGAGACTCTCTTCCACATTGTGAAGAGAAAAACTAACTAATCAAAATATTTCTCTCTCCACATTTTATAAAACAAATCAATTATGTATATGTGTCACTCAAGTTTACTTTTAAACATTTGCATTGGAGATGGTTTTTTATTTATAATGTTTACATATAAATTTTATGCCACATAAGATACACATTGTCTAATTATCATAAGCACATAAAACCAATTTACATTTACATCGGATATGCTCTAAGTCGTGCATCCCAGGATGCACTAACCTCTACAAAAACCCATGTTATTCCAAACAAACCCAGGTAACCTTGCACGTACACCCACGTCAATCTCTACCTTACCCGCTACATGGGCTATACATCCAAATTTTCTTGAGGCGTCCCTCATTGTCCCCCCTCTATACCTCATTGTGTGCACTACACCAAATCCTGCAAATGGTCACGCCCAGCTGGTCACGGACCAAGTCTGCGACCAGCTGGTCACCGACTTGGGCCGTGACCATCTCAATTTTGGGCGTGACCTTATTCATTACCACACTGAGTTATTTATGCTCTGAAAGTGGTCACGAATTTGGTCCGTGACCACTATGGGTTATGGACTTGTACCGTGACCAGGTCGTGACCACTTTGGCACTAAATTCACGCCAAAATTCCCTCCAAGCTTGGTCACGGATGGGTCACGGACTTTGACATTGATCGTAGGCATGATGAAGCACAAAACACACACATATGGGGTCACGACCGAAGGCCGTGACCATTTCTTGGTGTGGGTCATGGCTATGGGTCGTGACCATCCTTCAATTGAAGGTCTACTATTGGTGGCGCATGGGGGTCACGGTTGGAGGCCATGACCATTCGTCAATCTGCTGTTGTTGTCGCGCAAGTAAGGAACTAATGGGTTACGATGGTGGGTCACGGCTCTTGGCCATAACCTAGTTCAGCCATTAAAAAAATGCGCTTCTCTCAGACCCTAGTTTCTATTTGGGCATTTGCAATTTTGTCTAAGGAGGTTTGGGCAATTTTTGCGATTCGATTTCTGCTAAGGGTTTTTTGTGATTTCAGCTCTAAGATTTGTGAAAGGTATGTGTGTATATGTGTGTGTACATTTCAATTTGTGGTTGATATGTGTGTGTGTGCGTGTGTGTGTGTACGTATAGATTTATATTTGTGTATATGTGTGTGTATAGATTTCTATTTATGTGTGTATCTATATGTGTATGTATAGATTTTTGTTTATATGTGTGTGTATGCATACATTTATGTGCATATGCGTGTTTATGTGTGTAACTATGAAAAAATAAATTGTTTTTTATGTCAATAAACCCTAGATTGTATGTGTGTGTATGTATAGATTTATGTCAAAAAAATATTAGGGTTTAGTAAACCCTAGACATTATATTTTTTTTGACAAAATATTATTTAATGGATTTTTAATAAGTAAACAAAAATTACATCCACCTTGTTGTGGGTTATATGCATGCCACCTTATTATATTGGGGGTTATTTGGGTTTTATTTAAGGATTGAATATTTCAAGGTGAGTGTTGGGGTTTTCTTTACGATTTATTATTATCTATATTTGATGCATTTACTAATTTAATTTTTTTTGTGTTACAGGTACTCATTTATACTATTGCACACACTATCAGGTACAACTAATTAATTATATGAATTATTTGGCATGTTTGTTGGGTAATGTTACTTATATTAATGTGTATTGCTATTGTTTTTATTGAATTTTTAATTTTCAAATGGTTCTAATTGTGCTTTGTGCACCAGTAGATCTTGTCGCCATCGGTTGCTTTGTTGTTGGCACATGCTAAATGTTGAGTTCAGTTCCACAAGGGTATGTTTTTTCCAGTATATTTTTTTCCATTTGTTGTAACCTGTATTTATGTATGTTTCATGGTTATAATATATATGTATATGCAAATTGTTCAATAGGGTGTCAAGTTTTTGACACAATAGCACAACAGGTTTTAGCAACACACATGGTGTCATAGTCACAAGATTTATTAAAAATACTTGATTTAGATTTATTAGTACTCGAAATCCAAAGTAACGCAACCAAATATATCCATTCTGATGTATTTTTTTGTTATAGATTGATGAAAATGTTGCAAGAGAGATCATAAATCATAAATCACTTCGGCATCCAAACATAATTAGATTTAAGGCGGCAACTACTTATTTTTACCCCCTTATTTGCAGTTTGTGTTTAATATGAGTTCAGATAAGTTTAATAATTTTAATAATTTGCTTCTATTATGAGTTTAGATAGATCAATTTTAATAATTTTTCTCTTTTGGTTGCAGATAATTGAGGAGAAATGTGAAAACCATTTCAATCTGGTATGATTTATTCATCTTATATGTATATGTGTTTTAGTAACATTTTTAGTTTTCAACATACTTATGCCATAGACACAGTCTCCCATAGGTTATGTAGAAATTAATAAAGGTGTTCCCAATTAACATACCAAAGTTCTGGGTGGGGGAAGGGGAGTGGATAACATACTAACAGTAAAAAAAATTGTGTTGTCATTTTATGTGAGATATATGAGACGATTGTTCATGGTGATTTTGTAAATAAATGGTAAAAGAACTATAATACTGTTGTCGTGTTGTGTTTGTGTGGCAATCAAGACTAGCGTCAATTGTCTTATTGTGTCTTGTCGTCGTGTTATTCATGTTTTACTTATATTTTTGTGTTATTCATGTCTTTAATTCTCTACATCAAATATGAATCGCAAACACGTGTGCACATTAATAGTAGTGTCATTTATGTATTAATCATGTATAAAATGAGAAATGACCTTACTACAGTGAGATATTGTGATTATGAGTATATCTTTTATCACGTAGATGATAGAAAGAGTGCGAGATAATTATTAGTTGTTGGTTTGGTTGTTGAATACTATGTAGGATTTCTTGGATTGATAATACAAATATACTTTAAAACTCTCATAGGAACTGGCCACGTGATCAGGGGACCCTCGTTTTGAGCATATGATGTTAATTTGAAAATATCTAGACTTAGGCTTAAAAACATGTCGTTAGAAGGAAAAAACCTGAAATAACACCCGAACGGCCCCCTGAGTGGCACCAACACCTCGCACGGAACCAACGTAACTCGTAGCAACTGACCACATGATCACGGGACACCCAAATTGAGAATACAATGATAATTTGAAAATTTATAGACTTAGGCTTGAAAATATGGCGTGAAAGGCAAAAACCTGAAACAGCCCCCAAATGGCCCCGTGAGAGGCACCAACACCTCACACAGGACCAATGTAACTCGTAGGAACTGACTGTGCGATCACGGGACTCCCAGTTTGAGAATACGACAATAATTTGCTAATTTCTAGACGCCGTTTGAAGGTAAAAACCCAAAACATTCGCCAAACGGCCCCGTGAGAGGCACCAACACCTCGCACGGGACTAACGTAACTCGTAGCAACTGACCACATGATCACGGGACACCCAAATTGAGAATACAATGATAATTTGAAAATTTATAGACTTAGGCTTGAAAATATGGCGTGAGAAGGCAAAAACCTGAAACAACCCCCAAATGGCCCCGTGAGAGGCACCAACACCTCACATAGGACCAATGTAACTCGTAGGAACTGACTGTGCGATCACGGGACTCCCAGTTTGAGAATACGACAATAACTTGCTAATTACTAGACGCCGTTTGAAGGTAAAAACCCAAAACATTCGCCAAACGGCCCCGTGAGAGGCACCAACACCTTGCACTGGACCAATGTAAATCGTAGGAACTGATCGCGGAGTCACGGGACTCCCGATTTGAGAATATGATGATAATTTGAAAATATCATGACTTAGGCTTAAAGACATGGCGTTAAAGAGCCAAAATCCGAAACAACCCTCGCACGTCCCTGTTATTTAACAGTTTATATAACTGTTATATAACAACTTCTGAGGCTTTTCTCTATCAAAACAATTGCTAGAAGAGTCGATCACTAAACCCTTACATAACCATATCAGAGGTGGCTTAATAACCTTTGCATAGAGAAAAGGTAAAGGGGTTCATCTTGCTTTGTCTGGTAAGTTGCGATGGCGGCACGGACACATTCGTTCAAAGAAAATTACATGGATAACTAGGGAACCACTACAATAGGAAATAACGGATCTATTCACTTAAGTTGAAAAAGATGCTTCATGGATATCTACCTAGGGAAGGTCGAAAGCTGAAGGAAGTATAAAATAAATAATATCGTGCTTCGTCTTCGTTTACTACACTGACAATAGGATCATCTCATCGAGTATGAAATGAATAGTAGCAACCAGCGGTGTGAAAGCATCCATTAACTAATAGGTATAGGTAGGTGTAATATGTTATAGCCGGCAGCTCCGGAGCTGTAGCAAATGGCTTATTTCTTATCAAATAAAGTGATTGAACTATCTTACTTGCTAGTGTATGAGCTGTAACTGCTCATCTACAGCTCCAACTATGTTATGGTTATGCTCATCTACTTTTTTTAAATAAATCATAACTCTAGTTATTTATTAATCTTTTGTTAAATAAAAAAAATTAAGAAAATATCATTTAATTTTTGTTTAAAATAAATAATAAGTGTAGAGATATAATGTATTATTTTTTTAAAATATTTTAAGGGTTAGGATGACATTGGGTAATGCAATAAAGGGTGGGGATGAAATTGGGTAATGGATCGGTAGACTCCTTTCGGGAAGTCTATCATTATTCTTATGAGAATAGAGGCAGAGGGAGACATATCACATTAGAAATGAGAAGTTTCCGTTTCAATTTCGAGGAGAAATAGTATCACCTGAAGTGGGAAACACACGGGTGTCATGTTTTTATTTGGGATGAGAACGGACATGTGGTACCTACTCATGGAGTTATATTTTTTATTTTTAGGAAATCTTATTGAAAGGTTATTTTTATTTGAACCCATATATTTTTTATATAGCTCACATATTTATTAAGCCAATTTATTAAGCAAACTTGAGCAATATGGGACTAATGTTGCCACTAGCTTCTGATTGAAATGCGATCATCAATATTAGTTTTCTACTTATGTTGATATACTATTGATCTCCTACTTATACTGGTCTAGCTAGTAACTACAGTTGCTACTTATATTGAAATGTGATCTGCTACTTAATTATAGCTGCTACTTACACTGATTATATTGAAATGTGATCTGCTATAGCTTCTAATTAATTATAGCTGCTACGAAAAAATCAGGATTTAGGCTTGAGCTTAAAAAGAGAGCATTAGAGGGCGAAAATCTGAAACAACACCCGAATGACCCCGTGAGAGGCACCAACAACTCGCACGGGACCAATGTAACTCGTACGAATAGACCACGTGATCACGGGACTCCTGTTTGAGAACACGAGGATAATTTTCATATATCAGGAGTTAGGCTTAAAAACATGGCGTTGGAGGGCGAAAACTTAAAACATCCCCCGAACGGCCCCATGAGAGACACCAACACCTCGCACTGGACCAAGGTAACTCGTACGAGCAGACCGTGCGATCACGGGACTCCCGATTTGAGTACACAAGGATAATTTGAAAATATCAGGACTTATGATTAAAAATATGGCATTAGACGGCGAAAACCAGAAATAGGCCCCGAACGGCCCCGTGAGAGGTACCAACACCTCGCACGGGACTAATGTAACTCGTACAAACAGACCGCGTGATCACAGGACTCCCAGTTTGAGAATACAAGGATAATTTGAAAATATCAGGACTTGGGCTTAAAAACATGACGTTAGAAGTCGAAGACCCAAAACAGCCTCCGAACGACCCCATGAGAGCCACCAACACCTCGCACGGGACCAATGTAACTTGTAGGAATGGCCACGTGATCACGGTACCCCCGATTTGAGAATACGATGATAATTTTAAAATATCAGGACTTAGATTTAAAAAAATTCATTAGAGGGCAAAAACCCCGAAACAATCCCCAAATGGCTCTGTAAGAGGCACTAACACCTCGCACGGGACCAATGTAACTCGTAGGAGCTGACCGAGCGATCACGGGACCCCCGATTTGAGAATACGATGATAATTTGAAAATAAGTAGACTTAGGCTTAAAAATGGCATTAGAGGGAGAAACCTCGAAACAACCCCCGAACGGTCCGGTAAGAGGCACCAACACATCGCACCGAACCAATGTAACTCATAGGAACTGACCGTCCGATCACGGGAACCCCGGTTTGATCATACGAGGATAAATTTGGAAATATCAGGACTTAGGCTTAAAAACATGGCGTTAGATGGCCAAAACACAAAACAGTATCCGAACGGCCCCGTGAGAGACACCAACACCTCGCAGGGCCCCGTTATATAACAGTTTATACAATTGTTACATAACAGCTTTTGAGGCCTTCCTCTATCAAAAAGATTGCTCGAAGAGTCAATCACTAAACCTTTACATAACCATAGCATATGTGGCTTAATAACCTTTGCATAGAGGAAGAGGAAAGGGGTTCGTCTTGCTTTGTATGGTAAGTTACGATGGCGGCACGGACACATTCGTTCGAAGAAAATTACATGGATAACTAGGGAACCACTACAATAGGAAATAACGGATCTATTCACATAAGTTGAAAAAGCTGTTTCATGGATATCCACCTAGGGAAGATCGAAAGCTGAAGGAAGTATAAAAGAAATAAGATTATGCTTCATCTTCTTTTACTACACGGCCATAGGATTGTCTCGTCGAGTATGAAATGAATAGTAGCAACCAACGGTGTGAAAGCATACATTAACTAATAGGTATAGGTAGGTGTAATATGTTATAGCCGGCAGCTCCGGAGCTGTAGCAAAAGGCTTATTTCTTATCAAATAAAGTGATTGAACTATATTACTTGCTAGTGTATGTGCTCATCTACAGCTCCAGCTATGTTATGGTTATGCTCATCTACTTTTTTAAAATAAATCATAACTCTAGTTAGTTAGTTATCTTTTGTTAGATATAAAAAAAATTAAGAGAATATCATTTAATTTTTGTTTAAAATAAATAATAAGTGTAGAGATATAATGAATTATTTTTTATAAATATATTAAGGGTTAGGATGACATTGGGTAATTCAATCAAGGGTGGGGATGAAATTGGGTAATGAATCGGTAGACTCCTTTTGGGGAGTCTATCATTATTCTTATCATAATAGAGGCAGAGGGAGACATATCACATTTAGAAACGAGAAGTTTCCGTTTCAATTTCGAGGAGAAATAGTATCACCTGAAGTGGGAAATACATCGGAGTCATGTTTTTATTTGGGATGAGAACGGACATGTGGTACCTATTCACGTAGTTATATTTTTAGTTTTTAGGAAATTCCATTGAAAGCATATTTTTATTTGAACCCGTATATTTTTTATATAGTTCACATATTTATCAAGTCGGTTTCTTAAGCAAACTTGAGTAATATGGGACTAATGTTGCTACTAGCTACTGATTAAAATGTTATCATTGATATTGGTTTTCTACTTATGTTGATATACTACAGATTTCCTACTTATACTGGTTTAGCTAATAACTATAGTTGCTACTTAGTTTGAAATGTGATATGCTACTTAATTATAGCTGCTACTTACACTGATTATATTGAAATGTGATCTGCTATAGCTTCCAATTAATTATAGCTACTACTTATACTGATCTGCTACTGATTGAAATGTGATTATTTATATCGATCTGTTACTTATATTAATATACTAGTGATATGCTACTTATACTGCTACTTATATTACTGATCTATAGCTGATATAGTTGCTATACCTGGTAATATTGAAATTTTTGAGTTTATAATATTGAAATGTGATTATTGATAGTTGTTATAACTAGTAATTATAGCTGCTATAGCAGTTATACCTGATTTTACTGGTAATTATACTACTATAGTTGGTATAACTGATATTCTATAGTTGGTAATTATATTGCTTGTACATTGACATGATATATGCTACAGTTGATACTTACTTCAGATAGCTGCATTAATTACCTGATATCGCATTAACTCATACGGTATTGAACTGATATGGTATTGATTAAGGCTGACAGGTGCATTAATTAACTGATATGTTATTGATACATGAACTTTGAGTTGGTCCAAGTATAACTATGATTTGATCCAAGTATAACTGTGAATTTGACTTGATCCAAGTATAGTTAAAGTCACTTAGATTTTGTGAAAATAAAAAATCTACACAAAATAAAATCTACATCGACTGCAGCAGCTATATAAAGCCATATATAACAGTTATATAAGGCCATATATAGTAGCTATATATGTCCATATATAGCCACTATATATGGCTATATATAGCAGCTATATAAAATAGTTGTTGCTATATATAGAAGTTATATATACCTTGATCATACCGTTAGAGGGCGAAAAAATCAGGACTTAGGCTTAGGATTAAAAACAGAGCGTTAGAGGGCGAAAACCCGAAATAGCATCCGAACGACCCTGTGAGAGGCACCAACAACTCGCACGGGATCAATGTAACTCGTACGAATAGACCGCGCGATCACGGGACTCCGATTTGAGAATACGAGTATAAGTTGCTTATATTAGGACTTATGCTTAAAAACATGGCGTTGAAGGGAGAAAAGTCAAAACAGCCCCTGAATGGCCCCATGAGAGGCATCAACACCTCGTACGGGACCAAGGTAATTCGTACGAACAGACCGTGCGATCATGGGACTCCCGATTTGAGTACACAAGAATAATTTGAAAATATCAGGACTTAGGCTTAAAAATATGGCGTGAGACGGCGAAAACTCGAAATAGGCCCCGTGAGAGGTACCAACACCTCGCACGGGACGAATGTAACTCGTACAAATAGACTGCATGATCAAGGGACTCCCGGTTTAAGAATACAAGGATAATTTCAAAATATCAGGACTTAGGCTTAAAAACATGACGTTAGAAGGCAAAAGCCCGAAATAACCCTCGAATGGACCCGTGAGAGGCACTAACACCTCGTACAGGACCAATGTAACTCGTAGGAACTGACCACGTAATCACGGGACCCCCAATTTGAGAATACGATGATAATTTGAAAATATCCAGACTTAGGCTTAAAAAATTGCATTAGAGGGTGAAACCTCGAAACAACCCCCAAACGGCCCCGTGAGAGGCACCAACACCTCGCACGGGACCAATGTAACTCGTAGGAACGCATCGCATGATCACGGGACCCCCGATTTGAGAATACGAGGATAAATTTGAAAATATCAGGACAGGCTTAAAACATGGCGTTAAATGGCCAAAACATGAAACAGCACCCGAACGGCCCCATGAGAGGCATCAATACCTCGCACGGGACTAATGTAACTCGTACGAACTGACTGTGCGATCACAGGACCCCCGGTTTGAGAATACGACGATAATTTGAAAATATATAGACTTAGGCTTAAACAATGGCATTAGAGGGTGAAACCTCGAAACAACCCCCGAACGGTCCCATGAGAGGCACTTAAACCTCGTACGGGACCAATGTAACTCGTAGGAACTGACCGCATGATCACGGGACCCCCGATTTGAGAATACGAGAATAATTTGCATATATCAGGACATAGGCTTAAAAAATGACGTTAGAGGGCGAAACCCCAAAACAGCCCCCGAACAACCCCGTGAGAGGTACAAACACCTCGCACGGAACCAATGTAACTCGTATGAACTGAGTGCGCGATTAAGGGACCCCTGATTTGAGAATACGACAATAATTTGAAAATATATAGACATAGGCTTAACAAATGGCATTAGAGGGTGAAACCTCGAAACAACACCCGAACGGTCCTGTGAGAGGCACCAACACCTCGCACGGGACCAATGTAACTCGTAGGAACTAACTGCGCAATCAAGGGACCCTGGATTTTAGAATACAAGGATAATTTGAAAATATCAAGACTTAAGCTTAAAAACATGGCGTTAGATGGCCAAAACCCGAACTAGTCCCGTAACGGTCCCGTAAAAGGCATCAACACCTCACACGGGACCAATGTAACTCATAGGAACTAACCGCGCGATAACGGGACCCCCAGTTTGACAATATAAGGATAATTTGAAAATATCAGGACTTAGGCTTAAAAATATGGCGTTAGATGGCCAAAACTCGAAACAGCCCCCGAACAGCCCTATGAGAGGCACAAACACCTCGCATGGGACCAATGTAACTCGTACAAATTGATCGCATGATCATGGTATCCCTGGTTTGAAATGCGATGATAGTTTGCATATATCAGGATTTAGGCTTAAAATCATGGCTTTAGAGTGCGAACACTCGAAATAGCGCGCAAACGGCCCCGTCAGAGGCACCAACACCTCGCACGAGACCAATGTAACTCATAGGAATTGACCGCATGATCACGAGACTCCCAGTTTAAGAATACGAGGATAATTTGAAAATATAACGAATTAGGATAAAAAAACATGGCGTTTGATAGCCAAAACATGAAATAGTCCCAAAACAGTCAGGTGAGAGGCACGTAGGAACTGATTGCGCGATCACGGGACCCCCGATTTGAGAATATGAGGATTATTTGAAAATATAAGGAATTAGGCTTAAAAACAAGGCATAAGATGATCGAAACATGAAACAGCCCCCGAACGGCCTCGTGAGAGGCACCAATACCTCGCACGGGACTAATGTAACTCGTTGGAACTGGCCGCGCGATCACGGGATGCCCGATTTGAGAATACGATGATAATTTTCATATATCAGGACTTAGGCATAAAAAAGGCGTTAGAGGGCGAAACCCCGAAACAGCCCCCGAACGGCCCCCTGAGAGGCACCAACAGCTCGCACGGGACAAATGTAACTCGTAGGAATTGATCGCGCGATCACGGAACCCCCGGTATGAGAATAAAATGATAATTTAAAAATATATAGATTTAAGCTTAAAAATGGCATTAGAGGGCGAAACTCTGAAACAGCACCCGAACGGCCCCGTGAGAGACACCAACACCTTGCACGGGACCAATGTAACTCATAGAAACTAACTGCGCGATCACGGGACCCCCAGTTTAAGAATACAAGGATAATTTGATAATATAACGAATTAGGCTTAAAAACATGGTGTTAGATAGCCAAAACTCAAAATAGACCCCGAACAATCCTGTGAGAGGCACCTATACCTCGCACGGGACCAATGTAACTCATAGGAACTGATCGCATGATCACGGGACCCCCAATTTGAGAATACGAGGATAATTTAAAAATATAAGAAATTAGGCTTAAAAACAAGGTGTTAGATGGCCAAAACCCGAAACAGCCCCCGATCGGCCCCGTGAGAGGGACCAACACCTCGCACGGGACTAATGTGACTCGTAGAAACTGACCGCATGATCACGGGACCCCCGTTTTGAGAATACCACGATCATTTTCTTATATGAGGACTTAGGCTTAAAAATGGCATTAGAGGGCAAAACCTCAAAACAGCCCCTGAACGGCCCCGTGAGAGGCACCAATACCTCGCACGGGACCAATGTAACTCGTACGAACTGATCGTGAGATCACGGGACCCCCGGTTTGAGAATACGATGATAATTTGAAAATATCAGGACTTAGGCTTAAAAAATGGCATTAAAGGGCGAAACTCCGAAACAACCCTCGAACGGCCCCGTGAGAAGCACCAACACCTCGCACAGGATAAATGTAACTCGTAGGAATTGAACGCGCAATCACGGAACCCCTGGTTTTATAGTACGATGATAATTTGAAAATATCAGGATTTAGGCTTAAAAAATGGCATTAGAGGGCGAAACTCCGAAATAATCCCTGAACGGCCCCGTGAGTGGCACCAACACCTCGCACGGGACCAATGTAACTCGTAGGAACTAATCGAATGATCACGCGATCCCCAGTTTGAGATTACGATGACAATTTGAAAATATATAGACTTCGGCTTAAAAAATGGCATTAGAGGGCGAAACCTCGAAACAACCCCCGAACGGCCCCGTGAGAGGCACCAACACCTCGCACGGAACCAATGTAACTCGTAGGAACTAACAGCGTGATCACGGGACCTACGATTTAATAATACGACAATAATTTGCATATATCAGGCTTAGGCTTAAAAACATGGCAATTATAACTCGTATATGTAATTTTTCAGCTTGAATGTGATTTTTCTAAAACTACTTCATTACTCATATCATTTTTTTTATCCTATTTTTTAAAGGATATTATTGTATCGTTTTCTTTTTTGCACGTGGAACACATGAAGAAGGCAATGGCTTGCAACATGAAGATTATTTATATGATGTTGTTGACATTCAGGACTATATTTTTTATGTGTTATGGCCGTACGAGATTTTATAGTTTTGTTATTTAGTTTTATGGCCGTGGGGGCTTTTATTGTGTGATTGTTAAATTTTATGGCCGTACGGGCTTTATAATTAGTAGGTTTTATATTAACAGGGTTTGGAATGTCCAGAAAACAGGGGAAGCTCTACCCAATTTTTTTTTTGTCGGTGAATTATTAACACTTATAATATTTTTAAGTTTGTATGTATATTAGTTTATTAACAACGTTCCCGATTAGCAATTTGTGATTTTTTTAATCGTTTTGCCAATAATAAATATTTGAAACACCTCGTGCGCGTCCAAAGTTACATGTAGCAACCGATCGCGCAGTCACGGGATCCTCAATTTATGGATTGGACCTAAAAAATATAAAAAAAAATTATTATAGTTAAATATGGTCATGGACTTTGTCCATGAAAATTTTTATTTTTTTTCGTCGGGCTTAAAAATGGTCGCGGTCAATGTCCATGACCCCCAATCGTGATGAAAAATGGTCACGAACTTTGGCTGTGTCCATTTTTTCCCTTTTTTTCGTCGCGGTGTGGGTCACAGACTTTGATCGCGACTATTTTTTTCCCCGTCGCAGTGTGGGTCACGGCCCAAGTTCGTGACCATTTACCGTGACCCTCTCGGAGCCGTGACCCCAGATTGGTCACGGACTTGGGCCGCGACCCATGAAATTGGTCGCACCCGATATGGTCATGGCCAAAGTCCACGACCCACAGTCTTGGTTAGGGATTTTGGCCGTGACCATTCGCCAGTTTTGATTAAAACCCATTTATCCCATGTTCCCACACTCTCCTTGACAAAAATAACGCCACATTCGTCCACTTGTCCTACCAACTTCTCCCATCACAGCCATACACGTGTTCCTTTCTTATCCAAACCCTATTCCCCTCCACATATGTATTCAAGAGTCAGTAGTCGTATAAATGAGGATTCCACACGAGTCACTACACACTTTTAGGAGTAATTTTTAGGGTTAGTTTAGTATTTTTTTGAGTTCTTCTTTTATATTTTTTTACTGAGTCGAGTGTGCGACAAAAACATTATTGTGAGTGCCTGACATTGAGTTTGAGTGTATTAATTTATAAAAGAGTGCAAGAGCAATCTATTCATCTATTATCTTTGTGTGATACTCATATTTTGTGGGATTATTATTCACGTATTTTCGGTATAGGCCTGTTAATGGATCGAACTTTATCCGAATCTTAATCCCATCCATTTAAGCGCATATGGATCATGCCTAAAATTCGATTATCCAACTACCCGATTATCCATTTTTTAAATAGAGCGGATTTGGATTCATATACTCCTATCCGTTAATAATTCGATCTGATCAATATTTTTAATATATATATATATATATATATATATATATAATATATTTTTAATTAATATAGATTGTATTTAATATTATTTTAAATATATATTGTAGTAGTTATAATATTATATAAAAAAAGCCACCCTCATATAAAAGGAAAAAGACACACACACACGGCTCCTAAGAGTTCAAAATTAAAATGTTGCAAATTAAGTGGTCAAAAGTATAAATTTTGATATATCATTATTTATTTATTTTAATGAAAAATATTATAAAAATAAATAAAATTTAGTTTGTCGAATAATCAGATCGGATCTGAATCTGTTTAACAAAAATGGATATGGATTTGGAACCCTAACAGATAATCCGACGAATAATCAGATCGGATCCGAATCCACTTAACATAAATGGATATGGATTAGGATTTATCTGATTCGGTCCGAATTCGATCCGTTTACAGGCCTATTCTAGTGGAGATATGAAAATATGAATTCAAGGAGACTGGATTCATCATTTTCTCTTCTTCTATGTTATTATACTGCCTCATGCTCAAATGGTGTTGTTATTACATTTCATATGTAATAATTCCCAAAAAAGAGTCTAAAATACCCCCATTCAGGGGTAAGATGAAACCCTTAGCTTGATAGGTTTATTTTTTAGTTTACTTTTTTATTATTTTCCTTTGAATATTATTATTAAACTTTTACATTTTATATCTACACCTCAAGAGATGGTCGATAGTTTTTTGTAGAAACTAGCAAATTTGAATTACAATATTTATTTAATAATTAAACTACATACATGCAATTTTTAAATGGTATTATAGTTTTAATTTCCTAACTCTAATTTTCAATTTAAAGATTTAAAATACTTTTCTTGAATTTTTCATAATGGGTGATTGATGAGAAAATGTTTAAATCTATTTTTTATTGAATTTGTGAAATAGACCTGGTATATTGTGGTTGTGATGGAAGGGGGTGTTGGATTCCTCTTCCAGCCTTTACTTGTTGAGTCATTCCATTATTATGGAGTCATGCTTCTTCAAGTAAATAGAAGCTTTATCTGTATCGTCATAGGTACAGCGACCATCAACCAAATTTTTTGTATAATTTCGGCCTAGATGAGATCAGGTATTGTTATGACATTTAGCTTAGGATTGGGTCCAGTCATTGACAATTTTAGGCTCAAGATAAGTCTCATTGAATGGTTGATCTAGTCCCATATGTACACAAACTAAGAGGTATGGGTGTTTTCTCGACAAATATATATTATGAGATCCTAGATTGTAAGGGTTGTGAGGTTCCTGTGGTAACAAGTTATTCACTATGCATTTTGAAACTTTAGTTTTTTTTTTGCCAAACAAAAGGAGAAGCTTTATTAAAACAGAGTTATTTTACAAGAGATGTCCCTAACTGCTGAACGAACAGAACATCCACCCACCCCGTCACTATGTACAAGTGTGCGCAAAAAAGACGGGATGGAAGTATAGATACAAGAGAAAAACGAGAATCCTATTGCAGCAACAGCCAGGGCATCAGCACAACGGTTGGCTTCTCTGAAACAAAGAGACAAGGTAACATGCGTAAACCAATGGAATCCATCCTGCACCACCTGGATCAGGTCCTTGTGGACTGGAACTTGCGTTGTGTTCCTGTGAATCATGTAGTATACAATTTGACAGTCGGTCTCAAGTTAAATACACTTAACCCCCATATAAGAAGCTAGGCCTAAACCGAGTTTAATGGCCCAAATCTCAGCAAGGATTGAGGACGCATAGCCAATGTTATGAGAAAGAGCAGATATAAAGTTCCCTTGATGATCACGAAGTATAACCCCAGTTGCTGCAAGTCCCATGTCATGATTTTTATCCCCATCGGTGTTACACTTGAGGAAATTTGGACACGGTTTGGTCCACGCAACGGTAAAATTCTAAATAGTAGGGAGTACTGATAGAGCAGAAGACATTCTAGCTCCTATGTATTGTGAAGTTTGTAGAAATATAGAGTGTAGGATTGGTTCACGGAGTATAGTTTGGTTACGAAAAATGGCCTCATTCATTGACAACCATAGTGTCCGTAGCACAAAAATGATCGGAGCAAAGGATAATGCAGAAAGGGAGGCGGAGAAGCTCTTGTAACCTTCGCAAGAGATGGACTAAAGAAAGATCCATTTCCAAGTCAGGCTTGTGGAGGTGGTAAAAGGCGGGGAAAGTGGTGAACATATGGGTATTACTATCTACAAGGCCACACATGGAGCAAAGTGGCGATGACAGACGATGATAATAGCAAAGCCGATCAGCTAACAGTAGAGCCCCATGCAAAAAGAACCATAGAAACATGTGCAACTTAGGAGGAAGTGAACTTTTTCACAGCCAAAGCCACGGTAGGTGCGGACGATGCTGGATGTGGGTCGGCGCACACAACCAGCGGTATGTAGAGCGAATGGAAAAGATATCCCCCGGATTGGGCCACCAGTAAGGCTCGTTCGACTCGATTACCGACGAAATGAAAATTGCCTGAATATGTGGGAGAAAGTCAACTGGTAACCAGCGGGCCAATTGTGAGAAGTCCCACTGGGAGTGAGAAAGAAAAGATGCCAGAGGTTGATCAAGAACCTGGCTTGGAATATACGGAAACATCGATTCCGAGCTATCATTAAGGACCCAAATATGACGACCAAAGGAAATATTTTCCTGCATCACTTGTTATTTGATCCCGCGTTTGAAAAGAGGCAATAATTTTGAAACCTTAGTCCAGAACCATGAACATCTGAACTTCCTGGTTGTTGAAAAAAGGGTTGCCTGTGGGAAATATTTTTGAGTAATGGTACGGGTCCACAGATTCTCAGGTTAAGTAAAGACTTTGTATAGAAGCTTGAGCATAAAGGCATCATTTAAGGTGTGTAAGTGTTTGATGCCTAGTCCTCCCAACTCTCGGGGGAGAGTTATCGTAGACCAAGGGACTGTAGAGGTTTTACGAGCTAGAGGAGTTACGCTCCAGAAGAAAGATTTTATTTTCCAGGTGAGTGCATAAAGAATTGACTTTGGAAGTGGAAATCCTGACATATAATATGAAGATTTAGCATAATTGATGGTTTGGACAGAAAAGGCCTGAAATTAGGAGAGTATACATGTGAATTGGTCAAGAGTAGCAGAAGTGGGCTGCAGAAAGAGTATACAATCGTCAAAAAAAGCTAACGCTGGAACCCAAGGACCCATCCTGGATGTACGAAGGGCACGCATGCGAAGATGAGTGCATTCATATTCCACCGTGCGGAGCAAAACATACAAAGCAAGAATAAATAAATACGGTGAGAGGGGGTCTCCTTACCGAAGGCCACTTGTGGGACGAAACGGGTCTCCAAGGTGTCCATTAATTAAGGTTTGATAAATGGGAGTGGAGATATAGGCCATAATAATATGTATCCATTTCTTTGGAAAGCCATATTTAGAAAGAACCCAACGAATAAAAGGCCATTCTAATTGCTCATAGGCTTTTTGTAAGTCAAGCTTGATAGCACAGCTTCCCTTTTTCGACTTGGAAGTTCGCATAGTATGCATGATCTCATGATTCAGCAAAATGTTGTCCTGGATATGTAGATTAGCAATAAACGCCGCTTGAAAATGCGAGACAATGTATAGCATAAGAGGACGCATCTGGGCAACAATGATTGAAGATGTGAGCTTATAAATCACGTTGCATAGGCTTATAGGCCGATAATGAGTGACTTGGGTAGGGTTTTTATCTTTGGGGATAAAAATGAGCAAGGTCTGATTCAGCACCGATGGCATGTCTCCAGTATGAAAAAAAAAGTAGGATAAGACTAGTCACCAAAGGCCCCATACCTTTCCAGTGGATTTGAAAAATTTTGCAGTGAGTCCGTCAAGAGCAGGACTCTTATTATGTCCCATGCGTCGCAGAGCCGTAATAATTTTCATGTCGAAAACCTCAGCGAGAAGCCGAGAATCGTCTGATGGCTGTATCGGCACAAACGGTGCATCCTCAGTGGGTGTGGGTGGGTTGGTCGTGGTAAGCAGGTGCACATAGAACTGATGGAACTGAGTTTGGATAGCTGACATGGTGCAATGCCATCTCGTGCCCGGCAGAAAAATGGATTGGATATTGTTCTCATGACACCGATGAGTGACACAAGCATGAAAGTACTTCGTGTTATGATCACCATTAAGGGACCATTGCACCTTGCTTTCATTTTTCCAGAACTGACATTCCAGCAAAAGACATTGAGAGAGTTAATCTTGGAGACAGCTCTCAAACTCCCATGAGTTTGGGTCAGACTGAAGTTCAAGCCTGGCCTGAGTAATTTGGAGTTATTGCTGCAAGTTGAAATAATATGAGCCATATTACCGAAAAAATGACGTTTCTAATTTTTTGCAGCCTCTCGAAAGTGGTTGGTTTTTTGTAAGAATACATAATCCAGTGTACCCAGAATCGATCGTTGCCAATGGTATCCTAACATAATATGAAAAGAAGGATACTGAGCCCATTCCTTACAGTAGATAAAGTGTGGGTTTGGTTTGGACCGTATTGGCAACGTATCAAGTAGGAGGGGGCAGTGATTCTAGATGGCATTTGGTAGGTGGGTGACCAGCGTGTGAGGGTAGGATGAGAGCCAGCTGCTATTAGCAAGTCCTCTATCCAGACGTTCCCGTACATGATCACCAAAAGCAGTGTTGGCTTTTCAGGTGAAAGATGGGCCAGTGAAACTTAAGTCATAAATATTGCACGTCTGCATAAAAGTAGTAAGTGCATGGGCACGTCCCATTGTAAATGGATGACCACCTAGCTTCTCATGGGGTCCTATAATTGTATTGAAATCACCAAGAAGTAACCATGGATGTTGAACAGTAGCATAAAGTTGATCGAGAGAACGCCATACCTGAGGTTGATGACGTGGCTGTGGCGGCATATAAACCGTTATGACTTCCAAAGGCCTAGCCATTGGGTCATGTTCTACCATAAGGTGGATAAATCGAGGTAAAACTGCTAACTCATGGACCATGATGATGCGATCTAACCACAGAATCCAGATACCACCCGACTGTCCCAAGGCGGGAGACACTATGTTATTCTAAAATGATAACCTACCAATCTTCAAAATGGAATAACGGGCATCAAGACGAGTGTCAAGTACCACCAACATATGAGGTCGATGGATTCGAATAAGATGCATGACCTCAGCATAGAAGGACTGGCGCCCGACACCTCTAACATTCCACATTAATATTCGCATTAGATAAATCGGGATTATCGATGTTCGCAACCTCCTGTCCGGCACTAAGTATACGTACTCATTTTTCCTGAGGGGACTCGTCATCAGCTGGCCCTCGTTTGGTATTTGGTTCCCGTAGAAGGTGTAACAAGACTCCCCCTCCCTCTCGAACCGATCGCGATGTTGAGCGACCTCGATGTACACGCTGTGGTCGAGTAACTGGTAGTGGAAAAGCTGAGGTATGGTGCAGTGGGGTGAGATGAGTAGGTCGTTTGGCCCGCGTAGTATAGGGGGCTTGTGGGGTGGTCTAGGTGTGGGTTGGCATGATGTTTGGTTGAAATGGTGGAGGGAGAATGAGACGTGGGAATGGCAGCAGAGGTGAAGGCGAAGCCAGGAGGGATGGGTAGGTCATTATTCGGGGAAGGTGTGTCAAGGGTCAAGGCGGAGGTTGTTGAAACGGTTCGGCACTCACCGAACTGTGAGAGCTGTGAGTGAGGGATGGAGAATCCGGGCTGCTCCGGTTGCTCAACATTGGGCACTGTAGGTATGGTAGAAGGTTGAGTAGAGTGGGTTAAGTGAGTAGGGTTTAGAGACAGAAGGTTAGAGGGTTTTAACGTCCCAACATGTTCAGAGGATGTCTCGTCATAAGCTGATGCAGCAACTGGAAAGAAGACACATGGATTATCATCGTCTTTTGACAGCGATAGGGAGGGGCGGTGAATTGTGGTAGAAGTAACATCAGTGGCTAAGGTGAAACGAGGGACTGAAGCAGTTTGATCTGGGATGTCCAAACTGGGGCGGTGATCAAAGGTTAAATTCAAAGATTGCGGCTGATGTCCTTTTTCTACCTCACTTGGAGTAAATCTACCCTTACTTAACTCAGAGGTCTCATGTGGGGCCAGGGTTGGAAGTGGACGTAAGGTTGTGTTCGTTTGCATGGGGTTACTGTCTTCTTGAAGTTTTTTTTACCCATTTTAGTTGGTCGCTGGTACCGGGAACTTCCGACAATAAAGAAGAGTGGGTAATGGCCTGCGGCAGTGCCTCCACTGCTGTACGTTTTATACCTAACTCGTCTACGACAAATGGTTGTTTCCATATCTTCTTGCGATGCAAAGGGCGGCGATTCACCACCTGCCATTGACTCTCTTTAGCTCCGGTGTCTTGCACATTAGCCTGGCTTGACTCATTATGACGGGAGCAGTCGGAAGCAATATGGCCAATGATCCCACAAGAAAAACATATATCTATTTTAAGTTCATACACCAGGTCACAGAGAATACAACCAATGAGGATTTTTTTCGAAAGTGGTTTAGTTATGTCAAAGTCAACTCACAGCCTAGCGTATCTCGCACGTCCCACTGATTCCGTATGCATGTCTATTTTTAATCGTGTACCAAGAGCAATCGCTACACGATACAACACAGTTTTATCGTAATATTCCACAGGTAGTTTCGAAAGTTGGATCCACATACTCATTCGATTAATCGAAGAAATCGAAGGACGGAAATTTTTCTGCCATCGTTGAACCGAAAGGTAAGGGTTATCCAGAAACCAAGGGACACCCGATAAAATAGCAGGTAGTCCTCGGGAGAGACTTTAAATAAATAAAATTGATTGCCCAAATCAGTGATGGAGATATGCGCCTTTAATTTCCATAATCGTGATAGACGGAGTGCCAATCGCTGAAACGATAAATATTTTCCAAGGAGCTTAACAATCAGCGTGTTTCTCCCTTTAAGCCTGAGCGTTTACAGTTCTGAACTCGAGATGGGAACCACAGGAGTGTTGTCAGGTAGAGGGTCATTCGTCACCAATTCATCTGGAGAGTCGTCAACTTCCTGATTGTCATGCATGGTCTAAGCAGAGAAAATTGGATGCACAACCCGATGTTGATGCTCTGCACTGTTGTTGAGTCCCTCCCTAACCATAGGTGTCATAAATATATCAGTAGGAGCCACAAGTTTGTCACGATAGAAACTGAGATTTGTAGCCTCACGGTGTGAAATTGAGTTCCCCAAGACCGGAGGTGGTGCATGAGAACTATGACGTTCATCTTCAAGGTTAGAAGCAGGGATACTTGGCTGAGAAGTAGGGTTGAGTGAGCGTGGAGGAGGCAGCTGGTAGAGGAGAGATTTTCCTTGGTCCATGAGAGAGAGTTTACAGTAAAGGATTTTTCTTTGAAACTTTAGTTGGTCCAATTCTATTCGACCACTTTCTTATGGAGATAAACATAGCCGAAAAAAGCTAGAGGATTACAAGGTGAACTTGCTAACCTTGAAAAAAGTTTGGAGATAAAGAAATATACCAGGTTATAGATTATCGTGTAAACATGCTCATATACTTTACTATAAGCTTATGGTATCGTTGGCCAATAACTTCATAGCAAATCATTTTATCGTTGTTGTCGACTACCCGTTCTTTGGTGATTCCAACATCCTAATAACACTCCAGATGATAAACTATGATGCTAGCACTGATATGTGGGTGTGAGTGATTCACTTGCCCACGTCATATCAAGCGATTATTAAGAAACCATATCAAATAACTACTAGGACGATCAAGAAAAGGAGGACTTAAATCCCCTTTTATCCTTTAAAAGGTGACAACCATTAACCTCAGGTCGATCATGGGAAGAAAAAGACTCAAGATAATTAGATATTGAGCCTGATGAAGTAGAAATGACTATAAGACATCAGGCTCTACCTAATCAAAAAGCCATTAGGGGTAACTTTTCTTAGGAAAGAAATGATTCCTCTAAGGCAATCGACCAAAAGAGGGAGAAACTCATCATTGAGAGGAGAGAAAAAATTATATATATATATATATATACACACACACACACACAGAAAGTCTCTTGTAAAGACTCCTTATGGTGTAAATCTCGGTACATACCATTTTTTAAAAATAGTAAAAAAAATAAATTTTTTAATGAAACTTTATAGATATACAGTGAGAAAATCATCTCCAAAAAAAATTCAATAAAAAAATCGTTGAGATAAGGTGATATGTCAAAAAACTGTATAAATGTTCATTTTTTACCGTTGAAATTTTGGGTATGTGTCAGCCACTTGATTCATTGAATTTTTTTATGAAACATCATGATATGATCTTCTCACTGTCGAGATTATATCCATGAAGTTTTATCAAAAAAAATGAATCAAAAATTGGGTGAGATGATCGTCAAAATTTCAACGGTCGAAAATGCATATTTATACCATTTTTTACATATCACCTCATCTCATAAGGGGTTTTATTGAATTTTTTGATGAAAAAATTTGGATATGATCTTCTCACTGTGGAGATCATATCCATAAAGTTTCATTAAAAAATTCATTTTTTTACAATTTTAAAAAAATGGTATGTACCGGGATCTGCACTATAAGAAGTCCTTACAAGAGAGGGCCTCTCTCTCTCTCTCTCTCAGAGAGAGAGAGAAGTTGAGAGCATCAATGTCAGTAAGTTAAAGAGTGATAAGACTCCACCTTCTCCTCTAGCAACTATGGCAGCCTCTTAGAGAAATCTTCCCCAAACTAATTCCTTGAGTTCCAATACCCTTATCTCCCTATCTTGGTTTAATCATATGTGGATTGGTAGGTTTATGACCGACTTCCAAAACTTTGTGTAATTTAAAAAAATAAATAGTTAGCACTATTATTAACAAATTTATTTGATTACTCTAACAATTAATCAACATATCAAATTGATAACTTGACGAATTGAAATTGATGAATTAACAAGTTAAATTTGTTAGTTAACATTCTTATTTAACTAGATAACCTAATGATGATTTTAAGGTCATAGTAATCTAATCGGAAATTTTAACCAATATCTAACATATCTAGATAATTTCGATCCAAGTTGGACCGACTTGTCATACTCGTGAGATTCTTTACCCGGAATTATAAGAAAAGCGAAAATATGGACATGGTTTATTTTAGGTCAACCTTAATTGTTATGTTCATATTCTAATCAAGGCTAACTTATCCTAAGTCGTATCATTTTTTCTTAGGTGCGTTTGTGCCTATTCTAAGAAGACCACCCCTGTCTTAAGTTATACCACTATATTAGGTGAATTTGTTCGTATTTTATGTCGACCGACCCATTCTTATGTTGTATCTCGTTTTGATGTGAGATTTTGCCTATTTTGGGCGCAAATTGACTTGTTTTAAGTCGTACCACCCATTTTTAAGTGGGGTTGGGCCCATTATAGGCCGACCAAACCATTCTTAAGTTGTACCACTATTTTTAAGTGGGTTTTTATGTTGGGCAGAAGTTTCTGTTAAACATGAAGTGGAATAAAGAATGATATTCAGAAAATAAAGAATGATATTCAGAATAAAGAATGATATTTAGAAAATTGGTAAGCAAATTTTAGATGAGACTTAAGGAAAAAGATTTATTCAAAAAAGACTTTGTGGTGGAATGAGTAAGTGCAACAAATAATACAAAAGAAACGAGTAAGTTTTAAAGAGTAAAAATCAAGAAGACTTAGAAAGGTATAAGAAATAAAAAAGTGAAGTAAAAAATATTGAATTTTGCATAGAAAAATGCACTAGATAGTCTTTATAGTAAATTAGGTACCAAGGAATGTGAAAAGGAGATATATAAATTGGCAAAGAATAGATATGGATTGACAATAAATATGGGTCCAGTTAAGTGTATTAAAGACATAAATCAAAATATATTAATTAACAATAAAGAAATTCTAGATAGATGGGAAGAGTATTTTCAAGGATTATTAAATGAAGAATATCTCAAAAAAGATGTCTAGAACATATAACCTGATCACTGAAAAAGAAGTAGATATATTAATAAGAAAAATGGAAAGGAAAGACAGTTGGCCTAGATAAAAATACCCATAGAGATGTGGAGAACCCTTGTAAGTCTAAGAGTGGAATGGTTAACATATTTATTTAATAGAATTTTAAAAGAAGGAGACATGCCAGACGAGTGGAGGAAAATCGCCATAATACCTTTGTATAAAAATAAAGGGGATATACAAAACTTTAGTAATTATAGAGGTATCAAACTGACGAATCATACTATGAAATTTTGGGAAAAGGTTATAGAGTAAAGATTAAGAAATGATTCACTTATTTCGGACAATCAATTTAGATTTATGACAGGGAGATCCACTACGGAAGCTATTTACCTATTAAGACAATTAATGGAGAATTATAGAAGTAAGAATAAAAATTTACACATGGTCTTTATAGACTTAGAAAAAGCATATGATAGAGTACCTAGGGATATAATTGGGTGGGCTTTATGAGAAAAATATTCCCTATGAGTTAAATTAAAGTTATTAAAGATATGCATGATAACACAAAGACTAGAGTAAGAACTATATGTGGAGAAACTAATGATTTTATGATTAAAGCATGTCAAGATCAAGGGTCAGCTTTAAGTCCTTACCGATTTTTTATAGTATTAGATAAGATTACTAAAGATATACAAGATGTCCCATGATTTATGTTGTTTGTGGATGATATAGTTTTAGTAGACACTTCAAAGGAGGCCTTAGCGATGAGAGTAGAATTTGAGATGCCTTAGAGTCTAAGGAACTAAAAATCAGTGGAAATAAAACTGAATTTATGGAATGTAAATTTAATAATGAGGCGTCTGACAGCATAATGTTAAGGATTGAAGAAAAAGTGATAAACCAAACTAATAAATTTTGTTGTTTAGGTTTGGTGATACAAAGTAATGGGAATATTGATGAGGATGTTACAAGTAGAATATCAACCGGTTTGATGAAATGGAGACAAGTAAGTGGGGTATTATGTGATAAGAAGATAACTAATAAATTAAAAGGAAAATTTTATAAAATAATTATTAGGCCAGTGACCCTCTATAGAGCGGAGTGTTGGGCATTAAAGAAAAAACATGTACAAAGTCTCCATGTTAGTGATATGCGGATGCTCCGATGGATGATAGAAAAACTAGAAAGGACAAGATTAGAAACCATTATGTCAGAGAAAAGTTAGGAGTACCTCCCATTAGCGATAAAATAAGAGAAAGTGGGCTTAAATGGTACAGACATATGTTGCGGAGACCAGTAGATGCACCTATAAGAAGAGGAAGATTATTGAAAATAAAGGGTAAAAGAGAAAGTGGCCAAAAATTTATTAGGAGAGATCTTAAGGAATTAAACTTGAATGATAATATTGCTTATAATAGATTAGAATGGAAAAGGCGAATACATGTGACCGACCCCATGTAATGGGACTAAGGCAAGGTGATAATGATGAGTCTCATAATGGGGAAATACACATTAATTATGCCAATGAATTGAACTTCTATTGCTAAATCAAAAGTAAATAATTCATCTTTTAAAGACTAAAATAAGACAAGGTAACTTTCTAGTGAAAGAAATTTCGTAGGTTCGTTGTATTCCATGACCTAAGGATAGGTGTTCCATCTATCTTCTAAATATGGTAGGACCCGAACCCTCATTTTGATGCAATCTGATATGACCCCTCCCAAATAAAGAGAAATTTTTTTATTAGAGGGACTTCTTGCCCTCGAAGAAACTCCTTAATCCGAATTGTTAATCATTAACTCTCTTTTGTGGTACATGGAAATCTCATATTGGTATGGATGAGGGCTTAATCCCTATTTTCCTCTACTAGGTCCAACGCGTGAGCAAGTCTGTGGTCATTGTAGTTATCATTGTAGATTTCAAATTGAAGTGTTGGCATGTTACTTTCTAAAGGAATGATGGACTATATTACATAATCCATGGCATAATGAGTTTCATCGATGGATCATTTTAGAGTAATTATGTAGGCCCAAAGAATATAGTGGAGTTTGTCCACACACTTTCCCTTGGCATTATGTAGTCTACAATTGATTACGGTGAAGAGAGCCTTGTTGGAAATTTCATCATATCCATTATATTGACCATTAAATCATAGTGGTTGCGGATCACATACTCTAAATATGTGTCTAAAATGTTCATCATCAAATTAGGTCTCATTGTCTGACCCAAAGGATCTGGGAATCCCAAATTGAGTAATAAGGATTCTCTACACAAATCTCATGGTATCCGCCTCTACGATATGGGTATACTCCGTGAAGTATTTAATTATTGAATTAAAAACTTGCAATCGTCTAGGACCCTTGGCAGGAGACTTGACATATGAGTGTCCCGCTGAATGAATGGTGAGGTGATTATAAGAGGATTTAAGTCGCCTATCGGTTGCCTGATGATTGGTGTGAATTATTGGCATTTAGGGAACTTCTAGACGAATTTGATTCCTTATTTTTTTAAAAGACCATTAAGAGGCTTTTGATATAGCTCGATATGTCAGTGATCATCTCGGGCTCTAGATCTGTGACTTTCTTCGGGCATCGCCCTAAGAATATAATTTATTTGCTCTAGCTTCACACATTTAAGTAAAGGGCACGTGAATAATCATCAGTAAAGATGATCAATTGAATTAGACAAAAAATTATTCGACTTGACTTTCAACTTATGATATTCCTTTTTATTAGTTAGGATCTCTTCATTATTAAGGCAGGCGATGATCGGATCCATCTAGTTAGGTGCATGATTAATAATTGCGGCTAAAATTTCTAGTTCTGATTCATTTGTGCTTGCTCAGTCGATGTAATGTACTCCAATTGTCCTCTTCAAATTGATATTAATTTCTAAGGCTAAAGTTGATAAGGCATTATCATAGTTTTTGGTGTTTTTTAAAAATTATTTTACTGAGACCGATTTGATGTCCTTACGCAGGCTCCTTATTTGATATTTGTATTTTAGGGTCATGTGATCTATCACTTCACACACATAAGTAAATTAATTGATTGTGATTCGTGATTCAAAGTGGATGGCGATGTTTTTTACACCAATCATGGTTGACCTTCTAAGACGAACTATAATTGTTTCTTATTTTGCCTCATCATTATAATCTTCAAACTCAAGTCAAATATTGTAATCAATTAAATCCACTTGTGGGGTGATAAAGACAATGCCAATGTTAATGGATTTCTTATTGGAGTCTTCATAGATGGTTAGCTAGATTGTGAAGGACTTATCCGTCCAAGTTGATGCTCAACATTTTTAGTAATGGGATAGTCTCGACGATTTCTCCTTCTAGACTGATTAAGGACCTACAATTTGAGTACAGTTCTTAGCTCA
Organism: Sambucus nigra; assembly: GCA_949130495.1. Taxonomy (NCBI): domain Eukaryota; kingdom Viridiplantae; phylum Streptophyta; class Magnoliopsida; order Dipsacales; family Adoxaceae; genus Sambucus; species Sambucus nigra. Next base: position 236,490,580 of record OX422220.1, on the reverse strand, counting down.
TAGTTGATACTGAACTATGATAACAGCAGTGACCACTTTGTCATCTGACTTGAGAGGTGAGCCTTTCTCATAAATTTCTTGAGTGGAAAAGAGGTGAGAATTGATATGGGATGACCATCAAAGTAATGTCTTAGATTTTTGGATGAGCACTAGGGCCAAAGTGAGCTTCAGAATAGCCATATACCTCATTTATACCTCAAGGAAAGTGTGTGTGATATTGTACACTTATTTTATCTTTCCATCCCATGATCAGGTTAATGACCCATTGGTTGCATGTTGTGAAATGGACAAATATAAGTGGATCTTTTCACCACTAACTGATGTTAACCACAATAATGGGGAGCCTAGGTACCTTTTGAGACCATCCAAAACCTCACCACATTCTAACATCCAAATCTTCGTGTTAGTTTTCTTTGATGCTTTAAAGAAAGGTTGACAATTATCCAACGACCTAGATATAAACCGATTAAGTTCTTCCAGCATTCTAGTCATAATTTGCACCTCCTTAACTGTGGTAGGATTCTTCATCTCATGTAAGGATTTGATTTTGAATTAGCCTATGTGTTCCTTTGGGCGATAATAAAGCCATGAAACTTTCCAAAGCAAACCCCAAAGGAACTCTTTAATTCATTGAGATTTATTATATAGTTCATGAGGATCTTGAAGGTGGTGAGAAGATTTCTGATGTGATCAACAATAAACTTGCCTTTTAAAAGTATGTTGTTTATGCACACTTTCATGGTTGAACAGATATGCTTCCTAAACATCCTCATCACCAACCTTAGTCACCAATCCATGTTAAGTCTTCCCAGCATTCTTGAGGTTAAATGACATCACTCTATAGTATAATTATCCCAATATGGCAATAAATGAAGTCATTTCTTCGCCATGGTTGAGTAGTGGTATTTGATGATACCCGGAGTAAAAATCCATGAAAGTCATCCATTAATGTTTGGTAGTGGAATAGGCTTAATGGTTGATCCTAGGAAATAAAATGTTGTCTTTGGGGTAGGCCTTGTTGCATAAACTCTCCATTTACCTCTCTTCATTCAAGTGACCCATGTATTGGAGATCCGGTATGAAAATTATACCTCTTTAATGGAGTTAGAATGAAGCAGTTTATTAAAATCATCCTTCACTGATTTGACAGTTTCTAGAGTAAACTTCCTTGGTTTTTTCTTAACATGTCGACTAACAGGATCCACGTGCAATCAGTGACATGAAATCTCGAGATCAATGCTTGGTAGATCAAGGTTTTGCCAAGAAAATACATAAACATTCGTTTTTAGGAAGTTTATGAGATAATTGGCTTCCTCTTCTGGTAACTCAGAGCTGATAAGGAATTATTTATCATGTTTATTTGTAACTAGAAGAATTGTTCATAATTTATCCATTACTCGGACAACGTGGGCCACTCTAGTCTCTATAACCCTCATTGAGCACCCTTTTATTTTTTGATCGGCCTCAAACTCATCATCCTCTAAGATTTTCCTGTATTAATCTTAATTTTAATTGATGCAAGAAACAAACTAACTTTTAGTTGTAGCTTGGTCGCCCTTAACTTCCATTATACCTTGATTCGACAAAAGAACTTTTATTTGTTGCTTGGTCACCCTTAACTTCCATTATACCTTAATTGATCGCAGACTTCAACTTCTGGTAATGAGAAAAGGGCCTAATCCTCATTGTGTGTAAATACCCTCTACAAAAGACAACATTGTAAGGTGATTATAATCTTACCACATGTAATTTCATCTTCTTGTTTATGGGACTGAGTTTAACTATGAGCTTGATCTTTCCTAATGGAGTCTCCACATTGCCATTGAAGTCGATCAACGCTCCTACCTTAGTATTCAAGTTATGAATTTTGTACACAAGCTTCCAAAGAAAATAGATATACGTGTTCTCTAAGGCGTGTCCCTGATCCACCAGATTCCTTTTTACATCACAATTAGCGGCCCTCATAGTGAGGACCAATTCATCCGTGTGACGAAGGTTAACCCCCACCATATTCTCATCAAATAATATCATATCTTGGTCAAAGTCAATCTCTTTATGATCTATGTTAATGACAGGATTGGAAACCTCAACTTGAAAGGCCTTATGTATGATATTTTTAATTCTAACCCGATCATAAAGTTTCTTACCAGTACACTAATAAAGGTTTATATAACCATGAATGGAGTACACCATGACTGGAGGCAGCAGATTATTATCATCTTTATTTTAAATAGTGTTAACTTGGCTAGCCTCCCTAGTATTCTTTGTATTGATATATTCCTTGAGATGACGAACTTGGACTAGGTCCTCTATATAATGCTTCCTCATATTAAAATTCTTAATCTTGTGATAGTAGGTGCACATTTAATTCGCATTCCGTTCATTTGGATCACTAGCCATGTTTGGTAGCCTCTTATAATAAGCATCATCCTTGATTTGGGGGATGAAATTTTATATCGGCTCCTTAAAGAAGTTGTTGATTGCTTGGTTATCATTATCATTAGCCAGCATCCTTATTTAGCTTTGGGGACATCTTATTTTCTCCCTTTTTAGTTAGGGCAGTTTATGTTCCACCCTTCCCTCATTGTTTCTCATATCCATTCCTTTTTTCCCTTCGCATTCCGGTTAGATTGATCTTCTACATTGAGGAAATTTTCCTCTCGTGGTGTACCTCTCAATACTATTAATACTATCACACATGGATGATGTTGGATTCTTAATCAATGAATGGTATAAATCATCTGATTGGAGCAGTCCAAAGTTCAATGAAGAGATAACCAACCGCTCATTTAGTTGTTAATCTTATTTAACAACTCCTAATACCTTTGGGAATAGTTCATCATGGACAACCCTATCTTCCTACAAAGGGAGATTAGGGAATTAATTTCCTTCGCTGCCTTGCTACTAGTGATGAATTCAATGGTGAATTTCTTGACCAACTCACTAAAGTTAAATATCAGCTTAAGGTCTAGCTTCTCAAAATATTTAAGTCTAATCTCACCCAGCACTAATGGAAAAAATCGACACATTAATGCGAACTTATGGTACCATATGGACATGGATTTCTTATAATGACGTGTCATTCTCGAAATCGGCCTTACCATCGTAGGTGTTGATCTTTAGAATTGAAAAATTCCTAGTCGGATTTGTAATCTCAATCTCATTAATGAACGGTGAGGCTGACTCGTGGCCCAAACCTTTCTTATCCAGGTCTTTTAGTGTACGTATGCAATTTATTTGGATTTGGTAGTTCAAATCATGTTCGATGAAGTCACGTAGATCTTCCTAACTTATAATCCTACTCGGTGGGGGTAGTAATTCCATAGGTACATCATGGAGACTAGCACGATATTAATCAAGAAGACAATTTATCATAATGGCAGTCTGTAAAAGGGCAAATGTTTTTTTTACACTGACTGGTGTGATCTTCATCAGGGATCCTAGGTTTATAGACATTATCGTCATTGTGTGAAGGAGGAGTCCTTAAGGAATGGATTCTCTTTATATGATAATGATTAGGTCCATGAGAGATTGATATATTCCATTCTATTTATTCGATTCGTTTTCTCCTTAAGCGAGTGAGGTCTACATCACGTTCATGCAAACGTACCTCCTAATATGTTTTTTATTTTTTGACCTCTTTTTACAGCAGCGACTTCCTTAGGCTTCCCTTACCTACGATCCCTCTCCCCTGATCGGCTTCGACGATGATTCCACTTCTCTCCATTAGTCCAATCATCTACCTTTCCATCCCTTCAACCCAAGAACTCCCTTAGGTTCCCTATACGCACTAGGTATAATAACTCGCTCTTTAGGAGAAGACAATCATTCATGTCATATTTGCAATCACGTTGAGAGTTACAATACATTTTGGACTTCCTTAAGCTCCTCGATCTTCTCATCCAATTCAACATCTTTAGGTTTGTAATGGAGGAAGGGACCCGCCCCACTGTCGCATTGAATGAATTAAATCGATCAAACCTCATTTAGTTTCTCATAGTGTTACCCTCCACGGGATCCCTTTTCTTGGCTCGTTCATCTCCTGATCTTCCATCACATATATCTTCTTCCCTCTAAGGATGAATACAAATGTTGATTATGTCTTTAGCACGAATGTGATTCTCCACCTTCCTTATCATATGGGTCATATTTGTTGTAGGGATCTTGGATAGAGAGTAGATTTTCTTTTTACTGTAAAGGCCCCCTAAGAATGCTAATGCGATCACTCGCTCATCTGGGTGGTCAATTCAGAGGAGCTCCTCATTGAAATATTTAACAAACTCCCTCGTCTTATTTTGGAGGACATTGAATCGATAGTCTCTCAATATTATGTGGACCCAACTATCGATGAAATTATGTACAAAAAAGTATGTAAGCTCCCTGAAACAAGTGATTAAGTTCAACGATAGCCAATTGAGCCACGTTATAGCTGAACCCTCAATATGGTGGCGAAATCTATGCAATTGATTGGAAGGGGCTACCCAAAAAATCCATATACTCCTTGTAATTGTCTATGTGATCCCGTTGATTCAATGTTTTATCGAACGGGTCCATCCTTGGGATCTTGAATGATGGAGGCATTTATCAATCCAAGACTTCCTGATATAATGGATATTCCCGACTGGCACCTCCATCATTGATAAGTGAGAGTAAACGATCAATCCTCAAGAATACTGAATATCTTTGAACAGTGGAGGAGAGCATTACTTGGGGGGAAGAATTTGGATCCTCGTCATCTATATTATGATCGGCAGGGACCTCCAGATCGGCCTAATTTTCATGATCTGAAGGAGGAGGGTTGGTTATAGCCGATTTAGGATCTAGGCTAGATAGGCTTGAAGTGCATCCTTTTACTCTATAAGGTCATGGGTGGCATGGGTGACCTGATGTCTATTCATGGCTTTGAAATTTATCATTCCAACATGCAACGTTAATTGTGTTAAGGTGAAAATCTAAAACACAACACAATAAGTAAGAATGCAAAGAAAATAATAATAAAGAATGCAAGGACAAAATGTGTACGTGGTTCGGTCTGGATGACCTACGTCCACGTGGTAAAGGAAAAGTGGGAAGAAATCTTTGTAGTTACAGTGATTACATGCAAATCAACTTAATTGTCTTTCCTCATATGCTACCTCGACTTTATACAATAACCTTACATTGTGGTTCCTATAATCTCATTTCCACCACTTGAGGGAGTAATTTTTATCAGGGTATACATGGTCATCTTTGTTAAACCTGCCACATTCCACATTCCCTATTCATTAGGAGGATGGACCGCCATAATTGGAAATGTGCATCGTATTTAAAATAACGGCTAGTTAAACAAATCTATAGTCCAAATGCCCGATCGTTTAACAAAGGAATGGAGGGGTGTTTGATGGATTTTTCGTACAAATGTTGTTTGTACGGTTTGTCCAAAATCTCCATCATCGGTATCCATAATAAGCATAACCTATCAACGTATAACCACTGGAATTATAATAATAAAATAAACCCATGTTAGTGGTTCCACGTAGATAACTTAGAATAGTAAGGAACTATTTCTTGGCAACTTGGACAACTTATAACGATGTTTGTCCCGCATCTCACTAGGAAGATTGGGATCTTTACAAAATGCTTTATAAAGCTTTCGTCTTAATTCATATTTAGCCGCGAGCAATCTACGTTTGTGATCTCATATATTTCGCTTCTCCGACATCTTACTTACTTTTCCCCTCATCTTTTTACAAAAATTCGCTCCACGATGGTAAAGTCTAATCTTGTGTGTTGGCCGAAGTGACAATAGTCACATTGAACCCTAGAATATGTTCGAAGATCTTAAAATGATCTTCCAGTTTCGGGGAGAATTCGCAAAACTCCATTTCTAAGGCCTTTTGGTTGGTTTTAGACCTATATATATCGAGTGTAACCGCAGAGAATGAAATATCTTAACTGGTATATTGCGTCTAATATAACATAGCACCAATTCCACTTTAATATGGTTATTTTGGACGCAGTATTTTTTCGTCTTCCTCTTTATGGGAGTATGGATCTTTGTTATGTGTGAAGACCGAACAACCATAAGAGTAGTTAATGGTTCTTTGTTAATACCAAAGTATAAGAGATGGAATAATATTCGATTAGATGTTATCTCAACCTTCTAACTATGAAAAAAAATTATTTTCCTAAGATTTTTCATCTCAAATTCCTTCTTCAAATAATTAACAGTTTTCTCAAATTCTTCCAGAGTCCCAAGTAAATTTTATCGATTCACATAAACTTCTATTATTTAAAATCCTTTTTTAAGATAATTGTATAAAGACACGTGAGCGAATTATATTATTATTATACCATTTTTTAGATAAGTATTTACCAAAACAATTGTAACACATTCGTTAGGCTTAAATGAATGTCTTAATAGGATTGAGTATGTGCCCCTAGGAATTTCTTCAGGTGAAGTAAATCCTTTTATATTTTTGTGTAAATGTATGTTTCTAAAAAATCACTCACAACATCCATAAGTCTCATACCTATATTTTCATAAATCACTAAGTTAATCGTTTGTGTAAAAACTATAACGTTTAGACAAGTAGTGTCTCATATCTACTGATTTCATTTTTCTTATTTTTACTTTTTACAAACATTCATATGTAACCTGAAGGTTTAATATCTTTTGAGGTTTTACTATAGGTCTAAATACATTGTGTGTTTATTTAGAGATTCTAATTCTACCTCGATGGCATTTTTTCAATTTGGACAAAATCTTCTTCGTCAACATTCATGTAAAGAACGTGGTTTTGTACAGTCATCATCATCATTGCCCTTTAATATTTATGTGATTATTGTGTATACAAATATTTCATCGATGAATATATATTTTCTACCCCTTGTCTCTATAAAATGAATGTAAATTGTAGAGATCTCTTCACTATTAGGTAACTTTGTCTCTTTCGAGAGAATTCATTATGACAATAACCTCTTTTAGGGTTTGAGAGAGAGTGGATTTACCCATAACCTCTTTTTCAATGAAATGGGGTATCTCTCCAAGTGTGTTAAGAGGCAATGAATGTTCAATTCTCCCCTTTCTAGATAGAGTCTTTTGAACCTCTAGTCTTGCCATGCCTTATACGCAATTTGGATTCGTATGCAATCGTATTTTGGTTTTGTTCAATTGGAATATTAATCATGAATAATGATATGAGTACAAAATCTTCCCAAAATCTGACGTGAATTTCACTTTATGTACTCACTTACCTATTAAGTATTGTCATATGGGTTGAATCCCCTCCGAACATTCAAATTTATTGTTTTGGGGCAAAATTTGAGAGACTTAATTTGTACTCATAACACCAGTCATTAATCATATTAGGAGCATTCACAAGTGGCACGTGTAACTAGTAGCTTTAATTGAACCATTAAAAGCGCCTAGTAGCCGGTTTGCAATTTCTTGCAAGTGCACTATTCCCCAAACTTCAATCTCTCATTGCAAAGTACTTGGATGCAGCCTCTTCTTCCTCCAATTTCTTGGAAGTGCATTACTTCGAAAATCTTTGATGTAAAGAAAGTTTTCCCGTGATCTACTTAAAAACAATGTGAGTATCATTTAGTAACACTATATGGGCTATTCAATTGTTTGTACAGTCCCAGCTATGATGGATGCTTTGAGTGGATTAAACACTACGACAAACTGCAAACAGAATTTATACTCAAAACTAGGCATTCCATAAACCATACCTTTAATAGAAAGAAAAGGGGAAAAAATCATTGAGTCGTTCACACGCAGTAAAATTTACATTGAAAAACAACTAACTGATCGTAACTAAATATAAAATGCTAGGGATAAATTAATAGTTCCCAAAATACATGGCCCGCCCCGCTACACCAATAGACAGTTGTTCTCCAACAACTTGACCGCTTTGTTTGGTTCATGAATCTAAGATTATTACATGAATCATTATAAACATAGCTGCTTGTGCTGCAGGAATTGTTGTATCCGTCTCTTTTGGAGGGATTATTCCTGCGTGACCAAAATTGGCATTTGCTTCAAAAATGGGATTGGTTTAGCATTATAATTCTTAATTAAAATGTTGCTATTATGTTCCACAACGAGGAGACAACTGTTGCAAAAGCACAGTAAAGGCGAGGAAGGTGGATTATCTAACTTTTTCACCACGCAGCCTCCAAACAGATACGATACTAAAAAGAGAAAAATTATACTGAGAACCATTATACTGAGAACCATTCAGAGTTAAGAGGTATCAAAAAGTGTTTGTTTTTTTAAATGATTAAGAGGTTAACGGTCATATTTGCCTCTTAATGATTAAGAGGTAGAGTTAGGTCTGAAGTCTGAATCTGAAGTCTGAATCTGTCTAAATACATTCATTCAGAAGTATATTCAGACATAAAAACAAACACATTTTTCAGATTCAGATTTCAGACTTCAGATTCAGTCTTCAGATTTCAGATTCAGACTTCAGATTCAGATAAAAAAACAAACGCAACCTAATACTATCCTTCGAGATGCTGAACCCCCCCAAAAATTGGGGGGAAAACTGTTTTTTACATTTTAAAAAAATGGCATATACTAAATAGTCCTTGAACTTCTTTTAATACATGTATAGTTCAAATCTTTTTATTCTGCACTAAAAAGTCCTTCACCATGACAAAAACGTTTTACCATGCCGCTGGCTCGAATCTTTAAAGATAAGAGAATAATGGACTTTTTGGTACGAAATAAAAAGTTTGGACTAAATGTGTATTAAAAAATGTTTGAAGGACTTTTTGGTATTTGATCCTAAAAAAACTATTTTCTTATATTAAAATTGTACATTATTTACATAAAAAATATCTTTTTAACGGTCTTCTATAAAAATAAAAAATAAAAATGGGGAATAAATAGTTAAAACATTTGTTTTTAGTTTTCAAAAGTTAAAAAAGTTAAAAGACAATTATTTATTTGAGTAAACTACCCCATAAGTCCCTTACCTTTTCACTTATTTTAATTTCGTCCCTGTCCTTTTTTATTTCAATTTCATCCTCAACCTTTCAATTTGTCTCAATTTCGTCCTATCCTTTTTTTGTTTCAATTTCATCCTCAGCCTTTCATTTTGTCTCAATTTAGTCCCTTTGTTAACTATTTGTCTCAATTTAGTCCCTTTGTTAACTATTTGGATACAATTGACTATTTTACCCCTCTTTATTGAAAAATAATAAAATGGATGTATAAAATTTGAAAAATAAACTATTATATTATTATTTGGGGATAAAAACGACTTTTTTATCCGAGAATAATAATAAAAACTATTATATTATTATTTTTACTTTATCCCAGTTGTTTAAAAAAAAAAATTCAAAAATGGAATAATAATTTTAATAGTCAACATAGTTTTTTTATTTATAAAAAAAACTATTTCTTTTAATTTTAATTAAAAATATTTATTTTGATGTATTAAATTTACGATAGATTATTGCCGTTGGCGCGGACCCACATCACAAGAAAAAATTTATTTATCAATTATATTACATAGATGGAGGAGAAAAACGGATGTCTTAGATTCGCGATTAGTTAGTTCGCTGGATCGGACTCATATTCATTCCTATGATGTGGATCCCCGCCAGCAGCACTAATCAATCGTGAATCTAGGACATAAAATTAAACATTTTTATTTTAAATTAAAAAAGTTTTTTTATAAATAAAAAAACTATGTTGACTATTAAAATTATTCCAGGTTTTGATTTTTAAATTAAGAACAATTGGGATAAAGTAAAAAAGAAAACTATTTTTTTATTATTATACTCGGATAAAAAACTTTTTTTTATCCCCAAATAATAATGAAATAGCTTAATTTTTAAATTTCATAACATCCATTTATTATTTTTCAATAAAGATGGATAAAATAGTCAATTGTATACAAAATAGTTAGCAGATGGACTAAATTGAGACAAAATGAAGGGTTGACGATGAAATTGAAACAAAAAAAAAAGGACAAGGACGAAATTGAGACAAAATGTAAGGTTAAGGATAAAATTGAAACAGAAAAAAAAGATAGAGATGAAATTAAAATAAGTGAAAAAATAAGAGACTTATGGGATAGTTTACTCTATTTATTTTATATATAATAAACTATTTTTTTTAAAAATTAAAAAATTGTTTACAAATAGATGAAAACAATTTTGGGGCATATACCAAATAATCCCTTGAATATTTTTTAATACACGTTTAGTCCAAGCCTTTTTATTTGTTACAAAAAGTCCCTCAATATGACGCTAGTGCGGACTTTAAAATAAGAAAATATTGGTTAGATGGGTGTTTGAGGGATTTTTTGGAACAAAATAAAAAAAACTGACTAAATGTGTATTAAAAAATGTTTGAGGGATTTTTTGGTATTTGATCCAACAATTTTTAACTGTGCATAAAAGTTTTTTTATATGAAAAACAGTTTCTATATTATTTAAAAAACAATATTTTATCTTTTATAAAACAGTTAAAACGTTTTTTTAACTTTTAAAACAGTATAAATTGTTTCCTTATTCCTTATAACTGTTAAAAAAAATAGTTTTCAAAAGTTAAAAAGCCGTCGCAAACAATTTTTTATGTATAAAAAACCCTTAAAAATAGTTTCTTGCGAGAAATAGTTTTTAAACTGTTGAAAACTAAAAAAAAACATGGTTTATGTTTTGATTCTACACAACTAACATGATTAATAAATTTTATACCTAATTGAACATAATAACACGAATAACAACACGAATAATACAACATAATATAATAGCACGAGGCATAATTTTAATATGAATGCAACATGACACGAACTTTATTAGTGTCAAGCTCCCTTAATTATGTATATAGGACTTATTTGTCAAGCGCCCTATATTTTTTTAATTTTTAATTTTTTTTGTTTGTTTACTCCAATAGGTTCTATTTTTTTGTTTGTTTTGGGTAATTGTGCCACATTTTAATTGTGTGCCGTGTTTGTAAAGAATAATATTAGGTGTCGTGTCGTATCATCTTTTAATTGGCCCTTGTTCATGTTTTGTAAAAGAAAATAGATTTCATGTAGTATCCTCTTTTCTTTGGATCGTTTTCTCATTAAGTAAAAAAATAAAATTTTGTGTTGTGTGATGACACCTTTTAATTAATTCATGTGTGGTAAAAAAAATGTGTCATATTCGTGTTAGATGGAAAAAAAAGTTTTACGTTGCACATTTTGTTGTGTTTTAATGAGGTAAAAAAATAGATGTGATATTTTTATTAAGTAGTTATCCTTTTATTCTTAATCAATTTAATGAAAATTTTATATCAATTTAAATTTTAGATTATGTACTTTTAGGACTTAAAATAATATTGATTATGGATATAGGACAACAATCATTTCATTTTCATTTTTAGTCCCTATTTTCAAAATAAAGGAACACATTACATACTGTGATTGGTTGACGTTTTATGAATATGGATCCACGCCAACGGCTTTATTAAAAAATAGGGACTAAAACTATAAATAAAATATTTGTTGTCCTATTTTCAAAATACATATTACAATATGTCCTAAATTTACAAAACCCATATAAATTTTTTGTGCCTATAGTGACATTTATAATACACTTGAGTGCTTCCACGGTGCTTTTAACTTTCATGGAGATAGGTTGAAAGTGGTACAAAGATCACATGTTGCTTTGATATGGGCCATTACATGTTTTTGTTCGGGTTGGTATCGGGGATGAGCAATCGGTAAGACTAGCACAGCTCATTCAATTATTTACTTTTACCACCGGCCAATACGACCTTCTTTTGGTAATCATACCTAACCTTCATGGATTTACAAAAGAGTAGTGCTATGGATACCAAATAACTCCCCCAAATCTCTCCCAAATAGCATTGATGAGTTGTGCCCCGACGGGACCCATACCATAAGGTATAACACTTAAAGCTATTTGGGGGATGATTTGGGAGAGTTGTTTGGGACACATAGCATTTTCCTTTACAAAAACCTTACAAGAAAAGGTATGTTCTTTTCATGTGTTTGTTTTAACAAGAAAAATAGCAGAAAAGCTATTATAAAAAAATTATATACGTGAGAATCTTGGTTGACGTTCTCTCCTTTCTAGAGCTTCCATAGTATGTATCAAATTTCCATGCAACCATAAGTTAAACTATATTTAACTAATATTAAACATAATTCTAATTATTGGAATTCAAAGGTTCATGAAGGACATGTTGGGTTGATATATTTTATCTCATTTTATAGATATGCTCATTCAAAATTAGGAATCATAAATGTGTTCATTTTATATAGGCTTAAATTCAAGTTTAGAACTAAATTAAATGTAGAGAAACTAAACCTATTCGGTCAAGACAGCAAAAGGATTTCATTTTTCTTAAAAGTTTGATTCATAGGGGGAAGAGGTAAATATTGGAA